>WOVY01014819.1:275000-987500 GCA_013436015.1 Rhipicephalus annulatus
ACTCTCCATTGCACCAGCGCCTTTTGCCTTTAGGCACACTGCCAATGACGTGGACTGTTTTCTCATTAAAAATGTGCGCCACGAGACGCACATTCAGCAAGCATCGGCGTTCTGTGATGGCCGCTTCCTTTCCGCTTGTTATTTCTTCTTATCTGGCAGCTCCGAGAGCATTACATCGGGAATTTAAGTTCAGTGACGTTGGGCCATGTGCTGCGAATTAGCACCACATGTTGCTTATGGCTTCCTCGCAAAGTAAATGTCGCTCACCACCACTTTGCTCGATGAATTGCAATACAGTAGGTTTTTTGAATGCGAAGCATTTCTAGAAAACTTCAGCGTCTTTCAGCAAATCTATCTATCTATCTATCTATCTATCTATCTATCTATCTATCTATCTATCTATCTATCTATCTATCTATCTATCTATCTATCTATCTATCTATCTATCTATCTATCTATCTATCTATCTATCTATCTATCTATCTAATCTATCTATCTATCTATCTATCTATCTATCTATCTATCTATCTATCTATCTATCTATCTATCTATCTATCTATCTATCTAGCCACCTACGACATTTAGCTCTCCTAACCGTTTCGATAATGGTATCGATACCAAATTCTGTATGGCTTAACATGACTGTAAACGATGAGCATAAGGGACTAGTCATCACATGAAAGTCATTACACATTTGTCAAGAAAGTCATGATTAACATTTCATGGTCTTGCTGCTTTTGTGCAGTGATTTCGTTTACATGACATATAGCAAAACTGTTATGGTATGAAATAGCTGCATGGCGAACATAAATTACAGACCCTAACGTTAAAATCATGACATGCATGTCATGAAAGTTATGACTAGACGCCATGCTTATAGTGCGCTCGCGGTCGTATCGCTAGCTTCACATATACCAAATTTGGTATTACGTGACGTGAATAGACTATGAAGATAAATGACAGGTCCAAACATAATAATTATCATATGCATGTCATGTAAAACATGACTACATGCTACACTCATAGCACGCTCGCCACCGTTATGCTAGCTCCACATATACCAAATTTGGAATCACGTGAAGTAAATAAATAGACGGCAAAGTAAATGACACGTCCGAACATCATAATCATGACATGGATGTTATGTACGATATAATTTACGTCCGCCTCGTGACGTGTGCTGATTATAAAGTGACGTATCAGTCTTCCTCATTCGTGCTTCACATATCATCGATTACCACTGAACGTGATATCTGCCAATTTTTTTCTTTGTCGCTGCAATCCAATAGGTGCCTACTTTTGCATCCCCGTGGTCAGCGCCTCCAGTGAAGCAGTTATATTGGGTATTACAGCTAGGCATCTTTGTCTTCTGCTGCACACTTAAAGGTAACTTCGCACGAAGGTTTTCATCTCCTACTCCTGAGCAGATAACTGAATTGATGTTCACTCTCTTTGTTCTTCATACTCCTGTTCACATTCATCCCACTCGCAACCATCCTTGCGACAGTTGTCAGCAGGCTCATATTTAGCGCCTGCTCTAAGCTGCCTATAAGGCTGTTTTCGATTTAGGTGCACAGAACGCCAGAGGCTGAAATTTCTAACCCCCTTCACTATGGCGTCTCTCATAATCATGTCGTGATTTTTACGATGTTAAAATGCAAGAGTTATTCAATATTATGCTTCAATTTCCCAAGAGACAACCGGAATCCTCATCTGCAACATCTTCGTCTATATATATGGCAGCCTCCGATAGCTAGTATTGTAGATAAGCAATACATATTTTTCGTTTTCTTGGAGTATTCTAGCTATACCCTTCATATTAAATTTGGCCATACAATAAATTGGCGCATGAGTACTACCGAATCACCCTACAAGGAGCGTAAAATAATGTAATGTACTTAAACACAATACGAATCCTAAAAGCCTAGGGTTAAAACATGAGAACACGTAAAATAACACACTTGTTCGCAAGGAAGACATTGCTTAATATGCTTCAAATTTTTATCGGAGATCCCAAAGTTCAGGTCATTTTCAGGATCATGTGCGCTACGCTATGAAAAATGAATATTACAAAAAATATCCATTTAGCCGAAGGTGCGTTGCAAGCCAACTCACTAAAATTTAGAGCCACTATTTCGTGCCTGTTTTAGCAGCTTCCCTATAAACATGGAAAACTTCGGCCACATGGTATCGGTATGGGGTGCTCTAAACTATCACAAGTTGTCTTACTAGTATTCTAAAGAGGTTTCCTAAACTGTATAAACTTTATTGTTTCGTCAGAAAATGCGTGGCTCTTTGGTTACGCTTTAAAGCGGGAAGCCTCGATCCAGGCGTTATCAGAACCAAGCGCAAATGCGGCGCACAGGAAATGTCACCGACGTGTAGCGACAGACTAAATCCTCCGGTGACGAGCCCCGCCGCGGTGGTCTAGTGGCTAAGGTGCTCGGCTCCTGACCCGCAGGTCGCGGGATTCTGCCAGGAACACTCACCAGCCAGGAACACTCGTAGGTCAGTCATCTACGCTGGCATTAAGCTCTTAATATTGGGAGATTTAATAAAATGCTATTTTTTGTGCTTCCTTTAGCGTAGAAGCAGGTTGTCCTTCGCTTGTTCATAACGGTGCTTGTAATATACATATAGATATAAATTCCTAGTAATTGGTAAAGTTTTAATACATATCTTACAGATGGTGTTACTAATCAAATGGTGGTTGTGGGCCGTTAAACTCCACATAATTATCAATCAATCAATCAATCAATCAATCAATCAATATTTCTGTGACAAACAATAAAAAAAAGAAAGTCGGAGGAGTATCCGGTCAGGAAAACTGCAAGCCGTCTGAAATACACAAACGAGCAGCTTATTTTTTGCGTTGCCTACTGCTGGTTGTCTGTTCCTTTCTTTCTTGAGCTAATAAATAGCTGCAGGAATATTTCGCTTGTCTGCCAGAGAAGCACCGCAAAAGCTGCCCCTGCCTGCGTTTTATGCTGTACTACAATAAAAAGCAAGATGGCTATTTTACTGTTCTTGCTCCCAGGCTGAAAAAAAAACAGATAATCTGTCCACCGTTATACTCCTGACAACTTGCCCTTTTTTGTCTTAGGATACTGCCGCGACGCGCCTTTGTTCAATGTTCGTCACTAGGAAACTAAGGCCTGTCGTAATACAGCGACACAGCCGCCGCTGTTCCTACGCACTAGCGTGCCATTTCATATAGGTGCCAAACTGAAGTCCTAATTGCACGGTTCGACAAATAAGCCGGGGATTTCAGCTCGGGCAATTTGTGCGAATCACTTTATTGCTTTTTCTGCGAACAGGGCTGAAAAAAAAAAATGAAGGATCCTTAAGCTTTGCTTTTAGGATTTAAACGCAATATATATATTTTGTCCTTATAGTATACGTACTTCACCCACCTAGCTCGTATACTTTTCAATGTATGATGTTACTCGAGAAGTTTAATTTGCGGATTACTACAATGTAATCCATAAAGTATAAAGTGGCTGGTCTTTGTGAAGCTTCCGCATATGGTTCATTTTTGTGTATTGGGTACCAAGCTTTCCACCAAGAGCAATTATATGTGTGAAATGTTTTCACACTTGCTATGCTGCCACTACGTGGTCTTAAGGCAAAATTCAAGGAGGAGAAACATTTCGTTGGCCCCATACGCATTTAGCTACTGTTCAGCGTGTGAGAGTTCACTGAGTAGCGTATGCACCTTTTGTAATGCTTAAACAAGTTTATATTGCTTGTAATGCTTTAGTCGTGCTTTAAACCACGAAGTAATTACAATAATTACGCCTTTTGAAACCCGATAACGATGTCCGCTTGTACCATGCAAAAATATTGCAATATTATATGTTGTTTTGTGAAGCCTGTTTGCAGGACGCATGTGTTTGTAAGAAAGAATACTTTCACCGCATTTCCAAGCAAGGGAAGTTATCTTCATTGTATCTTTAAGCAGATGCGTGGATTTGCGGTAGAACACCTGTTTGCCACGCAGACGACACGGATTCGATCCTCACTCAGATGCGGGAATTTCAGTTTTCTTTTCATTTTTCTCAATGTTTTGGTCACGGACAAGGGGAGACTTCTCGTTCACAACCAACAATGCCGACACCGGAATTCGTGTGAACTGTGAGCCCTTTAACGCTGTCGCGTTAACAGGAACACCCATTCTGTTCGTCTGCATCATACCAGAGCGAGTTCACGAGATGCTGCGCCTTTATTTAAAGGGGTACAGCAATTAATGCGCTTACGCGGGAGGCTCTCCGACGCGTTGGGCTCGGAGGCAGCTATGGAGCTGCTGTGCTAGTTGTCACGTGAGCATATAGGGTGGTGATGAGTTTTAGACTGGGTGTAGCTTTCTGCCACGACGTTGCTGCAAGCGTCTTAGTATGCCGACGGTGCCTCCGCTGTTCACAAGAATGAATAGGTCAATACCTCAGAAGACACCATAAAAATGCCGTCCCGGGCCTCTTGCCCAGACCGTTTGCACTAAACAAACATTGGTATTCACTTGGTCTGCACTTCGACGATCGTCTCAAATGTCAAGGATATGCATCGCTGAGCGCGAGCTGCATAATTCCATAGCCTCTCGAGCCTTGCGTGCGTTTGATTTTGATGAAGTCCAGTCAAACCGACCTATTAGTCAGCAATTTTTAATGTACACTTTATTCTGCCAACCAAGGCCTAAAATATGATGTATTCAAACTTCTATTACAGTGCTAGAAGTAGTTCTCACTTGGGCATTATTCAGGTAGAGCGACATTTTGTTCTCTCTGGCAGTGTTACCGTATTAATTTATGAGGTCACACTCGCCGAATGTTTATTTTCACCTGTGGTTGGCAACTTTATCTAGCACAGATACAGTGGTTGTCTGTCACGAATTTCAAAATACTGTATTCAAAGTCCTGTGGTGTGAGACACACAAAAAAAACAAAAGGCTCGAGACGGAAAGTGCAACTTTGAATTGCAGAATCTCATCGCATGCATAAGTTTGCCGCTTAGAATGAGCCCGCTCAGACAAACGAGAAACTATGCAGCAAGGTATAAAAGGCTATGTTTTCTTCCATTTGTGCTGCTTGCTAAACTTATACCGGAGCAATTTACATTTGTTTGCTCACCTTATGGCGAAAAATACGAAACAAGCATGGTTGGAACATTGGGGATGCACGAGAATATTGCAAGAGGATTCAGGAATAAATGCTGCGTGGCCTGCAGTTCTTATTGTTGCACTCCGTTAGGTCTCACCATAAGTGTCAGATATAAAAAACCCAAACATTTAACCTCGTGGATGCGCGAAAAGATGTGACTGCGAACAGCAGATAGAACCGGCGTGAAGACGTGTTTTAAAGCGTAAATTTTCCCTTCAACGGGCGCCTGTCCACGTTTTATTGCGACATGCACCGCAAATATTAGACGGGTGTGAATGTAACTTTTTATTGTTTGTCCTAATCTGGGAAGTGCGTTTGTCTCAACAATCCACAGATTGTCAATGTTTTCGATAAGCTCACTTGATCTAGCACTGGTCGGGGCCTCTGGTAAGCACTCGTACATACCTATCCGCTGTTATTTCTTCTTCTAAGGCAAAAGCCCTGAATGCATCACTAAATGCGATAATCTAACATTGGTTTCTGCGCCACCGGCGGCACATGAATGGTGAAAGAAAAAAGATCATGATTCACCGCCCTGTCATGATGACGTCACAAACTCCCAAAGTTTGTTGCGTTACATAACGTGACGGGACATAATGACGTCATCGCATGACATAGTCGCGTGGCCGTGGTTTGCCCGATCACGAAGGCAGTGCAAAACCAGGTGTGTCGCAAAAAGCTTTCGGAGGGTGGCGGGGAAGGGTCAACACATCGACAAAGAATAAATACAAGGAGAAGGTTTTCGCCGTTGGGTCGTCCTACGGGATGCGTACAAGACTCTATTTTTGTTATTTTTCATGCATACCCTCACTTTATTTTTACTATACAGGGCATTCCCTTTGTGTTTAGCAGACTTCAAAGAAAATAGAAGTAGAAAGAGTACAACAAACTCGCAAGTTTTCAGATGCATTCACCTAGAGAACAACTTAGAGGCGGAAGCCCTTTTCTTCCGAGTAGACGCACTGTTCTCGTGCCGCCACACTACGAAAGCACGCAACAGGGTTTGGCAAGAGAAGAGACACATCACCATGTTTTGCACTGCCTCCGACTACCGAACCCCGCCTCGGTAGTCTAGTGGATAAGGTGCTCGGCTGCTGACCCGCAGGTTGCTTGATCAAATCTCGGCTGCAACAGCTGCATTTTCGATGGAGGCGGTAATGTTGTAGGCCTGTGTGCTCATGTTTGGGTGCACTAGAGAACCCCAGGTCTCTCTTAATCATATCGTGGTTTTGGGACGGTATACCCCATATGCCAATCAATTATTTGACTACCAAGCTACAATTTCTTATGGTAACGTCATGTTGTGACGTCACGTGGCGTTATGTAGACGCAATTAATTGTGCTGGTCTGGGAAGTCATCTCGGGATGACAATACTTTATTCTGCAGCACTCGTGTGGTCGCAGCCGACGTTATATGCCGGTGAAGTTTTTGCGTGCTATGGCACATCTAGAGCTTTCGCCTTGGTATACGGTTTTTAGCCTTATAATTTCAGCTACGTTTGGTCCTCCGCTAACATGTGATAACAATATCTTGTCTGTGTATCAGTGACTTCGCTCATCGGGGAAAAACAATAAAAGAGACAGCACTTTGCCTGGCTAGTACAACATATTATAAACAGGTAGTCGTTGAATCCTTCTGAAAACTGGAGGTGGCAGCTCGTGAAGGTATAAGGCTGCAGACACTCAGCATCTATAATCTCGTGGGTTGACACTTACAGCATAAGAATAGCTATTAACAAACATCTGCGGGTGAGCTCTGTTTTCTGCCTCTCGCAGTGCTTTCGCCACACCTTCGCGTAAGAGTTAGGCTCCCCACTTTTCTGCACTTACGTGATGACACTATGCAAAACCACTATTCCTGTTCATCTGTAGCATGTTGATTATATACGCACTTAATATGTGTCTCCTCAGCGCATATTTGTTAACTGGTTGTTTGCAATCACATTATGAAGATGGAGACTACAGTTGCAACAATATTTGTTTGCTGCTTCTTTTTCGCAACTATGGCTGCAAAATACAGGAGCAATGGCTTATTTTTTATATTGTACTTGCTAAAAGATTCTGCCTTTGGAAAAACACACTCCTGAAACATTAATACGGTGGTGATTATGCTATGATACTGTGTTGATGTAATCACAATCCTCAGAAATATATTTCCATTCTGTCAGTTAGCACTGACCTGTCTGATACCTTGCTTCGTGAGAACGTATGATTACATGGTGCATTCGCACACTTTTTTCTTTCATTTCCAGTTTCTCACTAATACAGATTAGCAGTTCCACCACAACAGTCTTTCTTAACTATATAAAACATTCGACTCTCTGTTGCTAAATTTATGCTTACTAAAGGCCGGTTTCTCCCCAACCAACACAAGATTTACATTTACAGACATGCAGCTGCTATATATAATCATTCACTCGCCCATAGCACCTAAATAAACAATATATAGTTTCTCTCAGTCAACGCCGTAGGGGCTTGGAGGCGCCGGCAACATTTTTCTTGTGAATATTGTTATTAGAGTAAAAAAAATACGTAGTCCCGAATTTTTCAACTAATGGTGGCATATGAGTGAGCCACGAGGTGACAAAATACAGAAATAAACAAAAGAAAAATGCAATCAAAACGGAATAATGATGTTATTTCGGCCAGTGATGACATTGAAGAACGACACACAGAGAAATTTACCGAGACAAGGAACACAGGAACATTTGTACTCTTCCATGAAATTTCGAAGACATCGCGAAGTGTCGATGATAAGCAAAGTCAGTAGCGCAGGTCAGTACTCTTCTTTTCTCTCTAAGTACAATGCGTGCAAAACCACAAACAGTGTTTGTTCGCCCGCTTGCCCAGTGACAAGAAGAAAAACCACTGAACCAATTGAGCTTTCGTTTCCTATTTGCTCTCGCGTCTCACCCGATACATGAGCCACTGTTTAACAACTGCGTCCGCCAGCGCTTCACGTATAGCGAGGAGAAGTTTAGACAAAACTTTTCGAGGGTGCTGCCACGTGCCTTCTCGGCACGAGTCAGCGTGAAAGGGTTCGCGTAGCGGGCTCTGGGGAGAGACACTTGTTGCGTGTGCGGCGGGTGAAAGAAGGGGGCTTGAAGCGCGGCGCTGCGATCGGCGCTGCTATAGGCCCGCGGTTCCGTCCCGGGGTTCAGATCAACGTCCAAGCTCGCGATGGCAGGGTGGCAGGGGACATCGCTGCTTGCGCTGCTTCTGCTTCGGCAGCTGTCGGCGCTCTTGGTCTCGGCGCTGGCTAGCCCGTGGCCCGTGGCCGGAACCCAGCTACCTGTTCCCTTCACCGAGACGGCTGCGACCGAGGGCTGCCACTGCTGGGCGCAGGGGACCGAGTGCCGTTGCTTCGGTGACAGCGTGCATGAGGTGCCCGTTCGTCTGGCTGACCAAGTCGAGAAGCTGTGAGTGAAGCATGACAACATCTTTAGCAGACCCTAGCCTGCCTGACCATAGGCTCCGTTGGAGCGAATTCCTCCTTGGTTAGCGCTCCAGCGGGGCTGACAGCTGTGGCTTGGGACTCCTTCTCAACTGTTTGCTATAAACGGGATCCTGCGCATTCGAAGAATGCTCAAGCGTACATGTGTGTCCACTCCCCCGCACACAGACACCTGTGTGCTCACGCGCGTTGGATTGCTATCTTGAGCTGTCAAAACTATTAGTGACTCGTGTGTACTGTCCTATTCGGGCAGTAATAAAAAGGAGAACTTGCAGTTCCTATTTCAGATGTCACAGCTGGAAGAACGTTTCACACTAGCTCAATGAAAGACAGTTAAACGGGTATTCCTATAAGGCCGAGAAAAAAGAAAAAAATGACTTTGCCATAACTTATTGCCCTCAATTTTGTTTTGCTTAGCGAGTAGCTTTCTTCTCAATGTTATAGTACTTTAGATGACCACCAGCTCTGAGAGAAAAAATTGCCGGAGCTTGTTTTTATGATGAAGTACAATATACTTCATTTTATTACTGCTCGCTATTTGTAACAGTACCTCATGTTTTTTTACCTGCTCTTTATACACGAGTGTCAAATTTTCTAAAGAATGGCAGATACGAAGTCTCATAAAGTGCAATTGAACCATCCCACACGCATTCAATATGGAGAGTTTGGAAATGTCACCCAGATAATTTTTAACATGCTTTACTCATCACGAACAGAAATAATGGGCAATAAGTAATGTCCTCGAACTTTTGTATGCCAGAAAGCTATTTCATAAGGTGGCAATTAAACATTTATATGAGAAGTAAAATAAAATTCCCGAAACGAAGTTATGAAATAAAAAACTTGCAGATTTTGCGGATTCGTCACAGAGAAGCGGGGAACACGGCGTTTAATCATTCACAGAAAAAAAGTCATGGACCTAAGTAGCCAGGAACACTCGCAATTGAAGGGTCAGTCATCTACGCTGCCATTAGGCTCTTAATATTAGGACATTTAATAAAGATGCCATTTTTTGTGCTTCCTTTAGCGTAGAAGCAGGTTGTCCTTCGCTTGTTCATAACGGTGCTTGTAATATACATATAGAAATAGATTCCTAGTAATTGGTAAAGTTTTATACACATCTTACAGCTGGTATTACTAAGTAAGTATTGGTTGGAAAAGGTTTAGTAATTAAGGTGTTCATATGCTTGTAATCACAAGTCTATTGGAAAATTTTTTGGGAATGTGTAATCTCTATATATTTCCCGTGTAACTCGCAAGTAACGCAGTGCAGTCGGATACACACACAAGAAAAGCATTGGGCGGATGTACAGTACGCAACGTCAAGCAGATAACGAGATCTTTATGCATTCACAGGTAGAACGAGTAAGCGTGAATTGTGGAAGGCGTAAATTCAAGTTTTTACCTATGCAGACAGCAAGTAATCTGAAACGCCAGTGGTATATTTCTCCGTTGGAGTGTGATAATTTTAGTGTTGTCATAATGAATTCTTGTTTGCTTGCATTAATTTATACGCGCATGTTCAGTGCCTGTGGACGTCATAGATTCGCTGTTGGCTAATTGGCCCATCACAGTTCACCGTGATCAGGCGCCGTCACCCCAAAATCTTCAAACTGTAGTGTGGAGTACCGCAACGTTCAGTCCTACCATCAGTTATGTTTTTACCTTTTATTAATGCACTGCCCTCCAGTGTTTCCCGTCCGCAGTGGTGAAGAAGTGGCTACGGTGCTTGGCTATTGACCCAAAGGTCGTGGGTTCGACCCCAGCCGCGACGCTCGCATTTCAACGGAGGTGACATAATAGAGGTCAGTGTACTGAGCGATAACAGTGCGCGTTAAGCAACACTAGACGGGGAAATTTTCCGGAGCCCTCCACTAAGGCGTCTCCCGTAATCCTATCGTGGTTTTGGAACGGGGAATCCTCGGACATTGTTACAATTATTATTCGTCATCCATCCGCTTCTCCGCTACTGATTGCGTCTTGTACTACCACGAAGATCAGTTGCTTTTACAGTGTGACGTTGACCTAACTACAATAGAAAAACGATGCACTGAATGGCTCTTGTAGCTAAACGCCAAAGAAAAATAAAACCAAGTTCCTGTGTGTATAGCGTAGAAACACTCTGATGATGTACTACTCACATTATCCTTCTATTGAGCTGTCTCAATCATACAGGTACGTACATCAGTGTTAATATCACTATAGCAAGCTATGCTCCGAAAACACTCGCAATCTGGTTACTGCAACTAACGAATTTCGGAGTTTATAAGGCATTCACAGTCATTATCGCCTTCTCCTTTTTTATCCGTAAATTATCATATGAGACATTTATCAGCATTAAACCGGAATTCGCATCGGCAATACAGAAGCCCCTGTAAGCGTACCTCGTTGAGCTACTTGAAGCCATACAAAACAGCGCAACCCAATTTATTATATCCCGGTAAGACTGTCGCCTAAGTACTACAAATATCAAAACATTCTTGGACATCAAATGATTACCCCTTTGACAAAAGATCTCTCGCTAAAGCCCCTTGATTTGCTGTCTCTTGTTTCATGAGCATCTCACGCGTTTTTTTGTTTGTTTTTTTTGAGCCAAACCGCCCTTCACACCACCTGCCAAGGACTCGGTTTTCAACTAATTTACAGCTTTACCAAATCCCTCAACGACTCCTTCTCGCCAGCAGCCATTGCGGAAGGGAATAGTTTGCCTTCATCACGTCGTTGTAATAGAATGTAATCCCATCAAGTTTCCACATGTACCAACAAACTTTTAGGTGCTGATGCGTAGCGTAATTCAATGTTTTTTTTTTAATTTTTTACAATGATTGTATTTTTGTTCCTGCGTTACTTGTGTATTTTGACATAGCACTTCACCTCGTTTTCTTGTAAATACTAATTTTACTGTATTTACTTTGTGCATTAATGTTAGAGCGTTCTTTTTAATTGTAAACAAATAATGATCATGATGATGATTAAGGCGAGATCCTTACGTGTTTCATGTGAATGAACATGGTAAGATAAGCGAGCGTTAGTAGCGTGAGCGGAATAAACCAAACTTGAGCACCAAATGCGAGCTGCCTGTACTTGCGGGCGTTCGCATGTGTAAAAGAAATTGCGCCACTTCCACGCCATGAAAACCGCGGAAACTGTAGTAGAATGAAAAGTTGAGCTATAGTTGGAATGCTTGCATGATTCATGTAGTGCTAGAGACGAAGTCGAAAGGAACACGTTCGTGTTCGAGTCGAAGCTGTGGGTTCACCCGTGTTTGTTGGCGCTCGAGTTGAGCCTGACTTCTCCAAAGCTGAGGGTTACGTCACATTTACTGGCGTTTCGCCTCCACTTCTCGCCTCCACAAATGTGCGTCCTACTCCCAATGCTCGCGTTTCGCTCTCGCTTCGCTGGCTAGGCCAGACCTATTAGCAGTTCAGCCGCGTATAGTGGCGTCCACGGGGAAGCGCTGGTCGGCGTTCCAAACGCGCAGCATTTTTAGCATACATTCAGTGAAACGACACCTGCATTGGCGATACAGTAGCGCACTCTCTTGATCTATTTTGGTATTGACTTCACCTGTAGCACACTTTCTTTACCTATATTTATGTTCTTTGAACATGACGCCATGTGACTACATGAAAGACCACTTGGCCTCAAAAGCACTTCAAATTGAAAAAGTCTTCATTCGTATGACATAAGGCGGTAAAATAGCCACACAGGATAGACTTCGCCCACGAGTTTTCTTAGACGAACGAAGAAAGACATTCTGAATTTTAATGTTTGAATACCTTGCTTCATTTAGGAAAAAAAATGTGTCGACCCTGTGAGGCAAAATCCCAACTTTTACAGCAAAAAAAAAAATGGTTCCCTCGTCTAGGGTATGTACATGATAAGTGATTTTTTGCCCTTTGCCAAGCCAGATCTAGCTCTATCCTCTCTTAAAAAATACATAAATTGCGATGTAAGTTTTCTGTTCGGTGAAAAATGATTATACCAAGAAGCAATGTTGTTTAGAATGGAAGAACGAACAGAACGAAACAAAAAAGGCTTTCGGATATGCATGAGCAACGTATGTCGTGTCCTTTCTTTCACCTTTCGCTTTTCACCACAGTAGGTAACATTTCCCATCTACTAATAGGCTTCAGTATCAATACAAATGCGGCATATCTTCAGATAGCTGGTCTCAAGTGACTGATGAGCAAGAGGGTCCACGTTTGCTTACCGATTCAGCAAAGCTCTCATTTAGGCTAGTTGGTGAATTCTTGAACCCATATTGCTGGGCTGCACGAAAAAAACACTCATCAAAGACAGTACAATTGTGAGTGTTCAATGTCACGGTTGATTTACGGTAACACCAAACGGTCCCCCTGCTTCGTCCACTCACCCTTGTACGCTTCGTGAATATACCGAGTTTTTTTGTCATTTGTCATAGCATTATTGGCTCTCCTTTGTGTCTTAAAACGGGCTTCAGTTTATATGTACAGCTACAAAAAGAAAACTGATACAGGAAGTGAAATTGAAGCAATCTGACAGTGAACGTAATTATTTGTAGCGCTACATCTTTGCATTCAACAAAAAAACGAAAAGTATGGCCACCGAAAATTTAGCGAATACTACACTCAAAACGAAACTTCCCATTTTATTACGTTATTTTTGCAGTGGTACGTAGCTTGGCGATAGTTGAAAAACCCACAATGTCCAGCTGCAATTGGAACCCGGCCCTTCGAGTGGGAAGCGGTCATTGTACCCAGCACCATTTTGGCGGAGTTACTCAAAACCTTCAAACCATGATACAGTACTCTGCAGGCCGTATAGTTGATGTAGTGTTATATTAACCATGTCATTACCCTGTTTGGATTTCACTTTCTGTACATATAGGTGCTGCGGCCATTCTGAAGATTCCCCTGTCTACATAGTAGACTACGATTGTGTTAGTATGCTAGTGAGTTGAAGCTTGTGCTACGGGCATCTGCCGATTGGCAAGCACGCAAACGACAAAGAGCATGCAGCTAGGAAAGCAGGCAGCTGCTTGCAGAGTAACAGCAAGCCATAGGTTCTTGTTGAACACTCGTAGCATCAATTGTCGATAACATTACAGATGCAACATGTCGACGTCTCGCATGTCACCCGGGAAGCCGGAATGGTCTGGAGAGGATAGGGGATTGGTTGTTGGAATTTGTGGCGTGCCCGTGGCTTAGCGCTGCCACGTGTGACAACGTTGATCGTGAAGGCACTCCGAACATGATGTGCCTGTTTACTCAAAATGTTCTAAAAATATCAGAGGCGGCTTAGAGATGCCTAAATATTTCTAGAGAGACGGAACCAGTAATTTATAAAATCTTCAATAAACCATCGGAAATATTCCCGTCATGAACACTGTGGTCGCATGTTTTGGCTTTACTAAAACATCTGTACGGTGCGCGTTAGGGGTATACGTGCGAGGACACAATACTGGGGAACTGAAAAGGCGACAGCTGCGGCGAGAAGACCCCGAAACGTCGAAATCTTTACGCGAACGACAGCCAGCCCGCATACCTTAGCTCGTACGAGAGAGTTTCTGTCTCTGGACGTTGAAAGGTTGAACACCCGTTTCACATCTGCGACTGTTTGTGGTTTGACGCGAACCTCTCTGCGCTGAGAAGAAACATAGAAACAACCTAGCGAGACTTGCGCAAGCTTCGCAATTGTTTTAAAACTAAAAGATACGTTTGCCACAATGGTTGAAACAGACCTTTCACAAGAGCGGCCTCGGCTATTCGGCATGAAGACTTTCCTCAGCGATCAAAGAGGTGAAACCACCGCAGACGGCAGTGTTCAGAGCGTAAACGCCCATTATGCATAGCTTAAAGCTGTGTCTTCAGAATGCAAGACTGTGTAACATTTCAAGGTGCAATGCTGCTCGGTTAACATCCATGCACACAGAAAGTCGCAAACTTCCGTGCCGCAAATATCATGCATTTTCTGCTTAACAGCTTGCTTTACGCGGTCGTATGATATAGCCCAAATGAGTCGGGGGCTCACGCACTTCCTGTGCGTCAGGTGTACAGGTTATGTTCTAGTAACAGCGCGACAACTTCAGGAAGAGACAAATAAAAGGGACAGGAAAGAGCGCTCTTTCCTGTTCGTTTCTTGTCTCTTCCTGAAGTTGTCGCGCTGTTACCAGAACATAACCACGATAAACCAACTCGCCCAAATTAAGCTCTTCTTAGGTGTACAGGCTTTCAGTCAAGTTGACGTCAACCTCGCTAGGTGTTTTTTTCTACAGCGCAATGATCATAGAAAAGGAAACAGATGTGCTGCGCTCGGATTTTTAAGGTAATAAGTTCCTGCCTTTAATAAAACGCTAGAAATATATATATATATAGACTGCCAACTGATACGACTCAACCAGGTGAGCAGCTTCTTTTAAAGTGCAGAAATCTAACCTAAAAATGCGTCCCAGCCGCTAATAATTTAACGAAAGCGAATTTAGCGAACTGTTCATTTCATAAGTCTCGCTAGAAAACACAGGCTCGGGATTAGCGAAAAGCATCGAACAAACGCTTGGGCAATTTTTATCGTAACTGTAAGTACTACCATGGATTTGTAGCAACGTAGACGTTGTGAACGTGCGTTGAGCAATGGTTACCTGACAATTCTTGCAAAAGGTGCACTTGACAAAACTCTGCATGGCTGACGCACTAAATATGAGCTGAACTGGTACGGTAAAATAATAGTAAGAGATTTATTATTCCAGGGCCACTAATAATTATAACAATACACGAAGTTTTACATGCCAAAACTAAGATATAATTACGAGAGACGCCGTACACTCTAAGCACGGTAACGTTTACTAAAGGTGCACATTTTCACTTATTGGTGTACCTATACAATAAAAGCTCTTTAGTAACCTTTGCAAAATAAACATTTGATACAAAGGCATGAATTAGTCTTTAAATGAGACTTTACGTAAAAAATCTTTCGTACCCGTCCTCAATATTGAGCGTTGTGACGTGAAAATAGAGGTTACATGGCACAGTACACGGTATAGTGTTCACACAATCTGGCTTGCTGAAGATTTCATACGGCCACCACTTTGAACCTCTTATTTCCTTCGCACTTCTTTTTTCGACTCATTCCCGGCGGTTACGCTCATCGCATGCATCGATCAGTCAAGTGCGCCACAGCAATGAAAGCAGTGATTTACACTTTTTCGCACTTCTTGCTACGCGTGCTTCGTGTCTTTTTTTCTTTTTTCACGCCACCTTATGCGGTTTTATTACACCGTCTGTATACGTACGCTAATACATGCGAACATTTGTGGAATACGTCAGATGGAACGCGCTTCCTAAAATAACACACGCACTGGCGCATCGTAATAGCTCATAGGTTATGCGTCTGTAATGCTACTAAGTCACTCAAACCACCAACACACGTGCAACACATACGTATAACAACACACTTGCTACTCCTCCGGCTTTCTTTCCTGCTGAAACCAAAATGCACTTTCGTTATTATGTTCAAGCGATATGTTTTTTAATCGTTCAACAGGTAACTGTGGCACATTCTGAAAAAGGGAGAATTTTACACACAATAGTACACATATTTGACTTTTTTGTGAAAATATAAGTTTTTTTGCACGGGCGGAAAGCAAAAGTTGACAGTGATAACTGTTTTTGCTTTATGCTAGGATTGTCCAATTTTCCTGATCGGGCTCTCTACAACACGGCTTCTGAAGGTGCGAAAGACCATGCGATTAAGCTGTTGCAATGTGCCTAAACACTTGCAAAACTATGCGTTTCTTCTTTGCGTTCTGTTAGTTTGCACTCCCAATATTTCATTATGAATATATATCAACTAGCCTGCCCATCAACCCTTCTTAAACCAAAAGTTACGTTAAAAAATTCAAAAATTGGGACAAAATCAAGCATTGTAAAATATTGGCTTGCATAAGAAAATCACTGAAACACACACATAAACACACAAAAAATGAAAATTTTGAACCATTATAAAAGAATTAATATCTTATTGCTCTCATACCTTCAAAGTAGAAGTTGTAATGTTGCCGTTATAGACAGCAATGCATTTAAGTGTATTGATTACCTGTATGAATATTCATTCAGTGATTGTCTAGCTCATAGAAGACCATTCATATTCAAAGCGTCTCTTCTTGCTTTCACTTCTGGTTAGTACAAATTTACCGAATCAGGGAGTCAGAAACTGGAATCAAACCCTCTCTTGATGCAAGCATAATTATGTTTCTTCAGTCGATAAGTCAATTGCTGAGTCATAATTCTCCTTGTTGGACATTGGATCTTAAAGAGAGGGTGACATTATATATTTAACGCTATAGCAATGGGTACTGCCACATTGCACACAAAAGTTGATAACAAAAAAAATGTAAGACACGTACTCCCCCCCTTGCCCACAAAAAAGACGGGGAGAAGCCCACTTCACCAATACATAAGCGCGCCTAAAATATTGCATACTGTCCAATAACTTTGTCGGGCACCCCACCGCGGTGGTCTAGTGGCTAAGTCACTCGGCTGCGGACCCGCAGGGCACGGGTTCAAATCCCGGCTGCGGCGGCTGCATTTCCGATGGAGGCGGAAATGTTGTAGGCCCGTGTGCTCAGATTTGGGTGCACGTTAAAGAATTCCAGGTGGTCGAAATTTCCGGAGCCCTCCACTACGCCGTCTCGAATAACCATATGGTGGTTTTGGGACGTTAAACACCACATATCAATCAATCGAACAATCAATCAATTATTCAATCAATCAATCAACCTTCGTCAAAAAACAAAAATCATAATTGAAAACGCACGTTAATCTCTTATATCATTTACTTCTTTTTCGCACAAGAGTATGCAACACAATATTCTAAGAAACAAGTTCGTAACACAAACATGACACCAGGATAACAAAAACACAAGTGGTACAATCAACACTTTTTATAATAATATCTGCGCTCTTACGTCGCAAAACCCCGATATGATTATGCGAGACGCCACAGTGGTTGGTTCTGCAAATTTCAACCAACTGGTGTTCTTTAACATGCACTGCCATCGAAGTCATGGCCGCTGGCAGAGTACACAGTCTTCTATCATTTTGCATCCATCGAAATATGACCGCCACGGCCGGGATAGAATCCAAGACCGTCGGGTCAGCAGCCGAAGACCATAAGCACTGCTGCATCATGGTGGCCCAACATTTTTCAATGACCTTACGTGGAGCTTGGATATGTTTCCCCTAATTGATTGCTCAAGGGGTATGTTTCATTTGGCAGTTCATAATTTTGGATGCACCGAACGTAAGCCATATTGGCGTTTGGAAGTTTCCAAGCTGCCTGATAGGAGAGCCACAGTGCATGTCTTGGGGAAGATGTTTGCTGAAAATAGTTTCGACGCAAAAAACTGAATATGGAAAAAAATATTGAAAAATAATTTGTGCTGTCAACGTACCTTGAAACACTTCGGCTTTGACAGTTGCATGACATGTATAGATGCAGCTTTAATAACCATAATGACGCCTTGATTTTACCCTAGAAAATAACGAGAATAATAGAACAGTTCATCTTACTGCCACATAAAACATTCACATCTCCGAAAAACTAAGAACATCGAAAGACATACCAACCGCACCGAACATGTACTCATTTGGACTCCGAGTTTGCACGTTTGCTGGAGTTTATACTATATTAAAAATAGTTATGCCACAGCGTACCAATTTTTGCATAACAACATTCGCAGCAGCCCCATTTCAATAGCAATGCATTTCGACGATATCGAACGCCGCAGAGAAAGTATACCGCCGAGAACAATGTATTGCGTAAAAGCATGACCTAATATATTTTTTATGTCACGACGCACCTCTTTCAGTGGCATAAGTATGAGCATGAATTAGGGCAATGCGAATTTTGAATGTCGTACACTGTGTTCTGTATACTAGGGAAACTAAGGGACGAAAATGACAGTACACAGTATATACTTGCGGTGAGATTTGAAGTTGAAATGAACGCGCAGAAGAGAGTTATATTTTTGAGGAATCCCGTCTGGTCGTGTTCATACGTGATTAAGGTAGAAAACCTGAGGCACTGAGCTGACCAAAGCGAATAAAATGCACACTCACATCCACACTCACCCACCCACTGACCCATCCCTCCCCTCCCCCCACACACACACTGACAGTTCAACACATGTGCACAAAAGCACCCAAACGCACACACGAATACAAAGGTATGCCCGCACGCGCACATACAAACGCACACGCACGCACACAAACATGCGTGCACTGACGTACATGCACACACTCCCCCACTCACATAAACACATGCACAAGCAGCTTAACACATGTGCACACAAACCCACACTCACCAACACACACATACAAACCCACCGACACACGCACAAACACACACGCACACAAACAAACACAAAGACATGCGCACGCACCCGCTGTAGCGGGCCTGGGTCTACCGACGCGTCGCCGATGACGTGGGGTGCCGAAATGTCAGGGTTACGCTGGGCCCAGACTCTTGCGGTAGCGTGGAGCGTCTCCAAGTGGAATAAACAATGCTGACAAGTTGGGGAGAACGAAAACAAACAGATTTACTGGCACTCTACTTCACTCTACAGCTATTTACACCATACTAGGTTAGGGTTCCGCAAACCCCGAACGCGGTTGATGAACCGTTAAACCAAGGTTCAGAGTGACTTCCTGCTTTTGCAGCGTCATATTAAGACCTGTTTGGCTCCTCCTTCTTGATTGAAACACCCATCACACGTGTGACACTATCAACCATGGCAACATGGGTGCAGCCAATAATAACACACGGTCACCGAAAAGTAATTTCGCTTGCTGGCGCAATGTTCCTCTGGTCAGTTTCATTGAAGTAGGAGGAGTGGGGTGCGTCGCGGAGAAAGTTGGCAGTCGAGCATTCTACTGCCGTCTCTTCCTAGAAGGCAAGGCACTGCGCGTGTCACCTTATGATGGACAAAACTAAGTGCCTTTTTCTTTCTTATAACCACCACCACGACCACCATCCTAAAAGGCAGCAAAAGATTAAGTGACATCGCTTTTGCCTCGACCTACGAGGTTGGTTGGCTACGTAGGCTCCCCAAACAAGCCATTCACGAGGAAATGCCAGTAGTGAAGTTGGCTCATGGCCCGTAGAGGTTGCCACATTCTTATTCCTTTATTGATTACCGCCGCTGGTCGCTCGTTGGGTAAGAAAGGCACTTGGTTTTCACGTCGTGGGTAGGCAGCCCAGCTATACTCCTTATGGACAGCATGGCGCCAAAGAACAATCAGGACAGCCTCCCCCTCGCCAGATGTGTCACGGAGTGCAGCAGTGACCGCTGCTGCACGAAAGGACGACGAAAGTTTCCTCAGTCTAATGCCTGGAACTCGCCTTCGCTTGTTGCATTGTGACAGCATCTCTGAAACTCGACCACACGTACAAGCAAGCACTCAGCCCCCTCTGAAGAAACCAACCAAAAGAGGGATGGCAAACAAACTTGTATTAGTAGCTTTATACGAAAAAGCTCACACTCGTAATTCTCATCACCCACTTATGCATAGAAATCACACCTGCTGCATTACACATTCACGTGATATGGTCCACGAAAAAAAAAAAAAACTCAGATATCAATATCGAGACATTGGGAAGAGTGCCCCTGGATGGCTTAGAAAGAGTTACTAAGCACGTAAGTATTTCCGTCCGATGTGCCTTTATACTTACTGTCAAGACGATATCGCAGAAGAATCAAGATCAAACTCTATAGGCGACTGTTCTTCGATGTCACGGTTTGCAGCCAGGTAAAGAGACCGTAAATTTAGCACTTCCGAGGTAACACTGCAAATTATAAATGACCCACACAATGCAAGCGCACTCATTTCTAAAGCGGAGTACGCCATCTCATTAGAGCTTAACTTCCAACTCAGGCATAGCAGGCAATGCTCGTTGTATACTACTGTCGTCCATCTAACCCTAAATGGTACCTAGGCCTCGATCGCCTCCATCACAATGGACCGTGTATTATTTGTCGTAAACAGGAACTCTCAAAATTGGACGGCTGATCAATACCGTCTTCAGGCTTTTAAGAAGGCAGCTTTCCTGTTTTAATCCCTGTCTACTTTCATTGGTTTTGTCCCGCGGAGAGCGTCGGTCCGGAGCTTCCGAAGGCTGAACAAACTCGGATTAAGCGAGCGCTACAATTGTCCTAACGTCGGCCTTTGTCTAGTGCCGCCAATAACCGTCTACTGCTGAAACACTAAGCTCTCCAGCCCTCTCGAAACCTTGACCTACGCTGTGAACCAAGTAGTCCACGGTCTACCTCGACGTTTAGGAAAAGTTTGTTCATCCGCTGATCCGATTATTTGATCGATGATTCTTCAAAAACAAACAACAAAAAGGGAACAAACACTGCCTTATAACAGGTTCAATCGGTTAAAGTTACGTGCCTATGCTAACGCCTCTGATTAAAACATCTGGGCTCTTCAGAGCAATTCAATTACAATCATTCCTACTGCGTCGCAAAATACAAAGCACTATTAACCAAACGCATATTCCTTCGTAGTTCGTCTCAACGCTCATCCTTAGGTTACGTCGTTATACACAGCGTACAAGAAGAATTAACCATGCAATACCCATCTAAAAACACCTCAACACATGTGTATTGATCTTATGCTAAAACCTTGCACCAAATGACTGTCAATTTCCATAGTGTGTAACGGCAACTGCACCGTTCCACGCCAACCTAATCATTTCACGAAATCATTTGGTCTTATGCTGGTATCTTCCTCCTTGAATTGCTCAGTCAATCCACATCGACATGACAGTGATTGCATATGGCATTACACCGAAGCTCTAAAATTCTAGACAAGTAACACATTTTTCTTGTTTTTTTTTATTGTGACATAGGCTTACCTTTAGGTATATTATTTCTGTGTGTATGTGTGTTCTACACTCGTGACATGTTCGTCGTAATGATTAATCAAGTGCGATGCTATCTTCAGTCTTTATTTCGGTGTTTTTTTTCCTTAAAATGTTACACCGCATCTAGTACCATACAAAAAATGACTGAAATCTGCATCTACAATGCAATACTCAGTAACCTTGGGTCCATCATGGAGCAAGTTGGCGGGCGAATAGTCACAGCTGTCTCTCCCTAGAATACAGCAAAGAATTTAGCGATTGATTTTGTTTCGACCTTCGAGGTCCGTTGGCCACGTAACCTCCCAAAACAAGTCATTCTGGAGAAATGCCTGCACGGATGTTGCCTCACGGTCCGTAGAAGTTGCCACATTTTTATCCCTGTGTTGCTTCCCGCCGCTGAACGCTTGTTCCGTGAGAAAGGCACTGGGGTTTCAGGTTGTGGGAACGTAGCCTGGTTATGCTCCTCATAGACAGCATGGCGCCAACGAACGAGAGCCACAACAATACAAATACACACACGCGCGCAAACGAACACACACGCACACACAAAACACGCACGCACTGCAGATGTACAGCACACACTGACTGACTCACATAAACACACGCAAAGGCAGCTCAACACACGCGCACACATACTCACACTCACCAACACGCGGGCACACATAAAACGCCCTCGCACACGCAAACACGATCATACACTCATTCACACACATGCACACTCACCAACATACACGCTCGCACACTGTTCCCATATTCCCATATACAGAGCGAGCAATTTCAAGGCGCCTAGACTGTGAGAGCAAATAAGACTAAACTTCTTGCTTTCATGATTCTCAAATAAATGGGCACGATAACGAATGATTTTAGTCACATGTTTGAAAATATGTGTCCAAACATTTTTGTAAGGGCAAACGCAGAGAAGTACCAATAACAATGCACTGCAATAAAATATAACATGAGTTATCAAATGCAAGGCATTTCTTAATGAACTTCGGTGGCTTTGACCGGATACGTTGATGAACTTCAATGGCTTTCACCGGATCTATCTATATAGCCGCCAACGAGTTTAGCTCTCCTAGCCGTTTCGATATAGCTATCTATATATAAAAATGGTATGACATAAGATGACAGTACGACGAGTATAAGCGACAAGTCATAACATGAAAGTCATGATTTGTATGTCATGAACGACATCATTTATATTTCATAGTGTTGCTGCTTCATCAGTGGTTTTGTTCACATGACTTACTGCCGGGGGAGATTAGGAGTGCATCGATAAATCAATGCCTGCCTTATCTTAGAAGTCGTATCTAACCAATAGTTCCTTGCTTTGTTCTATTAATATGTACGCCCCGCAGTGCCCATTCATTGGATGTTTATTTTTGTACTGAATGAAATTGCCATGTATATTGTATTTTGTTCGTGTGTTATTTTGTAGTGTGTTCCCGGAAGTTGTACTTTTGTAATTATCTGCTCTGTTTTTTTTTCACCCACTCCTGCTATAGCCATTAATGGGCTGCAGTATGTAAATAAAATAAAATAAAAATAAAAAATAAATGACATGACTGCATGGCGAACATAAGTGACAGACCCTAACGTACAAATCATGATATGCATGTCACTTAAGTAACGACAACACGCAACGCTCATTGTGCGCTCGCGGTCGTTTCGCTAGCTTCACATATAACAAATTTGGTAATACGGGACGTGAATGGATGACGAAGGTAGATGACTAGTGCAAACATGATAATCATGAGATGCGTGTCATCTAAGGACATGACTGAATGGTATGCTCATATCGCGGCCGTTTCGCTAGCTTCTCATATACTGAACTTGGCATTACCCGACACGAACGGATGCAGAAGATCAACGAAACGTCCAAATATGATAATCATAGCATGTGTGTTATATAAAACTTGACTACATAGTACGTTCATAGTGCGCTTGCGGCGCTTTCGATAGCTTCACATTAGACACTTTTAGTTGGGCGTACGTATAACGAGGATACGCATGCAACACTGCCACGGAGAGAACTGCGCATGTGCAGTACGTAACGTATCGATTCCAAAGATGCGCGCGTACGGGAGGGGGGGGGGGGTGATTTTAAATGAAAAGAAGAGAAAAGTAAGCCCCGTAACTGTCTATCAGGGGGAAGACACCTCAGCAGTAGCTCACGAGGGGTGGGGGTAAAGGAGGGGTTAAAAGGATACAATTAAAAGGTAATGAGATAGAGAGAGAGGAAGAAGAGAGCGAGGCGCAAGGACCACGAACGACGGGAGGGAGGAGAAGATAGGAAATACGGATACGGTCGCAGGAGTCCGAGGATAGGCACCACTGACGAGAACTCTTGTCGGCGACAGGAGATAACGTAGGGCGAGTCCAGTCGGCCGGAGCTAAGCTGTCAACGGGTATCGGCGTCAGGAGATGGCATAGGGCCAGCCCAGTAGGCCAGGGCTGCGCTGTCGTCAGAGATGCGAGGGCACAGCCGGTCGGCACGGAATCCATCGAGTGAGTCCCGCGTACGGCCGTAACGAAACACTGCGTACATAATGCAACGCTTACTACGATACGCTCTCGCGAGACTCTGAATAAATCAGAACGAGAGTATATAGTGGCTACAGAGGCGTTCGATGCGGACAGCAACAGCGAACTCGATGCAAGGCATGTGTACTTCACAATGAAAGGCGACGTTTTCATGCCAGACAAGGTGTGTATGTACATTCAAACGGCGCGTTCCGGCGGCCTGACGATTGGATGATGGATGGATGAAAAACTTTTATTGGGGTCCTGAAGGATTCCACCCCCGTTCTATAGGGGTAGAATCCAGAAAAAAAATTGCCTGGCGTCTCACAAAAATGCTCAAGTATTGTCTTCGATAGGTTGTGTGCGAAAATGCGTCTTTTTCTGCCAGGCCTCTCGGCGAATGAACCCGTAAATGCAATGGCAGCTTGGTACGTACTTTTATTCGTGGTGCAACTTAACACGCCTTGGACGTTGTGCGAGATTTCCCTCCCTAAACATACTGGTAATCGTAAGGTCATCAATACCTGGAACGCGACCACTCGCGGCGGGGCACCCTAAGCCTCATCCACAGCAGCGCTGGATAGGATGCTGGGGTCGATCCAGTGCAGCCGTGCCCGATCAGACGCCGTTCTTACATTGTGTGCCCAAGTTCAACACAGCAAAGGTTAACGGGCACAATTCATTGCGCGTATGAACGATGCTAAAAATCTACACAGCAAACGCCATGACCTGACTTGTACGCTGGTGTCCCTAACCCCGGCAGTCAGGATGCTTTTCGCGCTGATCACAATGACCACGTTATTACTGGGACCTATAGCATACTTCTAACATAGGTCACGCTAATAAGCATTCCAAACCCTTGCACCTTGCATACGACTTATCTAATTGAGGGAAACGCATCAAGGTACGTTAAAATAAAGGTGTTGTCACACGCTTCGTTTGCAGCGTACGCAACGCAATTTTCACAGTGAACGCAACTTCTCCGTACGCTCAACTAAATGTGTCTATTTACCAAATTTGTTGTTACCTGACGTGTATGGACGACGAAAAGAAATTCCAAACGCAAACATGATCATCATGACATAGAATTCATGTACGGCATAATTTACGTCCGCCACGTAACGTTGTGCTTTTTTTAATGTGACATATCAACCTTCCTCATTCATGCTTTGCATATCATCGATTTCCACTGTATGTGGGGTTTTATAATTTTTTAAGGACACCCCCAATCTGTTACAGTAGCGTAAGCATGAACATAAATTTAGCAAAGTATGTGACATGAACGAATATACACAAGCAAATAACCTACTGAATAGAGAGTATTGCTTACATGTCGATCGCATTTTCTGGTGTCTTCGGTTAGGGTAACGAGCGATCGCGATGCAACACGCTCGACAATTGTCAGTCTCAAACAAGGGAAGAATCAGCAAGGCAGCTCGTTGTAACGGCCGCGCAGCGCACTGAACCGCATCCCCGATGGCTGAATCACGGCGGCTCACGCAAGTATATGGATTTCTTTGCTTACTGTATCACCAGTTGCACACCGCTCACGCACAAAACACGATTAGACCACGGACGCCATCAATGCACTTGCTTGAATCAATGAAAAATAGGGCAGCCCCCAAGTTGAGTACACTCCAACCCAAGCGCAACTTCAACCGCCACACCAACCGCCTCGCATTGGAATTCTCTTCCCGGCATACACCTCAAGCTTTGTAAAGACTTAAAGAAATGACGCCTTCCCTCCTTCGATGAAGTCAAAGCGGGACTGCAAAACGCCACATTGGGACTCACCGCGAGCTCCCGCATCTCTCTTTGTGCACTCACAAAATAGAGCGGCTGTCGGCCGTTGTTTTGTGAACTTAGCGACAACTTTTTCTCCTGTTAGCGAAATGATAATGGTTGAGCGTGTATGGCGCAATGCTGTTACGTGACGTTCGCAGAACTTTATAGGTCGCAAATCATCACGTTAAAAAATTACTGCACATGACTACAAGGAAATTTGAATGAAGTGTATTGTTAGTCTTGGAATGCAATTTTCGTGCACCACAGAATGGTTGTTGTATCGAATGATCAGTTCTATTTTGTTTGTTGCTATGGGATCAGAGCACTTGATCGTGTTGCCATTGAAAATCTGCTGTATCTCTCCGCTACCAGCAAAGCTTCCCGGATGTGAATAAATTAAACCCGCTCCCTGAAAGCGAAATGGATATGAGAGCAACTTAAGAAGTTGCTTATCACGAGTGCTTGATCAACGTAATGTGGTATTTTGTTCTTGTGCACATGACCAGAAGCCCATGTCTGTTTGAAATTTATGCCACTTCTTCAATTACGTATTTTGGAAGCGGGCTAACTTAATTGAACTGCAGCTTTAATCTATGCCCTACTATCGCTTGCCAAGGTATTTCATAATTTAATGTCGCTGTAACCGTGATTTGCTTTTGTGAAATCAAGACCCGTTATGTTTACACATTATCTACTGTTTAATAACTAAAGCCAGTCTTTACTAGAAAAAGCGTGATTAGACACATTGATCAATAAACTTCCGCTCCATAGTTCAGGTTTCCTGACGGATAAGTCATCGCGCTTTTATAAGTTACACTAAAGAAGTTACAATCCTCGTCTACGTGCTTTACTTTTCTAAATGGGATGCTACTGTCATTGTTATAATGGAGGGCTCCAGAATTCGAAACCATGTGATGTTCTTTAACGTAAAGTGACATTGCACCGTATACGGGACTCTACCATTTCGCCTTCATTGATATATGACTGCCACGGCAAGAATTGAACCCGCAACCTTCGCGTAAGCAGCTGAGCACTGTAGCCGCTACACCACCACGGTGGACCCCAGTGCTGCTACTCAGTGGGATATATAAGTATGAAATTACTCTAGTATTACGCATTAAAGGCCTGCCAAGTTGTTACGCATTAAAGCCTGCCATGTTGTTTCGGCACAAAGGTGGCCAAATTAAATGAAAGTGTGCGTGCCAGTTATTGTTTCAAAAGGCAACGGTTCTTGCATCCGACCCTAACGAATGCACTATACTCGTAATTGGATCGGCAACAATCGCTAGAGGCAGCTGCATTGGTAAACCGTCCATGGATTGATCAGAAAAAGAATTGACGTATTTGAATTTTTCGGAACTGGGTGTTGCAGGGTGATCACGTGGTTTGTTGTAGTCTGTTTGTTTTTGTTGTTTTTTAGCGTTCTTCGATATGTATGTGATCTTATCTTTTTTCCGTAACCTATATGTATGTACGTCTTAGTAATAGCAAAGCACTTGAAAGTCTGCGCTGGTCCTCATATTTTGTGTTCGTTGTATAATGTTTTTGCTCTGACCAGTATAATGCTGGCGAAGAGCCATTTTTGACAAGGCATCAGGGCCACTTGTCATTTGATACTGCCTCACTTCATTGTTGCCTCGACAAGAGAGCATGGCTGTCGTTGTCGCCTGTAGTAACTGATATGTCGCACAGCCAAGCACGTGGATGAAGGTTCTATTCCTGGTCTGGTAGAAGGAAAGAGTTAAGAGGGAGCATTGCGCAATGGTAAAAAAAGAAATGTAGGACGCCAGGCCCATTTTTCGATAGCACATGTGCTCATAGATCATTTACGCAACTCTTGTTACTACACGTAAAAGAAAGCCACCGAAGCCGACAGCTTGTGCAGAATGTATTCTTTGACTGATAACGTGGCCCCGCCTCGGTGGTCTAAGGGAATCATATGGTTGTTTTGGAATGTCAAACCCCACATATCAGTCAATCAATTAAAAATACCAATAAAACAGCGAAGTGATGATAATAATAAATTGGTTTAAAACGACGAATACCTTGGAGGGGAGCTGTAAATACGCCATAGTTCGATCTTATTTCGTGTAAAAAAGTTATTGTGCTTTGAAAACCTGGTATTATTGTTGGTCACAACGAAATGGTGAGCAATAATATCTAATGATATTTCACGATGAATGATATCGTATGTGATGCGCAACAATCTGTGATAAAGAAACTGTCGAATCGGTAGAATGCACAACTGTTGGTAAATTGATATAGAATGGGAACGAAATTGGCTCTACGTCATTATTTCATCGCCTGGTTATGAAGGCGCTGAAGTGCTTTGAGATAAATGGCGCATGTGTTACTCCATGATGATACGCCACATAATAAATGATGGTTAATATAAGCAATATAAAGCAAAAAAGTATGTGAGGTTGAAATAATGCACGTGTTTTAATGATTTTAATGTAGAGGAAGACAGTGAGGTTTGTATATAATAATACAACTTGACGGGTTCCCCTACTGAGTTCATAAATAAAGCTGATCTACTAACACAACAAAGTCGGCCGTAATTAGCAAGATAGAAGTTTTTGTTTAAATTATTTCATGGGAACATAAACATCAACAAGTCAAAACTAATCCCTTTCAGTAGTTCAAGATTGACACGTTACAGTTACTCGTAAACACTTAATGGATACATTTCTAACTTCAATTGCTTCAAATATTCAGATTTTCCGCAAACCGTCAGAGAATAAAACCGACTGAGTCCAACTGTTGCTAATGCCTCATCTTTACATGTGTTCTTCGAAAGGATAGAAGCAAATGTACACGCTGTGTTGTTTCTGTGAACATTACTATTGTTTTTTTGTCTTTCCGTATTATGTATGCTATGGTATTATGTATGCTCTTGTATTATGCATACCCTTCCTGCAGTGGTCTCCTTGAGAGATCGCCGATATTGCTAAATAATAAACTAAGGTGGATACCAAATTAAACCTTTTTAATAAGTGAATTGGCATGAACATTGTATTGTATTGTCATGGGGTCGTGACGTGGACGAAGGGAGCAGACTGCAGGTGGAATACTACACTGTTTATTTGGGCCGAACTTGTGGCCACGTAAAGAGAAAGTCAGCTTACACCAAAACACTGACACTGATAGCGGCGAGCAGAGCGTCGGCCGTAGAATAACTGACAAGCGGCGAAGCGTGTCGGCATTCATACACTCACCATCGAACATTCTGGCGTTATCGCTAGCGGCGACGCAGATTCCAAAATAATCTGAAATGCTCACGACGTGGGCTAAATCTCAACAAAGTTATCTACGGCAGCCCTGAAGCTTCTCGAACACTGTAGGCGCGCTTTTTGCAAAGAATCGCGTACAGCGTAACGGGGCGTTAAGAAAACTTGAGGAAGGAACGTGGCATTGCCTCCCTCTGAAAAAGGCATCGTCCCGATGGTTCAACAGAAGATGAAAGTGCAATAATATTGTAAGAAAGTACAAATAATAAAGTACGATACAGCAATAATAACAACAACAAAATACACTCTTTCAGTTCGTTAACGTTCATCAAACGGCTTTAGGCGCGCTACATGGACGACTTCATGCCGCAATCGGCGCCGTTGAGAGTTCGTAATGCCGTCGCGGACAACCAGGTAGTCGAGTAGGCCGAGACGTCGTACTAGCCTGTATGGTCTTGTAGCGGCGAGAGAAGAGAGACGTGTGATGACGTCGAAGGCGGCCGATGGGGCTGTGCCGATCTCGCCACTTTATTCCAGGCCTGAAGCGGAGCCACGTCGACTACTAGCGTCCAAACTGCCAGGCCAGAAGCTCGTTCTAATTCTCGCGCAGCTCGAGCTAGCATCAGCTGCGCGAGAGGCGCGGCGCGGTGATCAAGAAGTGATGATGGTGATCATGCACTACAGTCTGAAGAACCACCACAGAAGTCTTTTACTGAGTTCACGTCGGCGTATCGGCGTCCATACCCAAACACGTCACCGGGCTGGTATTCCACGAAGCGTCGCCGAAGAACGTAACGGTGCCGGTCGCTCGTTTGCGGATTCGTGATGCGCAGGCGGGCGAGTTGACAAGCTTCTTCACCACGCTGAAGATAAGAGGGTGGCGCCGATCGTCAGCGACATTAGGCAGCATTGCATCGAACGTCGTTGTCGGGTTCCTTCCGTAGACCAACTTGTACGGTTGCATCTGCTTCTTCTGCACGACCGTGTTGTATGCGAAGGTCACGTACGGAAGGATGGCGTCCCCCATTTTGTGTTCAACGTCGACGCACATGGCCAGCGTGTCGGCGATCGTTTTGTTTAGCCGCTCGTTAGGACCATTTGTCTGTGGGTGATAGGCGGTGGTGTGGCGGTGGCTTGCCTGGCTATGTCTCAAGATCGCTTGAGTCAAATAAGCAGTAAAGGCCGTACCTATATCGGTGATGACAACCTTTTGGGGGCCATGACGAAGGACGATGTTCTCAACGAAGAACTTGGCTACCTCTTCGGTGCTACCTTTGGGTAGGGCCTTCGTTTTAGTGTACCGGGTGAGGTAGTCAGTATAGCTACAGCGATCCATTTATTTCTTGAATCGGACGTCGGAAACGGCCCCGGTAGGTCTATCCCGATTCGTTGGACGGTCGGGAAGGTGATTCGCTTGGCTGAAGAAAGCCTGCTGGCCTGGTCGGCGGTGTCTTGCGTCGCTGACAGTCTCGGCTTGTCCTCACGTAACGAGCGACGTCGGCGGTAAAGGGTGGCCAGTAGTACCTTCCTTATATCTTCGCGAGCGTGCGGGAAACATGTACCAAGGTGTCCTGCCATTAGATCATCGTGCAGGGCCTGGAGGAGTTCTGGTCGCAGGGCAGAAGGCGGCACAAGAAGGCACTTGGCTTGAAGCGGTGAGAAGTTCTTTCAAAGACGGTCGTTTCGCAGCGAAAACGACATAAGTGCCCGTTTGAATACCTTCCGAACAACGGAGGTCCTGCCTTCGAGGTATTCGATTAGGCTACTAAGTTTCGTGTCAGCCCGATGGCGTTCAGCGAAGTCGTCGGCAGTTATCGTTTTCTAGAAGCAGTTGTCATTCAGCTCTTCGGGCGGTGGTGGGTCCAGGAGGGTTCGCGACAGGCAGTCTGCGTCGGAGTGTTTTCTGCCAGACTTGTAAATGACAATAATGTCAAATTCTTGAAGTCTCAGGCTCCATCAGCAAGGTGACGTGAAGGGTCCTTCAAGTTAGCTAGCCAACACAACGCGTGGTGGTCGATGATTGATTGATATGTGGGGTTTAACGTCCCAAAATAACCATACGATTGTGATATACTTCATAGGGGAGAACCCCGGAAATTTCAGCCACCTGGGGTTCTTTAACGTGCACCCAAATCTGAGCACACGGGCCTACAGCATTTACGCCTCCATCGGAAATGCAGCCGCCGCAGCCGGGATTCGATCCCGTGACGTGCGGGTCAGTAGCCGAGTACCTTAGCCACTGGACCATCGCGGTGGGGCCTACGCGTGGTGGTCGCTCACAACTTTGAAGTGCCTGCATGCCGTAGGGGTAAGGACAAAACTTAAACGTCACCCAGATGATGGTAAGGTACTCCTTTTCTGTCGTGGAATGATTGCTTTCTGCCTTGGATAGTGACCAGCTAGCATATCTAATAACCCTTTACAGTTCATCTGTTCTCTGCGCAAGTACGGCGCCGAGTCATACGCTGCTTAAGTCTGTGTGCACTTCTGTTTCGGCGTTTTCGTCTAAATGCGTGAGTATTGGAGGCATCTGCAGGTGTCGTTTTAGTTCCCCAAATATTTTCTCCTGTGAGGTTTCCTACTTGAACTCGACGTCAGTTCTTGTAAGATTAGTGAGTGCCTCGGCGATGCGGGCAAAGTTTTTGATGTGGCGCCTGTAATAGGCTCACATGCCGGGAAATCGACGCACAGCCTTGTTGTCGGTGCGTGGCAAAAATACAGCGATGGCGGCTGTCTTCTTCAGATAAGGTCTTACTCCGGACATGCTTATCACGTGGCCCAAGAACAAAAGTTCCTCGTACGTGAAACGGCACTTTTCTGGCGTCAGGGTGAGTCCGGAAGTCCTTATGGCTTGAAGTACAGTTTCAAAAGGCCGAAGATGCTCGTCGAAGCTTGAGCAAAACACGACGACGTCGTCCAAATAAACGAGACAAGTGTGCCACTTCAATCCTGTCAGCCCTCTGTCCATAACGCGTTGAAAAGTCGCAGGTGCCGAGAAAAGACCGAAAAGCATGACCTTGAACTCGAAAAGGCCGTCTGGTGTTATAAACGCAGCCTTTTTTCGGTCTCTCTCGTCTACATCGATGTGCCAATAGCTCGTGTTGAGGTACGTCGATGAAAAGTATTTGGCGGTGTGGAGTCGATCAAGGGCATCGTCTATTCGTGGGAAAAGGTGAACGTCCTTCTTCGTTATCTTGAGTCGGTGATAGTCAACGCAGTAGCGTAGTGTTCCATCCTTTTTCTTCACTAACATTACCGGTGACGCAAATGGACTCTTTGAAGGCTGGATAATGTCGTCGCTTAGCATTTCGTCGACTTGTTTCTTTTTGGCCTCGCGTTATCGCGTCAAAACCCTGTACGGACTCTAATGAAGTGGCCTAGCATTTTCTTCTATTACGATTCGAGGTTTCGAGACAGGGTCTGTCGAATTCTCAATGACGACGAAAAGCAGTTCTTGTATTTCAAGAGCAGGTTTTTGAGCTGCTGTTTATGCGTCGGAAGGCTCGGAATAACTTCGAATGCTGGTTGAAGGATTTCAGTCACCGGAATTGGTTAGGGCGAAAGCGTTGCTGGCCTCCAGTATCTCTTCGATGTGGGCAACCATCGTGCCTTTGCTCACGTGCTTGTACTCGTTGATGAAGTTCCTGAGCATCAATCTTGCGTTTCCTCCTCGGAGCACGGCTATTCTTCTGGCGACGCAAATTTCGCGGTTGATTGCCTTTAACGACGCCTTGATTGATTGATTGATATGTGGAGTTTAACGTCCCCAAACCACTATATGATAATGAGAGACGCCATAGTGGAGGGTTTCGAAAATTTCGACCACATGGGGTTCTTTAACGTGCGCCCAATCTGAGCACACGGGCCTACAACATTTCCGCCTCCATCAGAAATGCAGCCGCGGCAGCCGGCATTCAAACCAGCGACCTGCGGATCAGCAGCCGAGTACCTTAGCCACTGCACCACCGCGGTTGGGCTTGAACGACGCCTTGCCTGTTCTGTCGATTCTTGAGTGCCGATGAAAATGCTGACGCTGGAGCGAGGAGGAATAGTGACTTGGTCTTCCAGCACAATCAGGGTGCGCCTTTCTGACGTCGTGTGCGGCGGCAGTGCTTTTTCTGTGGATAGCGTTATGAACTTTGTTCTCAGGTGGATGACGGCACCATGGTGGCTCAATAAATCCGTACCAAAGATGACATTTCTCGAGCAATGCTTCAGTATGACGAAGCTTGCAGGATAAATCTTACGGTTAATGGTGACTCTGGCTGTTCAGGTTACTGCCGGCGTAACTAGGTGGCCTTCAGCTGTACGGAGTTCAGTGCCTTCCCAAGTTTACCTAAGTTTTTTTTTATCTTTGCGGCGAATGTCCCACGAATGACGGAATAGTCGGCTCCGGTGTCGACGAGAGCTGTGACGCTATAGCTGTCGATGAGGACGTCGAGGCCGCTACTTCGTCTCCTCGCGTTGCAGTTAGATCGCGGCGACGGATCTCGGCAACAACGGTTTGTACCACTGCTTCGACGTCGCGTCATCAAATCGTCTTCTGGCGCGGAAGCTTTCATGTCGGAACAACGTTCATGTTCCGGCGGGTTCTTGAGGTTTTGTCACGGCGTCGTCATCGTCGGCAGAGGATATTCGGCAGTTCGTCGTACAGCAACTGCACCTCCAGCGGTTGCTGCCCTTAGTTTCCTGGATAAGGGTTTGAAGACCGGCCCCGGGTCGGACCAGTGTATAGACGGTGGTGAGGCGCAATGTAGCGGCCAGGTGATGGCGAACGAGAAGATCTTAGGGGTGTCCACTGGGCTGCTGCAGGGTCGTCGGCGATGTCGCAGAGTCTTTCCTCCGCTGTGGACGTGGCGCATCTATGGCAAAACAACGCAGTCACATCTCACGGTACTGGCAGTGGCGGTAGGTATGGCCACTTTCTCCGCAGTGGTCGCAGAGAGGTCGGTAGCCGGGGGCCTGCCACACGTCTTTTTTACTCGGAGCATTGCGCTGACCCGCAGATGAGCGGTATGGCATCGGCGGCAGCGGTGGCTGGCGGCCAAACTGCGACGGTGCGGCCTCTTGACGTGGGCGTGAAGGGGGAGCGTAGTGTCGGGTCGCAGCAGCGTAGCTCATCGCTTGCGGCTGAGGCTGTGCATCTTCGGACATTCGAAGCGATTGCCGAACTTCTTCATGGACGGTGTCGGCAATCGAATCCGCTTGAGGCTGCGACGAAGGCAACTGGTTCCGTAGTTCCTCCCGCACGATCTGTCGGATGGTATCACGCAGATCGTCCGTATTGAGGGTATGGGCCTCGGCGTAGTTGGCGGTTGAAGAGTGACGATCATACTGCCTCGTGCGCAGCTCAAGTGCCTTCTCGATTGTAGAGGCCTCTGTGAGGAATTCTTTAACGTCTTGGGCGGGTTACGAACGAGTCCCGCAAACAACTCTTGCTTTACGCCAAACATGAGGAAACGTAGCTTTTTGACCTCAGCCATGGCAGGATCGGCGTGCCGAAACAGTTTCATCATCTCTTCTTTAAAGATGGTGGTATTTTTGTTGGGTAGCTGCACCCGGGTTTCAAGTAAAGCAGCGACTCTTTCTCGGCGAGCGACGCTCGTGAATGTTTCCAGTAATGCGCCGCGAAAAAAATTCCAGGATCGCAGTGCAGACTCCCGATTCTCATAGCAGGTCCTCGCCGCGTCTTCCAGATAGAAGTAGACGTGGCACAACTTTTCTTCGGAGTCACACTGGTTCAAATCGACAACTTGGTCGTACGTTTACCGCCAGGTCCCTGGTTCTTCAAATGAGGATCCGTGGAAGATCAGTGGCTCCTTTGGCTGCTGCATTACGACCATGGCGGGCGTCAATACAGGGGCTGTCAAAGTGGTTGCAGTAGCCCCGCCGCGGTGGTCTAGTGGCTAAGGCACTCGGCTGCTGACCCGCAGGGCGCGGGTTCGAATCCCGGCTGCGGCGGCTGCATTTCCGATGGAGTCGGAAATGTTGTAGGCCCGTGTGCTCAGATTTGGGTGCACGTTAAAGAACCTCAGGTGGTCTAAATTTCCGGAGCCCTCCACTACGGCGTCTCTCATAATCATATAGTGGTTTTGGGACGTTAAACCCCACATATCATCATCACATATCATCAAAGTGGTTGCAGTAGTGGTGGTGGCCTTCAGCTTGCGAGTATTATCGAGTAGAGCCCAGTACTCCGGAGGCAGCCCTTGTTGTCGGCGGCTTGCTCGCAAGTCGAGGTTTGCGAGGATGTATGCTTCACGGATGGGGCTTGGCTCTTGACTGGAGGGGGTGTTCGGTACATCGACGGGAAGTATCTCTACCAGATGTCACGGGGTCGTGACGTGGACGAAGGGAGCAGACTGCAGGTGGAATAATAAACTGTTTATTCAGGCCGAACTTGTGGCCACGTAAAAAGAAAGTCAGCTTACACCAAAATATTGGCACTGATAGCGGCGAGCAGAGCGTCGGCCGTCGATTAACTGACAAGTGGCGAAGCGTGTCGGCATTTATACATTCGCCATCGAACATTCTAGCGTTATCGCTAGCGGCAACGTAGATTGCAGAATAATCTGAAATGCTCACAACATGGGCTTAATCTCAATGATTGATATGTGGGGTTTAACGTCCCAAAACCACCATATGATTATGAGAGACGCCGTAGTGGAGGGCTCCGAAAATTTCGACCACCTGGGGTTGTTTAACGTGCACCCAAACGGGCTTAATCTCAACGAAATGATCTATGGCAGCCTTGAAGCTTACCGAACACTGTAGGCGCGGTTTGCGCTGACAATCGCGTACAGCGTAACGGGGTGATAAGAAAACTTGAGGAAGGAACGTGGCAGTATTTAGAATGTTTATCCAGAGTAATACCCAAAAATTTAAGATTATCAGCTGCCGGTATATTATAATAATTCAATGAGACATGCATGGAGGAAGCAATCTCCGTTTGTGACCATTCTATCAGTAGAATTAATTTCAGGTTAGTTATTTAGACCATGAGCTCACGTTTTTATATCTGTATTACCCAAGTCCTGAAGTGAGTTGACTGCTTTATTTTGTGAATAAATAGTCGTGCCTTCAGCACACAGCTAACATTTAGAAGAGGCATGGCCGCTGGATGAAAAAGCGCACGGTACGGCCAGCGGCGTCGAGCAGCTTTTTATGGGAGGGCACGTGTCAGCCGTAGGGTCAGGTGCGGCCGCTGCAGCGCGACGGGGCAGGTACGGGAGGGACGGGGAAACGACTGGCGGCGGCTCCCTCGGGGCAGCAGCCGCAGAAAATTTGCTGGTGTTTGTCACAACAATGACCCACTCAGTTGTGCTATTCAGTGTTTTTCAATCTCACTTATCACAGCGATGACATATCGCATATTTACTAGACTAAGATGCCCTATCTAGTTAAAAAGCCAATTGATTTTTTCTGGGCATGCCGAGCACCTGACATTTTTTTTTTCAGAACCAGCTTCTTGCTCAGAGGCTGACAGGAAAATTCACCCTGCATGTAGCTGACTGATATGGCACTGAATGCTTATCAAGGTGATTGTTATGTTTATGGAGATGTCTTAAACTAACATATTTTGATTATTGTGATGTTTATTCAGCACTTTCACGCTTTCATGCTTGAGAATTAAATTTCGGACACTCTACAATAGACGTTCATAGTTTTTATGTTCTGAAAGCGTATTGAATAAACATAATTTCAATGTTTTTCAGGATATCCGGTACACGGAAAGTAATCAAGCTTCAAACGCTCGATAATAGGGGTTTCTACAAACTTGGTGACGCGCTCCTCGTAACTTCATTGAAAAGGCTCCGAAAGTATACATCATTAGAAGGGCCATTCAAATTTCTTGATAGTTCATACTAGGCAAATATATATATATATATATATATATATATATATATATATATATATATATATATATCGAAACCCTGGCTGGTGTAGGGCCGTCGAGTGCACGTGCCCTGCCTTCGTTTGAGCGAGCACAGGTGCCTATTTGTCGACGATACATAGTAGAACAAATAAGCAGTAATGGATGACAGAACCGCATGACGGAAACTGCCAGAAGGCAAGCGCGTTGGAGTGCTATCGGCATTTGTCAGTGCCTGTGGAGAGGCTAACATGAAAAGACCGAACAGATGGTTTATTGTCAATAGACACAGAAGCCAAAAGTTGGGCGCACAAGCTGGAACAATTGTCCAGTCGTTTTATTATGCAAAACTGTAAAGAAGTACAAAAAATATTAAGAACACCAGGATCAGCCCTAAATGGAGAATAAATAAACTATTTTCACGCATCTTGTTTCGTTTATGTGTTCACTGTTGACTTAGTTGCATTATCATAAGAACGTCGGGACGGAAAGAGACGAAAACATTCAGAAGTGCAGGAACGCAAGAAGTTGTGTTCACATTTTGCAGCATTTCATCACTCTTTTCGTCTCAGGAGGAGGAGGAATAAACTTTATTATAAGAAACCAGCAGGTTTAGGAGGCTGCGCCTAAGCCTCTTATGAGGGGACGTCAAGGGCTTGCATCGACGTCGCCTCACGGGCGTGCTAGGTCGCCCAGGTTTGGTCGTAAAGAGCGGGGCTCCGCAGAGCCTCATGGAGCTTCGACGAAAGGGTCATGGCGTTAGTGTGTCTGTACTGTGCCGGGCAAACCCACAGCATGTGCGGAAGCGTAGCCGGGTCACAGTTTTCATATTATTCACTTCATAACTGCTGGCCAGCACTTCATAATTGCCAGCATTCACTTCATAATTACCAGCATTGAAATTACAGTGACTGAAATTTCAAAGATGCTCCAGTCCACAGTTATGAGATAGCGCACATGCTAAGTATATTTCGTGGCTGTTGGATCTGATACTGCATTGTATAATACTATAGACGTGTTTGGAGGAAGTGAGAAGTCTCTTATTTTGTGTTAAAAGAACAGTGGCAACTGCAGTTGCTGAGGTTACATATTCTAAATGAAATTAATAAATCTAAAACAACGTTTTCTGAAGCGACATACTCAGTTACTACAATTAATTTAGATGCATTAGAAAGGTGTATTTCTTCCAGATTTGTTAGTTGTGATCTTGTAGGATCCGAGTAAAACGTGCTCACAATTCTTACTTCCGCGAAATCGGTGTGCAAGATTACATCTCGGGTAAGACAATACCAAAAATTTGCAAGGGCTGCAGGTATCTAGAAGCAGGGTCGGTAATTACCTGGTGCGCACACACCAGACGGATATTAAAAGAAGGTTTCGTGGGTCTCACAAAGTTGCACGCGCTCAATCGTGACTACCGCAAGCGCGCCGCGCATGCGATTCTATGGGCGCTCGCGAAAACTGCCCCCCCCCCCCCCCGGTGGCACCGCAGCGGCGATTCGGGAACTGGACCTGTCCCGCCGGTTTTGGAGCAAGCGACGGGTCGTACCCGTGTGCTCTTCCATCCACTGGCCGTGGAAGAGGTGAGTGTACTGGGTAAGGAATTAATGAATAGGAGAAACGACAAAGGGACTCCTTACATAGAGCCTTAGGGAACGCCGCAATTAATCAATTTAGTTGATAAAAATCTGCCATTATTATACACTACCTGCCGCCTGCCGGTCAAGTACCTGCGAAATAAATTTCATGGAGAGCCAGTAATACCAAAACACTGCAGCTTATCCCGAAGAATAGAATGTACTCGTGTGTCAAGTGCCTTTGTTAGGTCAATGAATATGGCTCCTACGGCAAACCCTTCATCAATAAATTGTTTAATGCCATCCGTCAAATTGATAGAGGGCTGCTACTTCGCATGACTGTTTCAATAATAAATTTGTTTAGATAGTTCATCAAACGAGTGGGCAGAAGCTTTTAAATGATTTTAATAAAATTATCGAAATACAAATTAGGTGATAATTGTTAATGTTATCACGAGCACCATTTTTCAGCACTGGAATCACTTTACCACGTTACAGCTCCTCGGGAAAATTACCTTTCTGAAGATTTTGTTAGCAATATCTGCCGCAAGCGTTGACATGCCCGCTGAAGCCTGTTTTATATTAGTGCTGTATAGAACACAGCCCTGGTCGGGTAACTTTGGGAGAATAAAGTACGATAAAAACTTCCTCTGAAGAAACCAGACTAATGAAGAAAGATCGAGAGCTACGTGGAAGATGGGGTGGAATACTAGTAGAAGACGTATTTTGCTATGTGGTGTTTTATCACTGAATATGTTAGGTATATCAGCCTCGTGAGTGTATTCCCTATCAATGCAAAACAAATTATTACCCGTGTCGGGCTCTGTAATATTAGGAACTATTAATGAGCTTCCAATCACCTGCACTGAAGCTTTTTCATTTTCACTAATCCGTCGTTCATAATACTCCCGTCTTTTAAGGATGCCGGGAAAAAGGTTGTTATAATTTTTAAATCTAGCTCGCAAAGATACGTTTGAAGACTTTAGCATGACATTTTGATGAAGATTCTTTTTCTTAATTATAAAGCCCAGCAACGCATTTGTGATCCATGGATTTCTAGGAGACGAGAATCTGTGCTTATGGGATACATGGGTTGTGCAGTCATTATTGCATTCTGTGATTGTTGACAGGAACATAAAATAAGTCTTCTCAGGACAATTTTCACTTGAAACACTATTTCAACACGTGCCGTGTCCTTTCGTATCAACAATGCTTCGTTGAAGAAAGTTTAAGTGTATTGGCTATGCTGCGTACATTTCCCGGTGCCAAGACTAAAAAACAGGAGATAATGATCTGTAATGGAATAAATATTACTCCAGTGGTGCAATCAAAGGATGAAGACAAAAATATAATGTCTACTGGTGTAGAAGAACCAGCAGTGTTGCGTCTTGCTGGAACATCAATTAAAGAAAAAAAACCATAGCTAAATAAGCAGTGGATATAATCAAAACACGACTGACAGTTCAGCTGTAGTATGTTAATGTTGATGTAACCACACATGATGATGTTTTTATTTTCTTCAGTTAAGGTGTCAAGAATTTTCTCTAGCTGTGAACAGAAGTCCGAATGTGAAGCTGACGGGGAACGATAAACGCATGCCAAGATTGTATGTCCGTTGTAGAGTGGCAAGACATGCCGGTTGAACTTTAACCATACAGACTCACACAGTAAATTACGGAATGAAACATTGTGACGACAAGCGTATGGAACTGAGGAATTTACAAAAATTAGATATCCACCACTTCTTTGGATCCCAAGGTAGCTATGTTTTCTAGTGTACCGTGAGAACCCCAGGTGGTCAAAATTTCCGGAGCCCTCCACTACGGCGTCTCTCATAATCAAATAGTGGTTTTGGGACGTTAAACCCTACAAATCAATCAATCAATCAATCTAGTGTACCGTGGAAGATCGAGTAGGTTGCCATCTGCTTGTGTTAGCCACGTTTAAGACTAACAGATTATAGAAAAGTTGTGGTCAAATATAAAAAAAGGTTTAGTAGATCATCGTGGTGCTTTCGAAGACTTCGAATATTGAAGTGGACGAATGAAAATTTTGTGGTGTTTAACACGCAGTCATGCTTTCATTTCACCACACGAGAACATGCCTCTATTCACAAACATCCTTAAATCTTACTGCAGCGCACCTCCCGCAGTGGTTATCTGAATTTAATTAGTTGCATTTATGCTTGTTTATTTGAATAACTGTAACGGTTATCCTCCAGTTGTGAATATTTTGAATAGTGCTGGTGCCATCATGTTCCCTCGCACCTCTTTATTTGGAATCATGTTTTTTTTAAACCTATACTTACCTTCCCTGCATTTATTCTTATTTGTTTCCCAATTAGAAAAATAGCGACCGTATATGCACTCAGACAAAAGTCCAAGTGTGGGCTGCAGTATTCATAGAGGAAAAGAAAGTAAACAGATACATAAATAAATAAACATTCTTCATGTACAAATCCCAAGTGGCACTTAACGCGAAGCAGACCTTAAACATTACTTGAGTGAGCACTGTTTTACTTGGGGCACGAGAATAAAAACTTTAACAAGTGGCGTAAGGCTTAATAAGAAATATGAAAGAAAGAAAAATCCATCCTGAAAAAATTGGGCGCGGCTCCTTGATCATCTTGTCAAAGATGAACTCAAGCAAAATTATAGTGCCAAACCATCCGATGGAGGAACTTTTAAATAGGAACTGCTGCTTTTCGAAACCAAGACGATTTTTATTGTATCACGATGCCAACTTGAGAGTAATGTCGAACTTTGCCGTAGACGCCTGCGAAAACTATTTTTCAGCCACTTTCCTTCACAGAAAAGCAGCTGCGTTGATTAGAAAAAACGTGTTGAAGGTTCTTTGGACGTAGCACAGCTTTTGATTATATTTTCTGACTGGTGCGCTCCGGTTGTGCCACAGTAAATTAAACAGTCAATCAAACAACATACGTCGGTTGCAAACGATTTATGTAGCAAAGGTAGGAAAAAATTGATAGAATCTGTCAGTTGCTGAAGTGAAAAGTACTTTAGTGTGAATTCTTTTTTCCTTACACTGTAAAGACAATTGAAGAGTTGTGTGGCTGTAGAGATACATTAGGAGAACTATACTTTGACAAGAACACTTGATGTCCTTGGTGATTAGCATGTCCGTCAAGTAATGCTTTGAATTAGGAATGGGGTGACAGACCGACAGCATGTAAGAATTAAATAGGCAAAAAGCAAAAACGGAAATCAATTTCGAACTGCTGGCATCCCTTAGGAACCTACCAGACCGGTGCGTCTGAGAATGATCGTCGCGATATTTTCATTCATCTTTGGCCTAGACTTCAAGAGATTGATGTTTGACGTTGTTGCTACGGGAGGAGTTTCAACTGAATTCTTCACACACAGTGGTGAGTGAGAAATACGAAGGAAATGAGGCTGACATTACAGAGTACACTAGGATGGCTAAATGACTAGGCGACTGTGAGGTACTGTGTGACTGTGCGGCTATGAAATTTGGGGCAGCTCACACACCCGTGCGTGAGGAGCAAAGCTCGCCGAACTACTTTCGAAACATTCCAGCTTTAAATGACAGCAGTATCACATACCTCTACGAGGCTCTTCAACTACCAGCACTATCGACGTGACTTTCTTAGCAAGCTCATTTGCCGTAATTTTCACTGGTGCCCCGACTTGAAAACACGTGGTAGCGATCACTATCCAATCATGATATCAGCTGTTGGTGCGAAGATGTCATCAAAGTAATTAGTTACAAGAGCTACAGATTGAGAGGCATACAAAAACGTCGCTAGCAACGGAATTGTTGCTGCAATCAAGGATGAAGAATTACTCACTACAATGTCTCATTGCCTGAGAGCATGCACACGCGCTTCAGCAAAGAATGATAAATATTCATCAAACTATGAGGAGTTAGGAAAACTGTGTTCTATTCGCAGGCGAGCTCAAAGAAAAGTATTGCGCACAAAGTGTCTTTAATACCTTCGAGCCTGTCGACAGACACAACGTCATATTTGACGTTACCTGGATAGACGTAGCTGGCAAAAATGACGCGACTTTTTCTGGACGCTAGATTTTTGTCAAGCAGTAGCCGAAATTTGGCGCGTCTTTAGAGGCTTGTGCACGTCTCCAAAGAGTAGCCACAAGGATGCTGCACACTATTATCATGAATTTCAATACTTTAGAGCCCTTCCGCAAGCAATCAGTCTGACAAGTCACTAGAGGCTGAGCACGCATTAGACTTGCCTTTCACAGTTGAAGAACTGAACACTGCGATTAGCGAATCAAACAGGCACACACCACCCTGTCACGATGAAATAAGCTATGAGGCCATCGCAAAGTTACCCCACACCTCCAGCCTACGACACCTAGAATAATATAATTTTTTATGGCTGTCTAGCGAGGTTGCCGCTGAATTTAAACTCGCTAAAATATTGCCTATTTTGAGACCTGGTAAGCAGCCAACAAGCTACGCATCTTACCGACCTGTCGCCCTGCTGAGTTGCGTTGGCAGAATATGGAGCGGATGGTTCACAAACGACTGCTATGGTTCCTAGAATGCCACGACAAATTTTCCAAAGAACTAAACTGATTTCTTGGTGAAGATGGCTGAGGCACAAAAAACATTTTTTGTTTTTGTTCCGTGAAGTTACTTCCCTGTTCGGTGCCGTTATTCTGTCGTGGAGCCATATCAAAAGAATGTGCAAGATTTGGCGTTCTGCGCTGAGCCGCCAAGTAAGGTTGTTCAACGACGTTCTCAGGTGCCTGTGTCACATCAATTTTCTTACATGGGTGGCTACCAGAAAGCTGAAGAACTACCGCAAAGTGGTGAGTTCTGCCATTGAAATTACGTGGAACAGTATGCTATGTTGTCTGCTGAGGAGTGTGACCAAGACATCTACCAAAAATAGACCGCACAGAGAGGCTAAGAATTATAGGGGATACCAACAATGATGATAATGTAGTAAATCTCCTCAAAATAGGTCCTAAATATGGCATTGAGCCTCAAGTTGCGGCACAGGACCTTCTTGCGTGGAATCGGCAAATAGCAAACAAGGCGCCCCAAGAACACCGCAAACGTTGCCTGCTGGAAGGTGTTGACAGTGTACACAAGGCTGCCCCAAAAGCTGATGCTTGGGCGACAAGTGCGCGTGTTGCAACGTGCAGTGACATATTTTAGAGACAGTTAACTCTGTATAATGCTGTCTGATAAGGAAGGTGGGTTTGTGGCTTTGTCTAGACACTCCTATAGCAAAAAAGCAAGAGAAGCAATCAACAAGAACTTCAAGCCTGTAAAAGTGAGCCTATCTTAAGTCAAGAGAAATGTTGTCTCTTTGTGTGAAGAAATTTTGTGCGAATCTTCAGCTTAACAGATAAGTAGGTGCAAAGAAGATTTCCTTACTGCTTTCTCCAGTGTTAAGAAGCATAAAGCCGACCTACCTTTCCGTGCTATCATTAGAGAGCGTGGAACTTGGCAATACCAGGTTAGCAGTTTTTTGCTCAAAGCCCTCAAACTTCCTGAAGGTCATGACTCTTTCTTAACAAAAAATTTTTATGAAGTATTTGGGTTTTTTCATGGAAGCCGTGAAATAGGCAACCTTTTCTCCGTAGATGTAAGTGACCTTTTTTACTCGGTTCCGCATCCGTAGCTACTTCGAGTGGTTAAGCAGTGTATCGAAGATAGTGGTGAAGCCACCTTTGTGACTAAAACGGAGAAGTTCTCTGCTAACTTTGTTACTCTTTTAGAAGCCTATCTCAACCACACTTTCGTTTCTTTTGAACAAGGTATGTTTTTACGGAAGAAGGGCATTTGCATTGGGTCACGAGTAGCACCAATTTTATGTGACGTCTTTTTTCCTTTGACCACGCACAGCAATGTGTTTTTGCTTCATTACATCCAAATTTTCTTAGTTTTCAGATATGTCGATGATTTTTATTTTGTTGTTGACAATAGATGCCCTTTTTTTCCCTATGATGGTTGAGCAGATTGTAGATGTTTTTGAGCAAATGCTAAGGGGCTCACATTGACTAATGATTTTTCGAAAGATAGCTCTTTGCAGTTTTTGGACCTTAACCTGATAATTTCGGGTGGTCATGTATGCTGTGCGTACCTCTCTCGTAGTAAGAAAGAATTGTTACTGTACGACTCAGCGTGTTCAAAGACTGTGAAGAGCGAAATTGCTCTTTTCTTGGAGTTGGCGCTACGCAGATAATGTGAGCATGTTATGCAGGCTAGCATTTTGCTTCAGTTTCAAAGACTTTCCGAGGCCGGCTACCCTCAGTCTGTAGTTCGCTTCGTGGTGGAATCCCTGCTGCAGAGGGTGAAAGGCAGCGTTGCTAAGCAAATGCGCGCCCTGAGGAGAAAGAGCGGGTTAAGCCAGATGTGGTCCCATATTTACACTGCATGAGCCATAACCTCAAAATTGTGGCTACCCGCTACGGCGTTCCGATCGTTTTTTTCAGCTCCCAACAAGCAGGCTCGATTGTGACCGCGTACCACATGCCATGATCAAAGGGGCTGCCAGAAGCAGCCCACAAAACTTTTTAGGCGCTGCGCACAAGGCGTGGTTTTTAGGACACCCCTAGGTTGTGGCAAGTTCTATATCGGTCAAACTGGACCCTGCATCATTGAGAGGCTGAGAGAGCATGTCAATAGTTTAGGCAAAAAAAGATCATGCGCATCTTCCAGTGGAATGTAAAGCCTGCAGATGTGTGCCATGGTTTGAGAAAACGGCGATTCTTGGTAGGAGTAACAAACAGCTAGAGAGCTCTTGGAAGCTACATTGATCAAAACTAAAGGGCCGGATTGTATCAGTGATACATCTATTATGTTGTACTCCACAGAAATGCAATTTTTGGGCTACTTATTGTCTTGAACATGACGCTGTTTGACGTTTGTTGGCTGTGTACTCATGCACAGAATTGTCTTCTTTTCCTGGACATTTCTTAGACTGTCATTAAAACAGTTGGTAGCTCGCGCTGTTCTTTCTTCTCTTCTGCTCCTCCTGTTTCAAGAAACGTTTTTTTGCGCCTCAATCATCTGCACCAAGTATGCACCACCTTACCCAAAAACAAGTTCTTTTAGAACGGATTCCACCAAGGTAGATCAACTATCGCAGATGTCATCACCCTCGTCTTTTCACACGAAGATGACCTCTTTGCTGAACCCATCGCATTAGCTATGTTCTTCTACATCAAAGCAGCTTTGACTCCGTCTTTCACCATGCCATTCTTGCAGCCATGGTCAGTTTTGGCCTCGGAATAAGGCTGCATAAATGGACTAAGAGCTATTCAAAAGAACGGAAGATATATATGTGCACTCTAAACAGTCCCACACAGTTCTACGCAGTAGAGAATGGAAATGTCCCAGGGTGAAGTGCTCAGTTCACTCTTTTTCAACATCACCCTGATACATAAAGGTCTTTCCATGCCAAATCATCCACCGTTTTTCTGACAATCACGAATATGACTAAAAAAATTTCACATGTTTCTCGAAGTTCGAAAATCACCCTGCTCGTTCATTTCAGCTTCAAAAAATTTGGTCGAAATGTGGTAAAATATTCCGGCGCCCTCCACTACGGCTCACCTCATAATAAAATACAAGTTTTAGGCCGTTAAACGAATAAGATTTATAATATAAAATTTTACTTTAAGAAATGTGTCAAACATATCTATCTCTACGTGCGCCTCGAACTTTCAATTGCTATGAATAGAAGTATTCTTTACGGGTGATTTAAAGAGATCGTAAACGCCTACACCCATGTATATAATGAATGCATTCAGTTGCGGGTTTTAATCCCGGCTGCGGCGGCTGCATTTCTGATGGAGGCGCAAATGTTGTAGGACCGTGTGCTCAAATTTGGGTGCACGGTAAGTAGCCCCAGGTGGTCAACATTTCCGGAGCCCTCCACTACAGCGTCTCGCATAATCATATGGTGGTTTTGGGACGTTAAACCCCACATATATATCAATCAATGAATGCATCCAGTCAGCTGCCGCATTCGAAAAAAAAAACTACCAGGAGTAAAATGCACCCTGTATAGCGAGCGCTGTCCGCTTGTCAAAAATAGTGCGTAAAAAAAACTTGTCGAGCTGTTTCGGGCCCATGGCAATTGAAAGTAATGCATTGTAAAGCAATCAAAACACTATGCGCATCTTTGACGATGACGCCAGTTGAAGCAAATATTCACTCGACTGCGTCCCATGTGTTTCTAGGGCATTCACGTGTGTTCAGCAGATGTTGCCTGAACACATTTTTGTTATAGCAAAGACTTTTGAAACGGAATTTGGTGATTCTAAATGTTGCGTAGTCCGTTCGATGAAGTGTCACCTACTCCAATATTTCGCAGAATTTTTTTCTTTATTCGATAATACTGAGCAGGTGAAAATGGCTAGGTCCCGCCACCAAACCAGTGAAAAAAGTTTTCTATTTTTCCTGGTCTACAACAACAACAACAACCACAACAACAACAAATGTGGGTTTTAGGTTATATTTCCGTCGTAAGTGAGTGAAACCCAACAGAATGACAATGAGAAGCGTAGTCGTAGCACCCCTGATAGATCGACTTTCTTTGTGTGCTGTTACAGTACTGTTAAAAAGGAAAAAAAATATTGATTGTACTTAGCGGATATGTAGTTTTTGTTTAAACGCTAATCCTCCTCTGCCAGAAGAGATTGGGAATGGAGCTGTTGGTCTGATTGGCAATCGCGCTATGTTCTCCGCTGAAAAAAATTAGAAGGAAGGCCACATATGAGTTAGAACTGTGGATTGAATTTAGGACAGCGCGGTCACGTCAATATGGTCATTCTGCAAGGCAAGAATTTGCAAATAACGACAAAGCGCAGTGCAGAACGAAGTTCGGGCAACTAGCCAAGCCTATACTCTTTAAACTTGCCGAGCATAAAGTCATTTAGAAAATTTTGTTGCTGTCTCAAGTTGAGTACACCGCATCCTTGAATTCGCTCATAGGAACAATAAAAAAATTGACGAAAATCATTAACGAAAAGACAGCATAAAGGACGACGGGGGAAGGAAGACACGACTTACTCATGTTTTTTTCTGACACGAGAATTTGTCAGCGATAAAAAGCCCATTTTTAGCACGCAAAAAAAAGAAACACACATCCAAGCGAAGTTCACTTTCGCGTGTAACATGACTCCTTTGAGCTATATTTGCTTGCAATTTCCTGTGTCTTCCATGAAATAAAAATGGCCTCTATTAGGCCCAAGAAACACCTTTTAACAGCTTGTAACAAGAAAAGAAAGGCCTGTTTTTATTCTTGTTTTTGAACACATTGCCTTGGTTGTTGATAAAGCCTTTTGAATCTCGTAATAATTTGCAGAAGAAACGTCTGTTTAGGCTCGACTACATTGAAGAACAAAGAGAGTGATTGATTGATATGTGGGGTTCAACGTCCCAAAATTCACCATATGATTATGAGAGACGCAGTAGTGGAAGGCTTCGGAAGTTTCAACCACCTGGAGTTCTTTCACGTGCACCCTAATGTGAGCCCACGGGCCTACAACATTTTCGCCTCCATCGCAATTGAAGCTGCCGCAGCTGGTATTCGATCCCGCTACCTGCGGATCAGCCGCCGAGTACCTTAGCTAAGATACCAGTGCGGCGGGGCACAAAGAGAGTGAAAGCTCAAACGTACCAAAATTTTTTTCCGGCAATTCTCGCAGGGCAGGTTGATTGACTCAGTGCGAATACGAAAATATAAATTTGCTTTTTTCGATCATACACACGCTGTTACGTAAAAAAGAGATCAAATTTTTTTCACGCTGATTAGGTCTCCAACCGGAACTGTGTCGACCAGTTGATAGGCTTTTACGACCACAGGAGGGGGGGGGGGGGAGATGAAGAGCAGTTTCTATGTTTACATGGTTGTTTAGAAGGTGAAGTCGCTTTCCTCTCAGAAAGCTACTGCATTGGTGCACCATATATCAATATATATAAACAAGAACGAGGGAAATATTATGTACAAAGGAAAGCTTTCGCATTATTTGTTTTAAGACATTCATTTTACATACGTGTTAAGAAGCTATGTTCGATCCGCCACGGTGGATCTGTTTACGGCGGTGGGCTGCTGACCCCGAAGGTTGCGAGTTTGATCTTATAGCCGCGGCGATCGCGTATAGGTGGAGGCGAAATGTTATAGGACTGTGTACTGTGCAAGGAAAGTGCACTGTAAAGAAAACTAGGTGGCCGAAATTTCCGGAGCCTTCCACTACGACGCGCCTCAATAATATCACGATTTTTTAGCAAACCCCACATATAAGCCAAAACCTAATTTAGTTGCGTTTTTTTACTTTTATCTGGCCAGAATTTATGCTTTCTATAGTTATGACAAAAGAAAAGATCGGAAATAAATTGCTTTTAACAGCTGTCGTAGAAATAAATGACTGTAGTGAGTTTCTGCAGGTGCAGGAATAAAAAAAGTGCAAGAAACACTTGAAAAGTGCTCGAATGTTACAAGAAAAAAACACGGATAACAGGATGGGCGCTGAATTTTAACGTTCATTTTGAATAACCGCCAATTTTTGAACGCTGCACACCAACCAAAACACGAAGGCATCATCATCAAAAACATTTCACGTATGCAGATACCCAGAAAGAACTGAGAATTCATTTTGTGTCACAAAGGAGGACTGCTGACGCACGTATCACCTGCTCTTTTTATATTAAACATGTCTGAACTATTCACCACTCTGTCATGGTTCTTTTTTTTTCGACGTGCGTGGGTGGGGTTTCCAATATACGATTACATGCAAACTTTCAAACATTCTACGAAATGTGCACCTGTTTTGAAAAAAATTTTGTGCTTGTACTACGGAAATTTTGATCATCTGGTGTTCTTTAACGTACACTGACATCTCACAGTACACTGGCTTCTACCATATCACTTCTACCGAAATGCGACCGCCGCGGCCGGTATTAACACCACGACTATCAGGCAGGCAGCTGAGCACCCTAACTATACATACTAATCCACAGTCGCGAACATCACAAGAATTTTCAAAGCGGTCTAAAAATAGAGGGAGTATTTGCCCCTCTTTTAAGAGTTAAGAGCTTGCACTATCGAAAGATAGAGCAACTTTGTTTGCTCTAGAGTTGTGCATACACTGACCCATCATTTTTTGAACTAAGGGAAAGTCATACCATCTAGAAACTGAATACACTTGGCATGAGGTTTTTCAAATTCACTGTTGAACATGCGGTATATCTTAGGAAATAGTTTCTGACAACCTGCCATAGTTTACGACAGTCTACAGTTATGACAATCAGCAGCGGAATGTAACACATTTACTAGCTGATCAGAAGTACACATGAAAATGTTATTTTTAGTAACTAGCAATAAACTAGAACCATATGGCATAACGCAGTGCTCGTGCTGCTATGCAGAATCGTACCTTAGGTTCAAACGATTCAACGTTACAGGTCAGTGAATCTGTCTCTCAGTGTCTGTTTCTCATGTAAAGATGGTCTTTCTGGTTCATGTAGAAAACGCATTCAAGAGTAATTGCAAAATTTCAAACTGACGGCATGACATTTCACACGGGACGTAGTTCTGCATTGTATTAGGGATCCGTCTATCTTCGCCTAAGCAGCATTGTCATGTGATGACGTCATTATATGACGTCATGGTGAAGTTGCAAGTGCTGACGATTATTTCCTGCATCGCTTGTTGTTCCAACCAACGCCGCCGACGGTCACTTTTTGCCATTTGCTGAGGCATAAGCCAGAGGTAACGCCCTAGTATGTTGTGCTGCTTCGAGGTGAACCAGAACAGAAAACCTGACATACGATGTGGATTGACGCACACCTTCCACTGATTTTCATTTACAGTCCTTCAATGGTTCGTTACGAACAAGCGAACATTTTGCGCTACATACACAATGTCTTGACATTTGCACAGGTAACATGTTGGACCGATACGTGGCCGCAGCGCATGGATTAGTCAGCACTTTAGGTGACGATGAGGTTCTAGTAGCAGCGTAGCTAATTATGTGTCACCGCTGCGTGCGTTTTCGTTCTCTCCTGAGTGAACGGGCATTTATTTCTCTATCTCACTCTACACCCTCATCCTTGCTCCTATTTTCCTACCACCAGAGCTGGGTAGCGAACCGGATTCCAATATCTGGTGAACCTCCCGGCCTTCCTTTTCTCTCTCTCTCCCCCCCCCTCTCTCTCTCTCTCTCTATGTTTGACTGCGGGGCTGTAAGTCTTACATCAGCGTTGACTGAATGATCCACACGGGAATTTCACATTATGAATCGTTCCAGCTGCATAGTAAGAACGTACGGACGTATTTCATAAACCTTCCGAAAATGGTTATAGGACTCACGTGGCAACGTGTTTCACTGGATGCGGTCGTGTTGATGTTCAAAACCTACTACACAAAAGCTCTGCGATGTTTCAATGAAGTATTTGTCTTTTTATAGGTGCAACAGTTAGGTACGAGCTCATATTTTTTATTCTCTGATAACAAGTTATTCATGGCAATGAACGTCAAAAATGCGCAAAAAACACATCAATACACTCTAAATATCTGTAATAACTAATAATTATCTTCCCTACTGCAAAGATTACCATGAGCAGTCGTTTAGGAAAACATTTTTTTTATTATTGGTCTACCCAGTGTTTCGTTTGGTTGAGTTTCTCAACTTTGCCTATACGCTAGAGTCTTCGGAATCGAAGGCGCTCATTGGTGGACTAATCCTGGAATTTGATGCACCGGTGCATAATATTGGCGCAACGTAGGCTGGCAACTATAGTGGCCTGCCTCTAAGGAGGATAACGAAGTAGTTGTGTGGGTGCGTGCTCTGGTGTTCGTGCTTTTGGCCTTTGGTTACAAAAGTAAACGTCCTGTTTTTATGCCTGCGTCCCTGTGCCTTCGTGACATTTTCTGGTGGAAGTGCGGGGTACGGTAGGTGATACGGTTCCAAGAGAGCACCCCTGACGCAAGCCCATTGAGTAGCTCAGCCGAGCTTACCCCTGTGTATGTAGTTCAAGCCGTCGTCTCCAGGGACTCGAGACACAGCACGGTTGCTGCCTGAATGTCAAAGAACTATGAACTAAACGCCACCTAACGTCACCGCGCCAGTACCAGCGCACCTGGTTGTCAACCAACCCAAGAGGCCGACGACATTTCACGGAGCTGCTTTTGAAGATGCCGACGACTAGCTCAAGCATTTCAACCGGGTCGCCGTCATCAACGATTGGACCCCAGAGCGTAAGCTATGCTATTGTACTGCTTTCTGGAGGACTCCGCAAAAACGTGGTTTGAAAACCATGAAGCAACCCTTACATCATGGGATGAGTTTCACCATCAGTTCTTCAAGGCCTTTGCCCGAGAGGACAGGAAAGAGACAGTGGAGCATGCTATAGAGGCAAGGGTTCAAGACCCTAACGAAAGGGAGTCGACTTACATGGATCGACTTTTCAGGCGTGCAAAACCCTCTATGACTGAATCCAAGAAAGTCCGCCACTTAATGCGTGGTGCTAAAGAAGAGATTTTTGCCGGTCTGATTCAAAACCTGCCTGCGACACTTGCGGAGTTCCATGAGGAAGCCACTGCCATGGAGAGGGCCCTTCAACAGCGTATACCAGGCAGTATAACCGGGGTGTACATCCAAGTGAGGTCACTTCTGTCATTCTCGGCAATGACATCAGGGCGTTGCGATAGCTCATCAGAGGAAGAGGTACAATTGATGCAGGTTACTGCTTCACCTGTAGAGCAGCTCTCCGTTGCGGATATAGTACGCGCCGAGCTACGGCAAGCCGTTCACGCTCCCCAACAGTCCGAGGCGCCACAACAAAGGCACTGCGTCGAAATGAGCTTCGCGGAAGCAGTGTGACGTCCTCCATCGCGCAGTTCACCCAGCGTGTTTTACCCTAATGAGCGACGCGCTCAGCAATTGGATGTTGGCGTCCGTTCTCGCAGCCCGCCGTTGATCGCCGAAGCACGACCGAGGAAGAGTGATATCTGGCGTACACCTGACCACAGGACCTTTTGTTTCCACTGCGGGGAAGCCGGACACGTCTACCTAACATGTCCATACGCCATGTGGGTCTCCGTGGATTTTCGCCTAATGCTCCTCGTCCACGACCTGGTGAGCTACCACTGGAAATAGAGAGTTTCATTTCGAATCGTCGCAGTATCGAACATCGGTCACACGAGCCCCGCTCGTCGTCGCCTGCTCAATACAGGTCAACCAGCCCAGCCTATTCACGCGGCGCTCCGAGACGCCGTTCACCCAGTCCTGCAAGTCAGGAAAACAGAGTCCAGCGACGTCCGGAAGTGAGGCCGCTGACGCTGACCCTACGGAAGATCCTCCATTATGACGAAAGCGATGGCAGCAAAAAGATGTACAGGCGCAGTCAAACGTGGTACGAAGAGTGGTGACATCAAACATTGCGGTAAGCGTGGATGACGAAGAAGTAATGGCGCTAATCGACACTGGAGCAGATACTTCCGTTATGAGCGTGGGTCTTGCTTACAGGCTGAAGAAGGTTTATACCCAGTGGGCTGGGTTGCAGATACGTACGGCAGGAGGCCATCTTCTCACTCTGGTGGGACGGTGCACAGCACGAGTCAGTATTCACGGATTTACTTATCTCGGAGATTTCGTAATACTGCCGAGTTGCTCGAGAGACCTGATTCTCGGACTGGACTTTCTGCGTGATAACGGAGCCGCGATTGACTTGCATGAGTCGCGGGTTACGTTTTCGATGGCACACGCTTTAGCGCGCAACCCTCACGACAGTTACGTCAATACTTTGAGAATTGTTGACGATGACGTCACGTTACCACCAAAGAGTAGCGTGTTGACCTTGGTAGCCTGCGACGTCTTCGGTGAATTCAATGACTATGAAGATATTGCAGAGGCAATTATTCCGCTGCTGCTCAAACGAAACATCTGCATAGCCCGACGCCTTGTTCGGTTAGAAAATAAATGCTCTCGAGTTTCGCTGACCAACTTCAGCAATGAGTTTCAGCACGTCCCTAGAGGCACCACTGTCGCATTCCTCAGTGAAATCACCGACTTTTCCGATGTCGGCGCATTGGATACGACTTTACCGCATGAAAAAGCTTGTGCTCACCAGGGCAGCCGCATTCACGTTAATCCAGACTTGCCAGATTCACGAAAATAGTGGCTGCTTAACCTTGTGACGGTATTCTCGGACTGCTTCTCCACAGCATCTCAAGTTGAACGTACTGCCATTACAAAACACCGCATTTTTACCAAGGAGCCGGTGCGGCTTCTTCGCCAAGATCCGTACCGTGTGTCCCTGAAGGAAAGAGACGTGATTAAGCGTCTGGTACAAGAAATGCTGAATGGTGACGTCATTCAACCCTCAACCAGTCCGTTGGCGTCACCTGCTGTCCTAGCAAAGAAAGAAGACAACCCACTACGCTTCTGTGTCGACTACCGACGGCTTGACAAAGTCACAAAACGCGACGTTTAGCCCCTGCCACGGATTGATGACGCCTTAGACCATCTACGCCATGCCCAGTTTTTTACATCATTAGATCTCAAGTCAGGGTACTGGCAAATTGAAGTGGATCAGGGCGACCGTGAAAAAACTGTGTTCGTGACTCCCAATGTGCTCTACGAATTTAAAGTGCTGCCTTTCGGTCTCTGTTCCGCTCCCGCCACATTTCAACGCATGATGGACACTGTACTTGCTGGACTAAAGTGCAGACATGTCTTGTATACTTGGATGATGTTGTTGTGTTTTCAAGCACGTTTGACGAACATTTTTCAAGGCTAAAAAGTGTCCTCACTTTAATAAAGAGAGTAAACCGTACTATCAAGCCTGAAAAGTGCTACTTTGGCTATCAGGAACTCAAGTTTCTCGGCCACGTGTTGAGCCCGTGGAGTGTTCGACCAGATCCGGAGAAGTTGGCTGCCGTTGCTGATTTCCCTCATCCTGGAGAAAAGAAGGCTCTTCAGCGATTCCTCGGACTCTGTGCCTACTACCGCCGTTTTGTCGAAGGATTTTCAAAAATTGCGGAACCTCTTACAAAACTTACACGGCCAGATGTGCCCTTCCTATGGGCGGAAGAACAACATCAAGCCTTCGTAGAGCTACGCAATCGACTGCAGACAGCTGCAGTGCTGGCACATTTTGACGATACTGCCAACACTGAGGTTCACACGGACGCCAGCAACGTAAGAGTCGGAGCCATTCTAGTTCAGTGGCAGGACGGTGCAGAGCGTGTGATCGCTTACGCAAGCCGCAGTCTCACAAAAGCGGATGCTAACAAATTTACCACTAAAAAAATAGTGCCTAGCAGTCATTTGGGCTATTAGCAAGTTTCGACCCTACCTTTACGGCCGGCAATTTCGAGTGGTCAGTGACCACCATTCGCTCTTCTGGCTTGCCAATCTACGGGATCCATCAGGCCGCCTCGCCCTCTGGAGCCACCGCCTTCAAGAGCACGACATAACGGTGGTATACCGATGAGGACATAATCATACAGATTCTGACTGCCTGTCTCGTGCTCCTGTTTCCCCGACGTCATCTGACGCCGAACAAGATTCACCGTTTCGTGGCATCGTCGATGTGGTCCGGATGGCTGAGCTCCAACGTGAGGACACTGAGCTACTACCTGTCATCCAGCATCTTCAAGGAGGAGACGTTATCACCCCACGCCGGCTCTCACGTGGATTAAAATCGTATTGCCTGTGGGACAATGTTCTCTAAAAGAGAAATCTTGAGAGTAGCCAAGAAATTTTTCTCCTCGCCGTTACAACGGCATTGCGTGAGGAAGTTTTGCAGGCGTGCCACGACGATCTTTCTGCCGGTCACTTAAAGTTTCCTAGGACATTAGCGCGCATTCGACAAAAGTACTACTGGCCACAGCTGTATTCGTCCGTTCAGCGCTATGTCAGCACCTGCAGTGACTGTCAAAGGCGTAAAGTACCACCCGCAAAGCCCGCTGGCTTCCTCCAACCTTTAGATTCACCTCGATCACCATTTCAGCAAGTGGGAATGGATCTTCTTGGTCTATTCCCTCCGTCATTTTCAGAAATGAAGTGGATAATTGTCGCAACCGAGTATCGGACTCTCTATGCAGAAACCAAAGCTGTGCCTAGTGGAACTGCAGTTGAAGTCGCCAGATTCTTCGTCAACGACTATATTTTGTGTCATGGTGCACCTGCTGTTCTCATAACCGATCGCGGAGCAGCATTTACGGCAGAGTTATTTCAACAAGTCGCCAAGCTGACGCACACCAACTACCGAAAAACAACAGCTTATAATCTCCAAACGACCGGCTTGACCGGTTAAAGAAAACTCTGACCGATATGCTATCTATGTATGTTGATGTAGAGCACAAAACGTGGGACAAAATTTTGCCATATACGTCACGTTTGCTTATAATACCGCTGTGCAAGAGACCACAGACCTAGCACCATTCGAGCTTGTTTACGGCCATCGCGTCATAACACCGTTAGACGCTATGCTCCCCGTAGACCAGGACACCAGCGGAAATGACAGCGTTGATGACTTCGTTGAGAAAGCAGAAGAAGCCCGCCAGCTTGAACGGAACCACATTTGCAAGCAGCAAGATATCGACGCTCGCCGTAACAACTAAGGCCGAAGGAACATCCACTATCAACCAGATGACTATGTATGGGTGTGGACACCAGTTCGATTTCGTGGGCTTTCGGCGAAGCTATTATGATGCTACTTTGGCATTTACAAAGTTGTGCGTTGCCTAAGTGACGTGAATTACGAGGTAGTTCCTCAAAGCTCCGATATGTAGTTTAAACCAAACACGTCCACGTCCAGAAGTAGTCCATGTAGTATGGATGAAACCGTACCACGCCAGCGACTTTTCAACACTTCAAACTTTTTCTTATTATCCACAACAGCACGAGCTTAGGTTTTTTTTTTCGTGGACGTGACCGACTTTTTTCATGGCCATCTCTAGCAGCTTAATCAATCGACCGGGACGGTTGCTCTTGAACGGGGGGAGGAAATGACACAAGGTAGGCTGGCAACTATAATGACCAGCCTCTGAGGAGGATAACGAAGTAGTTGTGTGGGCGCGTGCTCTGGTGTTCGTGCTTTTGGCCTTTGGTTACGAAAGTGAACGCCCTGTTTTTGCGCCTGCATCCCTGTGCCTTTGTGACAATGTGTGCCCTCGCTGGATTAACTTTTTTTGTTAATGTGGTTTGCAACGTGAAATGGTGTAGCGGGCAATTAACGCTTGGATGACACGATTTCCGGAAGGGCTATTGCATTATGCAGTCGTGTATATTGGACCTAGCGTCTTGCCTATTTTTCCGTCTTCGGTGTCTCGTCTGACCTCTCCGGTACTGATTGAAGCGCACAACTCAGACACTCAAGATTAGTTGCATAACCAACTAGCATCAACCTTAGCTACCCTTAGCTCTTCCAGCACCGTAGGTGCAGTGGTGGGCCACTCACAAGTAGTGTAAAAATGAAAATCACAAAAAAAAATAATTTCAGTGGCGTTACATTACTATAGCAGCGGAAACAAAGTGCTTGCATAATGAAGCTTGTTTAGCGTGCATCAACACGATGGACGGCCCTTAGGAAATCGTTCATATGACTGCGCACCGTGCGTATGAGTGCGCAGCCCACCCACACGGCGGAAGAAGCGAGTACACAATCGCACCAGAAAAAAGAAAGCATGGCGGCACCACCTGAAGCAAGAGCCATCCACTTTGAATCTTTGAAAGCGCATGCACGGACTGTTGGTCTCAAACCGACGCTTCTATTTGCTGAAAGTTTGCGTCCGGAAGTTTGAATGGCAAAGTATACAAGAATGTTTGGCTATATTTTACAAAGCCGCACTCGTATTCATGGAGCTGTAGGCCTGGCGAGTGTTTCCATTGGTAGAACATCACTTCGGAGATTCGCTCTATATAAGTGCTATAGGAAATCCACATCTGCTCACTTTATTGTATTTATGTACAAATATGGGCTGCCATCACTAACAGTGTGGTGTCTTTCGTTTACTGTGCTTTTACTGGCTGCTCTGCCTGTTGCATCACTGTAAGTGGGGAGGAGCCCGCCTGTAGTGTATGTCCTTTTCCTCGTACTCTCTGTCTGTATGTATATATATATATATATATATATATATATATATATATTTATATATAATGTGTGTGTGTGTCAAAGATACCACTATGTGCATCCTCCAACGTTCAATTGCTATGAATAGAAGTATTTTTACGGGTGATCTAGAGAGATAGTAAACGTCGACACACATGTACAGAATGAATGCATCCAGTTAGTTGCCGCATTCGAAAAAAAAAACACCTGGAGTAAAATGCACAATGTATAGCGGGTGTTCTCCGCTTGGCAGAAAGAGCGCGTGAAAAACACTCGTCAAGCTGTTTCGGGCCCATGGCGATTGAAAGTACTGCATCGCAAAGCAATCAAAGCACTTTGCGCATATTTGACTATGACGCCAGTTAAATCAAATATTGACTCGACTGCGTTCCATGTGTTTCTCGGGCATTCAAGTGTGTTCAGCAGATGTTGACTGAACACACTTTTGTTACAGCAGAAACTTTTGAAACGAAATTTTGTGATCGTATATGCTGCGTAGTCCGTTTAATGAAGTATCACCTGTTCCAAGAGTTCGCAATTCTTTTTCTTTATTCTATATTATTGAGCAGGTGAAAACGGCTAGGTGCCGCCACCAAACCAGGGCGAAACTTTCTCCATTTTCCTTGGTATACATCAACAACAACAAAGGTGGGTTTTAGGTTATATTTCCGTCGTAAAAGCGTGCAACCTAACAGAATGACAACAAGAAGCGTCGTCGTAACACCACTGATAGATTCACTTTCTTTGTGCGCTGTTACAATACTGTTAAAAAGAAAAAAATGATTGTTTGTATTTAGCGGATATGTACTTTTTGTATAAACGCTAATATTCCTCTGCGAGAATAGATTTGGAATGCAGCTGTTGGTCTGATTGGCAATCGCGCTTTGTTCTCCGCTGAAAAAAATAGAAGGAAGCCCACATATGAGTTAGAAGTGTAGATTAAATTTAGGACGGCGTTGCCAATATAGTCAATTTGTAGGGCAAAATTTTGCAAATGACGACAAAGCGCAGCGCAGAACGATGTTCAGGCAACTAGCCGATTTTTTTATTCTTTAAATTTGTCGAGCATAAAGTCATTTAGAAAATTTTGTTGCCGTCTCAAGTTGAGTACACCGCGTCCTTGAATTTGCTCGTCAGACCAATCAAATTATTTGTGAAAATGATGGACGCAAAGACAGCATAAACGACGACGGGGGAAGGAAGACACAACTTACTCGTGTTTTATTCAAACACGAGAATCTGTCAGCGATAAAAAACCCATTATAGCACGCAAAAAAAAGAAATGTACATCCAAGCGAAGTGCATCTTCGCGTGTGATTTGACTCCTTTCAGCTATATATGCTTGCAATTTACTGCGTCTTCCATGAAATAAGAAGGGTGTCCATTAGGCTCTAGAAACACCATCCAACAGCATCGTCTTTTTTGTAACTAGAAAAAAAAAGGGTTTGTTTTCATTCTGGTTTTAGAACTCATTGCCAAAGTTGTCGATAAAGCCTTTTGAATCTCGCAGTAATTTGCAAAAGAAACATCTGTCTAGGCTCGACTATACATTGATCAACAAAGGGATTGATTAATTGATATGTGGGGTTTACCATTCCAAAACTACCATATGATTATGACAGACGCCGTAGTGGAGGGCTGCAGAAATTTCGACCACCTGGGGTTCTTTAACGTGCACCCAAATCTGAGCACACGGGCCTACAACATTTCCGCCTCCATCGGAAATGTAGCCGCCGCAGCCGGGACTCTAACCCGTGACCTGCAGGTCAGCAACCGAGAATGCTACGCTTTGGCATTTGATCCCGCTACCTGCGGGTTAGCAGCCAAGTACCTTAATTACTAGACCACCGCAGCGGAGCACAAAGAGAGTGAAAGCTCGAACGTACCGAAAAGTTTTTGAGGCAATTTTCGCTGGGCAGGTTGATTGTCTCAGTGCGAGTAGGAAAATAAAAACTTGCTTTTTTCGTTCATACGCACACTGTTATGTAACAAAAAGGCGTCACATTTTTTGTACGATATTGGGGTCTGCGATCGGAACTGTGTCGACCAGTTGATGGATTTTTTTTTATGACGAGGGGAGGGGTGATGAGATTGAGGGCAGTTTCTATATTTACATGTTTGTTTAGAAGGTGAAGTCATAATCCTCTGGGAAGAGTACTGCTTTGGTGCGCTATATATAAATATTACTAAACAAGAATGAGCTAAATATTGAGCTAAAACATGCCAACAATGGCACAGTGAAAACGTTGCTGCATTGGTAGCTATGTGCAGCCTGATAATAAGGCGACCGCAAAAGCACCCACAAACCACCTATAAGGGTATTTTAGAGTTGACAAGGACGAAATTTTCTTTGCCAATAAATTTGCTGCTGCACACATTACTTACGTAAGGCAAGTCATGGTTTTAGCCACTCATTATCAATTACTAACTCTATAGTACCTAATTTGAGCCTCTTAAGCTTTTTAGCGGCTGGCATAAGTGCTATAAACCCAGAGATGTTGTCCCTAGAAACCAGTCCTTGAAGTTTTTATCAGTTGCACCTAATACAAAATGAATTTCAGTGACTACCACCCTTGTATAAAAATAGGAGATTGCAAATGCAGTGATTTCATGCCGAGATTCGCAGCAAGGGTAGAAAACACCTTACTGGTTCATTTATAGTTTCAACGCCAGTGCCAACAATCTGTAGCTAATAGTAAGCTAATAAAAATCAGCTGCTCAAACGAGTAAAACAGATTATTTAAATTACACAGCACTAAACATTTCGAGAAACTTTGGTGTGTAAAACCAAGGCCGAGCAAGTGAGAAGCGTGCGTAAACACATATTTAATAGAAGTGGGCCTGCCGCTTAATAATGTTCGCATCTCGGAACAATCTAGAGGGGGTCATGAAAGAGGTGCTGCTGAAGTAGTTCATCGTTTACAACAGCGTATCACACATTAATATTGTTGTAAACACCAACATACGGCTGTTTTCAGATCCATTTGCCCGTATTGAAGTGAGCGGCCTGGAATCAAAGTATTGATCTCCTGCTTGGCATCACATGTGACCTAACCCGATGGGCATCTCGATCGGTGCGCGTAAAGTATTACTCGGTCATTTTTATCGAGTGCTTGCTGTGCGAGGATCTTTCACTCTCTAGACATGCTGAAAAATTGCAGTGGACACCATGAACGATGAGTGGCACATACAGTTAGCATATATTGTCATCCGCTGCATTCAACCAAATGGTGGCTCCACGACATTACGTCGACCTCTCGACGTGCTGGCTTGCACGAACAAAGTTTGTGAACCAGCCGCTTTCGTGCAACGCAGCAAACTCTTCTATACGCGCGTCATTTTATTTCTATGTAAGGTGGTTTTGGAACGTTGAACCCCGCATATCAATCTTCATTCAATGTGACGTTGGTCGGTTGGTTGATCGGGCGAATAGGTACAAATGGCAAGGAGGTCGCTGATGATATGCTCTACGCTTTCAGCATATCTTGCTGATGTCGTCAAAAGACGATAGTCTTGTGTCTGGAGGGAGTGAACAAAACGTTTATTGGGTGTTCTGCGCAAGAAAATTGGTGAATGGTATTCTAGAGGCGCTGCGTTAGAGTGCCTCGAGTGTGCAGTGGAGGCGAGCGAGAGCATCAAGTCACGTCACACGTGAGACATGAGCGCTACCTGGCAGTTATCTTAGAAAACGAAGCGCGCGGCGTGTGCGCCCGTCTAGGAGGCGATAAGGTGTAGAACGCAAGGCGATGGGTAGGTGCCCCCACCCTGTCGTCTTAGCAAAGCGTTGGAAACACTTGCATTTTCGTGCAAGCATTGCATGGTCAGCGCAGCGTGATAAATGCTATTGTCCTTAGAATTACTTATCTATGCCTTTTCTAGTAAAAAACACATACAGAATATTTACGTGTTGGTATGGTGCCTCAGATATGCGTAATAATTGCTTATAATTTGACAATCGCACAAGTATGAATGCTAAACCTTGAGCAATATTGGTGGCTGCTGCGGATGAGGTCGGCCGTTGGGGCATTGTTAAGTGCCGTTTGAGGTATCGATAATGGCGGACAAACCGACAAATGTGCAGACAGACAGACAGACAGACCAATTTTTTTTTTGTCGAAGGTCCCCAAGAAAGACTATCGTCTTTAAAAATCAACTTATTTAAGAATGATATGCATGAAGCAAAAGAGACTACACATGAACAACAACTGAACCAAAGCTGCCGTATGATCATTGGGAGATATTCGATCAGTGAAAGATCCCTTGGACCACAAGTACGGCGCGTAGAAAATTAGCAAAACATCTTTGCCTAAAAGACGAGAAATCGAAGATGCCCGAGTGATTCTTGCCACCAATTCGGACACCGAGAGTGGAAGGGAACTAGGTAGGGTAGAGAGGTGCTAGTTTCTGTGATTGAGTGGACCATGTTTGCGAAGGAGTTCCGCACGTTTGATAAGGCGCCATCGCCTTAGGGAAGGAATCACGTTGCTTGAGGTCCCAAGTGCTGTACTGCAAGAAATTTAGCAGAAACAGCACCGCCAGAACTGTAGAAATACGATGCTTTTCTCATCGCCCGACAAGCTAAGAGCAAAGCTGGTAAAGAAAAACTTGATAGTCACGTCGCGAAAAGTAAATTAAGTAAAGGAGGAAAAAACGGCTGTACATTACATTGAGTAACGAAAGAAGGGCCGTTTTTCCTCTCTTCAGTCTGAGAAGTAGCCCAACTTGAGTAAGTAGGATGTGAGCAGAATGAAAAGACGCATACTGTTCTAGCAACGGCCCCAACGGTGTGATGCGACAACGGCACAATCTGAGGGTGTCAGCTGAAGAACACATGGTTCAATGTGAATCACGCATGCGTTGCAAGCGCAGGCGACGCCCTTTCCAGTCGGCGTCGTGGCGTCCTCATTTATATTCATGACAGAAAGGTCTGAAAATAGGGTAGGCGAAAGCGTCCGCGAGTTAAACTACGTGCAAAAATCTATCTATCTATCTATCTATCTATCTATCTATCTATCTATCTATCTATCTATCTATCTATCTATCTATCTATCTATCTATCTATCTATCTATCTATCTATCTAATCTAATCTAATCTAATCTATCGATCGGTCTATCTTAGTGCTTTCGTGAATGTTTCGTAGAATGTGGGCATACCAAATTTGGTGTGAAATAATAGGGCTGTATGACGAAGGTAAACGGCCTGTGGTAGCATGAATGTTATGTACGGCATGATTTACATGCCATGCTCATGGTGCACAAGCGGCGGGTGCGCTAGATTGGTATACACCAAATTTGATAGACTGGAGAGGGGAGGACTAGACGACCAACCTGAGGGACAGGTAATAACATGAAAATCAAGACTTGAATTTTATGTGCTGCATGACTGGTACGTAAAACTCGTGTTCGCGGCTTTTCCGCTACCTTAATATAGTATTTACGCAACGTACACTACAAGAAGAAAATGAACGACAGATTCTAAAATCAAAACGATGGCATACATAACGTAAGCAACGCAATTCATATTACACTGTCTGAGTGCACGTCCTGCCATTTTGTTCACTGGGTATTCACTTAAATTGAAATGTTGGGTGGTATGACGCAGGTGTGTTACGAACATAAATGGCAGGTTATGCACTATCTATACCAGAATATACGTAGGTGCATTTATTTCGCCTGACATATAGCACATTCTACATATATGCGTGCATGCATGACAAACATGCAATGTATGTTGAACCACATGTAGCGATATGAGTGACTTCATCTTGCTCAAAGACAAACAAGACAATGTATGTAAATTTTTCCTGGCTGCATCGTATTAGAACTATTCCCACAATGCGCGGTATTTTCCGAATTTCTTCAAAGCGCTTGAATCCAAGCTGTAGATAAAAAAAAGACACCTTACACTTATGCGCGACGCACTGAAGGGTGATTCTTCGTCCTGTTAATGTAAGAGCAAGATAAAAACAAACCTTAACTGCGAAGTGTGCAGGGCCCGCAAGCACCGTACCGTTCATATACTTCTTATGATGGTTTAAGTATACATTCTAGAATACGGGACATGAATGCGTACAAAAATACCTATTTATAATATTATCAGGAGCTTTACGTCTCAAAACCACAATGTTATTATGAGAGAGGTTGTTGTGAAGGGCTCTGGAAACTTGAACCACCTGGCATTTTTATTAAAATGGAAAAATTAATAAAGGAGTGGTCACATTTCACATTTCTTAGGCCACGTCTTTAATGTGCACTCATATGACACCATGCTCGGACTTCCTGTATTTCGCCTACACAGAAATTCGACTGCCGCGTAGCAAGGATCAAGCGCGCGACCTCCATTTCAGCAGCCGAGCACCGGAAATAAGTAACTACTTGCATCCATGCGACAGATGCACCATGACACAACAGAGATTTATGTCTCGCCAATTTTGTCAATTTTTCCACAGCTGGGCGAACGCTGGTTCTTTTCAAATCAAATTTCGGCTTTAATAGATTTTTTTCTGGGAGAGAAGTAATCCTAAAGAAAATGTATATAGCGCAAAGCTTTCTCCATTTCTATTAACCGCAAGACACGTATAAACAACAAGCGTGAGTAAGCTGTAGAGAATACGTTTATTTGTACGCGTTAATTTATACGAAGCACAAGAAACTTTAAGTGCACCTCACATAAAGGGCCCCATTATACAGTCACGCCACGTAATATGAATCTTGGTATATAGCAAGCTTGTGATCCGGCCGCGAGTGCGTTATGAGCGTGGCAGGCATATCATGCCATATTTGCCACGTATGTCATGACTTTCATGTTACCAGCTGTCACTTATGTTCGTCGTACAGAAGCGTCAAGTGGTACTACTTTCGTTGTTCGTGAAGTAAGTGAAACAACCGCATGCAAGCTCGCAATAATAAAAAAAAACAGCGCTGAAATTTGTTTTTTTGCAAGCACTTCTCCTTTTCACTTACTCTGCGCCCCCATGCTTCCTGTGTGCTCGATGCACGTGAAACAACACCAAAAATAAAATCAAACCCAATAGAAATTTATTGCAGTGGATACGTAGCAGTCAGCTTTCATTGCGCACTCAGCGCTAGACGTTTGCTCTAAGGCATTAATTTTACGGCTAACCTAAATAAAGACGGCACTGTTATTGCTCATGAACCTCCACGGCAACCGCACGAAATACGCTGCTCTAGCACCGGGCAAACGCAATCATTTTCTGAAACATTCATTTGCTCATTCTCAATAGATGATTACCTCATAAAGGCCGGTATCAGCTGTGGGATTGAACTTTTCGCGCCATAATCTGCGCAGCCACACAGCTCGCCGCTTGGCGTCATTTCTTCCTCTGGGAATAGCAAAAAGGCTTTGCCTATTTCCCGCCGGTTGCTACATTCAAAAGCGCAGCCCCCGGGCATTTTTCGGTGGCTTAAGAAGCGTGCGATTAAGTGTGCAAACAAAACTTTATGTCTAAAAGTTCTTGAATACTTTTCTGAGGCTTTAAAAACCATCGCTCGCCTACGCGTCGAACTCTAATGGCTGAGAGAGACTGGCGAACCGAGCCAGCTAGACCATTTCTGTGGCGAAGCCCACTGACTGAACGCGCTAGCGAAGAGAAAAGGCTGGCGGTACTTTTTCTGTTCTAGTGACTTTAGGCGACGCGCGCTCTTTGCGTCAAGTCGCCGGTAATGCTAAAAACACAATAATTTTCTCGAGATCGACATCACTGGTGCTAAGTGGTACATGTAAATACCTTGCCATTTCAACGTTGAAGGAGGTGGCTCAGTGGGTAACGGCACGTACACACAAGGAAAAAGTCAGACGTTCTATTCCGTGCCCCACAGTATTTTGCTGGCTTATTTTTCTTTTTCACATTTTCATATATAAAAATATGTGTACATATACCGAGAATGACGGCGCTGACCGACACAGGCGGCAAAATCCAGCCGAGAGAGTTTATATAACTGCTATCACAATATGATACACAAACACAAGTCTTGCGAACAAGTTTGCAACTTTTATATAAGAAGCCTTTCACATAGACAAAAATGCTAGGTCCATGGCCAACTGCAGAGAGCGCTGGTCACCTTCAAGAAGTTTCTTAAAAATGAAATATTTTATGGAAATATTGGCATACCATATGCGATGTCACCTTCATGCTATATAGAAAATGTGTCATATTTAGATAGCGTATTTCACGTGCGTACTCATTTGTCTCAGTGTGAGCTGACCTTCAGTGGGGAACTTGTGTACATATGAACATATTACCCGTATCTGAACAGACCTGTGACGTTTGGTTGTTGTGTATATTCACATTGTATATTGTACTGTCTTACATTTTGTGCCCGTATTGTTTATCTTACGGTCTATCTTGTCTACTAAAAGAAAAGAAGTAGCCGGTGCCACCAAAATGGCACCATGCTCTCCTACTTCATCAGTTTATTTTAAAAAAAACTTTTTGGAATACACTGTCAGACTTGTCATAACAAAAAATCACTTCGGCTAGAAATGCTCGCACTGTATACATAGCATACTATAACCACCACTTATGCTGCCGAAGACTTGCCAATGGCAAAGGATACATACGAACAGAGAGCATATCCCAGGACAGTTTTCCGTCACCGAAAGATATGGTTGTGAAGTTCGGAATGCGGCATTTTCAAAGCTAATAATCAGGCATGAGCTACTTTTTAGAACAGGAAAACGATTTCAGAAGCAAATGTAATATTGCTTAAAATGATCGAGGAGTTGAAAATATTCGCTTTCATAGTTTTGGCATGAGATTTTTTCAATACAGGAAAGCGTACTTTTTTTCTTTTTTAACATAAAAGTGTTTTTTGCCTGGATTCACCACGGCTACACTGACGTATTTCCGCCTCGGATATCACGTCGTACACCAAGACGACCAGATGGGGAATAAAAGCTAGCAGAAAAAGTTCCAATGCTGAGAGTTGAACATAACACACCGCACTTCTCGGCACGTGATGCGAAACCACTCTGCGAAAGAGCGCAGGTTTTTCGGCTTACCACCGGTAGTGTGTTCTAGAACAGGGGAGTGTTCAGGATGGCCGGTGCACCAATGCACAGAAACTGAAGTCCAAACGAGTCAGTGCGCTCGTGGCGCTGCGTTCGGTAGTCTGTAATGTGTCATCGTTTCAACAGCCGTGCGTGGCTTCGCCATTAGGGATCAGGGGTAGAATGCCTGCTTCTCACTCAAAATCCCCGAATCTGAACGCAGCTGTAGATGAGGGACTTTTATTTTTAGTGTCACTTGTTGCAGCTGCATTGATCTGCCTTTCTTTTAACACGAAAGTGTTTTATGCCGGGGTCCACCACGTCTCCGTGACGTATTTCTGTCACGGATATGACTTTGTAAAATATCTACAAACAGATTGCACAAAATTGAAAACGATAAAATAATATTCAGAAGCGGGATGTCGAACCAACGACCTCGCGCTTCTCAGTGCGCGGCGCTAACCACAAAGCCGGGGAGCAAAACTTGTGCAATACGTTAACGGCGAGCCATTTATTACACCATGTACCGCTGGTGGTCATCAATGCCCGGAAACTTCAGCGCGTTTCCCTCATCCGTAGCGAAATGGCAAAACGGGCGTGCATGTTATAAAGGTCGTCGTGCCGCGCCACCCCACATGTTGCGGTGCGCACGCGCCTCCACATGGGGTGGTCAAAGTGCCTGTAGACGTTTTCTTGTGTGGAGACTCATTCACGTACGCACGCGCTTATCACGAGATTCAAGTGCTTTTTACTTCTTGTGCTTCCACCGCAAGTTTGCTTTGAAGTTACAGTAGTTGGAGAGCACGATCGTCACTTCGCTCGCTGCCGTGGCCGCGTTTACCAAAAGGAGCGCACTGCTCACACACGAAGTAAGAATTTCGACAGTTGTTTCTCCGCGCTCGTCTTGTGTATGCTCATTTCATGCGTGCTTTCTGCTTGAGGTGTGCGCTGCGAGTTTTGAGCTGCTTGCCATTCTTCGGGTGACATTACCATTTCTAACTGCAGCATTCATTCCTTCGCCCTTTTGGCGAAACAACGCATAATCAATACCTAACTACCTCTGCAAGGACGCATTTCAATTTTGTGTTATACCGATTCCTAGAAGAGAGAGCAGCTACATTTTTTTAAAATCTAGCTTCAGTTATTACGTTTCGCTGCAACACGTAACGCTAAATGTGAAATAAAGATGAACAAATTTGACAGTGAGTGTATATATTGGCCTGAGATAATAATAATTTTCATCGTTTGTTTTTACTCAGGTCGGCCATGAGTACAGCGAAAACTTTCGTCTATATTTATTAGTTTTATGTTTGAAAAATCAGCTGTACAAGATTGGTACATGAGTACCCACAATACAAACATCTTCACCTGTTTACGCACACTTTGTGACCGCTTTATTAAAGGTTCACAAACCAAATACTTTTTTTAATGTGTGGGTGTGTGTGTGTCAGGATGAACATTCCAAAGACATACAGGTAAAATATCAGTGCTCCTAAAGTATAAAACCTGCACAGTATCCCGCTGACCGAAGATCGTTTACTTTCGTTTTTTTAAGCAATGCAGTGGCCCGCAACCAGAGGCAGCAGCACACGCAGGCTGACTCTCGTATCGCTATCTCGGAGAACATGCATTACGTATTTTTTGTTATAGTAGTCATAAACTTCCAAATAGACCTGGTTGTAAACAGGGTAATGTTTCTGCGAGCACCCTGCCGCCAATGCTTTTCCTCGGAGCAGCTGGTGCTTTGCAAGAAAGTTACACTGGTGGGCTCTTTCTGCATAGCAGCACTGCCTGTGTTAGCACTCCTTAGACAGAAGTTTCTACGAATTGCCATTTTTTAAAGCAACGGCTCTTAAAAGGATGGGTCATGGCAGTCATAGATGGCAGTCATGAAAAATCTTACGCTCTTCAAAAGCAAACAGTCTGGATGTTCATGGCGACTGGTGCTTCGAGAAACATTTGCATGACATGGATAAGAACATACTCAATTTCCGTCGTGACATGTCCACTAGTCTTAAACGCCGTGTAACATTGACTGCAGCATTGTTTCGAGATGTTGTGCGTGAGGTCATGGATAATTAAGATCTTACTCACTGAGCTAAATTTCGATCGGAGAAAGATGAAAAAGAAACGCTAGGCCTGCGTGGAAGACGCAGCACAGTCACAGCAAAAGCTAGAAGAGGGGCCCTTCAGAGCCTTTTTTAAACACTACTTGAGATGCTACAAGCACACTGCTGGGTACGCATTGCGCCATAAATAATCATAAATTTTGTGTAGTAGGCCAGCATTCGCTGTGCTATCCTTCGTCATTCTTTGCAGAAGCGTGGCATCCGCTACATACTTGGAAAGTTTGTGCATTTTTTTACGCAGTGGCTGACGACGATGAAGAAATGTGCGGGAAGTGCGTGTCCGCTACAGTTAATAGGTGATCAAGAAGAAATTTTCTAATGAGTTGGAGCATTGGACGAGCCAGTCATTACGCAATTCAAATTGTGTGACACCTGGCTGTTCTTTGGCTGTTTTAAAACGCTTCATAAGTCGTATTACCGTGATTTCTTTTCTGTCGCTTCACAAGTCGTATTTACCGTGAGTACCTTAGCCACTAGACCACCGCGGCGGGGCTGTTCTTACTACCTCCAGAAACCTTGAAATACTTTCTTTAAAGTACTCTCTTGATGGTTTCCTGTCAGGGTCAAAGCGAAATCCAGCCATTAAAGAGCGCCATATACGTTGCAAGGCAGTCATCATGATAAAATCGAAAGGTTATCCATCATCATTCTTTATTGCCAAATACATGATTTCATGAGAGTTTAATAGAAACCCTTTTTTAATTGTTCTTTGTAATACATCCCAAAAGTAAACTCCTTCCCAACAGTGCAGGAAAACGTGGTTAATAGTTTCTGGTTTCTGACAGATTAGACAGTGAGATCCCCAAGGCCTATAAAACCCGCGCTCCTCTAGGAAGGTTCTTACAGGAAGTGTTGTGGTGTGTAATTTAAAAAAGAACGTTTTTGCACTTTGAGCTGCCGGCATTTTTTTAACTCGTTTAAGTACATTCTGACCCTTGCGTGTTGCATATAGCGCTTTGCACAGTGAGATTTGGAGAATAGTGTCACATAAATCTTCGTACAGTTATTGCTTTCCAATCGACCTCAGATAGTCGAACAACGAACACACAAAAACCGCACGCTAGCCACGACTTGCTTCATGTATCCATGCACAGCCCCTGTGGAACATGAGTGCTCCCAACAAACTCAGGCAACAGCCTACTTAGTTTTGTTTGACACACTCTTAGTCGAAAAGGATCTCTTTTCTCGTAGAAAAAAAATTCTAGGATGTGAAGTGTTATAAAGCTTGATGGCCGTAGTTATTCTTTTAATGTTCGTTGTGTATTGTATTATCTTTATCTTAGCACACCGTGTGTGAAGTTTAACCGGAAATAAAAAAGAAACCGGTGTGGCTCAGTGGTACAATACAGGGCTCGCATCCAGCGGACGCGGGTTCGAGCCCCACTGTGTCATTAGTGCTAGGTTTTTTCTCTAATTTCACGCGATGTGGTTACGGACACTTGCGGCGGTGGCGGTGGACAACTGTACGTGAGACGAGTTGTGATCTCAATACAGCTTTCGCTGTAAAACCAACAACTTAAGGAAACACTTTTTTTCATTCTTTAGGCTGAGGTCAACAAATCCCCGTGAACATAAAAGCGAAATTATGCCTACACGACGTTCCTCATAACCCACTGCAAATTTAGGCGATTTAAAATTTGATAACTAACTAAATACATATAATCTACGGCACAGGTACATCGCTGCATCTGATGCCTACAAGGTGTTTGCATACTCACTTTGCTTCTTTGGACTTCATATATAAACTTTTAACGCACACAGTCACTTTTAAATGATTGAGTCATAAAGGTACCGACACGAGCTATACCTTTATCGGGCTTTTGTATTCGCCGTGACGAAGCGCATATGAAGCATCGGCAATGCTAAAACCGGCTAATAACTCATGCGCAGTCGTATCTTTTAGACCAGAGACCATGCACTTTTTTTCTGCAAGCAATCTGAACGCTGAGATGTACGCACTCGCTGATGATCACGTCAAATGCGTTTTTATATTGACTAGAATACCGAGTTATGGAGTTTTATTGGAAACTTGTCACTGCCATTGGCCCACAACGAGTTCCAATGTTTCCGCAGACAATACATATCGTTATTCGCATGACGCGCACCACACATAATATTCTCAGTTTCGCCATCCGTCAAGGTGAACCTGTATTGATGATGCCTTTCAACGCTCACTACATGCCGCGATAAGCTCTGCAGATTTTCGAAGATGACGCTGCTGCTCATCGCACAGGCTGCCAAGTGTGTTCACTTCTTTGCGTAAAAACAGCCAGCCGGCGTGGCAAAATTTTCATCACGTTCACAACACACCTAGATGTTGTCTGAAACATATCACAGTTAGGCTTGCAACTGTAAGATGAAGTCTAAGCTTAAAAATAAATAGAGAAAACATTGCCTCAGGCACCTCAAGACTGCATACCACTCTGAGCCAGAAGCAGGCTGTTTTGCCAACCACCGTCTTTCACGTGTGCTGGTGACATCACTCTGTGACGTGCCCCGGGAGAGGCTTCGGTTTTCGGTAGATGCGTCAACAATGCCGCAAACAAAAAACGAATGCTTGTGCTCGTAACGTTGCCCGTTTCAACAATCCTGGAATGGCAATGCAAGTACACACAAAGAGAGAGAGAACACAATGAGAAAGGCAGGGAGGTTAACCAGGACTGAGCCCAGGTAGGCTACCCTGCACTGGGGAAGGGGAGAGGGGAAGGAAAGTTATAGAGGAGGAGATAAAAGGTCACTGACTGGGCCGAAGCGCAACAGTTTCACCATCACAAACGATGAAACAGGCCGGTGACTTTGAGAAAATGCAACAGTGCTTTCGTTGCCTTTCGGAAATTGGATGGGCAGTGCCGTGGTCCCAATACTTTCTCGACAGTGCAATCACTTCTGCCCAGTTGATTTAAAACACTGCGCAGGTGGAGCCTTTTATTTGTGTATGCCGGGCAGTAACATAAGATGTGTTCAATAGTCTCATCGACAGCACAGTCCTTGCACTCCGCGCTGTCGGCCATCCCTATCTCAAATGAGTAGGCATTGGTGAAGGCTACGCCCAGACGCAGACGGCAAAACACTGTACCTTGCTCCGTAGAAAGACCAGAGGGTAGCCGAAGTCTTAGAGATGGATCAAGAGAATGTAGTTGAAAATGTGCGAACTGCGATGACTGCCACTTCTGGAGTGTCATGTCCTGCGCCAGCTTACTTAGGTATCTAGCCGAGTCAATCCTAGATAAAGGTACGGACACAGGGTTCGCTTGTACGTGTGCATTTCTGGCTGCTTTTTCGGCGAGGTTATTGCAGGAGATACCGCAATAACTTGGTTTCCACTGGAACACAACGTTGTGTCCTTGTTCGGTCGCATAGTGCAGCATTTTTCTGATCTCCAATAATAGTTGTTCGTAGGACCCGCGACGAAGTGCTGACGAAAGACATTGTAGAGCCGCCTTGGAGTCACAGAATACTGCCCATTGATTAGCCGGTTGTTGCTTGATATAATCGATGGCACCTCGCAGGCAACAATTTTCGAACCAGTCAATGTGCTCACGTGACAAAGTTTGTAAGTGATATTGATGTGTCGATATGGAATGATGGTGGCGCTGGTGCAGCTAGTCTGGGTGGTAGATCCATCGGTGTATACCTTGATTTTGTCAGCGTAGAAAGTGTGTAAACAGTCCAGAGTTGCTTGCTTCAAGGCCAAGGCAAAAAGGACTTCGCTATTTCTTATTCCTGAGACGGGAAGGCGCACGTCGGGTTGTCGTGGCCTCCACAAGGCGGACGGTGAACGCGCCAAGGGTATAAAACCAGATGGTAGCAAAGCGCGGTGGAAGCTGATGACCTTAGAGAACGACGCCTGTGGTTTTTGTTCTGGCAGAAATGTCAAGTGGCTCGATACCATCCGTGAAATGTGCCGAATATGTGCTCTCAGAACGTCGGTTGTGACGTAAGTCGTAACCGGATGACCCCGAGCCAATATAATGGTTCCAGCGGTTGAGGTAGTTCGTGGTAGGCCGAGACAAACACGCAGTGCCTGTGCTTGCACGCTCTGAAGTGTTTGAATGTTTGTCGAATGTTTGTCTTGCAAGTTTTAGAAAGCAGAGGAATACTGTAGCGCAGTACACCAATAAAAAGTGCTTGGTAAAGCTGTAGCATGGAACTAAGTGACGGACCCCATCTTTTTCCAGTGATGACTTTCAGGACGTGGACAATAGATACCAGTTTCTCTTTCAAGCTAGTCCAATGAGGGCTCCAGGAGAGGTCACGCTCAACAATGACACCTAGAAAACGATGGCTACGCTTGTAAGAGAGAGGCTGGCCAATAATGCTTATCGGGTAACTTGTCATCGCCTTGCGCGTGAAGGCCACCAGTGCACATTTTTCTGTCGAGATTGTTAGGCCTTGCGTGCAAAGATAGTCAGATGCTTGCGACTTTGCCTTCTGTATTTATTTATTTATTTATTTATTATACCCTCAAGGCCATGGGCATTGAAAAGGGGAGTGGGAGTAACAAGATGTACAAAACATAGAAAAAACAGAGCATGTGTTTAAATAGAAAAAACATAGATTATCCTGATTATACAATATTAGCTAATGCTTGATGAAACAGGTGATTAACGCGTATGGAAACAACATCGGCGGGAAGGTGGTTGCACTCTCGGGATGTTTTTGGAATGAAAGACTCAGCAAAATATTTAGTGTTAGATGAAACAACTCCAACTCTATGATTATGGTCAATTCGACATGATATGTACTGAGGTTGTGAAAGCAGTTCAGCATGGAGAGAAGCATGGTAATAAACCTTATGAAATAAAGTTAGGCGAAAAATGCGACGTAGTGATGCTAAAGATGGGAGGTCAATACTACTTTTCATAGCTGTTACACTTGCTGTTCTATTGTAATTTGATAGAACAAAACGGGATGAATTATTCTGAACAAGTTCAAGTGCGGTAAGTAAGTTGTCGTGGCAAGGATCCCATACTGGTGTTGCGTACTCTAGTTTTGATCTGATTAGTGTTTTGTATAGAAGAAGTTTTAAAGAAGACGGGGCTGAAAAAAAGTTTTGACGTAAATAACCTAGCATGCGGTTTGCCTTGTTACTAATGTATTCGATGTGTTTCGTCCAAGTTAAATTGTTGGTAATATGAACACTTAAGTACTTGTAAGAGGAAACGATTTCAAGTGGTGTATTGTTCAGGTAATAAATAGGCATACAACTAGTTGTTCTCGATACACGCATTACTTTACATTTAGTGACATTAAGTTCCATTAACCATTCATTCTTTGCACCAGTTGCTTACACTAGTTAGATCTGATTGGAGAGAGTAGGAGTCGTTGTCAGCAGTTATTTCCCGAAAAATTACGCAGTCGTCGGCAAACAAGTGAACATTAGAGGATATAAGAGAAGGCAGATCGTTAATGTAAATAAGAAACAAAAGAGGTCCAAGAACAGATCCCTGGGGGACACCAGAGGAAACCTGCCTGAGTGAAGAGTTATGATTATTAGCTGAAACAAATTGCGAGCGATTTTTAAGGAAACATACAATCCACTTCAATATGGTGTCATCAAGTTGGAGTTTGCTTAGTTTGTGTAGTAGCAGCTTGTGGCATACCTTGTCAAAGGCTTTGGAAAAGTCTAAATAAACACAGTCAGCTTTTGATGATTCGTCTAAAATGCGATGTAGCTTGTGAGTAAAAGATATTAACTTTGTTTCGCTTGAGAGCGATTTGCGAAAACCGTGCTGTGCAGATGTAAAAAACGAATTTGATTCAAGGAAATTGACTAGATGTGAGAATATGATATGTTCCACTCATTTACAGCAGCTACTAGTTAAAGATATAGGGCGGTAATTTGCGGGGGATGTTTTTTGGCCAGATTTGAAGAGTTGAATCACTTTACCTATTTTCCATTGTATGGGTAGCGTAGATGTGTCAAGTGATTGCTGGAATATTTTTGTTAAAATAATAGAACTAAATGAACTTGTATTTTTCAAAAACTTCAAGTCTATTAAATCGTAACCTGGAGAAGAATGGTATTTAGGTCCAGCAATCAACTTAGCCACACCTGGCGCTTCGATACAGATGGAGGACATTACAGGAAAAGTATATGTCTGCACGCTAGGAGCATTAATTGTGGAAGGAACAGAAAAGTTTTTCGTGAATGTATCATTGAGCACAGCCGCACAATCACTCAAGGAAATGGAATCGCCCGATGCGTCTTCTAAGTAAATACTGTTATCATGTGGCGGATTTATGACTTTCCAAAACTTTCTAACGTTATTATTAAGCATGGATGGCAAGGTTTGGGATAAAAATGAAGATTTAGCAGCTTTTAGTGCAGATATGTAAGCGTTCGATGCTAATCTGTAAGCTTCCCATCGGGAATCAGTTGGCGATTTCCTGGCAGAACGATAAAGGCGCTTCTTACAGTTAGACAGTTGCCCCTACGCGGTGGTCTAGTGGCTAAGGTACTCGGCTGCTGACCCGCAGGTCGTGGGTTCGATTCCCGGCGTCGGCGGCTGCATTTCCGATGGAGGCGGAAATGTTGTAGGCCCGTGTACTCAGATTTGGGTGCACATTAAAGAACCCCAGGTGGTCAAAATTTCCGGAGTCCTCCACTACGGCGTCTCTCATAATCAAATGGTGGTTTTGGGACGTTAAACCCCACAAATCAATCAATCAATACAGTTAGACAGCCTTTTCAAGTGGGCGTTGTACCACGTGGCGCGATGATTACACGTGATAGTGCGTTTTGGTATGAATTTTTCTGTTAGATCGTAAACTTTACACGCAAATATGTCCCAGTTAGTTTGAACAGAATGATCATCGAAGTTTGCCAAAAAAGTATCAAGAAAGATGGATAACTCGTGATTAATAGCCTGAAAGTTCGCCTTTTTGTAGTCACGAATTACTTTTTTGTTGTTTGAAACTTTTGGGAATGATGCACTGAAAGAAAAACTGAGAAGAGAATGATCGCTGATTCCGGGCAAGTACGTTATGTCGGAAGTAAAATCGGGCCGCGTAGTTAGGATTAAGTCAAGAGTGTTAGCTGCGTGAGATGATATTCTAGTTGAATGATCTACTAATTGCGTTAAAGAAAAGATAGAGCAAAAGTTAAAAAAACTCAGAAGCTTGTGTCGAAAAAGGAGAAATGGAGGCTGGTTGTGTAGTCCATTTTATGTTCGGAAAGTTAAAGTCGCTGAGTAAAAATAAGGGATAACTGGGGAAACGTGTTACGATGTGGTTCATAACGTCGTGGAGTTCGTTAACAAATGTTGAAGATGACGAAGGGGAACGATAGCATGCGCCTAGGACGATTTTTTGATGGCCAATAGTGAGCAAAGCCCAGATAGTTTCAAGAGTGGTGGTAATGTGTATGCAAGAAGAAGATATGTTTTTGGATATCGCTAACAGAACACCGCCACCCCGATGCGCAGTTCGATCACAACAATAAATTGCAAAATGACTCGCTTGATTAAAAATTTCTGAGTCCTGCACATGCGCACGGAGCCACGTTTCGGTTAGCACAATTATTTGTGCATCGCAGGTATCTATTGCGGAAGATAAAGAATCATATTTGTTAAGAAGGCTTAAGTATCCTTGCTCTAACTTGTAGGCGTGTCAATGCAGATGCCCAGACACAGATGTCATGAGCGTATATTGAAACACTGACTGTTTCAGGAAGAGCTTCCGTCAGGCCAAGCAAGGCAAGATTGAAAAGAACTGGGCTTAAAACACTACCTTGCTGGACGCCACGGCACGTGTAGTGGTCTGAGGTCGGGCCATCTTCAGTATATACAAAAAAGGATCGTCGTGTCAGGTAGCGTCGGATTCATTGAAACATTCGCCCTCCCAGTTCAATTAACAGCAGTATGTCTAGTATAGCTTGATGGGAAACGTTGTCATATGCACCTTTCACATCAAGAAAGAGCGCAAATGCTAGTCATTTCCTAAATGTCTGCTGTTCTGCTGATGACACCAAATCGATGACGTTGTCAATCAATGAACGGCCTCGTCGAAATCCCGCCATGGAGTCGGGGTAAATGCTGTGCCATTCAAGGAACCATTCCAGGCGCGTAAGAATCAGGCGCTCCATGAGTTTCCCAATGCATCTAGCGAGAGCTACAGGCCGGTATGATGTCAGCATCAGAGGGGATTTCCCTGCTTTTAGAAGTGGCACAAGACAGCTCCGTTTCCATTCTTGGGGTACGATGCCATCTTCCAATGAACGATTAAATAAATTTAGCAGTTGTCGTCTAGCTGCTTGGCTTAAGTTACGCAGAGCCGTATACGTTATCCCATTGGGCCCTGGTGAAAAAGAATGCCTACACAGTGTAAATGCAGCTTCTAGCTCTTCCATAAAAAATGGAGCATCCATACTTATATCTCGTGGACCGCGGATATCACATAAAATAACGTCGGGGAATACGACTGTCCCGCCGGTGATGTTTGCGCAAAAGTCCTCTGCAACGTCCATTTGGCGGCGGTTGAGACGAAGTGCGAGATCCTTGAAGAGATGACGTTGCATGGCGCCTGAGCGAAGACCCTGTAGAGCTCTCCATACATGAGACAATGGCTTGCGTTGGTCTAATGACTCACAAAATCTTTTCCATCTTTGATCCTGCAGCTGGTCTATTCGGTGCTGTATTTTTTCCTGCATGTGCCTTGCTACTCTGAGATCAAGAATCGACTTGGTACGCCTGTATCTTCTTTCAGCACGTCTACGTAACGCCCGAAGCCTTTCTAATTCGATGTTAAGCTCCGTGCTCTTTTGTGAGCGTGTGAAGTGGCGCGTACAATTTTTCAATGCATCTGCAATTACTTCATCTAAGCCACACGAGGAATCATTTCTGCACGTGTCCTCCACTTGATCTTCATGAAGTGTCCAGTCTATATACCGAGTGACCGGCGAGGACGCAGTCTCTTGGCCATCAATGCTGACATAAGTCGGAATGTGGTCGCTACCATGGGTTTCGATGTCTGTAAACCACTGCACTAATGAACTTAGGCAACACGACACCAGTGTCAGAACGAGGCAGCTGCTGTACGTCGTTCCTCACAGGTATGTCGGGCTACCATCACTCAGAAGGCGCAGGTTGTGTTCTGACACAAATGATATCAGTGAGCACACCATTGAGTTTGTCCTCAAGCTTCCCCATATCGGATGATGTGCATTGAAATAACCTGTTATAATGCAAGGACCTGGAATAGCTGCCATATTGTCTGCAAGTCTCTTACAATCAAATGGACTTGCGGGGGATATATATACGCCAATAAGTGTAATAGACAACCGCTTCTTTTTCAGAGTAATGCACACGTACTGGTTGTCGTCATGTGGCGGTATAGCATGGGCGAAATAAGTAAGGTCTTTGCGAATGTAAACAATAACTTTGCTGCTACTTGCATTCGTGGTTGAGGCGAAAGGCTCGCATCCTGATATTTTTAGAGTCGATGAATTCGGCTCACATATTACCATTATCGGGAAGTGGTTTTTAAACACGAACGGCTAGAAGTCCGATATCCGGGACCTCAGGCCTCTCACATTCTATTGGAATATGAAGACATTTCGAATATCATCTGCAAACAATGACTGTTTCCGTTGATAAGCCATGGTTCTGCCGTTGATCTTCTTAAACAATCGACTTCTGAAGGCTTGCTAGAACAGGGCTGATGGTATACAGCAGCTGCAATGCACTTCGTGCTATTGGTGTTTGCACCCTCTCCACGAACACCCGAATGGTACTCACGAGGGAGCTGACCATGGCGACTATTTGTTTATCCTCCTCTGTTGGTTTAGAGAATTCGTATGAGGAGTGCTTCCATGCTGAAGTCTGATACCCTTCTCGAGTGGAGTGTAGTCGAGGGAGTTCCGGCCAGGCGTCAGCTGTGTCGCTGTTGGCGGCTGTTTTATCCTTCGACCCGACTGCACTTGTTCTGGGAGACAGAACAAGGAGGCGACTTGGAGCGTGGTTCACGAGACAACGGTGTCTTGGATGTCTTGGAGCGCCATCGATGACGCGATCATCATCGTCTAATAGATGCGGCTGCTTCCCGGTGAGACGAGTGATTCCGAACCATTTTCTTCAGCACTGCCATTTCCCTTCGAATAATCAAACAATCCTTCAAAGATGCATCATGAGGCCCGTCACAATTCGAACATTTTCGGGTATTGGATTGACATGCGCTAGTGTCGTGAGGTTCAGTGCATCTGGCACCAACGGTGGTGTTCTTGCACACGCTGATCACGTGACCCAACTTCGTACACTTTCTGCACTGAAGTGGCCTCGGTACGAAGGGACGAACAGCGTGCTGAAGGTGTCCCACCTTCACGTGTGACGGGAGGGTTTCACCGTTGATTATGATCTTCACGCAGCTTGGCGTGCCGAGACGAAAAACACTTATTATGATTGTGCCTTCTGTAGCGGGCTTGATCAGGATTGGCAAGTCTGTGTTTACAATGGTCTCGTCAACATCATAAATTACTCCAGCGATGACTTCTTTGCCGAGCGGTATGTGAGAGCGGACTGCCATGCCATTGAGCTCTGTGATATTGAGCAATATGTCCAGCGCAACCGCGTGGTTAACGTCAATGGCTAGAACATTCTTGCGCTTGTTCACTATGACGTCTTTGATTTCATTTGGCACCAGTGCCTTCAGTTTTGCAGACACGGCTTGCCTGTTGAGGCGCCTCATATTGGCCGTGGCGAGAACTGGCAAGAACAGGACGGCGAGTGCCTTGATACTACGCGAAGGTCTTATCATGGACACACTCGAATCAGATGGCGTGCTCAGAAACCGTCTCTTCGCCTTTCGGCTCCTGACCAGCTCGAAGGTGTCGTCGCCGGACTCTTCACTGCTGACATAATAGTTCATGTTATTGTCACTGTCAGTGTCGCTCTCGGCGCCGTTGCGCATGCTGGAGGCGGCTTCCGCGAGATTCGGGAGGTCTGGCGGACTCGTGTGCAACCACCTCCATCGCACAACCACAGGAACCCGCATTTGACTGGTGAAAACAATGATATCCACAAAAAATTGAAAAACTGAGGGACTCGCCGTTCTGTCAGAGAGACACTTCGTCTTCCTTCAATGCAAGTACAGTTGTGCAGTGCCCATTACGCCATCACTAGGGTTTTGTGTTTTCGGATAAATTAAAAAAACTAAGAATATGCCGGTAAACTTTGAGACCATTCGTATTTATCAGAATAACTCCAATTGCAACTGCCAAATGACCTTGTCCCACTTTTTATTGGAGGGACATGTTCTAAGCTGTAATGATACGTCGGCCAGTGAGAACAATGTGTTCTTACTTCGCGTCAATATAAACTTCACCACCACCACCACCACCATTATCATCATCATCATCATCATCATCATCATCATGAGCAGCAGCAGCAGCAGCAGCAGCCTGACTATGCCAACTGCAGAGCAAATATCGCTACCCTGTTCTGCCGTCCACCCGGTCCGTACCAACTTCTGCTGCTGTCAAACAAATCATTAAATAATTAATTAAACAAATCAATTAAACAAATCATTCAACAGACGCCTTCATTAAATCTGTTTATCTAACGCTCTGTCTTCCACCCATGCGTTTGTCTTTTTTTGGAATCCAGTAAGTTATCTCTAATGACCGGTGGTTATCCTGCCTTCGAGCTACGTGTCCGGGTCGTTTAGCTAATATCAACAATATCTCGTAAACTACAAGCACCGCACACTTAAAGGGCTTGTCGAGGACGGTGCGAGAGTCATCAGCGTAAACAGGGCCCCCGGGAGTGCGAGACGACACGTACGGTCTCCTCGCGGCATGTTCTCCTAGTGGCACTGGTTCATGCCAGAAGACAAAATTAGGCGGACCTTCTGAAGTATGCTTGCGTCTAGAAAAAGTTTCAGGTTGTAATGCGTGCAAATGTAGAAGCTACGTATTCATGTATATGTGCTGGCATATATATGTGTATGTGCGTTCAAACCTTCCCGACAACTAAAATATGCTTCGTGTGTTCTGACGTTTTTTGTTCAGAACATTTCATCTAAAAAATTGATTGATATGTGGGGTTTAACGTCCCAAAAGATCATCAAAAAAAAAACTGGTGATTCAGAATAATGCAAAGTTAAACTTTGAATATCGGAGAATCAGGAATTTACAAAAATAAACTACGATAAATGCGAAACTTTGTCAAAAAAAATTTGTGAAAAACACGCTTTGGAGTTTGACAAAAATAAACTTCAAAAACACAAATCAGTGGAGGGCCCACTACGCGTCCGTAAGGCAAGATGCAAACGTACGCAGCTGCTTGCTTTGTTAATACTTTTGCTAACGATGATTACATAATACGTCTGAGTGCTTTGTAATGGGTTGGCCTTTAAAGCACCCACCGATTGCACAGTTCCCATGTTGTCACGCCGGCCGCAAGTTCTACATTACAGCCGCGCAATACTACATGAATCAAGGAGACTCATTTCACTACATGACATTCATATAGGGGTTTTTTTTTCAATGCACTGCCCAAAAATATCGTGGCTCTGTGGTAGAGCACCTGCTTGCAACGTCAATGGCCTGGGTTTGATTCTCACTCAAACTAATCTTTTGATTATTTATATTTCTCATTTTTTTAATTTAGGACAATGTGATAGTCTTTCTTTCAAAGCAAACGATGCCAACCACGATTTTGTGGTAAACCAGCTCTTAAACACTCTGGAGTTTAAAATTATGGTGCTGTTATATTTCTGAACCGCGCAAGGATACCACAGTGACTTGGTCAATGCGCTATAGCTTTTACGGGGAGTGGAACGGGTAACACAAACGATGGCTCAGACACAGTCTTGCAGATGCCTTTTTTTGCGTCCATGCAGGCATACTGGGAATACTATCACTTGCGCCCAAGAACTACTTCTGAATTGTGAAGTTCTAAAATCATTTCAGTGCCTTGACGTTGTTACAATGTTGAACGGCTATTAAAAACCTATGGCATGTTCGAATTTTAAAGACACTAAACAAAATACTGTATATTGCATCTCCAGTGTAATGTGATATATGAGTGCACTGGAAGCTAAGCAAAATTATAGAATAGCCCGGTGTGCACGCAGCATTTGAAAATAGGTAACTGATGACGTTTATAAGCCTGTAACAAGTAGCAACCTAAGTGCACTTTGAGGCAGTACCTCTAGTCGCGAGTGTCATTTGCGCGCTGTCACACGAGCAAATGTAGTGTCACTCGCTGCAAAGTACACTTGCCGGAAAGTGCGTGCCCCAACATCACTTTACTGCGACAGCTGCGATGAAGTGTGTAGCCTCGGTACCAGTGGCTTGTACAGAAAGAAGTTGTTGCCTAAAGTGGCGCTGATACTATAATTAAACCATTGTTTTTGTTATGATGGATACTGTTATGTATAAAGTAAGTTATAAAATACAACAATATCCTTGCTACTTCAACCGTCGGGCTGTTTTCGGCCACGTCCGCTTGGGGGATGCGACAGCACATGCACAGCAATGGCAGCGTAATTGATTGATATGTGGGGTTTAACGTCGCAAAACCAGGATATGATTATGAGAGACGCCGTAGTGGAGGGCTCCGGAAATTTCGACCAGCAGGGGTTTTTTGACGTACACCCAAATCTGAGCACACGGGCCTACAACATTTCCCCCTCCATCGGAAATACAGCCGCCGCAGCTGGGATTCTATCCCGTGACCTGCGGGTAAGCAGCCGAGTATCTTAGCCGCTATACCACCGTGGCGGGCAGGAATGGCCGCATCGGTCGCGTTGTTTACTTCCAGGTGCACTTGCACATGTGTGAGTTGTTCTCTAGTAATTTAAGATGGCATGTGCCACAGGAGCTACTTCCACAAAAACAACGTGGTCCCACGATGAGACACAGGCGCGAAAATAACAAATATACGTTGTGCTATAAACCCGTTAATCGCGACTGCCATCATTTCCAAAGTACACTTTGCTTTCTTGTGTAGCAGCGAACCGCCAAAAATGGCACTTCATGAGCGTAAGTACACTCGCTAAAAGTGCACTGAAATTGCCATGTGGGACAGGAGTATTAGTTGGCTTAGAGCAATGCAACTGAACAGTGGACATATTCTTTTTAGATGCGAAGTAGCTCTTTGACTCACATGTGTAACGCCGTACGTGCGTGCGTCCGTAGGAACGCATTGCAACGCGTTTCCCTAGCCGCAGGTGTTGGAGCGATGCCAAGGGCGTCATGCCGCAGCTGCACATTCACATCACGCCCCCCTCGCACATGTACGCTGCCCTCGCTGGTACACGCTGATGCCACTTTCGCCCTCCCCCGCAAAACGCTCGCCGCAGCACCCGCAGCTGCCGGCTTCGCCCGCTCGCAACACACTTCTCTCTTCACCCTCTTCACTGCCCGCAACGCTAGACCGCACGTCGAGTGAAAACACTTTTTCGGCTTGTTTATCTGCGATGAAACATACCCGAAAAGCAACCCGCTTCCCGTGTGTTTGCGTTTGAAACAAACGTTTACTCGAGTAAACGCTACACTAAGTTTCACTTCAAACCGTTCTTACAGCGCCCGCATCGATGCCTGTTTCAACCGGGTCAACGCCGTGCACACCGCTGCTTCTTCGAATTCCATTACGGTTCTCTCCGGGGAGAAGGTTCATAATTTTCTGGATTTGTTTAGTGGTTTTTGTTTCGGCAAAAGCGATCTATTAGAGTTCTCTATTAAAATTGAAGAGTCATAAAGTATTTTCTTAATCAATTTTCACCTAAAATGCGAGCTGAAAGTCTTTTTTAGTTTTTGCTTATATTTCGCATTAGCAAATAGTGTCACCATTGCCATTGTATCGGCCACAATTTTTTAGACACTTTACAAGTATACTCCTAGTACATACCTTCTCAAGGCAAACAATATAGAGCTGCCTCGTAGTGATTAAACATATTCTTTATTTTTAACGGTTTCTCAGGAAGTGCCGAAGAAAAGCGAGCTCTATACTTAAAAATCAACGACTTCATGCAGCAAGAAGACGACGTCATGTTCAAGTGGCCTGTAAGCCACTCTAGCCTAATACGCAAGAAACATGCCTATGAACTTGCATGAACAACTTCTGAAGAGGTTGAATAGTAAGCCGTACCACTTGTAAGAACACCTGCACAGGGAAACATGCTTGTAAATGACCGCACAATATCCTCCAGGAACCTACCAGCATTCCATCACTTACGCCTCTCCCCCCTCCTCTTCTTATCTGTTCTAACGCGAGGTAACAGCATGCCGAATTTCACCAGGTGTTGCGTGTACTAAATTCTTTTCCTTCGACGTCCTGTAGAACAATTGTGATGCTCGCGAATATTGCGTCACCTATAGGAATATATTTCAAATGTTATTCACCCTTCTCACACCGCACCCCACTCAGGCAGTCACCCATGATGTGCATGACCTAACATGACAACCGGCCTCTCTTGGAGCAGACATACCTTTTAAGTCAAGCAACGCAGTCGTAACACAAGTATTCAGCCAATCCACTTTCGATAGCCCAGTCTGTCCGTTGTATTCTATTTCTTGCTTTTTTTTGGGGGGGGGACAGAACTTGTGTACACTCTCAGTGAGTGTACACAATGTATATATATATATATATATAAATATATATATAAATAAATATATATATATATATATATACATACATATATATATATATATATATATATATATATATATATATATATATATATAATATTTATATATATATATATATATAATATATATATATATATTGTTAAGGCGTTTATTAGCCGGTCCACAGTGAGCAAGCACAAAGCACAATGGCGACAGTAACGGCCAAGCACGGGCTCTCAGCGCGAGCGGCATCCCTTTTGGGTAGACCCACTAGAAGGCACCTGAGAGTTCCACCAATTTCAGTGTTCGGAAGCTTCTTTACAATCACCCCGGGGTCGAAGAGGGAGCCGCCTGGCGACCTAACAGCTTGTCACTATGAGCGGGTCATAGTAAGCCTTCAGGCGCTCCACGTTGACTATGTCGCGCCCGCGACGGCGCATGTCCGAAGTTTGTTCAATTGGTTCGATCAGATAGTTGACCGGAGATGTGCGCTCGATGACACGGTAGGGGCCTTCGTATTTCGGGAGTAGTTTGGAAGAAAGGCCAGCTACAGAGGTCGGGATTGAGAGCCATACAAGAGAGCCAGGAAGGAACGTGGGCTCAGAAGTGGCGGAGCCATCACGAATACTCTTCTGCCGCTCTTGCTCATGCGTCGTAAATATCTTGGAAAGCTCTCGACACTCTTCAGCAAGCCTGGCTGTCTCAGAAGTAGGTGCACATTCAGATGGATCCGGCGTGTACGGGAGTATTGTGTCGATAGTGTGTGAGGGATGCCTTCCGTACAGCAAGAAGAAAGGTGAAAACCCGGTTGTGCTCTGAGGGGCGGTGTTGTAGGCGTATGTGACGAAGGGCAGTATAGTATCCCAATTCGTGTGGTTGGCGGCGACGTACATCGAAAGCATGTCGCCGAGGGTGCGGTTAAAGCGTTCGGTGAGACCATTCGTCTGCGGGTGGTAAGCAGTAGTTTTGCGGTGGACAGAATGGCACTCTGTGAGAATGGCTTCGACGACTTCTGAGAAGAAGACACGGCCTCGATCGCTGAGAAGCTCCTGAGGTGGACCGTGGCGCAGTATGAATCGATGCAGTAGAAAGGATGCGACATCACACGCAGTAGCCGCAGGGATAGCGGCGGTTTCGGCGTATCGCGTTAAATGATCTACGGCGACGATGGCCCAGCGGTTACCAGCCGACGTCAGAGGAAGTGGTTCATACAAATCGATACCTATGCGCCCAAACGGACGCTCAGGGCAAGGTAACGGTTGCAGACTGGCTGGCGACGTGTGTGCTGACGGTTTGCGGCGTTGGCAAGCGAGGCAGGAGCGAATGAACTGCTGCACGTAGCGGTACATCCCGCGCCAGAAGTAGCGTTGCCGAATGCGATGGTAGGTTTTGAATACCCCAGAGTGCGCGCATTGCGGATCAGAATGAAAGGATTCACATATCTCTGACCGCAGACTGCGGGGTATCACGAGTAACCACTGTCGGCCATCGGTGTCGTAATTGCGTCGGTGTAGAAGGCAGTCACGGATGGTGAAATGGCGAGCTCGACGACGCAAGGCACGCGTGGATGGCGTTGCGGATGGATCAGAGAGCAAGTCGATCAGCGGGCCGATCCAATTATCCTTTCGCTGTTCGGTAGCGATGATGTCAACATCAATGGCAGAAACAGCAGCCGTGGATACTGAGCAGAGCACATCACCTTCAGGCAGAGGGGAGCGCGAGAGGGCGTCGGCGTCCGCATGCTGGCGTCCATTGCGGTACAGCACGCGGATGTCGTAGTCTTGTAAGCGAAGAGCCCAACGGGCGAGACGGCCTGAGGGATCCTTCAATGATGAAAGCCAGCATAGTGCATGATGGTCGTTGACGACATCGAATGGGCGACCATACAAATACGGTCGAAACTTTGTAAGAGCCCAGACGATCGCCAGGCACTCTTTCTCCGTGACGGTGTAGTTTGTCTCAGCTCTCGTGAGCGTACGGCTTGCATATGCTACGACATATTCATGGAATCCGGGTTTGCGCTGCGCCAGGACAGCGCCGAGGCCTACACCGCTGGCGTCTGTGTGCACCTCTGTCGGGGCCGTAGGGTCGTAGTGGCGTAGAATGGGAGGAGACGTCAACACATGGCGGAGCTTCGCGAACGCGTCGTCGCACTCAGACGACCACGAATTGAGGGACCCGTTACTTCCAAGGAGCTTCGTCAGCGGTGATATGATCGTGGCAAAGTTTCGTATGAAGCGTCGGAAGTATGAGCACAGGCCCACGAAACTACGCAGTTCTTTGACGGACGCAGGTTTGGGGAATTCGGCCACGGCCCGAAGCTTGGCTGGGTCAGGAAGAATGCCATCCTTGGACACGACGTACCCAAGGATGGTGAGTTGCCGTGCTGCAAAGCGGCACTTCTTCAGATTTAGTTGCAAGCCAGCATTGCTGACACGTGCAAAAACTTCTTTCAGACGTTGGAGGTGCGTGGAGAAATCTGGAGCGAACACAACAATGTCATCGAGGTAACACAAGCACGTGTGCCATTTCAAGTTGCGGAGAACGGTGTCCATCATGCGCTCAAAGGTCGCAGGTGCATTACATAGACCAAACGGCATGACGTTGAATTCGTACAAGCCGTCGGGTGTGATGAACGCAGTCTTCGGTCGAGCGTCATCAGCCATGGGTACTTGCCAGTACCCCGAGCGCAGATCGAGAGAAGAAAAAAATTCGGCTCCGTGAAGGCTGTCAATTGCGTCATCGATGCACGGCAGTGGGTAAACATCCTTGCGAGTGATCTTATTGAGCCGTCTGTAGTCCACACAGAACCGCGCAGAACCATCTTTCTTCGCAACAAGAACAACAGGAGACGCCCGTGGACTGTCCGAGGGCGGAATAACGTCGCGTCTGAGCATATCATCAACCTGCTCGTTAATTTCCCGACGTTCAGCAGGCGACACGCGGTAGGGACGTTGCCGTAATGGTGGATGGGCACCAGTGTCGATACGATGCGTAACAGCGGACGCACGACCGAGAGAACTTCGCCCGACATCGAAAGAAGAACGATATTCTCGCAACAGGTTCAAAAGCTGGGAGCGCTGTACCGATGTGAGGTTGTCATCAATGTAAGGGCCAAATACATCAGGAGATGATGAATCAGAAGTGGAAACAGCACTGATGGTACGCAAATTGGGACAACGCGAGTCATCAGGTACGTCCAGGACTTGTGCGTTATCCACTGGTTCCACTCTGCCGAGACATTCCCCTCGAACCAAGGTAACAGTGTACGGGGATGGGTTGGTCACGAAAAGAGAGGCGTTGCCCTGGGTGATTTTCACGGTCGCGAAAGGTACTAGCAACCCTTTCCTTCGGCAAGCACGGTCGGATGGCGAAACGAGTGCAATTGTGTCGGAGAGTCCAGCGCAGTAGACAGATACACCCATCGTGGAGCTTGGAGGCACTATGGTATCGTCTTTCACGAGAATCTTGCTCACTTTCGAAGAACTGTCTTCCGGCGTCAAATGCGAGAAGGGGGAGAGTTCAATTTCGGCGGCGGCACAATGAATGACGGCGTCGTTGCGGGAGAGAAAATCCCACCCCAGGATGACGTCATGAGAGCATGCGGGAATGATGATGAATTGGGCGACATACAGAACGTCCTGAACGACAACGCGAGCTGTGCACTCTGCTGTAGGATGGATACGCTGCAAACCGGCGGTACGAAGGGACAATCCAGAAATTGGCGTCGTCACTTTACGAAGCAAGCGGCAAAATTTTTCGTCCATAACGGATACTGCAGCTCCTGTGTCAATAAGAGCAGATGCGTGAACACCGTCCACAAGCACGTCAATGACATTAGATGGGCGGCTCTGAGGGCTTTCACAATGCGATAGCATCGCAGTCCTTGCCTCGGGGACTGCGACGGCTAGTTTTCCCGCTCGTGAGCAGCTGAACTTGGCCGCATGGGGGACGGGGAACGACGTCGTGGAGACGGTGACCTACGAGAAGATGAAGCTAGGCGAGTTGGCGGTGGCATAGACGGCGTTTCCTCGTGATAGGTACGCCTGATCTGGCCAGCAACAGGCGACGAGATATGGGGCGTCTGTACGCGAGTGCAATAACGTGCTACGTGGCCGGCGTAACCGCAGGCGAAGCAAATGGGCCGGTTGTCGGATGTGCGCCATCGGTTCGCCGGGGTAGGTCTTGTCCATGACGCAAGAGCCGATGGACGGAACGGTGGCTGGAAAGGCTGCAGGGGGTGCTGGAGCTGAGTCTGAGAGGTCACGTCAACATACGTAGCCGGCATGCCCGCTGCAAAGGATGGAGGTCGTGCGGCAGCTTCGGCGTAAGTCATTGGGGCGGGCGCATGAACGACTGGAGGCGGCCTGGCGACCACTTGGGCGTAACTTGGGGGTACAGGAGCCGGAATCTGTTGTGGGTGGTACGCAGGCATGACCTCCGCTATTTCCTGCTCAATCGCTCGGCGGATGGGGGGGGGGGAAATGGTAGTGGCCGATTGTTGAGCAGCCGGTGGGTGGGCAAAGGGCAGGAGAGAGAACTGCCGTGCGATTTCCTCACGTATGAAGGACTTGAGGTCTGCCAGCAGTGCCACCTGGTCACAGCTCGCCTCCAAGCCTGCAAGCCCTGCATCTCGTGGTGTGGAGTGACGGGTCATCGAACGCTGCCGGCGGAGCTCCTCGTAGCTTTGGCACAGCGTGATGACCTCAGCTACTGTGCCTGGGTTTTTGGCAAGCAGTATCGTGAAGGCATCATCGGCAATGCCCTTCATGTCGTTCCGGATCTTGTCTGATTCGGACATGCTGTCGTTGGATTTCTTGCATAGGTCCAGGACGTCCTCAATGTAACTGGTGAATGATTCACCAGCCTGCTGAGCGCGTTCGCGTAAGCGGTGCTCGGCTTGCAGCTTACGAACGGCAGGGCGGCCAAAAACGTTGGTGATAGCGGTCTTAAAATCGGACCAGGTTGCGAAATCAGACGCGTGGTTGTTGTACCACATGCCGGCCACACCCGCGAGGTAGAAAACCAGGTTGCCGAGTTTACCTGCCTCGTCCCAATGATTGGGGACGCTGACGCGTTCGTACATGGCGAGCCAGTCCTCGACGTCGGTGCCATCCGCGCCGGTGAAGACAGGTGGGTCGCGGATGCGGGGGACACCGGAACATGGCGTCGGCGCAGGAGGAAGCGTTTGCTGGGCGGCGTCTTGTTGCATGGTTGAAGGCACGGTACGGGATCTAAGCTCCAAGGGCATCGAATGTGAACCGATGATGTTTGAAGGGCACAGCACTCTCCACCAAAATGTTAAGGCGTTTATTAGCCGGTCCACAGTGAGCAAGCACAAAGCACAATGGCGACAGTAACGGCCAAGCACGGGCTCTCAGCGCGAGCGGCATCCCTTTTGGGTAGACCCACTAGAAGGCACCTGAGAGTTCCACCAATTTCAGTGTTCGGAAGCTTCTTTACAATATATATATGTATATATAACCTCATTAGATCTCATTATTATTGTGTAAAACACAAAAAAACAAAAACGAGCCCTTAATTATACACTTGTTTCCCTTATATATATATATATATATATATATATATATATATATATATATATATATATATATATATATATATATAGCCCACAACAAAATCAAATCAGAAGAAAAAGATTCCGAAGCACTCGACTGCAAAGTGCACTGCTGACGCCACGCACAGCGCGGAGGTGCATGTGCGGGTTCATCCGCGAGATGGCGTAAATGAGTGTTATTTAAACGTTGTTAAATTTTCGCTCATACTGCGTGTGTTCTTTTCGTGCGTCATTTTCGCTTAAACAGTGCGCTTGATGTTGTGAGATCTTTGCTGTTCTTCGCGAGACAAACCAAGAGATTGGTATCGCATCATTGCATCATTCTTGCGGTGAAACGGTGAGGTTTTTAGTTTGTTCCGCTTTTTCAAGCACTGTTTACACTTTTACATTAGTGTAGCTTCATTATCAATCATTGTAATTTTCAACCGATATCTGATGTCCACTGCTGAATTTAGGTGAGAGAAACCTCTTGGTTGTATAATAAACGTTTTCCAGGCTTTCTTTCTCTATTTTTTTCCGCGACTGCTTTATTTCTCTGCAGTGTTTTTCACCCTTCTATGCACTTTTATTTTCCTCTGAAGTAGAATATGCAGCAGACCGTGAGCCGTGCGCAAGTTTACCAGAACGCCTTTGTCACGTGCAATCGCGAGAGCCCCGACCTTGAAGAAGCACAGCAGTGTTTTTTTTTATTTCATGAATTGCAGAAGCACGGCTTCGAAATCGTTATAAAATACCTGTCTCCTAATCGCCATGAAGTTGTGAGTGGTGGGAGCGCACCATGAGATTGCAGTGCGAAAGGAAGTCGGACGTCATGCGCTGTTAGGTGTATTCAGAACAGAAACTTATGCGTCGCAAATAGCGCTTTGCCTGCGAATTAAAACAGCTGGAAACAAGTTGTCGGTAAACGTCATGCACGTACATAGGCCACTAAACGCATAAAGTTCATCCACATCAAGTAAGAGCAAGAATCACTTGTGTTCATCGTGGCTTGCGGGATAGGCAATAACACAGATAGTGAAACTCGACCTGTGATCGGCTTTCCTCTGCCACTTCCAGGTTGTAACGCGCAACCTCTGCAATGTTCGCTGTCTGGCTTCGAGCGCTTAGCTAACGACAATTGCTTCTATTATAGCTGTAAGTAAATGACTGCTCTTGGGTCCTCTTTTAATGGTATTCATTCTGAGCGCGCGCACCCACACATTATATATAGAACAGCGTTTCTGATGAAGACATCGTCAAACTTCTTAAATACCCGTCATTCTCATATATTTTGTCAGCTTGGCGTTTGCAGCTCATGACACAACAAGCGTAGATCTTGGCCAAACAGAGCAAGCTGTTCAAATGGATGCGTTTCATTGTCGTACATTTGCTCGACAGTTTCATATCGTCATTTTTACGAGTCTCCTCACTGACTTGAAAAGCTCCGCGACCTTTATGAGTTGCTCCGACACGAGATCCCTGTCCAAATCATTTCCTTTCCGAAGCAGTGCTCCTTACTTCCACGCGGAGACATACAAAAGCACCATGAGTCAGTGCATAGCAGATGAAAAAAAAAAGAAAAAAGATAGGCTCCTTCTAGACGATCGCTTATTTGGATTACTCGCAATAAAGTAGCGCATGATTTGAGATTTGTTCTCCTTTGAAATATATATAAATTAGCTTTGCGTTTTACTCATTTGGTGTAAGAGAGAAAGAGAGAGCGATTTTTTTTGTGAGCAATCTCTCTGTGTGCTCAAGGTGGATGGCCTCCTTATTCCAGGCAGCCATCGACCTTCAACATATTTCGCACTCATTGAACAACCTAAAAATACATGAAAAAATTTAAAAAAATAGGAAAACTCTACATGTCTAGGGAATCGATGTTAGCTGAAGCATGCGGAGGGAAGGTGACCGTGTTGTAATTTTTCATTGAGTGACATGTTACGAAATGACGCTAAAAATATGTACAAATGTTCTACGCACAGACATGTTGAACAGCCGCATATCGTTATACAACCAGTTGTTCCCCCTTGGACAATGATGCCAACAGAAACATGTATTATCAACACGAAAAGTAGTACAGGCTCATATATAACGGTTGTGCTCGCGCGGATGGTAGCCCTGGACACTGATACATAAATTACCTTCAGTGGATGGCACTGTAACTACAATTGACGTTAACTCGACGAGCCGGCTGTACCATAGGAGTACATATCTAAAGTTAATATATTAGGACACCCAGCAATACAACCACAATTGACGTTTCACCATCATTAAACTTGGATACTGATTTTCCCGAATCATTAGCGAGAGCTGGAATAGCTCTGTGGTAAAATATTTAGTTGCCACGCAAAATGATTGGGGTCGATTCTAGCTGGGGCCCTGATATTTTATTTATTCTTTGCACTCGTTCGGTCAACGCTGCCGATGTCAGCTTTTTTCTGAACGCTCTCGCGTTAAAATTACGAATGTCTCTTCTAGCCGTTCCTAGGTACAGTAACTGTTAATAACCTGTTGCAAATACCCGCCCGCGGGTATGTGCCACAAGTCTGGCGAAGAGAGTCTCACGACGAGGCAATTAAAAAAACTCTTACAAAAATCACAGCTTATCCACGGAAACAGTGATGATGAAAGGGGCGAAGCGTTTGTCCGTCTGTCCATGCATTCGTCTGTTGTCTGTCCGTCCGTCCATCTGCCCCTGTGTCTGTTTGTTTGTTTCTCTGTATGTCTGCTTGTCTGATACTGCTAATCACGCCTGACGCAGGCCAAGGTTAAACTATAGGAGGAGTTTCGCCCGTAAAATTGTATTCAAAAACTCGACGTTTCGAAGCTAGACCGGTTTCTTCCTCAGAGGTGAGAAAGCATGAGTTGTGCGGCACTTATATATACGCTTGCTCGCGTTCTGTGAGAGGCTTGCTGTAACTCGTCGACAACGCTGGCAGTAGAGGGAGTACAATTTCCCTGATGAGCGGTTGATGTTCTCCTCTGTCTGCTGAATGTGTCAGGATTCAAGGAGTAGTCGCCGGTGGATGTTCCTGTTTTTTTCCAGAATCACTGCGTCGTCCGGGTGGATGTGGTAGTCAAACCACTCGCAGTATTCTGCTACTGTACTTCATTGTCTGTTCAATTGATGCAGGTCGTTCTTGCGCTGTCGCATCCTTTCATCGAAATTCTTTGTTTCCCCATTATAAGAAGCTAGGCAGTCGGTGCACTATATCGTGTATATGACGGCCTGAGATTTTTCTGCAAGTATGTGGTCCTTGGGGTGACAGATGAAGCTGCTGATAGTGGTGGATGGGTTGTAACCCTATCGGCAGCTTTATTCAGTTCGAGCGGTAACTCCACTCTTAGTGAATGGGTTCCAAAGATTTTTAACCATATAGTGTTCTTCAACGTGCCCCGACACCACACAGTACACGGGCCTCTGCCTTTTCGCCTTCATCGAAATGCGACCACTGCGGCAGTAATCGAACCCGCGACTTTAGGTTCAGCAGACGTGATCCATGACCACTCATTCACCGCGGTGGACAAAGCGTTGAAAATCGTGCACTCAGATGCACTCTGGCCGCTCAAGCCGCACATGAAATAGCTCGAAGTATCGTCGAATTCCTAAACAGACATTCTGCTGCCCTTGGGCGCTATGCAGTATCGCCTGAGCATGGCGAAACTAGGGGATCTTTCCGAGCTCTGGCAACACCCCCTTTTCAATGAGCCAACAGGGCGAAAAAGTTAAAATCCACCCCTCAGGGCACGGCGTTTCATTGGTAACAATGAAACCCGGCTTTACGTCAAGGATGGTTGGCAAAAATTGATGTTTTCAAACAAGAGGCATCTTTTTTCATATGTTTGTCGTTCCACTGAGTGCAAAAACTCCCCTGTGAAACAAAAGTGCGAGAAGCTTCTCCTGATGATGTTTTTTAATGGTACGAGCTGTTTCAATTCATTTTGAAGCTCTTAATGCCTGCACTAAGTCTGCTTTAAAATAATCAGCATGGTGACTTCTGAGATTCATTCCGAGCGAGCGCCTCACAACATCATGACCGCAGCTAAACCTGAGGCGACGTGCTAATCGTCATGGCCCGTCTGTACATTTTAGCGCGCTTCTCGGTCAGTGCGTGCCTTGTTTGTCATATTCATCATCTGCTAGCACCCAAGAACGTGTGGCTGGCCAACCAGTTATTTGTCTGGGTGGTATACTCTGCTAGTTGAGCTAGGACATGCTGTGAACAAGGTACTCAAGCCAAGTCGCAGTAAGACCGAGGTAATTACGCAATATCTTAATAAGACTATGGTAATCAAGCCATGGAAAGCTAGAACTGTGCTAACTAAAGCATGCTAGTTGACGCACTAACTAAACCATACAAGATCTCGTGTAAATGCCAAGAAATGTGAATCTAGAAGATTCTTCTTTTATTGTAAAGCAAACTATGAGCAAATATCAGCGGGGCTTGAGCATCAATTTCTGTCTCTTGAATGCAGCACAGACGAAGCAACTGTTTAGCGGCTATGGCAAGTGTTTTAGAAACGCACAAATGGGCTCATTCGGTGCCACGTCGCAAGCGTCTCAAGCAATAAACTAAGCAAAATAAAGAAACCTTGGTTAATTGGATATCTTATCAAGCTGATCAAAAAGCGCAAGAGGGCCTTTCCCCAATATTGCCAAAATGGAACCCCTGAAAATTTTGTTAAAACAAAAGATCTGACATCCCTTTAGGAATTAAACTGAAAGGAGCCAAGAAAAAGTATTTTAAGAGTTTGGCCGCTGACTTTCCTCATAAGTACTGGTTTTTGAAGTATATGAGACGATGTGGTAATGAGAAGGTTAGCCCACCAAATCTACGTTACGGTGGCGATATTGTAACTGAGGATAGTGATAAAGCCACACTTTTCAACTACTTTTTTAAAATCGCTTTTCCACCCTCCTACACAAGTGATTGTCGCCAATAAAAAGAACAATGTTTGCTTATGGGTGAGATAGAGCTTTCATTCAATGGCATAGTGAAGTTGTTACAGTGCATTGACGAAAGTAAAGCAACTGGCCCAGATTGCATATCACCAAGAGTTTGAAAACACTGCTCTTAGCCACTGGCTTGGTATCTCTATGTTATCTACAAACAATCACTTGATGAAGTCAAGCTTCCTGATAACTGTAAAATAGGTAATGTTGTGCCCATTTTCAAAAGTGGTTCTAAATCAGATGTATCCAATTACAGACCAATTTCTCTGGCACCGATTTGTTGTAAAATACTCGAACATGTCCTTTTTTCTGCTTTAATGAATCACCTGACTTCAATTATTTTTCAATCCTACCAACACGGATTTAGACGGCGTTTTTCATGTACAACCAAATTATTTGAATTTTATTATGTTATAAGATCAGTTTTGGATAATCGAGGACAGAATGATTGTTTATTTTTGTACTTCAGAAAGGCCTTCGATACAGTACCACACTCAATTCTGATTCAAAAACTGCAAAACTTTAACAATCATTAAACCATTTTCCGATGGATTGCGGACTATTTAACTTCAAGAAAACAGAAGGTTGTTCTAGGTGGATCATGTTCATGTTTAGTTTCGGTGACATCAGGGGTACCTCAAGGCTCCGTACTCGGCCCACTTCTCTTTCTTGTGTTTATTAATGCCATTTTGGATACGATCAAGTGCCGTATTAAAATGCTTGCTGACGACTGTGTGTTGTATACTGAAATGACCGACCAAACGGGTTCCACCCAGCTTCAGGATGACCTTAATCACGTCGAGGTATGGTGTAAAAATAAGGATTTGGTACTAAATACTAATATTTGTGTTCACGTCAGTTTCACTAAAAGGGTTAAAAGGTTTACAAATCAGTAGATCTTAAACAATCAAGTTATTAGAAAGGAACACAAATACAAGTACTTGGGTGTCACATTTTCTGAGGATGGGGGATGCTCTGAACACATTGCTAGTGTTCTCACCAGAATTGGAAAAGCCCTAGGCTTTTTACAAAGAAATCTTAAACATGTAACTAAGGAGATTAAACAGGCTGCATATTACGCCTATGTGAGACCAATACTGGAATACGCCTGTGTGTGTGGGATCCGTTTCACAAAGTCCACATTCATGCACTAGAGCGCATTCAGTCAATAGCAGCAAGATTTGTTCTGAGAAAATATGACCGAACTGAAAGGTCTCAATGTATGAAAAGAGAACTTAATTGGCAATGCTTACAAGATCAAAGATGTAATCTAAGATTGAAACTAGTTGATTCAATCTCAAACAACAAAACAGGCATTATTCCATCATAATATTTAAAACCACCGCATTATCATTCCTCTCGTCATGACCACAAATTTAAAGTACAGCCATACAACCCCAGAATGGATCTTTTTAAGCGTTCTTTTTTTCCGCAAGTTATTGTCGAAAGGAATATGTTACCAGCTGATTTAGTTGGCCGCAAGACAGCGGATTCATTCTATCAGGCTCTGTGCCTCCCGCAATAATGCCTAAGATGGCGCTGCGCGTAATTTTCCAAATAAAAAAACGGAGATTAATTTTGAGCCTGCTAAGTGAAACCTCGCTAGCTATTACTAATAAGATGACCATTAGTATTGTGCTGATAATGATTCCGTTTAACAGCTCTATACTAATGATGGCTTCGTTAATTGCACCCGAGATAAGTATTGTCGTTTTACTTGAAACCTTATCAATTCAGATAAAACTGTTCAGTGTTATGTTCATTACACCTTAGATAATTAGCACAACAAAAATTAAGACAGAGCTGATGGAGCTAGCCTTCATTTCGAAGCAGACCAAGGAGATGACCCCGTCGTGGTGGTAAATTATAGCTAAGGTACTCGGTTGCTGACACAAAGGTCACGGGATTGAATCCCATCTGCGGCGGCTGCATTTTAGAGGCGAAACTCCTTAAGGCGTGGGTCTGTACAGCCTCCGTTGTCGTACGTAGCCACCAGTGGCACATACCCACTATAGAGCGGGTATGTGCCACACTATATGCGAGATGGGAGATGGTGGTACTTAGAGTGTTCACTAGATGGGCGCACGGACGGACGCATGAATGAACGTATAGACAGACTAGCACACGGACGGACGCATGATAGACGCGCGGGGCGCGTATCTGTCATAGGCGATGCGAGATGGTGGTATTTAGAGTGTTCACGAATGGATGGACAGACAAACTACAAGACGTATAGACAGATGGACGGATGTGCGAACGTATACGGACGGATGGACGCATGGACAGACAGACGGACGCATAGATGGACGCATGGATGGTCGCGTGGACGAACGGAAGCAAGAACGATCGGACGGCCTGAAGCACGAACGGGCTGACGAACGCTTCACCCCACTCATCATCATTCACTCCGTTGATGTGCTGTAATTTTTTTATTTCGGTGCATTTCGAAGCACGTAAAGAACCCGATGTGGTCGACATTTCTGGAACCGTGCACTACTGCGTCTCTCATAATCATATGGTGGTTTCGGGAAGTTAAATCTTACATATCAATCAAGACCAAGCAGATGAGTAGACGACCAAATTGAAAAGCTGGAAGATGCTAGGTTATCACAAGCTCCTCTATGGCAGTGCAGATCACCAAATTATTTTATATGCAAAGAAGCAGCTGCTTAGTGTCCACCACATCATAGCCCCGCCGTGGTGGTCTAGTGGCTAAGGTACTCGTATACTGACCCGCAAGTCGCGGGATAGAATCCCGGCTGCGGCGGCTGCATTTTCGATGGAGGCGAAAATGTTGTATGCTTGTGTGCTCAGCTTTGGGTGCGCCCAGATGAACCCCAGGGGGTTGAAACTTCCGGAGCCCTCCACTACGGCATCTCTCATAATCATATGGTGGATTTGGGACATTAAACCACACATATCTAATCACTTATTACCATGCAACATTCTTCTTTCATCATTGGACAACCCTCAGAGCCTGCATGTAAGTGATATATTATTGTTCTTTTTTTTATCAAAAAATCACTCCCAAATATCGCTATAATGGCACAGAGAAGTGAAGGTAGATAAGTACTAAAGAAGACAGCGCTATCTTCTCTTAACGCGATGCGATATGCATGTTGTGTGTCAGAGTAATCATTCCAACGAGTAGACCTTTCAGTGCGTTTCACAAGACAAAAAACGCGTTTTCTTTTGTCTTTGACAATCTTTTCAATGTTATTGAAAATCAAGGGGAGTGTGTATTGCTGGAAAGCCTGCGCAGTGGAACATATTTAGCAACAAGTGACGTAACTTTATCACTAAACAAGTTTGAATTGTGTTCTACTGCATTGGCTGAAACAATTTGGCATGCACTCGCCAATGAAAAGTGCAAGCTCTTTGTTAATTGCAGTGTAATCACCTCTCTCATATTCTCTGATTGATTTTGAATTGTTTTTTCAACACATGCAACATGGCCCTTTACAAAATATGTAATAAACAATGATCGCTTATTCCGAGTAGAGTTCAATGAATGTACTATGTTTGGGTTGTTGACAAGCATTAGGTCAAGAGTATTTAATGAACTATTGTCAGTTATCGTAGGCCCACAAACAGGTTGCGTGAGATCAAAATTTACGCACAAGTCAATGAAAAATTGACTTTCAAATTACGAACCAACACCAGAGGAAAACAGCGAGACGCAGTTGATTTTGGGCAAATTAACTCTCGTTACCACGCCTATTCAAATAGATCACCGGTAATCAACACTTTTGTTCATCAATTTTGGCATGTGGGTTGCGCTTCTCATACACCGAGCACTTTTTGGTAAATATTCCAGCCAATCAACTTTCAGAATCAATTTAAATTAGCTCGTTTTGGCCGCACAGTAATTTTGAGAGATTTTTGGATGACCCAATCTGCGTGCGTTCTTGGGTAAATGCACTATGATTGAATTGATATGTGTGGTTTAGCATTCCAAACCACCATATGAGTATGAGAGTCGTCATAGTGAAGGGCTCCGAAAATGTCGACCACCTGGGGCTTTTTAACGTGCACCCAAATCTGAGCACACGGACATACGGCATTTCGCCTTGATCAGAAATGCCGCCGCCGCACCCATGAGCCGAGTACCTTAGCCACTAGACCACCACGGCGGGGCGGAAAATGCACTAGGCTGGCGAACTTCACAGAACTGCGTTTTCTTGGTGGTTACGTCGCAGTAATGTCAAAGTTCTGTTTTCAAAAGAGCATTTGAAAGTTAAATATCAAATGGAGGCGTCAGCTTCGCAATCTGACAGTGTTGAGTCGTAATAAATGCCAGAAGTTAATGCCGTGTATTCAATAGAGAGCTGTTGCTAGGAGATAGGGAAAATGTATTCTCCCAAAAAATATTTCCAAAGGTGATCCGCATGTGTAAAGTATTAAGGTGGCCTTCTCAACCAGTTTCTAGCAGCTTTTCTTTCGCTTGTATGGTTATAGCAAGCACAGGGTCGTATCTAGTGTCGCGAATCGCTTCTATCCTGTTGTCGTCGCGCGTGTATGGGTGCGCATCAGCGCGTAAAAAAAAGCACGCGTCACTCTAAACAGTTTAAACTGCATCTAAATTGAATTAGGATGAGCTTAGAGTCTTAGGATGACAGCACCTCAGCTTCAAGTTTGATATATGGCGATGATGCTTTGCGTCAGCCTGAGATATTCGCAGCCGGTCACGGATTTGTTTTGTTTACGGCCTAAAGTTGTCTCTCCTACCACAAATGCGTAGCTGCTGACCTTTCTGCGCAGTCTTAAAGCTACTGTAGTTACCTGCAAGGTGCACACGTCATTAGGGCGCGGTGTACGGGTGCCGGCTGCAGAGCTTCACCTCACGACAAGAAGACCAGCGGAGCACATCTTGTCCCTGGCTACGGAGAGGCATGAAACGATTTAGAACTGTGAACGCTGTATTTCGTTTTTTTTAAATAAGATGCGCTAAAATTCAAAGTGATATGCTTGGATGCATACATTGGAACACCAACATATGCCGAGTGAGGTAGCCCATGGAAAGGGGGTACGCTAGACGAAAGAGCCAAGTTCACTGAACATCTGCAATATTTCGAGATTATTCACGTCATGAACATCCTTCGATATAGAAACACCTCCATGCTCTTATCACAAAACTGAAATTTACTGAAAGAACTCTACGAGTTCACTTGTACCTTGCGAAAATCTAAGCAATGAATGCTTCACACCATGGCATGAGCAATAAAGCAACACCTCGGTTCCAATTTTCTTTGTCTATGTGGATAGAAACATTTCGTACAACATATCCTATTTCATACTGTTTCTGGGTGATTTGATTTCAAAATGTTTACTCTGATTTTTTTTTTCAGCATGTTGTTATCATATATGGTGTTCTCATTTCTGTGTGTACCAGTTGGCAACCATAAATTACACACTTATCAAATTTTATTCCTTTCAAAATACTTTCATTTTGCCAACTATTATATTTTTTGGAAAGAGCATTTCATTGTGCTTCAAATTCGGTATGCAGCAGTGCGTGCCCGAGTACTTTTCAAAGTGCCAAAAACTATTTTCCCAAAACATCTAAAAATAACCATTTCCGCATGGTAACGACAGAGTTAACACCGAAAAAAAAAACAAAAGGAATGTAGAAATTCTGAAACGATAAAATTCAGAAAGTGTTTCAGTTCATTGCAGAAAGTAGTTGGTCCATTTGGCGGCCGATAACAAGCACCAAGCAGTGTGCTTTAGTGGTTGAAGACAGCATGCACACAAACCAATTTTAAGGGCATTGTCAATGCAATCCTAGAGAAAACTATGCGGTTAGCAAGAGCAATCAGGACGCCACCACCTAGCTTTAGATCCCCGTCATTACGGTACACAACGTAATTCTTATCACAGTGAAACAACTATTCTCTGAAACTTTTATCGACCAACCAAGTCTCTGTCAATGCAAACACGTCCGCGGCACATGAATCAAGAGTTTGTGCCAGAGCGCCGCATTTATTGATTAGGCTGCGCACATTTGGCAATAAAAACGACAAACCTTGACAAGAGTGGTTGCGTTGCTGATACGCCAGTCTGTTAGGATAAATACGCATCAGAATGATGGTTCCTAACGGCGGATGACATATCAGCAGCAGTGGCAGCACTGCCCAATTGCAGCTCACAGACACTGTTATTATCAGACGTTTAAGTGTAACATTTTTTGTTAATGTATAACTTATTATACCTCACAGTGACAAATTCTCCGCTTTTTTGCCAAAATCGTATAGTTTTGTGTTGACAGCTCTGATTGCCTAACAAATGTCTTCACTTGCAGACATGTTAGTTTATTTCTATAAGACACGACTGTTTCTCTTAGCTTACAAAGCGAAAATAGCACGATTATAGGTCTGTTCCTATATTAGTGACAAAACGGCCAAGTCTCTGTGCTCGGTAAATGCGTTCGTCGCTGCAATTTAGGTTCACACTTGAGGCTGAATACAATAATGAGCAGACACTTTTCCTCTGACTTAGCCCAACTTTCAGCGGCGGCATCTTCTATGTCATGAAACATTATATTTTCTCGACGTGAATGGTCTTGAGGCGTTCGTTGAGTACAGTTATCTGAGGCAGGCCTCTCCCCGGTAGCTCCCGAGACAATCGAATACATTGTTTAGCTGCCGAAAGTCTGTTGTCGATATCGACGATTTGTTCCTCCACATTCAGTGCTGAGCCTCTTCAACTTTACTCAGAGTCTCATCACGTCCCGCCGCGGTGGTCTAGTGGCCGAGGCAATCGGCTGCTGACCCGCAGGTCGTTGGATCGAATGCCGGCTGCGGCGACTGCTTTTTCAATGGAGACGAAAATGCTGTAGGCCCGTGTGCTCAGATTTGGGTGCACGTTAAAGACCCCAGGTGGTCATAATTTCCGGAGCCCTCCAGTATGGCATCTCTCATAATAATATGTTGGTTTTCGGATGTTAAACCCACATATTATTATTAGAAGAGACATCACATCTGCATGGTTTGCATCAAATTTCCCCTGCACGTATTTAAGAAACGCTACCCGCACGGACATGAATAACAACTTATTGAATAATACACATTCACACAGCAATTGAGACAAAGCCTGTAAGCTTGGAAGCACTACCAGCCAAATATTGTTTGACTTTTTACAGTAAAGTTGAGGCGTACCTATCCGCACGCTCAAACGATGGGTTATTTTAAAGATTACGAATGCAGTGCCTCCCTTCCAATTGAAGGTGACCAACTTTCTGCGGCAGCCTTTCAGACCTTCCGATGTCAATGCGTCGGTCGACTTGGTAGCCGCGAATGGCAGCGCTGCGGTAAGGCCCGGCCACTCCACCAGAACTATCTCGGCAGCCTCGCAGCCGAACTTGTGCACCATCAGCCGGTTCAGCGAGTGCATGATTCCGTCATTTACTGCCGGTAAACATGCGTGGGCGCAGTAGTATTGAGGGTGTTCGTGTTGAATCAGTGAAACATTTGCACGCATAAAAGGAAAGCTGCTTAAAACATGTTGACGGCAGTAGTATTTCCATTCTGTCTCTCTGTCATTCCTGACAACACTCGGTCAAATTGGTCATTCCTGACAACACTGGGAACAGACACGTGCTCTGAAGATCATGCAGATGCGGCACAAAGCAGACGATGGTCAGTAATAGGAGCTGTGAAGCTGGATGTAGTTGAGGTGTACTTATGGTGTGTATTATTAACACGTGTAGGGGCGAAATGCAGCCTTCGCATTGACAGGTATGTTGAATGGTGAAAAAGCATCCGGCAACAAATGCAAATGTGAGTGCAGAACGTCTAATTCAGTGTGTGCAGAGCGAACCTTGGCAGCGGCAGTCATTGCGGCAGTTGAAGGGCGTCACAGAAGCCTCAGGCATGCCTCTAGAACTTCGCCGTGTATGCTCTTGTACCCATAAAGTTTGGTCTTGTATACTTGAGCCAGCACAGGAATGTCGTTGGAAAGAAGCCCCACAGGAATCGGTCATTCACAGCTGCTACAAACGATGCCTAAACGGTAGGTACACTACTCGTGAATTCAAACTAGACATCATACTTATTGGTATAACGACTGGTAGGCACTGGCGTAATTTTTCTTCATGTTGTGAAGAGAAAGGGCATCAAGTTGCGACGTAATTCACGTCACGTGGCGACGTGAGCAGCGTCGTGAACCACATTATGTTGCTACGAATCTGGTCTCTGCTGATAATGTTGGCTCTGATCTACACGCTAGAGCCGAAGTTACGCTGATATGACCCGAAGTGAAGGCAACGGAAACGAAAGCATATGAATCACGTAGCTCTGAATTGTCCTCTTCCAATTCGTGAATGCGCTACATCTCTATCTTATAAGTCAAATTTGATCAACCAAACGATAAAATGCTTTCTTAAAAAAATTGGGAGCCGACCTACTAGGCGAATGCTGCTGATAGAGTGAAGCTCTTTGGACCATTAGAAAATGTTGAAATGTAAAACAATTATAAAACATGGTATCTTCACATAACGCATGTTACTAACGAAGCAAACCGCAGTCTTAGCTGTCTACGTCGAAACCTTCAACTAGCTCCTGCCCCTTTCAAACTACTCGATTCTCAGACATTCATCAGACCCAAACTTCAATACTCATGCTGTGTTTGAGACACTAAAGGGTATCGACCCAAAAAAAAAACTTGAAAGTGCGGAAAGCCTGGCAGCGAGATTCATCTTTTCTAGTTAGTCATTCCAGTCGAGCATAACCGAACCTATTTATCATGCTAACCTCACTGCCCCTTAGATACGCCGCCATATAGCTCGTCTGTGCCAGTTCTTCCTGTTCTATAATTCATCACCTCGTACTACCACCGTCAAGATAACCCATAATCATTCAGGCCGCATCAGTCACAGGAAAGCTGTGTGCCCGCCCACTTCTCACAACACTCCGCCCCTTTCTCGCTTTTCTATCACGACCGCACAAGCTTGGAATGGCCTTCCTCCTGCCGTTGTGCCCCACTACAGTATTATCAGCTTCAAAGCAGTGATTTAGCATCTACCTCTTTAACACATTGTAATAGTCCACCAACACGTAAAATTTGTTCATTGGGGCTTTTGAGGTATTGTAAATGAATAAAGTAATAAATAGAAAATCGGCCAATCCCACGTACCATGAGAATCGATGTTATGTGAAGCATGCGAGTGGAAGGTGACTGTGATGTATATTATGAGCGAAACGTTACGAAGAGGCGCCAAACATATGTAAAAGTGCACGCAAACACATACGTTAAACAGCTGCACATATATTATATAACCAGTTGTTTACAGTTGCGTAACGATGCGAGCAGCAACATGCGACATGAATATTAGCAACACCAACAGCGGTACGCTGGTGCCCTGATCATTGCTACATAAATTGATATGGGCGGGTGGTACCTAGCTAGAACTAAGGGAACACATATGTAATGTATATATGTAGGAGGAGGAAGAAAATTTAGGCGAAAAGACAGGGAGGTTAGCCAGTTCTTAGACCGGCTGGCTACCCTGTACTGGGGAAAGGGCTGAGGGGAATAAAATAAGTAAAAAAGAAATGTTGCGAAGAGAGAGAGAGAGAAATTACAAAAAAATGCTACAGAGAAAGCGCAACATCAAAGGGTATAAGACAAAAAGTCTATCTTTGAAGACAGTTGTCCGCAAAAAGCGCAGCAAAGCTTTCAAAGCCTTCTGGGCTAAAGATCGGCTCGGCCAAGGACCCAGAATCCTTTGTTCTGACAAAGGCCGATAATTCAGTCTGTCCAGAGCTGCCGTCAGTTCTTGTCTTTGCGCGTTGAAATGGGTGCACTCACACAGAAGGTGCGCGATGGTTTCTTCGCAGCTGCACTAAGTGCATGTAGAAGAGCTGGCTATTCCAATGAGATAAGAGTATGCGTTCCTGAAGGCCACTCCAAGCCACAGTGACATAGAAGAGTCTCCTCAGCTCGAGATATCCTTGAGGGGAGACGAAGGTGTAGATAGGGATCCAAGTTATGGATCCAGGCGCGCGTTTGTGAAGTCTGTTGAGTTCCACTGTAAGAGTGTGAGGTCACGTGCAAGCGAACGAAGTCTTGTAGCTGCGTCGGTTCTTGAGAACGGGATGGCTGTGTAATGGGTACCGTCGTGTGCCGATCTAGCGGCCTCATCTGCGTGGTCATTGCCATATATACCGCAATGACCTGGTATCCACTGATACACTATGCTGTGCTCTTTCTCGATTGCTTGGTGATGAAGAAGCCTTATTGCAGTTACTATCTGTTCATTAGGTTCAGGGCGAAAGGGTGACATAATACATTGAAGAGCTGCCTTCGAGTCCGAGAGGATACACCAAGTTCCCCAAGGTTCTTCAACTATACACTCCAGAGCTGCACGTATGGCAGCCAGTTCTGCAGCTGTCTACGACGTCAAATGCGATGTCATGAATTTAATTGTGATGTGCCTTGCGGAAATAACCACAGCCCTTGCTGAGCTTACTGAAGACACCGAGCCATCCGTGTAAATAAGATGGCATCCGTTGTGCTTCTCTTGCAGGAAGAGTAATGTGGCCTGTTTCAAGGCTAGATGCGACTTTTTTTTATTTTGGATGCCAAAGAAGAAGAAGAAGAAGAAGAAGGAGGAGGTGTTTAATGAGAAGAAGGAGGAGAGGTCGGCCTTGAAAGCGGATTTCTGGCCTGCTACTCAACATGGAGGTAAGAAGAAAAGGGAAAGAAAGAGGAGGGTATGATGAGGGATGATTTTGGTAAATCACAATGAGTCACTGCACATAATGTCTCGTCCGGTGTAGTACACGCACAAAAATCTCTACATTGTCAAATCTCTAAAGACGGGAATCTAAACCTGTCTTGCTCAGAAATGTGAGCAGATCCTTTAAACTGCGTTGAGCGTAATCCACACGTTCCCGAGCACCCAAAAGTTTCTCTTCCGAAAAGAGTCGGTAGTCTAGGTCATCTGTGAGGCACTTAAAAGATCGTCTTTTAACTGAATATAAAGAGCACACACAGAGGATGTGATTATAGTTTCTGGCGTGTTACACAAGTTGCAGTTAGGATTCGGCTCTTGTCCTATCATGCATAAGTATCGTCGCGTGTATGCAACACCCAGCCGCAGTATATGTGGTAGCGTTTCTTGGTCTCTCCTTAGTCGGAATGGAAGGCGAATGGAGGAAGGAGGAGGAAGAAAGCTTAAGTGGAAAGACAGGGAGGTCAGCCAGTTCTTAGACCAGCTGGAAGGCGAAAAACACGACAAGTGTCAAGCCTGTAAATGCTCTTGTAGCGATAATTCGAATCGTTCCATAGTCCTTGCATAGATGTCTTGATGCCTTTGGACAGCAAGGCGTTGATGTCGTGTCGTGAAAAGTGAATTGATATCACTTTGCCACTAGTGTGCGTCATTTTCGCTTCTGCATGAGCTAGTTCATTTCCAGCTATGCCACAATGACTGGGAATCCATAGCAACGCAATGGTATGCCCTGATTGAAATGCCTCATTCAAAATATTCATTATTTCACACACCAGAGGACTGCATGCAGTGTCTTGTTTCATATAGTTTCTGATTAGCTGAAGGGCCGGCTTGGAGTCGCAAAATGTCCATTTCGCTGGACTCTGCTGTAAAACGTAGCACGCAGCTTGTCGGATGCCGGTCAGCTCGGAGGCAGTAGATGATGTCCGGTGTGCTATTTTGAAGCGTTGAGTGACTCCCATTTGAGGCACAGGGAAAGCTGCTGCTGAGGAGGTCTTCGTGACAAAGCCATCTGCGAAAATGTGTACTGCATATCCGTACATATAGTCAATATACGACAAAGCGAGATGCTTAAGACCAGCCGTTGGTATTTTTTACTTTTTTTGTGATTCCTGGGATTGAAAGTCGCACTATTGGCTTAGGAATCATCCAGAGGGGTATGTCGGAGATAACGTGTGGTGCGTAATTTGAAGGCAGCAGATATCGGTGCGACATAATGGCTTCTGAATATGCAGCATCGGGTCGTGTGTTAAAATTGTCTGCCAGTGGAGGGTCTCGATGCCTTGTCAGTTGCCTCAGATGTACACGTAGTGGTTCGTGTTGGAGATGAACACGAGCTGGGCAAGCACGTGCTTCTGCAATGGTACCCCGTGTAGAAGTACATCGAGGTACTCCTATGCAAATTCTTAGGGCACGCGCCTGAGCTCCCTCGAGGGTACGTACAGCCAATGTGGGAGCACGGGAGAAAACAGGGGCACTGTAGCGAAGGTATGCGATAAAACGTGCATGGTATTGCTGCAGAAATCTGGCTTCCCTTCCGGAAGCCAGATTTTGATGGTCCCCATGATTTTCCTGACATATGGTAAATGACCTGGACAAAGCTGTCTAGTTTTTTTTCTTAGCGATGCGATGTGCTTCGACCAAGACAAATCATGATCGATGATAACTCCGAGGAACTTGTGATGAGTTATCGAAGGTATTATGTTCCCTTCGATCACTATGGGGTAGCAAGCCATGGATTTTCTCGTGAATGGTAGGGTTGCACTTTTCGTCGGTGACAGTTGCAGTTCGCCGGTATTGAGGTATGGAGACGTTGTTGATGCCGCACGTTGTAGTTTCTTTTGTACCTGCAAACGTGTTAGACTCGTGGCCCAAAGTCAAATGTCATCTGCGTACACAGACACCGAAATTTTGCCTCCTAGTTTAACGAGCTCTTTAACGAGGCCAACAAGTACGATATCAAATAATGTTGGGCTCAGTACTCAACCTTGGGGCACGTCACAATAGACGGGATACTTATTTGTGTCACCATCAGCAGTAGACATGAATATAGTTCGTTCTTGAAGATAGCTGGCTATCCATTGATGCATGTGGCCACCAATGCCATAGTCTAGAGAATTTAGGATGGCATCATGGAGAACATTGTCGAATGCACCTTTGATATCAACAAATACTGCAGCCGTTAATCGGCGGCGCCGTTTCTGATGTTCAACAGTTGTTACCAAATTGATCACACTGTCAATTGATGACCTTCCCTTCCGGAAGCCAGTCATGGTGTCTGGATACACTCTTTGCTTCTCTAGGAACCATTCCAAGCACATCAAAATAATTCGTTTCATGAGTTTTCCTACAGAAGTTGCTAGCGCAACAGGTCTGTAGGATAACAAATCACGGGGAAACTTGCCAGGTTTTAGCAATGACACGATCTTGGTAGTTTTCTAGTGTGCCGGTACAGTTCCAGATGCCCAATAAAGGTTGTACAAAGACTGTAGTTCTTTGGTTGCCCGAGGACCAAGGTAGCGCAGGGTAGCATAGGCGATTCCGTCAGGCCCAGATGCACTAGAAAGTTGCAAAGTGGACATGGCCGCACAAAGCTCTTGCAGCGTGAAAGGATGATCGAGACAGACGTCTGCCGTAAGGGGTGCGCCCCGAAGCAGTGAGCCATTCGTTGTTGCAGTTCCGGAGAGGTGCCAGGAGTTGCAAGAAGGGCTTTGAGTGGGTGTTGGCACCATAATGGTATCGGTGGCCGTGCTGCAAGCGTGAAGTGCAATGGAAGCACTGCTCAATGCTGAGCTACAGTTGCACCGAACGCTGAGTGGGCCTAGAAGTTCGACGTGAGGCGAGGTGATGAGATGAAAGCCGAGCGAAATGTCTCATGTGCATTCTCAAAGCGTCTACGTGGATGTATGCGTTGACTGGAGAATCACGCGCAATGGTGACTGTCGCTGCTGTCGACGCGCATCTCGGGGGACCAAGGCATATTCTCAGTGCTTGGGCTTGGATCGACTGGAGGACGCGCAAGTTTGTTTTTTGGATCCCGCCAAGCACGGGTAAACTGTATCGCATATAACCAAGGTAAAGAACAGTGTAGAGTTGAAGTATTGCTCGTTTTGATGCACCCCACGATTTTCCAGCAAGAAACCTCAGCACGTGGGTGATCATGGTGAGTTTAGTTTTCATGTGGGCAATGTGAGGGCTCCAGGAGAGCTCGCGATCAACTATGACTCCGAGGAATCGGTGGGTCTTCACGTAGTTGATCGTGTGTCCGTTGACTTTAATAACATATGGACTCGTCACCTTATGCATGAATGCTATAAGCGAGTGCTTCTCTGATGGCAGCTCTAGTCTCCGTTCTTCCAGGTACTTTGTCGCTAGTGTAGCCGCTCTTTGAAGCCGGGCACGCAAATGAAGGCGTGTTGCGCCTGACGCCCAGATGCAGACGTCATCTGCATATATTGCCGCATGTTGTTAGGCACCTGCCGAAGTCCTGCGCGGCTTCCTGTTACTTTGACTTCTGCCACACCAACGGACAAGCCAAACGCGCCAAGCTATAAACGCGCCATGCAACGCTGGCTGCACGTGTCACAGCATCACGCGCTGGACAAGGAACGCTGGCGGTACGCGCCAAGCTATAAACGCGCCATGCAACGCTGGCTGCTGGTGTCACCACATCACGCGCTGGACAAGGAACGCTAGCGGTTTTTCGAGGACAGCTCAAGGCGAGACGCAAGAGAAGTTGACGAGGTTTTGACCAGTGAGCTCACAACCTTTGTGTATTTAGTTGACGGGCACAAGTTCGCCATTAATAAATAGCTGTTTCAGCTTCCGGCACTGTATTTGTTCGTTACAAACTGGTGGAGGTGCGGGGTAACGATCCCCGTACCTCTCGCAAGCCAAGCGAGAGCTCTACCATCTGAGCTACACCCCCCCTGAAGAAGCCGAGTGTCAGGCCGGGGGACGCCTGTGCCCATTTGTAATACCGGTGGGTATCCGGCGGCACGTGGATTTGAACCCACGACCTCCCGCAGCCGAAGCGGACACTCTACCACTAGGCTAAGGCTGCGGTAGGTCGTGGGTTCAAATCCACGTGCCGCCGGATACCCACCGGTATTACAAATGGGCACAGGCGTCCCCCGGCCTGACACTCGGCTTCTTCAGGGGGGGTGTAGCTCAGATGGTAGAGCTCTCGCTTGGCTTGCGAGAGGTACGGGGATCGTTACCCCGCACCTCCACCAGTTTGTAATGAACAAATACAGTGCCGGAAGCTGAAACAGCTATTTATTAATGGCGAACTTGTACCCGTCAACTAAATACACAAAGGTTGTGAGCTCACTGGTCAAAACCTCGTCAACTTCTCTTGCGTCTCGCCTTGAGCTGTCCTCGAAAAACCGCTAGCGTTCCTTGTCCAGCGCGTGATGTGGTGACACCAGCAGCCAGCGTTGCATGGCGCGTTTATAGCTTGGCGCGTACCGCCAGCATTCCTTGTCCAGCGCGTGATGTGGTGACACGTGCAGCCAGCGTTGCATGGCGCGTTTATAGCTTGGCGCGTTTGGCTTGTCCGTTGGTGTGGCAGAATTCAAAGTAACAGGAAGCGGCGCAGGACTTCGGCAGGTGCCTAACAACATGCGGCATTAGTCCCCCTCCTGAAACGCACCGTCCCGATGCGTACTCTGACGTCGAACAGTTCTGTAAAGGAGTATTTATCTGATGTTTGAGCACATTTATCAGTTGTCTCGTTCAGTGCCTTTCGTAGTACGGTTTCATTCGTACTACATGTACGACTTCTGGGCGATTCCTGCGTCGGGTTGAGCACACTTGCCCTTCAGGAATTACTTCGTAGTTTAGCGTGCCTAACTGGCGAAGTACTTTGTAAGGGCCGAAATAGCGCCGCATCAGTTTTTCCGATAGGCCAGGTGCGCGTATAGGCGTCCACACCCACACTTTGTCTCCGGGGTTGTACTGTACGTGTCTCCGCTTCAGATTATAGCGACTTGCATCGGAGCCTTGTTGCAAAATGATACGATGTCTTGCCAATTGCCGTGCCTCTTCTGCTGGTGGAGGGGCTGGGTATGATTCCAAGCCCATCTCAGCATAGGGAACATAGCCCAGAACCCTGAAGGTTGGAGCCAGCGCTGTTGACTCCCGTACACCAACGAACGAGTCGTCGCCTACGAGGTGAGCAGCCCGAGTTTGGTGCCCTCTTCGATTCTTCGAGACCAGCGGAGGACGTAAGTTCCGGAGCCCCTGCAATGTCCACCCAAGCGACTTTATTTCCATCGCATATTGTCATGGACCCGCCCCACATACCAGAGGTATTTCACGGTGATATTTTCGAGGATTCCGAGGACTGGCTTGACGGTTTCGAACGCGTTGCCAGACTGAACGGTTGGAACGAAGACCGGAAACTTCGCTACGTCTAGGTGGCACCGCAAGGATAGGAATAAGAGGATTTGTGTATGTCGGCAGCTTTATTGTGCTTCCTGAGTGCTCCTGGGAACTGATTATAGGCATGGACTTTTTGCAAACAAACAATGCAGTCAGTGACTTGCAAAAGTCCCAGGTTTCGTTTTCTACAGAGAATGCCATCGCCTTCTGTAATGCGGAGAAACCAATCGTTCTACCTCTCCGCATTGTGGACGAAGATGTAACCATGCCGCCACGTTCCAGTGTGACCGTTCTTGTGAGGAGTGAAGTTCTTCGTGACTGTGACGGATTAGCTGACGGAAACATCGGACTGCTACTAGAAAAAGGACTATGCGTGGCAAGAGGCCTGGTGAGCCTTCGGGATGGATGTGCGTATGTTCTATTAACTAACTTTCGAAATGAGCTGCAGCATGTTGCGAAGGGAACATCCGTAGCATCGCTGCATGAGTACGTGCAAGTCTCAGATGTTTGCACTCTTGATAAAGCTTCAGAGACAGTGGATAACGTACTCGAGTCAGTAGACATTGACAGAGAGCTCTCGTCATCTCAGAAGCAACAGATTGCTGACCTCATCAGAGAGTTCGCCGAGTGCTTCTCCACCTCGTCGAAAGTCGGGCGTACTCCCGTCGCAAAGCACCGTATCGTGGTCGAAGAACACGTGAGACCTGTGCATCAGCGCCCATACCGAGTAGCGCCAAAAGAAAGGGAAGCCATCAAGAACCAAGTGCAGGAAATGCTTAACGATGATGTAATCCAGCCATCCAACAGTCCGTGGGCATCACCGGTAGTGCTAGTCAAAAAGAAGGACAACACTCTGCGGTTTTGCGTTGACTACAGAAAGCTGAACCAAGTCACAAAGCGTGATGTTTACCCACTTCCACGGATCGATGATGCCTTGGATAAGTTACGCAATGCTCACTTCTTTTCATCATTGGACTTAAAAAGTGGATATTGGCAGATCGAGGTGGACGAACGAGATCGCGAGAAGACGGCGTTTGTGACCCCAGACGGACTATACGAGTTCAAAGTGCTCCCTTTCGGTTTGTGCTCTGCTCCCGCTACCTTCCAGAGGATGATGGACACTGTGCTCTCCGGACTCAAGTGGCAATCGTGTCTCGTCTACCTCGACGATGTAGTGGTTTTTTCTTCCACCTTCGAGCAGCACATCCACCGACTGAGAATAGTACTGGATGCCATTCGGGTGGCAGCACTGACCATAAAACCGCAAAAGTGTCACTTTGGATTTCGTCAGCTTCGGTTCCTCGGGCACATAGTTAGTGCGGAAGGCGTCCGCCCCGACCCGGAAAAGATTGCAGCAGTTGAAAATTTTCCGAAACCGCAAGACAAAAAGGCCGTCAGACGATTCCTGGGACTATGTGCCTACTACAGACGCTTTGTTGAAAACTTTGCTAAGGTCGCTGAGCCTTTGACACGGCTAATAAAAGAAAGTGTACCATTCTCTTGGCGGGACGAACAAGAAGCGGCTTTCTCAGAGTTGCGACGCCGTTTGCAGTCTCCTCCAATACTTGCCCATTTTGACGAAGAGGCCGATACAGACATACATACCGACGCGAGTAACGTTGGCCTCGGTGCCATCCTCGTTCAGTGGCAGAATGGAGAAGAAAAGGTCATTGCTTACGCGTGCCGCACTCATTCAAATGCTGAGTCTAATTACTCAGCGACAGAGAAAGAGTGTCTCGCAATTATATGGGCCATCAGCAAGTTTCGCCCATACCTCTACGGCAGACCGTTTCGAGCAATCAGTGATCATCATTCATTGTGTTGGCTGGCAAACATCAAGGACCCTTCAAGAAGGCTTGCTAGATGGAGCCAGCGTCTGCAGGAACACGACATCACTGTGGTCTACAAGTCTGGTCTCAAGCACAATGACGCGGATTGCCTGTCTCGCGCACCTGTTGAGTCTCCATCATCTGACCAAGAACAAGACATCCCATTTCTTGGAGTTCTGAATGTGTCGGAGATGGCTCGTCTTCAGCGAGAGGACCCGGAACTACGCCCGCTTATCCAATACTTGGAGGGTCACCAAATTGAGGTACCACGAGTTTTCGTCCGCGGTTTGACATCCTATGTCCTCCGGAACGACGTCCTATACAAGCGCAGCTTCGTAAACACCGGTGAGACGTTTCTGCTTCTTGTACCATCATCGCTGCGAGCAGAAATCTTAGAAGCGTGTCATGACGACCCATCGGCTGGCCATATGGGTAGTAGCCGCACTTTGGCCAGAATTCGCCGGAAGTATTATTGGCCGAAATTAAGGGATTCGGTGCACCATTATGTTAAGTCATGCCGCGATTGCCAGAGACGTAAAATACCACCATCGAAACCAGCGGGTCTGTTGCAACCAATAGAGCCACCAAAAGGGCCATTTCAGCAAGTGGGAATGGATTTGCTTGGTCCATTTCCTCTCTCTTCATCGGGAAAGCGCTGGATTGTTGTAGCAACAGACTACGTGACTCGATATGCTGAGACATCACCTCTCGCGAAAGGAACGGCGAACGAAGTAGCCCAGTTTTTTGTCACTCATATTGTACTATGACATGGCGCACCACAGGTTGTCATTACAGACAAAGGAACAGCATTTACTGCCCGTTTGATGCAGTCTGTTATGAAGCTCACCCACACCGATCATAGAAGGACTACAGCATACCATCCGCAAACAAACGGATTAACCGAAAGGCTCAATAGAACTCTCGCCGACATGATCTCGATGTATGTGGACGTTGAGCACCAGACATGGGACAGTATTTTGCCTTATGCAACATTTGCGTATCATACCGCAGTACAAGAAACGACACACTTCACGCCATTTCAACTTGTTTATGGTCGGACGGTCACAACGACCTTAGACGCGATGTTACCTGTCAACGATTTGAATGAGAGTGACCCACACATCAGCGACTACATAGAAAGGGCAGAAGAGGCACGGCAATTGGCAAGACATCGTATCATTTTGCAACAAGGCTCCGATGCAAGTCGCTATAATCTGAAGCGGAGACACGTACAGTACAACCCCGGAGACAGAGTGTGGGTGTGGACACCTATACGCGCACCTGGCCTATCGGAAAAACTGATGCGGCGCTATTTCGGCCCTTACAAAGTACTTCGCCAGTTAGGCACGCTAAACTACGAAGTAATTCCTGAAGGGCAAGTGTGCTCAACCCGACGCAGGAATCGCCCAGAAGTCGTACATGTAGTACGAATGAAACCGTACTACGAAAGGCACTGAACGAGACAACTGATAAATGTGCTCAAACATCAGATAAATACTCCTTTACAAAACTGTTCGACGTCAGAGTACGCATCGGGACGATGCGTTTCAGGAGGGGGACTAATGCCGCATGTTGTTAGGCACCTGCCGAAGTCCTGCGCCGCTTCCTGTTACTTTGAATTCTGCCACACCAACGGACAAGCCAAACGCGCCAAGCTATAAACGCGCCATGCAACGCTGGCTGCACGTGTCACCACATCACGCGCTGGACAAGGAACGCTAGCGGTACGCGCCAAGCTATAAACGCGCCATGCAACGCTGGCTGCTGGTGTCACCACATCACGCGCTGGACAAGGAACGCTAGCGGTTTTTCGAGGACAGCTCAAGGCGAGACGCAAGAGAAGTTGACGAGGATTTGACCAGTTCGTTACAATATTGATAAATGGAAAGATTCTGGAAGTGCGTCAACAAAGCCGAGGAGCGCTAGATTGAAAAGTGTGGGGCTAAGAACACCACCTTGAAGCACACCACGACGGATGGAATGATGCGTTGTTGTACAATTCTTCGTCTGTACAGAGAAAGTTCTGCCTTTCGAATAGCTGTCGATCCATTGGTAAACACGACCACCTAATTCAACATTTTAAATGACATCTAGAATGGCTTCATGTGATACGTTATCGTATGCACTTTTCACGTCCAAGAACAACGCCGCATATAAACGTTTCAGTCTTTTTTGATGCTGAACAGACGAGCCCAGGTCAATAACGTTATCAATTGTAGACCGCCCACGTTGAAAGCCTGTCATAGCATCAGGGTATACCTCGTGGTGCTCCAGGTACCACTCTAGGCGAGTCAAAATCATCCTCTCCATCATGTTCCCTAAACAGCTGGTAAGCGCGATGGGGCGATAAGAGGTCAAGTCCAGAGGATATTTACCTGGTTTAAGCACAGGGACGAGGCGGCTGGATTTGCACGAATGAGGGACAAATCTGCTGCTCCACAAGTCGTTGTGCACGGATAGAAGGGCCCGTCGAGCTGCTTCACCGAGGTTGCAAAAAGCCATGTACGTGATCCCATTCGGACCAGGCGATGAAGATCGTTTGCATGCCATCAAGGCCGCTTGGAGTTCCTCTAGAGAGAAAAAAGTGTTCATTCTTGAATCTCTGGAGACTGAAGCATTTTCTAGGTGACGCGTGGTGCACGCGGATGCCTGATCGGCAACTTTCATGCAGACATTTTCTACTACTTCAATTTCGGTGCGGCCTTGGTGGAGAGACAGACACTTGAAGGGGCGATGTGGATGTGGCGATGTTCGTAGGCCACGAACAATCCTCCATGTCAGCGTCAAAAGCTTGTGTGGATCCAACGATTCGCACAGAGATTTCCACCGAAAGGACTGAAGTAAATTGATTCGCCGCTGAATTTTTTTCTGTAGGCGCCTTGCCTCCCTCAAGTGGTGAATGGACTTAGTGCACCTATATCTTCGTTCTGCACGACGACGGACCGCTCTGAGCCATTCCAATTCCACTTCATGTTGACAATATTTTTTAGTATGTTCAATATCATAAGTCGCTTCTTGAGCAGCACATCTAATCATATCCTCGAGGGTGTTAAGAGGAGGCACTTCATTTTCTTAATACCTTTTTTCCGTCAATGACCTGAACTTTGTCCAGTCGATGTGAGTCGAAGTGTCGAAGTTTTGTAATTTTCCAGCCCCTTGATCTTTAAATAATTTTGTAACTGGTAGCTTCCATGAGTTTCATAGTCTGCGAACCACTTAACCTTTCCATTTAGGCTTCGTGACACAAATGTCAAGTCAAGGCAGCTGCTGTATGTCGTTCCCCGTAGAAACGTTGGGCTTCCGTCATTCACACAAATCAGCTGCTGCTCCAGAGCAAAGGAGAATACTTGCCTTCCGCGACGGTCTGTCTTCTGACTTCCCCAGAGTGGGTGGTGAGCGTTGAAATCTCCGGTGATGATCTATGGTCCAGGTGTAGTTGTTAACAGTGCACGTAGTCTTTCAGGTTTGAAACGGTTTGAAGGTGATATATATGTGCCTACCAGCGTGAAATTGAGGTCTCTACGTTTTACTGTCAAGCAGACATACTGGTTGTCATCGTGAGGTGCTACACGGTGCTCGATATAGGTAAGGTCGCATCTGATATATACAATGACTTTACTCTGTTCGTTTCAGGTAGCGGACTTGAAGGCTTCGTACCTGTATAGTCGTATTGCATTGTTTATCCGTGGCTCACAGATAACAGTAATTGTAAACTGGTTTTTAAACACAAATTGTCGGATATCAGAAATACGGGGCTTGAGGCCTCGGGCATTCCACTGAAATATCGAAGCTCCTTTGACTTCTTTACGAAAGGCTTGCAGAGGAGGAGTCATGGTGCCTTTCCAGACTTGATAGCACCGGCTTCAGCACATCCACTAACTGAAGTGCACTCTTAGCAGCCGGACTGTCAATGCTAGTGAGGAGCATACGAATGGTATTCATAAGGGCCTTTGTCATGGCTACGATTTCTTCATCGCGACTATCACCGCATACTCGTTCCGAAGTGATTGTAGACGAGCGATGTGGCGGCTCAAACGGCGGGTCTATCGTTGGCAGCACTGACTATGCTTCAGGCGAGCTGGTGATGCTCTTGTCTTGCTTGGACGATTTGTTGTCGGCGTGTCTGGACGCTTGAGGTGGTATGCCGGCGATTATTTGGTGAGGAGCAGTCCTTGCTTCAGTGCTGGGTCTTCTCAGAGGTCTCCGGCAACGAGACTGCCGGCGTCGTACTTTGGCAGCGGCCTCCCTGTGAGTTGAGCCGTCCCGGACCATTTGGGTTAACACTTGCATTTCCCTTTTCTTGCTTGAGCAATCTTTCAACGATGATTCGTAAGGGCCATGACAGTTTCAACATTTTCGAAGTTCTGCCTGGCAAGCGTCTGCGCTATGTGATTCTGAGCATAGCGAGCACACAGCCTGGTTTGTACAAACAGCACCGACATGTCCCAATCTATAACATTTCCGGCATTGAAGGGGCTTCAGTACGAAGGGTCGCACTGTGTGTCGAAAATGGCCCACCTTTAGTTGCTATAGAAGGCTCTCTCCCTTGAACACGAGCTTCACGCAGCGTGATATACCAACGCGACGAGCCTGCAGTATAGTAAGTTCTGCAGACACCGGTTTGATGAGAGCAGGAAAGTCACTTTCGCTGATGGAAATGTCGACATCGTAAATTACGCCTGCAGTAGAGTCGCGGCCATCAGGTATGTATGAGCGAACATTGATGTTATCCAACATCTCGACGTTGCTCAACACTTCCAATGTGCTTCGTTGAGTGACGTCTACGGCGAGGATATTCTTACGGCCATTGATCCGCAGGTCCACGATCTGTCCCTGGGTGAGTTCCTCAAGAGACCTAGACGTGGCTTGACGATTGAGCCGGTCGAGACTATGAGCCGCATTGACCGGTTCAAACAGAATTGTGTATATCGTAGGCTCTCGCGTCTTCGTTGCATTCTTACTTGTTGATGGAGACGGCATCACTAGTCTTCTTTTTTGGCTGCCGCCTTGTCAAAAGCATGAAGTCGCTTTCATCGGAGCTTTCGTTGCTGGCCGTAGAGTAAATCAGCGTGTCCTCACTGTCGGCATCACTCAGGTGGCCCGTACGCTTTCTCGTCGTAGCTGCAGACGACGTCGATGGTTGCGGTGAAAGCCCAGGCGAATCCACGTCCATCGCCACAGTCACTGGAACGATGTCTTCCACTAAGTCACAGAAAAACTTTGAAAAATTACAGATACTGACAGCAGTGTTCTACGCCAGAATCACTTCGTCGTCCATATATATCTAGATAGATATATGTAGTACCTATGTAATAAGTGCATATGTAAAGTCGGAAGCAAATGTGTGCAGACCACGGGATCACCTGGCAAAATGTATCGACTTTCCATCTACCGGCGTGGCGCCTGCTTTGGTATGCATGCCCGTTTCGTCATTATCAGATGGCCTCTCATATTGCTCTGTCTGACGGGGTTACGGTGCTTGTAGCCGGAACGACAACTTCGTGTCGCTTTTTTAAACGCGAAGCATTTTTTAGCCAACTTCGGCGAGTTTGATCGTATCTATCTATCTATCTATCTATCTATCTATCTATCTATCTATCTATCTATCTATCTATCTATCTATCTATCTATCTATCCATTTATCTATCTATCTAGACGCCTACGACTCTTAGTTCTCCTGGCCATTGCATAATGGTACCAATACCAAAATCATTATGGCATAACATGACGGCATCACGAGCATAACTGACTTGTCATAACGGGAAAATAAATATATGCCATGAATATCATAATTTAAATGTCATGGTCTTGCTGCTCCTTTGGTCGTTTCGTTTTCATGACATATGGCAAAACTGATATGGTATGACATGACTGCATGGTGAACATAAGTGACAGGCCCTCATGTGTAAATTATAACATACGTGTCTGGTAAGAACACGACTACATGCAACGCTCATGATGCACTAGCCGTCGTTTCGCTAGCTTGACATATACCAAATTTGGCAGTACATAACATCAATGGATGTCGAAGTCATATGGCTGGGCAAACATGATAATGATGACATGCGTGTCATGTAAGAACATGACTACATGCCACCCTCATGATACGCTCGCGGTCGTTTCTCTGGCTTCACATACACCAAATTTGGTATTACGGGACGTGAATGGATGACGAATGTATAAGACTAGTGCAAACATGATAATATTGAAATGTGCATCATTAAACAACATGACTACATACCACTCTTATGCTGCACTCGTTGCCGTTTCACTAGTTTCACATATACAAAATTGGGTATTACGTAGCGTGAATAGATGACGAAGGCAAATGACATGCCCAAACATGATAATCTTCACATGCGTGTCATGTAATATATGACTACATGCTACACTCATAGCCGCTGGCTATTGCTTTGCTAGCTTCCCATATCCCAAATCTGGTGTTACGTGACGGGAATATGCGATGAACACAAATACCAGACACAAACCTCATAATCATAGTATGGATGTCATGTGTGGCATAATTTACGTCCGTCTCGTATTGTTGTGCTTATTTTAGTGTGACATATCATTCGTGCTTGTTCGTGCTTCGCATTTAATCAATTCTCACTGTAGGTGGGATCTGCCACTTTTTTTCTCCGTAGAATATCTGTGCCGTTCTTTCACATAGCGGGTGTGGCGGAGCTGGTTCAAGCGCTAAACTCGCGTCGTTTTTTACACCGGCTAATTAGCCAAACTAGACTTAGTTGGCATAGTTGAACCTAATGAAACCAAGAAAAGAAAATTAGGTCGAACTGGGCCTATTAGAAAAGTAGTTATGAAACCTGCCTTTGAGGTAGAATACTTGATCACAGCATATGATTCTCTTTTGTGATTGCTTCAGGGACTCTTACATTTACTATTTGCATTAGTATAGGATCAATGCTGCTAATGTCAGCTTTTGTTGAAAGGGCCCTATTACGCTTGAAAACATCGGTGCCGACTGCATAACTCGTAGTGGCGGTCGCCAGAACAACAACGAGAGGAAATGACGCCGGAAGGATGCCGCCATATGATTGGATAAATGTAACGTTAAACGTGATCGTGGCATTGCATCAAAATAGGGATGACTATTGAATCTATTTTTTTATTATCCTGATTTTTTACTCTAACCAACAAAGAATAAAGCTCTCCGACTTTTCTAGCTTGAAAACTGCAAAACCGGTCAAAAAATGCGCCGAACGTCATGTGCTGCAGGAAACGCGCCAGCGACGCTCCGGCCACCGTTATTAGAAGAAACTAAAAGCAAAAAATGTAAAATCGCTGATATATATACGTCATTGCAAAAAGAAAGATCAGTAAAGCGATAAAACTTTATAGAAGCGTTCGCGAGCTGGCTCGTTTTGCACGTGTCGTTCAGTCTTCAAGTACCACACTGTTACATCGCATACGCTAGACGTAACAGGCAACATGTAATGGGAGCTTCCTGCATGGTAGGGCTGTCATTTAATTTCATTGGGCAGCCTTCCGATGTCAGAGGGTGAGGGAAACACGTTAAAGTCAGCCCGTAAAAGCATCCGTTTCATTGTATTTTGATATCTCTACGCTGAATAACTTTGCACTGCGTGACCCTATCACTGCCGTTCTTATGGCACTTATCTCTTAAGCCGTTAGTGTAAGCAATGAGCTAGAAAGACATGTAAAACTATGAAGTCATGAAAAGTGTTAGAGGGCCCCTTGTACGCTCACCATGACTGTTCTCGCCATTCCTCGGTATGGATAAAGTGTTAACCACCTGTGGCACATACCCGCCCACGGCTATGTGCCACCATCTTGTGAAAAATGTTTGACCACGTACGCGACGGGATACTGACGTGATTCAAGTCATGACCAGCGAGTCATATCGTCAAGCCATCTTACCCTCCAATAATAGTTTCTGTTTACACCAAGTCAAGGGGCTGATATTGGCATGTGGGTTTTAACGTCCCAAAACCACCATATGATTATGAGAGACGCCGTAGTGGAGGGCTCCGGAAATTTCGACCACCTGGGGTTCTTTAACGTGCACACAAATCTGAGCACATGGGCCTACAGCATTTTCGCCTCCATCAAAAATGCTGCCGGCGCAGCCGGGATTCAATCCCGTGACCTGCGGGTTAAGGGGGTGGTATTACGAGAGCACCAAGACGTGGGGGATAGATAGATAGATAGATAGATAGATAGATAGATAGATAGATAGATAGATAGATAGATAGATAGATAGATAGATAGATAGATAGATAGATAGATCTATTTATGGGCACGTAGTTGTCGTTTTCGTTTTGCTCTAACTAGAACGGCATTATGGTTGTGTAAGGGTAGTATGAGTGACGTCTCAATCATATCACAGCTTGTTCGCGTTCGTCATGAAGAGGTGTGGCAAGAAGTAGATACGGTAGTAGCCGAGTAAATTTCATGGCAACCAGGCAAATCGTAAAATCACTATCGGAATGGGGAGCAATGCAGCGCGCCGTACGTGGCTTGTACATGGTATACGTAAACTAGTAGTTCGTGGCTTGTTGGCACCGTCGCCACATACGTATGAATGGGACAACTAACAGCAAATAATAATAACAACAATAATTCGTTATCAAAAATAAATTATGAATTCACAGCTGAAAGAGGCAGCGACGTCGTGCGTTTGCCCTATATGGTACCAAAATTTAATTTTGCTGAACTGCTCACTTTTACACGTCTTTTGATAAATACGCTATTGCGCGTTTATCACTCCCGAATTGCATGCGCGGGAGAAAAAGAAGACCAGCAAGAAAGATTGAGGAAGCAAGGTAAATCAACCTTGCCTCCACTATCTTTCTTGTTGGTCTTCCTTTTCTCTCGCGCAAAGTCTACTTGCAATACACACTAAAACTTTGCAGGTGAAGACAATGTGATACAACTGTTCACCAGCACTATTGCACAATATGTCGAAAACTCGCATTGTTCGACCGTTGCAAACCACTACAGCGAGACAGTAGCCATGCGAAAAACGCGAGGCCTGCGCGGAAAGCGAAGCACAGTCCCAGCGAAAGCTATTATAAGAGCGGCCTTTCAGAGCCTTTTTGAACACTCATTGCGTAACTGCTGCAAGCACACTTCCTTGATACCCACTACGATATTAATAATAAAAATTTTAGGACAGTAGGCCGGGATTCGTTATGCTATTTTTGTCATTTTTCTGAGAAGCATGGTATTCGCTAAACATTTGCAAGGAATTTTGTGCCAATTGTTCATGCAGTGGCTGACTACATGGATGAATTATGCCTGTAGTTGGTATGCGCCCCAAACAATAGCTGAACAATAACAAGCTTTTGTAATGGGTTGGAGCATTGGACGACCCACTGGTTACGCTATTCGCATTGTTCGATGGCTGGTTGTTTTTTCGCTGTTTTAAAACGCTTTATTAGTCGTATTGACGCCATTGCTTTCCCGGCATCAAGCGTGCCTAAGGCAAGCTTGCCAACACGCGCCGTGCACCGGTGTGGCTCAGTGGTAGAATACTGGGCAGGCACTCAGAGGAACAGGGTTTGAACCCCACTTTGTCATCTGTGCTAGGTTTTTTTTTTGCTAATTTCGTGGAATATTGTTACGAACACCGGCTGTGGCAGCGGTCAACTGCGCATGACTCGAGTTCTGATATTCCAGCTTTTGCTGTAAAATCAATTTACCAGCCTTAAAGTACCGCGTTTTTTTTGCCAAGCACGTGACATTCACAGTCTTGAAAGGCAAAGGCACGCCTGCCATGCGCCAGTGAAGCTATTCGGCCCTAGCAGAGGCGGCTATCTACACATTCTGTGAGCTGGTTCAGCTCTGGATTGTCGCGACAGTAAACAGCACGTAGGAAAATAAATCAACCAAATAAGGTACACACGAAACCACCACGCAAACGGGAGTGATGCCTTGTTGACACGACGATGCGCCGAATTAAACACAAGCCCCGATAGCAGACTGCCTGCGTACACCCCCCCTTTTCGAAGATCAACCCCCCTCCCCCAAAAAAGAGGCAATCAACGATTTAGCTAGGTGGCACATATGAACCGTAAAGCAAGTTTATAATGTCATATATAAAAGTAGGAGTTTTTGAAAGCAAGTGTCATGATCACTCTAAAAAAAAAGGCCCCGTATCTCCATGTATTCTGCAAATGTCGTCTAAAGACGATAGTCTTGCGTTCGGAGAGAGTGAACAAAACTTTTATTTGATGTTCTGCGCAAGAAAATTGGTGAATGGTATTCTGGAGGCGCTGCGTTAGCGCCTTGAGCATGCAGCGGAGGTGAACGAGCGCATCACGTCACGTCACACGAGAGACATGAGCGCCATCTGGCACTTTTTTTTAAAAAGTGCGTGGCCCTGAGACGGGCGCGCACGCCCGTCTCAGGGGTGATAAGGTTTAGAACGCAAGGCGACGGGTAGGTGCCACCACCGCGTCGTCTTAGCAAAGCGTTGGAAACACTCTCTTCTTCGTGCAAGCGTTGCATGGTCAGCGCAGCGTGATAAACGCTACGGTCCTTATAATTACTTATGTATGCCTTTTCTAGTAAAAGACGCACATGTGGAATATATACGTGTTGTTATGGTGCCTCAGATATGCGCAATATTTGCTTTTAATTGACAATCGCACACGTATGAACACTGAATCTTGAGAAACATTGGTGGGCGCTGCGGAAGGGGTCGGCCGTTCAAGATATCGGCTGGCGCTGTTTTAGAGTACCCGGTTCGCGGTAAGGGTGGACAAACAGATAAATGTGCAGACAGACAGACAGACAGACAGACAGACAGACAGACAGACCAAAGTTTTTGCGTCGAAGGTTTCCAAGAAAGACTATCGTCTTTAAAACTACACCATGCATATCCCGCTAAGAGGAACCATGTGTAGATGCGAAGCAGTTGGTGCTAACGCTTATGAATCATTCACACTGAGCATTCCGATTCGGCGATGGCAAGATCCGCCAAAAGGGTCTTCTCCGCGCCGATCACTCTCGAACCAATTCTTGCGGCGTCAGCTCACCGCAAACCAACAGGAGCGCTAGCCGAGGAATTCGAAAAAAAAACTGGCGGCCAAGTCCGACTCACTCGTCATGTCGCAGTCAAGTAACGTGCGCTCGGCCGAAATGCTCATTGAATTGGTCAACAACCAACCCGTCCTCTACGACATATGCCACTCCAAACACAAGCGAAGCTTGCTAAAGGACGCCTTGTGGAATAAAATAGAAAGCAAACTCAAATTTACTGGTAAGTACGAGTTGAGGTGCCTATGTTGCTTTGCTCCTTAAATCGCGAGCACCTTGTGATGTAGTTGCTTTTGTCTTCCGAGTCTCAACAAGCGTTGAAACGCGCAAAACAAAAAATTCCCCTATATCCACGAAGTGAATGATGAAGAGTGGGCAAAGCTCCGGAGGTAAACCTGGTAAACCATGAATCCTCCGTACATTTTGCCCACTCCATTTTATTACAGCGCTCCCCCTAGCGTACGTCACCGAACTAAATTGAACGAATACCTTCCGCCAATGACAAGCGCCATATGTGACATCATTCCTATTTTATAACATCTCGCATCTTTCATCATCAACTACAAGTACCGACATCTAGTGAACACTGCAAGAACTAAACGAGAGGTGGCTACATACAGGGGACGCACAGCCCACGCCTCACGGAGGAAGGAAAAAGGTAAGGAGAGGGCATGCCCAGCCGGCGCAGGGCGTAAAAAGTGTGGCGGAAATGACATCATGGCGGCCATATTCACTAGGCACAATGGCGGCGATGCTATGGTTACGTGTTGCGCAGTGGAGCTGGTCTAGCAGTGAGCGGCGGCGGCTGGCGGCGGAATGTGTGCCTCCTCAGGTCTCGTGCTGAGCCGTGGCGGACAATATCTGTGCTCTGCGCTGCGTTATTGGTTACGCAGTGTTCTCCTGGCTGTTACATTACTCTTAGCAACGTTTACAAATTTCTTTGTCCATCACGGGGTTTCAACAGTGCGTAGAACAAGTGCATATCCATGTGTCGTGCGGCGGATGACGCGGATGAAGCAGTTAGTGTTCAGCGAAATTGCGTTGGGCACCATGACGAAGCTGAATGACGACGAACGCCTTGCAGGTCAGTGGCGGTTGAGCAGAGCTCCTGCTTGTGACAAAGGACGGCGCTGTTGAGCCCTGCAAGACGCCGTGAGGACCATGTGCACATACGTAGTTTCGTGTTGTGTGTGTACAGTAACAACTTGCATGTGCGTATTAAAACACCTTTTCTGTTCCGCTTGGTACACTCTCCACCAGCATTGCATGTAATCTCAACGTAACAGCGACCACGTTCAACTGTCACTAGCACCGGGCTCAGTCACCACGGTCGCAGAATGCTGACGCCGGTGATTTTCACGCGGAACACGGACACAGTGGCCGGACGCTGCGTCGGCCGCGTGGCGGAATGCAACCGTAGAAGGCACACGACCGATCGTGTTGTCTGTACAGTTGCTGAAATAATGACGTGAAAGCACTCGCCGTTGTCAGTGCATCTAGCGCGCGTTCTCTCGTAGTTGCTTCGTTGTCGGCGAGCTGTTACTCCCTGTTATTACTCGGATAAAGCAATTTCGCTGAAGGTGTCCCGCTGGCTCAGAGTGATGAGCCCAGTTACATTAGTTTCGGATCGTCACGACACACGCGCTGCGCAGCCCACGTGCTTTCCGAGCCGGAGAGAGAGTCGCGCCTTCTACTTCGCATTCATATGTAAACAAGAGAGGAGAATTTGCCTAGTCAATATGGCCGACTTCCGGCTTCATCGCGGCTTCACAACGAGTGACGTCAGGGCCTCTCCTTACCTTTCCTTCCTCCGTGCCACGCCTTAAGGAACTTCGCCCCGAAAAGGTCTAACACTTCACGGGCACTCTGAAGTTGCGAGCCACCGACAGTTTCTGGGGAAAGGCGCATCCATCCCGCCTTCACGCCATGGTTGATTGTTCACTCAGCAGATGACACGATATGGATATTCGGCGAATTAGGTGGTGCTGTGCGTGTCAGGTGCAAACGACGCTGTGTTTTGGCGACAGAAAAATTTCGCTCGCTGTAGAAAGCAGAAACTTCAGAGTGAACTAGGAGTTACACCAGCGGCGGCGTTAACGCTGGCGCTCATCGTGGCGTTGCGCAGGACAGAAACCTGCGGAGGCGCAAAGCATGCAGGGATGAACCCGTGTTTCCTACTGGAACGCGTCAATCGCTGCTAAAGGGAAACGAGAGACCCGCAGTGCTTTTAGTTAACGCGCACACTGCGACTCTTTATCGTTCAACAACGCACAGAAGATATCCACTGACACTACCTTGGAGTTAAAGATCCAGTGCCTATATACGGGGTGACCAGTGAATGGTTGGCAGTGCGAGCAGTCAGTTTTTTTTCTTTTTTCTTTAATCAAGAAACTTGCAAGCGGACGCTGCCTGCGTCTGCTTGCAATTTTGCTTGCATTTATGCCCCATTGCGTGCGCAATGGGGAAGCGTAGGTGAAGAGAGAGAGAGAGCGACCCACATGCGCAGTAAGGGTCGTCACGCCACACACCGGATTGACCTCGACCCTAGATCTAAGACGAAAAATGGCCTATTCAGGGAGTAGTTCTACTACACAACAATAGTCATCATCTGACTTGCTCGCGTTTCCTTTATTGAAAACCGGGCACTGGCGACTTTCCTGTCGAAAATGCTGCACACTGATAACGCACGGGCCGTTCGCGACCACGAACTACCGGAAGCGTGGTGATAGTGGGAGGACTGTACTCAAAGTAGATGACGATTGTTGTTGTGTAGCATAAAGACTCCCCAAAAACTGGATTATCTAAGAGTGTAAGCTGCTTCGCATCTAAAAAAGATTAAGGAAAGATCGTGTGTCTTTTTGTCTCAAAATAGTGATCATGATCTCACTTGCTTGCGCTTCCTTTCTTGAAAACTCGGCGCTGGCCACTTTCCTATCAAGAAAGAGGTGTCACTTTGATAACGAACATGTAGTTCGTAACCTGAAAGTGTCGGGTGCGCGACGATAATGCAAGCAAAGAAACGCAAAATAGATTACGATTATTGTTACGCAACGGAAAGATGCCATTTTATTCCGATAGTAATCATATGAACACTCTCGGCTGGATTTCGCCGCTGGCGTCGGCGTCGACGTTGATGACCGCCGTCATTCACCATATATGTATACTTATTTATATATATGAAAACACAAGAAAAAAAATATTTCAGAAAAAGACTACAGCGTGCGGAATTTAACGTCCGACCTGCGGCTTGTGAGTGCGTGGCGTTAGCCAGTGAGCCACGAAGCAGCACCTCCTTCAACGTTGAAACGGCAAGATATATATATCTACAACTAACCATTGGCGACAGCGATCTCGGGGGAACTATCGCATTTTCAGCATTACCAGCGAGATGGCGCAATGAGCGCGCGTCACCGGATCGTCATGACGCGGCGATACGCGCTTATGCGTTGATCTCGCACGGTTACTGATCCCCACGAAGGGTGGGAGGGCGGGGGGGATGCTTACGCATGTTTGCGCTGATCTCGCGGTGGGGAGAATTGTATGCCTTGGGCTTTCATCGGAACAATTTTGTTGTAGTATACCGGGCGAGGAAAACCTACTGCACTCGCGGCACAGTCTCCGTTTGCAAAAAGACGCGCTTTTCAGACACAGCGAGGTAATAGCTGAGACGCTTATTCCCGTTCATCTGTACCTGTGAGTACGTTTCGTGCGTGATTTGAGCGAGGGCTAAGTGGAGCACGTTTTGATATGCTTTGTGAAAAATCTTTCTGAAAACCTTTGTGAGAACAGTTCAGTACTTAAAAGATCACCATTGACATTTTAGTGAACTTTCATGTTTTGAGTGGACACTTGATTTGGCGTGATTACTTGTGTTTTTACAAACTCTGTGTGGTGTGGACATGTTTCTGTGTGGTATGGACACATTTCTGTGTACTGTAGACACCTTCCTGTACAGTGTGGACGCATTTCAGTATCGAAAAAAAAATGGACTGATGATGTAAGCGTTGTGCTACGCATCTATGTATGGCCTTGTGTTTGCTACCAAATATGCGATGTCAAATTTTGTGCGCCCCGCCGCGGTGGTCTAGTGGCTAAGGTACTCGGCTGCTGACCCGCAGGGCGCGGGTTCGAATCCCGGCTGCGGCGGCTGCATTTCCGATGGAGGCGGAAATGTTGTAGGCCCGTGTGCTCAGATTTGGGTGCACGTTAAAGAACCCCAGGTGGTCTAAATTTCCGGAGCCCTCCACTACGGCGTCTCTCATAATCATATAGTGGTTTTGGGACGTTAAACCCCACATATCAATCAAATTTTGTGCAAAAGAAGAAGAGTAGACGGTGCCACGCATTGGAACCAACCTCTCCTCGTCATCATCATATCAGCCTGACTACGTCCACTGCATGACAAAGGCCTCTCCCATGTTCCGCCTGTTTGCTTGCTGCTGCCAATTTATACCAGCAAACTTCTTAATCTCATCTGCCCACCTAACCTTCTGTCTCCCCCTAACTCGCTTGCCTTCTCCGGGAATCCAGTTAGTTATCCTTAATGACCAGCGGTTATCCTGTCTACGCGCTACATGCCCGGCCCATGTCCATTTTCTCTTCTTGATTTCAACTATGATATCCTTAACCCCCGTTTGTCCTCTAATTCACTCTGCTCTCTTCTTGTCCCTTAAGGTTACACCTACCATTTTCCTTTCCATTGCTCGCTGCGTCGTCCTCAATTTAAGTTGAACCCTCTTTGTAAGTCTCCAGGTTTCTGCTCCGTAGCTAAGTACCGGCAAGATACAGCTGTTATATACCTTCCTCTTAAAGGGTATTGGCAATCTACCTGTCATAATTTGAGAGTGCTTGCCAAATGAGTTCCACCCCATTCTTATTCTTCTAGTTACTTTAATCTCGTGGTTCGGTCCGCGGTTATTACCTGCCCTAAGTAGACATAGTCTTCTACAACTCGAAGTGCACTATTACCTACCTCGAAGCGCTGCTCTCTTCCGAGGTTGTTGTACATTACTTTCGTTTTTTGCAGATTAACTTTAAGACCCACCTTTCTGCTCTCCTTGCCTAACTCTGCAATCACGAGTTGCAATTCGTCCCCTGAGTTAGTCAGCAATGCAATGTCATCGGCGAAGCGCAGGTTACTAAGGTACTCTCCATTAACTCTTACCCCTAACTGTTCCCCTTTCTAGGCTTCTGAAAACCTCATGTAAGCACGCTGTAAATAGCATTGGGGAGATTGTGTCCACCTGCCTTACACCCTTCTTGATTGGTATTCTGTTGCTTTCTTTATGAAGCACTATGGTAGCAGTTGAACTCCTGTAGATTTCTTCCAGAATGTTTATATATACTTCATCGACGCCCTGATTCCACGGTGTCTGTATGACGGCTGATATTTCTACTGAATCAAACGCCTTCTCGTAATCTATGAAGGCTATGTATAGTGGTTGGCTATATTCTGAGCATTTCTATATTACCTGATTGATAGTATGAATGTGGTCGATTGTTGAGTAGTCTGTTCGAAATCCCGCTTCTTCGTTCGGTTGAATAAATTCTAATGTTTTCTTTACTCTGTTAGTAATTACCTTTGTAAATAGCTTGTATACTACAGAGAGCAAGGAGAGTGACCTCTCCTTATATACATTTAATTAAAAAAGGCGTGGGTGGCATGTGCTATCTCGACCGACATCACCAAACTACTCTTTTACGTGCTCAGTTCTCACGGCTTCACGTTGAGAAGACAGTGCACGAAAACCGTTCCTCTGCCTGTAGTGGCCGTATTGTCGTACACCAGTGTTTTGCAGGGGAGCTGTTAAAATTGAGCTCAAGCTGGCGAAGCATCGTCAGACAAATTTTAACTTCACAAGAGAAGACACCACGTAAGAACATAGAAGCACTCCCACGCATGAAGCGCAGACGTGTGAAAGGTTGTTTGGATAGATACAGCAAACTAGTTTAAACTGTGCGAAGACTCCATAAGAACATAAATGTGAGCATGATATGGAGGTTGTAGTTAAGAGGAGAGGGTAAAAGCATCGCGCAGCCAAGTATAGTATAGGTAGTATAGGTATAGAAAGTGATGGGAAAAGGAAGCGAGAGTCAGGAGGGATGGTCTGAGGGTTAAGAGTATAGAAAGAGGGAGGAGATATGGTAAAGCATAACATATCCATGTCGAGTATGCATAACAAGGGAGTGTGAAAGGGAAGTGAGGATAAGGAGAGACATCGGGAGGAGAAATGGTAAATACAAGTCATTCATGTTATTGGAAGTGAAAAGGATGAAGAACAGAAAAAGAAGGAGTAAGAATAAAGCATATGTAACATACCTTGTTCCTGCAAAATAATTAATACGCCTCAGTGATTTCTCGTTTGTGTTTGCATTACGCCATCATTATCATCTTAAAAAAGTTGATTTCCTGAGAGGTTTGTCCAAATTTTCAATGACCTGCGTACACACATATGCGTCATTGTTATGCTCAAACATTTGGTTAAAAGTCAGCGTTCATCCTGTTTTAGTGCGCCGCTTTTCACCCTTGTTTTCTTCGCACTTCAGAATTCTTTCACTATAAACCAAGTATCAAATTTAAACTTTTCATATCCCGCACAGATGTGTCTCGATCATTTGCACATTTTCTGCAAGATAACGTTCAAAAAAATCTAAGTGCGCACAATATACACATTGAACATTACTGACGAATTATTGGGAAAATTGCAAACAAGAAAAATCACCATCATATCTACAAAGTGAATGATGTTATAAGGAGTTTGCTCAGAGGTGATCCGGTAACCCGCGAAACCTCCGTATACATCTCCTACCAATAAATATAGACGTGACAACGTAGTATATATCCTAGGCTGTCATCGCATGCAGGTGTTGGCGGTTATCTAGCCAGAGCGGCTGCTAAGTTGCTAGTCCAACACACCGCTGTCTTGGTTTCTGAGCTGTTCATGCAGCCAAGCGGTAATGAAGAGTGTTCACTGCGTGAGTTTTCAGCGAAAAGAAAAGAAGCGCTCTTGCTGATATTGATGTATGCCTGCTTGAGCGGTGGCGCGCCATTTACTGAGCATTTCCGAAATCACCGGAGAAGTGTACACACCACCGCCGCCAACGTCCAATGCGCGATAATACTAAATAAAAAAGCAGCTTCAAAATACCGCAATAATATTGGAGGTGTTTGGAGATTTCAGTGTACTGGTGAGAGTCCGTATATACTATAGAGGCATCACACAAAAGTCCGGCCGTCGCGGCAGGCGTATAGCAAATGTCCAACGATGACATCGTCAAGTTCGGCGCTATCCAGTGCAGCAAAACGTTGTAGCATTGTAACATTTATCAATCTTATGTATTCCAAGAAAGCACCCTAACTGCTTCCACTTCGATATAGTGAAGGTGTCTCGAGTGAGAAAACTTTGTTCACAAAAAAATAAGTGTACAATGCACACACAGAAATGTGCCGTCTGTGCAATAGAATGTTTATCACAACAGACTTTAACTTCTAGGCTTTAGGAATCAGTGACGAGTTAGGCTAAGGTACGTCGTAAATTTATCTTCACGAGTATACTCATGAATGGAAGCACAAAAACACGCCAAGAATGATGAAGAGCTTTTGATGGGGATGAATATGCCTAACAACACATCGGCCAGCTCGTCTAAACAACTTATTCCTCTTCAGAAAATTTGTATATATTGAGATTACTAGCACAGCACAGACTTCACTTGTCTCTTGTGTGAAGCTATAGCGACCGGACAAAATGCCTTTTATGCCGAGTTAAAAAGATATGTATGAGTATGAAACACGAGAAGTAGGAGCAAGGACTGTCCATTCCTGCTATAACCATTCATAATAAACGGCCTGTCTCGAGGATCAGCGCATCGCGGACAAGATTTGCAGCACGACTACAGTGAAGTACCCATTTGCATATTCATGAGTCCCGCTATAACGAAGGGAGTCGCCTCCAGCAGCCAATTCATCACGGTGTCGTCATTTCACCATATAGCTTTCTCTTACACTCAGCGGTGTAAATAATGTCTTACGAATACCAGCGCAATAAAAGTGCTTTTGGACTGAGACGATGTGAAGGTGTAAGCTTTGTCGTAAGTGTGGCCGCAAATACGCGTATCAGCTCAACCGCAGTAGAAAAATGTCACAGCGAGGATCTTGCGCATAGGTTGGCAATGTCAATGCTCTGTTTACCCATGCTTCTCCTAATTTTTTCAGACATAATTCACACTTCTGGTGGTTATATAGCACGCAAGCTAACTCTCCTTTGTTTCCTTTTCAACTGAATCTTATGAACCACATATTGAGGGTGAGGGAGAATATTTTGGTATTTCCCGAGGATAGAAAGAGGCAGGCGGGGGGGGGGGGAGAGGACAATTAAGGCGGTGCCGTCCTGTAGGGTTACGTGGGTGTCATGTGGCTGTCGAGCTAACTGTGTACTGTAGACGGATTACAAAGGAATTCCTTCGCTAGGGGGAGCACACGCTGCAAGTTTAGTAACGCATGATTAATTCCAGAAGCATATTATTACACCATATACGTACCAGAATGTGAAGAGGGAGAAGAGGTGGGGAGGTTGAAATATCTATCGGCAGCTTTTTCCTGTGTGGTCTTCCTATCAATAAACCCGCAAACCATGGTCATAGCTATAGTATCATGACAGCAGTGCTCAGCTGTACTTTGATGGCTATGCTGATTACGTTTTCAATCGAGCTGATAGACGAGGAAGGGGCGTCGCAATCTATGTCGCATTAGGACAAAAATATAATACGGGTAGCATAATTTTTATTTTTATTTATTTTATTTATTCAATACTGCAGACCAAGAAATGGTCATTGTCGTGTGTTGTAACAGAACACACGACAATGAAATTCTAACACTTCAATATTTGTCCGATATAATTTAGGTCATGTATCACTCATAATGAAAATATTTTTGCATTCATGAGTTTCTTTGATGAGTTACTGGAATATATTGCTGCTAACGAATTCAGGATGGTATGCGAGGGAGCCAATAACATGAATTTAAACGAAAAGAGAGCTTAGTTTACTAATAGACATAGCTCTGCTGATTTTGTCAACCTAATCAATACACCAATCTGTGTTACGCTGTCTTCGTGTACATGCCTTCACATTGTCATTACGAATATTGGCACTATAGTAGAGCATACATACTGCACCACTGAAATCAGATGTCAATATGCTCATTGTCGTGTATTTATGACATATCGTGCAAATGTTGAAAAAAAATATTTTCAAGCCAAATGTGTTCGCTTTACGAGATTTAACTGTGAAAATATTGATCTTTTTTTCAAGCATGAGTTTTCAATATTGACTGATCTTTCTTATATAAAATATGGAAGTAAATGTCCCCTGCTCCAAGCTTTCTTCTGCATGCGTCCTTGCAAAATTTCAAAACTTCGCATTCGGTATGCGTTATTTTCTTCCCATTTAAGTATTTGTAGCTTCGTGTGCGCGACTACTGGAAAGACAAACATTATGAAAATATTTTCATGGCAAAAGAAAGTGATTTCGTACACTGACAATATAAGTTTTCTGGAAACAACACGGCCGCCTTTCCGAAATATTATAATAAATAAAACAGAATATATCCCCACTTACGCCTGATTCGTTCCTTTTATTTCTCTAAAAGTGCCTTAAAAATTTTCTTTATTGTACTGCATCTTTGACACCTAGAGTCACTTCCGCCAAAAATAGAAATATTGGCACGTGGTGTTGTCACGAAATACGGTGTGTGGCGCCGCGTGATGGACTCAGTAAGACACGAAAAACGAACAAACATTTATCACAGAAAACAAACGGCACTCTAAAATATATACAAATATACAAAACAAGCTACAAAGAAACGGAAACTTTACCCACACTTAACTAATAACATACACGTCCTAAATAAAGTATTAAACCTCGGCTTCTGCTGTCTCAGCCCGGTCTATACGTGGTGCCGCTGACTTGGTTAGCTCGTTGCCCAAGCCCGCTCAGTCGTCCATCCCGACGTTAACTCGGCAGCTCCACGCGTCCGTCTTTGCCTGTGCGTGCAGGCCGTCGTCGCTGACGCTAGTAGGTTCCTTTCAGGCTGCTGGTCTGTTGACTGCTTCACCCGGCGTGGCGTTCCATTGTTGCTGTAGCCTCCTTTCGATCGCTGCCGATTTCTTCGGTCACCTAAAGAGACGCCCGCGTCTCAGGCAGCTGACCCGAACGCCCGTCTCTCCCGTCGCCGGTGCGCGCCGACGATGTAACCTTCCGCCACCGAGTTCCCAGAGGCAATGCCCGCTCACGACCTCCTCGTCCTTCTGTTCGACGTGGGGCTCATGCCTCGGGTTCTCGAACATTCCGAGCACGCGCCATCGAATGGTGGTCGTATTCGTCACCTTCCAACCTCGCGGCTGTCGCTCATGGCAGGTGTGTTCCTATAATTTTCAATAAATATAGCCTGCTATCATTACCGCGCAAATTAATACATATTTCAATCAATATCAACTTGTCAAGTGCGTTTTAGCGAAGGAACTTTAGATGCGTTTTGTAAACATGTGATGATTGAACAGACTTCTTATTTCTCGGAATTATTGTTTCCAATGTCAACTTGTCAGAGCTAATTGTTTATATTTTCTTGTAACTTTTTTTATGATTTCTTGTATAATTTCCTGTAACTAATTTTGTATAATTTCTTGTAACAGCTTTTAGCCGATTTCGTCCTCCATAACCCTTGTATTTCTGGAAATGAATCCATTGTGTACAGTTCTATAGCTGTGATCGCGTAAGGTGTGTAACACCACGAGGAAATAAGATAGGAAGTAAGAGGAGAAGAAGAGTGGGGTATAAGTACGTCACAATCAACGCTCTTCTCAATCTCCCTCAACTGACACCCAAATTTATGCAACCTTCACCGCATGACTTGCGTGCTCCTGCCATTTTCAGGGCATGGAATCAAAACTGGTGTCACTTTGATTTTCAAGCACAGCCCACGGCTTTCGATTAAAGTATCATATAGCGCCAAGACTATTTCTATTCTCGGAGCAACTGCTGATGCGAAAGACTCGCACTGTACTGCGCTAAAGCATTGCGATATGTATCAACTGCGCTATAGAAATTCTATTCGCATTTCTGCTTCGTTTTACTTGAAAGAAAAACCCGCACACAACACGGGGACTTGCTTCATTGAAAACTCGGAAATGAAATGTCGGCCAAGGTAACGAAAATGAAAAACACGCCCTTTCAGGCGGCATGCAGAAAAAATGCTGAAGTCCGTGCTTGAGGCCTTTCGTAACGCGAATTCCTACTGAATTTCGTAGCTGTTTACATGCACCCTTTTGAGGGCTCATCCTACTAAGATTCGCAAGGTACTTGGGAGTCAGTACAATACGTGTTTGACCTCAAAAAACTTTTCTTCGTTCTTTCTTTTGTTTAGGAAACGGCTTCACCTCTTATACCTTCTATCTGCCCTGTCATAATGTATATATACCGAGCGATGAATGTGACTCGGTTCCTGTTTTCACCTATGCTTGGAAGAAAGCTTAAAGTGTTGCGTGGACTTATCGTTCTGTAGGTGTGTGGTGCCGTGAGTGGTGGGGTTCTATCAATTCAAGCTTACGCTATGCGGTGAGTGATGCAAACACGTCATTACTTTTGTACGAAGTTTGTTGCCTTTCACCGCTCTCTAGAATCTGAAATAATTCGCTTCTTACCACTTCTCCTACTAATCTACGTTATTAGGCCAGCCGTATATGTAAATTCTAGTAGTTATATCTGACTCCGAACTGAGGACCACCACTATATCTTTTTAACAGATTTTTAATTACTTCTCCAAAATGCCAACTAACTAGGATATAGCCATAAAGACAGCGCCAGTCTAAAAAACGGGCTAACCCTAAATGTACGTGGCGAAGTCCTGATGGGAAAACTAAAAATGAAATAGACTTGATTCTGTGCGCACACCCAGGCATTGTACAGGATGTTGATGTAGTTGGCAAGATCAGATGCAGGGACCATAGAACGGTAAGAGCTCGTATTCACCAAGATTTAACAAAAAGCAAAGACAAAAACTGATACACAAAACCTAATTAATAAACTATAGCGGTAAGAGGGAAAATACAAAAATTCAGAGTTTTCTTTCAGAATGTACTCGTGGTTCTAAATGAGGTAAGTAACCGACGGCAGCGCTGACACTGAATGAACGATAACCACGCTAGTATCATCAAAAAGTGTGCAATGGAAGTTGGAGGTACGGTCACTACACAGGAAAATGCGAAACTATTTCGTGAGACAAAAATCACTCATTGAGAGATGACAAACCATGACTGCCTAAAGTCCAACTCACAAATTAGACCTAATGCGGCTTTTTAAGTTAACCAATTGGCCCAAGGTAGGCAAAATTTAAAGGCATAACATGGAGAGAAAAGAGCAGGCTGTAAAAAGTGACAAAAGCCTGAGGCTGCGAAGTCAGACTTTTGCATAAGAGAAAATCGGATGTATGCATTAGGAGACAAGGAAGGCAATGTCATAACCAATATGGATAGAATAGTCGAGGTGGCGGAAGAGTTCTACTTAGAGCTGTACAGAAACAAAACAACCAGGATGATATCGCGAGAAACAACAATAGTCCAGAAGAATTAGACATCCTACCAGTGACGACAAGGGACGTAGGAAAGCTCCAAAAGGAATGCAAAGAGCTAAAGCCACTGGTGAGGATAAGGTAACAATGGACTTTCTGAAAGATGGCGGAGAAAACGTGTAAGAAAAATTAGCCACCTTATATACGAAGTGTCTCTTGACGGGAGGGGTACCATTGTCTCAGAATAACACCAACATTATCATAATCTATCAGAAGGAAGATGTCAAGAACATGACAAATTACAGGCCAATCAGCTTATTGTCTCTGTTATGTACAAAATATTTACAGCAATATTAGCTAATATAATTGAGGGGACATTAGGGTTCACTCAACCAAAGGACCAAGCAGGAGTTCGTACAGGCTACTCCACAAGAGCCCATCTTCATACTAATAATAAATAATATAGAAATACATGGAATATAACAAAATTTATATACATATCTTTCATAGATCACAAGAAGGCGTTTGACTCAGTCGAGACATCAGCAGTAATGCAGGTACTACGGAATTAGGACATCATTCAACCCTACATGAACATACTGGATAAAATCTTCAGTGGATACACAGTCCCCATTGTCCTGGAAAGAGACAGAATCTCAAATAAAGAAGGGTTTAAGGCAGGGAGATACGATCTCTTCGTTGATATTCACCGCGTGTTTGGAGGAGGTATTCAGGGTTCTAGATTGAATGATGTAGGGATAAGAGTAAATTGAGACTACATTCGTAGCCTGCGATTCGCTGATGACATTGCCGTGATGAGTAACTCAGGGGACGAATTACAGCTCATGATTACTGAACTGGATACGAAAAGCAGAATAGTAGGTCTGAAAGTTATTATGCAAAAAACAAAGTAATGTGAAACAGTCTCGGCAGAAAACAGCACTTTGCGATGGGTGCAGAGACGCTGGAAGTTGTCAAAGAATATGTTTTCTTAGGGCAGGTAGCAACCACGGAGCCGTACAATGAAAGTGAAACGGTTAGAAGAATAAGGAAGGGGCGGATCACATTCTGCTAGCATTCTGAAATCATGAATGGCAATTTGCCACTAACCCTCAAGAGGAAGGTGCATAACAGCTGCATTTTGCCAGTACTTATATACTACGAAGCAAAAACCTGGAGGCTTACAAACAGGGTTCAGCTTAAATTTAGGACGCCGTAGTGAGCGATGGAAAGGAAAACAATAGGCTTAAAAGACAAGAAGAGAGCCGACTGGGTCAGAGAACAGAGCGGGGTTAATTATACCATAGTTGAAATGAAGAAGAAATGGGCTTGGGCTGGAGCCACCGGGCACGTAGCACGTAGAGAAGATAGCCACTGGTGATCAAGGGTTACTGATTTGATTCCCAAAAAATGCAAACGCACGATCGAGAGACAGAAAAGTAGGTGGGTCAATGAGATTAAAATGTTCACAGGTATAACGTAGCAGAAAAAAGCACAACACCGGGTTGATTGGGGAATCATGGAAGAGGCCTCTGCCCTGCAGTGGACGTAGCCAGGATGACAATGATGAAATGAAATATTTTTCCCTCGGGCAGCGAGCTCAAACGTCAAATAGCATCGCGTTACCTTTGGAGTTATTATACAGATATTCTCTTCTGAACTCTTTTTCTTGACGTCCTTATAAATCCCCATGGCCTTCTTCCTTCCTTTCAGCCTTAGATTAAAGTTTACTGTTACAGTCCCTCTTCCTTTTTTTATCACGTATGGTCGTTTATTTATGCCTTCAAAAGCTGAGTGCTCGGTGGCCAACTCCATCAATTTTTCTTACTTTTTCCAATCACTGTCCGCAATTTTTAAGCACAGGTATTTGTGCAATCTGGCAGCCCGTTTCTTTCTATTCCCATTCTTAACTCTTTATTTGGATGTATGTATTGACGCGCGTATGTGTCAGTGGCGGTGACAACGAAACAGCGGAGTGTCCTTGGCCGAGAGCGGAGACGAAGAAGACGTTGCAGTCTTTGCCCTGTGATCGATAAAGCGTATTTGTTCGAGGTGCTTTGTGTGCTCGTCGATCCCGCGTCGTCACACTGGTAGAGGTGCTGGGAAGTCTTCATGCTTGGCACCCTTTCGCGGACCCGACATTCGAGCCCGGAATCGCTACCACGCGTCGACACACCAGTCCATCGTTTCAGTCGCCGTCTGCTAGGCCTAGCTCCTGAGCTCAATCTCTTGCAAGAAACTGCCAGCAATCGCTTTCCTCCTTCAACCACCATGGTCACTGCAGCTCCACTGCACGTGACACTACAGAATCCTATGATTCCTGATTGTTTTCATGCTGAAACTTATGAAGACGCCCAAGATTGGCTGAACCAGTTCGAACGCTGTGCGAAGTACAACCAGTGGGCCACCCCAGAAGACAAGCTTGCGAATTGGTACTTCTACCTGAAAGACAACGCCCGGACGTGGTATATCAACAGGGAAAGAAGCTTGGCTACGTGGGACGACTTCGCCACCAACTGATTGACACCTTTACCAGTCTCGACAGAAAGGAAAATGCGCAACACCTTTTGGAAGTTTGATTTCAAAAACCAAATGAAAGCGGCGCTATGTTCACCGAGGACAAGACCCGTCTTTTCGGCAGTACAGATCACGAGATTCCGGAAGACAGGAAGCTGCGATATTCAATGCGAGGCGTGAAGGAGCAACTGTTTGCTGGGCTTGTGAGAAATCCACCAACCACAGTAGCTGAGTTCACGAAGGAAGCCTCAGTTATTGAACGGGCCCTACAGCAACGGTACCGTCAGCAGGACCCGGTCAACGTTCGAGCGAGTAGTCCTGTTACGGCTAGAGCGAGCCTCTTCGACAACGACAGGCCTCTGCGGAAAGTCATCCGGGAGATTTTGAGGGAGGAGCTTCGGCAGCTTGGTTTAATTCCAGCAAGCGAACCGACGCCAGCACTGTCTTTTGTCGCCGGTGTTGTCCGGGATGAGGTCCGTCAGGCTCTCTCTTCATTCGGCTATGGTGATGTGATGTATGGTGATCTTACTTATGCTGATGCAGTCCGACACCCATAAACATGAGGTTGAATAGAGGGTGACATTTTGATAAAGGAAGGATATTTAAAGCCCGATGTGAATATGTGGTGACAGTTTATTTGGGCACGCTTCGACAAGGGAAAGTTTTAGTCTGGAATGACGCGTTTCACTAATGAAGAACGTGCGAATATGGTTCTCGCCCTCGGCCGAGCGAATAGAAACAGGAGAGAGGTGGCAAGATTATTTCGCAGACGGCACCCAGGAGTTCGGGTAAATAGTTCGACATTGGTGCGAAATTACGAAACGATCAAAGAGACAGGCAAGTTCAAAAAGCAGCGTCAGTGCACAAAAGGTGTGACTGAGTTTTTTAAAACAGACATTCTTGCACACATGGCAGCCCATCCCTACGCAAAAGTGATTGACGTGAGTGCTGAAACCGGCGTTTCCAGCAGTAGTTTTTGACGCGTACTCAAGAGCGGAGGACTTCACCCATATCATGCTCATCTGCCCCAACAGCTGGAAGACAGAGATTTGCAAAGCCGTCTTGACTTCTGCAACTGGATACTCATACAGGAAGAAGGTAATGCCGGCTTCCTGAAGAACATAATCTGGTCCGATGAAGCTCACTTCTCGCGCAGTGCCCGAGGCAATGTTCACAATGGTCATTACTGGAGGGCTACAAATCCTCACTGGCTGTTGCAGTCGCACAACCCCTGGTGCAGTGGTCTTTCAGTGTTTGGTGTGGCATTTACAACGGCAAAATTATTGCCCCAGTCTTTTTCGATGAAACACTCACAGCGGAACGCTAAATCGGCGAAATACTAAATGGCCCACTGAGTGACTTCACCTGCAACCTCTCTCTAGCACAGCTTGGGAATATCTGGTTCCAGCAAGACAGAGCTCTTCTGCACAGCTGCGCGTGGACTCGAATGTGGCTATTCCATCATCAGTTGCGCTAGTGTCGAATGTGGCTATTCCATCATCAGTTCCCCATCAGTTGCGCTATTGCAGAAAGAGATTCCGTATCTCGATCATATTTAAACTATGTATTTGCTCAATCTACCAGGGACAAGAGGTTCGCTGATATTGTTTTGCAGTGCTTGTAAACTGCACCTCATGCGCATGCACAATATCTTGTTTTTTCGCCTATATAAGCACAACACTGTGCTATTAAATCATTGTTGAAAGTTAGCGCTCTTTTGTATTCTTGTATGTTTGCTTCTGTAGTTACACTGCAACTACTTTTAAGTTGCACTGTTCATATATTCAGGTATGCCCTACCAAGTTGCCCAAGTTTCCACGTTTCATAACCTGTATAGTCGTACATCGAAGAGCTTTCACTTTGGCAGAACAAACACATATATACGCCAAGCTCACTCTCGGCCTAGTTCACTCAGTACTTGTGCCAAATTTTTGAGTCTTTGAAAAAACGTTGAAGCGCATTCATTGCTTTGCTATTTATTTTAGATGGCTATGCGCATAGTGTTTTCTCAAGCATAAACGTTCGCTCGAAATCCAGCGTATCGAGTTCCTGTTGGAGTAGCTGTCAGTGTGTGCTGTGCTTCGGAAAGTCGAGCAACAGATGATATATATCCCCGTAGGCTTGGCCACATGAACATGCTGACTATGTTGCGCACAGAATCCGAAGTAGGAGGTGCTTTGTGCAACTAGTTCCGAGTCTTTGGGCGATGTATGAGGGTGTCGATAGGCCTTGCAAGCTGAGGATCTGATTGGCCCTAAAGATTAGGGTCAACAGTATGTTGGATCGATTTTTTTGTTTTATCTGAGACCCAGCTGGACAAGGTTAATTCACATCTGTTCTCCTAAGAATCCTGTTTATATCACATTGAGACAGAGGAATGAGGCGGTATCGCGTATAATGATGAGTGTTTTTTCCCACCTCATCTGCCATTTCATTTCCCTTGATTCAGCAGTGAATGGGAATCCACTGAAATGCCACTCGATGATCCGGCTTCGTTGCTTCTGAAAGCAATTTCAATATTGAGTACACTATACGCACATCGATATGCCTTGAAGGATCATTTTCTACAATCGCAAGTGCCGCCAAAAAATCTGTAATAACGACCCACTTTCTCGGCGTCGTTGAAAGTTTAATAAAGCTTATAGCTAGCGAAACTGCTACGAGCTCTGAAGTTGTTGAAGAAGAGAGATTGCCCAGCCGAGATGCAAATTCTTCACGTAATTTCAGCATGATAAATTCTGATGTCGCAGACTATTTGGTGGCGGAGCCGTCGGCCTTACACGTAAATGTAGCCTTTGTACCTGCCAAACAGGTGATGTGAGGCGAACTGCAGGGCGACGATTATTGGTACTTCATGTTAGCTGTGAAATCCTTCTATATTGAAGTTTTAATAGTTGGTAGTTCAAGTAGCCGTGGATGGTGGTTTAGGTCCAGTGGCCATTGTGTCTACACAGAAAGCGTGAACTGTGCTCTTGGTACACGTGGTGTATTTGCACTTCGGCGCGGTTCTTAACTTTTGATATGAGTGGATGTGAATGGTGTTGCGTGACAAGGAGAACGAGGTGCCGACAGATCACATTTCTAATCACTGTAAAATTGCGTTCTCATACTCTGCCAATGCCAGAGAACTTGGTATACTGCCTGTGGAACCCGTAGACATATGTGTATACACTTCGCGCTTCAAAGAGTTGGAGTCGGTGTTGAAGACGTCTGAGAGATGTTGTGGAGATCTGGCATAGAGTAGGCAATCTTCTGTCAGATAAGTACACAATAGACGGAGAATAGAAACGCTAATGTACCGCCCCATTGCGTTTCCGGTATGCGCGATGAATAACATTATAGATGGTAAAGCTCACTTGATTTTCTAGATCGGCTGCATTCTGACTTCATCTTAGTTGGTGGTCTAAAGTAACACCAAGGAAGCGATGCTTCCATGCTATATTGGTTTTTTGGCCATCCACAAAAAGTTTTTAAGTTTTTCACTTTATTTCTCGTGAACAGCAGAACTACCAATTTGGCGTGAAAAATCTGCACGCCTCACTCCTTGAGGTAATCGCTTATTGTGTTTAGTCCTTTCTGAAGACGATGTTCGATCACTTCCGGAGATTTCTGAGACGTCCATAGGCATATGTCGTCTGCATACAAGAATATTTTTAAGGCTGCAGCAACACTTCTGGAAGACTTGCACCTGTACTCATCAGCAGTTTCAATACATCCCCGCGTGAGCTAGCTCGAAAGACGGACTTTTTTCCTAATCGTTATCTGCAGACCTCCACTCTTGCAATTTTTTAAAGCGCCGAGCTCCGGGATATGGTAGCGTCTAATGTTTTCCAAACTCATCAAGATCTGCCGACGATGCACAAGCGCGCAAAGCACTCTAGCTGCAAACACCTTTTACGCTATGCCCAAAAAGAGCAACACCAGTGAGCGCGTCTCGGCCCCCTTGTCGCTCACGCTTTTCAAGGGGGATGTGTATGACGTTCATAAAAATGAAAACGAAGGAATTGATAACGCTGCGGAAAGTACCAATATCGAATTAGCCTAAAAGAACAGCACAGCCGGTACACATGCACTTAGCTGCACATAGCAAGCATGCGCATACTCTTCACCGTTTCTCCGAAGAGCCCCGTTGTACGGTGCCATTTACTTAAAAATTGCATAAAGAAAAGAATACGCTCAACTAAATAGCATTTAGCCGACGGCATTCGCGGATTGCGGTGCTTGTTCGCTAGTGCATCACCGGAATATCTCGCTACATTTCGAGAATACTACAAACGCTTCATGCTATCCCACGATACTGTTAAAAATTTCCAAGGTTGTTCGCAGTAAAATAACCAACGGTACACCTTAATATCGTTAGTACAAAAAGATGTAGGCTATCAATGGCACAACCTCGTTGATTACGATAATCTCATATACTCATCCTCTTTCAAGTTTATTATTGTTGTGTACCTGCCTGTTCGGTGTGACTAGAGAAGCGCCAGTTCAATATTCGCAATGCCCACGGGTTATAGGTGGCGCGCCGCGCAATCTAGGATGGCTGCGGGAAGTTGGTCCATCCGTGAACTGCTTTCACTGGAAGAACTCTTGATCGTCGAAGGAATCTATGTCGAACAAAAGTACTTTCCCGAACGATAGGAACTGCTAAAAGTTCGCTACTTCATTTCTTGGCGCAGTGCGAAGGATGGTGGTGTCAATTGATCGACCGTCAATCGAAAACGCCTTGCGTAATCCTACGCGTGCTACAGAAAACTGCACGAACTTCAATTTACGTATGAACTGAACGGCACTCCGAGATAATTTGTGCCGAGTCTACCTGACGGATTTGCCGCAGTCGTGGGCCACTATCGTGTATAGCACACCATCGCGGCTGCACGAGACCGAATGTTTAACGTTAGCGATAGTTTTCAAACATATTGCGCCATCGTCATTACTGGCGCTCTTTGCGCCAGGACTTGTGTCACACCGCAATTCACTGCACTCGTATGCTGCTGGTTTCGTTTGTGTGATCGAAAGAATATCGAAAAGAATACACACGTATGCTTTCCGCAACGTCGAAATAGCGAAAATTCATGGAATAAGTACGCCGTTTGGAAGGTACCGGCGAATAAAGAAGTTAGCTGAGAGGCGTGGATTGTAATCGCCACTGCACGTTTCATCGCTCTACTCATTTCGCTTCGCTGGTCGAGCTCGAGCGTGTTGGCGGCATGTGGCGCTTCATAATATCCACTGTATTTGGGCTACATGCAATGCACAAGAAAAACTATGCTTTGATTTTGAGCTCACCGAAGGATATTTTACAGTAAGTACAATTAAAGTGACTTACGAACATGGAAAAAACATTAACGCACGAGGGGACGTGAAGTGCAACTCGATGCTCGTGAGTTAGCATCTGATCGTTCGTCGACACTGTCACTCTCGGTGCGTTAACAACAATCTACGTCCAGTGAAAAATCTTCGACGTCAAGACGGTTTTTTTGAACACCACTGGTGAATGTAATCTCAGGAATTATCTCCGCTGAATGACTTCGATATTACTAACAACGCGTCATTCACCATGCACAACACCAACGAAGCGTCACTCACCACGTGTATTTGGGCGCAGAGGATAATTCGCTCTGACCCTCGGCAAATATTGAATCCCTTGCAGTGTGCTGTCATGTATCAACGAAGGTAAAAAACAAGCGGCGCTGCGTTGGCCAGGATTTGGACGAGCAAATCATGAGCCTGCAATACTTTCCAAGTACAATGGATGTTATGGAATTTATGCACTACAAAAGCACTGACGAGTGCTATGCGCACGAAAAACAAGGTGTGTTTCAACTGCAAAGGTCAGACGATAACGTTTAACTATCCAGCGTGGCTGCAGGAAGTATTTTGAAGCTGATGTGTGTACTCTGAGGGCTATAATTGGAGGCGCGATTTGCCACGTATTTTCACAGAAACTTTGCGTCTCTCAAGAGTGAATCAGATGTATCACGTCAGTGATAGTCCGGTATATTCACTGATGCACGAAACATACAAAATGGTTTTCTTGCTAACGCGTTAATACTGAGGCTAGCACAGCCAAACAAGAGAGAGTCTGCCTACTGATCATCACTGAGAGGACGCTCTTGAATTCTGCTAGGTGGCGTGACAGTCTATAAATATTGTGAATTGCCCTTTTTCCACTACCGGCACGTGATACGCTCATTACTGCGCAGCGCCACTGACGCATCAAATATGCTTAGTTCGTATCTACAACTGTTGTGTTGATGCATCTTTCATTTTGCTTACTTTAGGATTTATCATCATTTATTGACCCTTAAAGACCCTTAACAGGACATCACATAAGAGAAGGGAGGATATGGGTGATGAAGTTGCAATGACGAATAATTGAGCAAATGCTTACAACAAAATCCAATAGCGTAACAAGTTGAGAGCGTGCAAAAAAAAACAATATCTCAATATCAATGTTTGCAGAAGAGAGGCGTAGAACACAAGGATTGGAGAAATCTAAAAGTAAAGAATAAACTGTACTTGAAGGCACATGTTGTAGTGGTGTACACAAAATAATGTATGCAACGTTTCTAGTATAAAAAAATGTACCATTAAAATTAATAACAAAGAGCGATTTTAAAGACTGCTAGAATTTTTCTTAATTTTTGTCAAGAACAATAACACCGGGAAGGCAATTCCAGCCCTCAGTGGCTGCAGGAATAATTGATTTATTAACAGCAAGGGTTAAATCACCAAGGCGTTCAACGTTTTTGCAACTAAACTAGCAGCGAGAAGTTCGATACGGCGAAAGAAACAGCACGCCATTCAGGTGGTGAAAGTAACAGCATACTTCATGGAATAAGGAACATCGGAAGATTCAGCATCTTGCTTTTAAAGGAGAAATTCAAGAGATGATTTATTGAGGGTTACGTTAGCTCGTCAATTATAGTTCAATGAAATAAATCAGGCCGCATGACTTTCGACCCACTCAAGAGAGTTGCCTAAACATGTTCGGTATAGGGGCTTCGAATGACGGTAACGTGTTCCTGTTTGTTTTGAACGAAGGTTTCGTATGCCGTTTTTCTAATTTTCAGAGGGGACAGACGTAGTGCTCTGTTTAAGTAAACCATGGGGTTTAAGGTCTTGAGTGTATTAGTTACAATAGTTGAGGTATACTCCGACCACGACAGTTAGCTGGTAATGAGGGCAGCTAGCTAGGTGTCGTTAAGACAATGTATGTGCATGATAAAGCTCTAGAATTAACAGCGTATATATATATATATATATATATATATATATATATATATATATATATATATATCAGCTTAGTTTTTGTTTTCTATTTTTTGTGTGTGGGTGTGTGCGTGTGAAACAACTATGCATTTGTTCTTTGAGACAATAGGCTCCTTACGAGCCAGCGCGCGCACCATAAATCAATTACGTTAAAATCATATTGTAGTAATGATTTTTCACTACTGTTCGAGATTCCATGGTAGACAATGCAATAATCCCCAAAGAGGCGAATAGTAGACGTTTGAAAAGATGAGAAGTAGTTGATAAAAATGGGAAAAAGAAGCGGACAAAAGACATCCCTGAGGAATGCCGCATATTCCTGGTGTGGGTGGGTGCTGGACGCTTACCGTGGGTGACTGTGAACTGATATTGCGCTGTTAAAAGACTTTCTATCTATAATAAAGTAAACGGGTCAATATCTAAACAACTTCATTTAGCCATGAGACAACAATGAGCCACGTGTTCGAATTCATTTGAAAAATCTATGTAAATGATATCTGTCTGAAAAGAAGAATCCAAATTCAAGTTAAGGTACGTGGTTGTGTTTCACATGATAGTTGTGTTTGATCAAGAGTGTTTGATCAAAAGTGTGATCTGTAGTTGTGTTTCACATGATAGCCCGGGACAAAATCTATGTTGCTTGCGGAACAAGAAATAATAGCTCTTGAGATGACTTGTGGCATTGGAATAAATTGTTTCATTAGTATGCATGCAGCGCAAATTAGTGGTGTAGGCCGATGATTGCACGGATCAGAGTGGTTAGCTTTTTTTGAAAACAGGAGTTACTGTCTCAGTTTTCCCATCCTCCGGAATACTACCTCCTAAAAAGGAATACGCAAATACTGTCTGAAAGATATGACCCGTAACTTTCCTGGTACTTTTAAGGAATTATGCATGAATATTGTCACGTTCCGGAGCACAAGATTATTTTACTTTCTTGACGACATACGAGATTACTTCAGCCGTGGTAATCACCAGCGGCATTACACTAAAGCTCAGATCAAGAGATGCCGATACATCATTAACAGATTCGGAGGTGGAAAAGAGACGACAAGTAGTAATTCATTGAATTTGCTCCCTGGTCAATGGAACGTCAGAGCCACCTGGATATATAAGCGCAATGTTATGGGACCAATTGTTTGGTTTTAAAATGCTTCGAAATTTTTGGGCTAAGTGCTAATAATTTTTTAAAATCCTCTTTATGAAATTTGCTTTTCCTTAAAAATGGCATATTTGAGCAAAAATCTGCATATATAGTTTATTTAAAATCTGATGACAATTTCTGAGCAAACCAGTACAACCTGTCTGTCTTGCCTGATTTAGTTTTACTTATGAAGTTGAGTACTATGGCTTGTCTGCATCGCCTCGAATACGTATCAGAGTGGCTTGTGCATAGATTATATTCGGTACTGGCTTTTTGATCAGCAATTAGTTATCTTTAATTGATTGTTAAAAAGCATGTAGGTGAAAACGTTCACAGAAACATTTCTATTTAGAAATAATGAAAGAAAAGTTGGTCTTGTTGGAGCTCCTAGTATATTGTTTATTGGCTGTTTCTTTTCAATGGTAATATATACGTTGAATGTTGCGACTTTGTGATCACATGGTTTAATCACAACAGACACTGATGAATCTAAGCCAGGATTTGAGACGAGCACAAGATCGAAACGATCATTGGCCGGAGGGCGAAAATGTATGAAGTGAGTAACGCTGAGCAAAAGAGCTAACCTAAGTAAGTCTGAATAATCGTGGGGATGTGGCTATGTTGCTCCACTGTATCTCAGAGTGTAAAGGTCAGCTTTGACGAAAAAAATACGGAAACGAAAGATATCAATACAGGCAATACGCGTATACAATTTTTCTCGCAAACATTTGAACTTATCAGGTTATCAGGGTACTAGCTTGCTGTACCTGGTACTCATTAAAAAAAAGAACACAATGAAACTTAAATCAAACAGACCTTTGCATGGGCCTCACATATATTGTCTCGATAAAAAATGACATTACGTGCAGTTTTAATCTCAAAGGAAATCGTCCCATACTTGTGTTTCATTAAATCTGATCAGTCTTTCTCTATAAATAATATTACATTTGGGCAGATTGAAATGACCATTAGAAGCATGTCACGTATTGCGTGTATGAATTGCGAAAATATCAGCAGGAAAAGGCGAAATTTTAATAGGTGTGTTATTTACCGAAACATCAGTTTTGTAGTCGCGCAACATCGCAGCCGAGAGATATCCTCTGGCGGCAAATCACTACGAACATTTGAAAGCACGACTTGCGTGTTGTGATAAGTAGCTTCAAAAAGGGTCAGGGACAGGTAAGGGCGGAAGCAGAAACTGGATATGTGGAATCATGGGATAGTGGCCAGGAAGCGAATTCAATATTAGAGTGACTCTGAGCATTGTAAACAAAACACTTATTCCAAGCGATACGTTTAGCGAATCTATTTTTGAAAGGAAGTCCACGCTTCGGTGCGGGAAGGGGAACTTTTTTTTTAGCCAGGCGCACACGTGCGGAAAAATCTTCTCGTACAGCAAATGATGCGCCCTCAAGACTCCCGCCGCGGGAAAGAATTTGAGGTTTGTATATAAACCGTGCGAACTTCATGATAATAGGGTGGTGCTTCTTTTCCTGGAATTGACCTACTATACGGGTCCGTTCAGTATTGCTAAGACCAAGTGATACGTCCAGCTTCTTATGGCAGAAGTAAATAACCTTGGTCTCAGACTGGACCTAAGACTCGCCAGCTGCGTCACCCCCCCCCCCCCCCTGAAAAAAAAGCAAGGTGTAGTGCAGAAGTGTATTCTCCGAGTCGTCGCTTTTCTCTTTCTCACTATTTTCAGGTAGCATTTGTAGTACTCCTGATGAAAGCTTGGAAATAAGAGAACTGACTTCAGTGTTGTAGATATGTTGACAAGCTTTAGTTGTTTGTACGGTTAGTTTCAACTTATCGACGTGGGCAGCAAAGAGACCGACCAAACTATCAGTGTTTGACACTTCTCAGCATGTATAAATGCGAATTCACCCAGGATGGAAATGTCGGTCGTTTAAAGTCGGGAATTTTATTATAACTTGTGTCAAGGGTAAGACAGGGTTAAAGCCGTTAGCACTAGTATTTACTTCCATATATCCAGATTAATGCCTGTAACAGGATCACTCAACACCCCGCTAACATACTACTTAAACAACGTCCCGCTCGATCCGGTCAACTCATATATATACTTGGGTGTTCTTATCACGACGCAACAATCATGGGCACCTCACATCCAATACAATAATAATAATGTCAATCGCATGTTCGGCTACAAACGTCGCAACGTTTCAAAAGCACAATCAGCTCTGAAATTCCTCTTATATAGAACATTGGTAAGATCCAAACTCGAATATGCCTCTTCTGTGTTGTATCCTTACCACGATAACTTGATCGCTTCACGGGAACTTGTACGGAATAACTCTGTCCGTTTCATACTGTTCAACTATAATCGCTTTGACAGTATATCTTCAATGAAATACCACATAGGCCTTCCTTCACTTGCATCCCGTAGTAAAATATCCCACCTGGCCACTTTTCAAAAAAATATTTTATCATCCCGCCCTTCATCACCAACTAATCCTCAATTCTCAGTATATATCCTATCGTATCGACCACCGTCATAAGGTTTATATCGCATTAGGCAACTCCCAGTCTCTTTATCGATGATTCATACTTCGTACATTAGCAGATCGGAACCATGTACCCGAGGACATAGTATACAATTACTATTAACCATCTTTCCCGTCAAACAGTACCTAATTCTGTATAATTAAAAATTGGTAGATCCCACGTACAGTGGGAATCGATGATATGTGAAGCATGAATAAGAAATGTCGATATGCCACTTTGAAATCAGCACAACGTAACGAGGTAAAGGTAATTGATGCCGTAAATGACTTCCATGTCATGATTATCATGTTTGAATGGGTCGTTTACCTTCGTCATCTATTCACGCCACGTGATACCAAATTCAGTATATGTTGAGCCAGCGAAACGGCCGCGAGCACGATATGAGCGTGGTATGTTGTCATGTTCATACATGACATGCCTGTCAGGATTATCAATTTTGCACAAGTCATATGTTTCGTCATCCATTGACGTCACGTAACACCAAATTTAGTATATAAGGAGCAAGCAAAACAGCCACGAGCGCATCATGAAGGGCCCAATACACTCCAATGTAGAGTAGACGCGCGCGCATGATGGGCACAGCGAGGCTGCGTTAGCAAAGCGCGAGCACTCTATAGTCTGACGCCAGGCGCGACCAGTGTCTGTCGGCGCGGCCCGACGGCGACCAGCGCAAAATGCGACATGCTGCATTTCCCGTTGAAACGTTACCCAGACAACACTGTGTCTTCCTCTTTTCGTGACAGAGGGACGCCAGACTCGCTAAAATGCGCATGCGTCAAAGCAACGCAGCGCGGCGCGCGCCTGCAAATATATGGCAGCATAGCGTTTCTCAAAATTAACTAGAGGTCACTCTGGCGCTGCGATTGTTCAGCGACCATGGGAATGATGGGTAGTACACACATTTGCCTAGTCTTCGTACTTGCGGGCGGCGAATTGTACTTGCGGTTTTGTTTATTGCTGTGTTTCGATTTTGTTTTGAAAGAAAGATTCAAGCCTTTTGAACTTCATGACACAATTTGAAAAAGTAATTCAAAAAACATAGGGTGGTGAAGCGCAATCGCTGAACATTTGCCGATTTTTGTTTCGTGAGAAAACAGCTTCAAGTCACACGAACACACACGGAGCCAAAAGCAGGCCAGAAGTACGAAGTTTAGACAAATGTGTGTACTACCCATCATTCCCATGCTCGCTGAACCGCCTGCGTTGCAGCTCCCTTAGACACTAGCGCCAGAGTTCCCTATAGTGTATATTAAGAAACTCTATGTATGGCAGGACCGGCGCCTTGCGTGGCAACGACGGCATGACACGACGAAATGAACGCCGGTGAGCACGCGCACCGCGTCACGTCGAAATGTATTGACGCCTTGACTGTGGCATGTAGTCATGTTCTCACATGACACGCGTCTCATGATTATCATGTTTGCGCCAGTCACATACCTTCGTCCTCTATTAGCGTCACGTAATACCAAATTTGGCATATGTGAAGCTAGCGAAACGGCTGCGAGCGCATAATCAGTGTGGCAAGTAATGTTGTTACATGACACGCATCTCATGTTTATCATGTTTGCACCAGTATCATACCTTCATCCCCCATTCACGTCCCGTAATACCAAATTCAGTATAAGTGAAGATAGCGAAATGGCCGCCAGCCATCATTAGCGTGGCATGTAGTCATGTTGTTACATGACGCGCATCTCTTGATTATCATGTTTGCACCAGTCACATACCTTCGTCATCCATTTACGTACCGGAATACCAAATTTGGTATATGTGACGCTAGCGAGACGGCCGCGACCGCATCATGAGCATGGCATGTAGTCATGTCGTTACATGGCATGCATATCATGATTTTCATGTTAGAGTCTGTCGCTTGTGTTCGCGATGCAATCATGTTATACCATACCAGTTTTGCAACATGCCATGTGAACGAAACCACCGCAAGAGCTGTAGGACCACAAAATGTAAATCTTGACATACATGTCATGATTTTCATGTTATGACTAGTCAAACATGTTCTTTATACATTCATGTTACGCCATACTAAGTTTGGCATCGATACCAATATCGAATCAGCAAGGAGAGCTAAAAGTCTTAGGAGGCTACATAGATAGATAGATAGATAGATAGATAGATAGATAGATAGATAGATAGATAGATAGATAGATAGATAGATAGATAGATAGATATAGATAGATAGATAGATAGATAGATACGTTCAAAGTCACCAACGTTTGCTAAGAAATGCTTCGCAGTTAAAAGTGTACAATGCATTATCCTATGCCTTCTTATATATTATGTTCATGTTGTATCGAAGTCACTGCCCTTACGCAGCTAATATTGTATAATGAGGAGTTTTTTTTTGTTGACAATAAATAATTTTCATGCTGTATTTCATTCCTTGTATACTTAAAACCACTCCCATCTATAATACCGCATGGCCTTGAGAGTTAATAAAATGAAAAATGAAAACATAAGCAATAAGCACACGGCAAGTGCTCTATTAACAAAATAACACAGTAGGTCACCGAATTCAATACGCCAACAATCGAGCATATCGAGCGGGCGCGACACCGCCAGCAAGAAGCGATCACAAGAACATCAGCAATTGAGATCCATGTGGCAACTAACTAACCTGCATGAAAAAGAACGATCGCATTACTCTGTTCCCTGCGGTGAGGTGCACCAAACTGGTATCTGGAGAAGGCGGTATTTTTGTAGGTATACGGGGTTGCCCCGTCAAAGATTGTTCCTTGCGGCCAGGCGAGAAAGGGGTTGACGACTGTCTTTGGAGCCCGCCCCGATGGATCAGTGGCTACGGTTCTCGGCTACTGTCTCGAAGGCCACCGGTTCGATCTCGGCAGCGGCGGTCGCAGTTCAGTGGAGGCGAAATGATTGAGCTAGGCCCGTGTACTTTGTGATGTCAGGGGCGCGTCATAACACACCGAATGGTCCAAGTTTTCGGAACCCTCCTCAACGGTGTTTCTTACAATGATATCGCAGTTTTGGGACGTGAATCTCTAGTTATTATTATTATTATTATTATTATTATTATTATTATTATTATTATTATTATTATTATTATTATTATTATTATTATTATTATGGTCGCGCGGACGGGCGCAAGCAAGAACGAACAGACGGACGGAAGCACGGACGGGCTGATCGATGGACGCTTCACCCCACTCATCATCATTCACTCCATAGATATGCTGTGATTTTTGCTACTGGTGTAAACGCGTACAGGCCACGGTAAGTATGATGCTGTAAAGGCAGACTCTACCTTGTCGTAATGAAGGCTCACGGCAAAAAAAAACGAAGTAAAGAAAAAGAAGTTGCGAGACGAATTGATTTTTTAGAGTGGTTCGTATAACACTTGCGAACTTCAAGTGCATGCGAGTGCCAGAGCTGCAGCGCTATTTACTTCTATCGTTTGTTTAAACTACATAAGTACAGTATATATATATATATATATATATATATATATATATATACTGTACCTATATATATATATATATATATATATATATATATATATATATATATATATATATATATATATATATATATATATATATATATATATATATAGGCAGGCATGGTGGTTGAGTGGCCGTAGCGTTATATATAGTCCAGTCGATCCTCCGTGAGCGGTGGTCACAACGTGGTTTATTTCGACGTTTCGGCCTAGAGTCTGGCCTTCATCAGGACAGGGAAATTCCGTGAGACCTGCTCGACTTGAGGTGCGCCTGATGAAGGCCAGACTCTAGGCCGAAACGTCGAAATAAACCACGTTGTGACCGCTCACGGAGGATCTACTGGACAATATATATATATATATATATATATATATATATATATATATATATATATATATATATATATATATATATATATATATAATTGTGCTTTTCGAATCGCGCATTTCACTTGAGGCGAAATGATAGGTGCCCGTGTATTTATGCGCATGTTAAACAGCCCCAGGTGTTCGAAACTAATCTGTAGTTCCTTACTACAACATGCCTAATTGTCACATCGGGGTTATGGCTCATAAAACTGCAGCAATTAAAACAAGGCAGCGTCACATAAATCTATACAGTTCATTCTTTCTATCGTCAGGACTGCTTGTAGCACAAATGCAATTATTGAAGATGGGGCACACTTAAGGCACGGTGTTTCATCACCGCTTGGCAACAAGTAGCACTGAAATGCGACCGCACAACGCTCTTGATATAGCACATCTATCTGCTTTGCAACTAGAGTGAGGTGTAGGGAGTTTATCAAATAGCCAACCCTGGCTAATATACGGTTGCAAACATGTCTTTCTTTTCGTTTTTCTTGTTGATGCAACTACTAGAAGGCAAGCACGATTGCCAAAGTTTCTTCGGGACTTACCCAAAGTCCTTTCTTTGTCTCTATATTTCCTCTTCCGCTTCGGCGGAAGGAATCTTGTGCAGATCAATACAGTGACCTCCATCACCTGCTGCTTGCGAAAAAGCTATTTCGTGTCCAAATAATCCTTATCGCGCCTGGCAGCCGATGTCCAAGACCTCTTTCTTCGAAATCTGTTTGTGGTTTACCGCCGGCGGCATCGTTTTGCTGACGGCATCGTGGGCGTTTTCTGACTTCGGTAGCTTTGAGCAAGGCAGTACATCAAATGAGTTGTCTGAAAAACCGGGGTTCCAAAGTTATAATATAAACAATTGCTCAGAGATCTTTATTTTTTGACAGAGTTAACTATATACTAAGGAAGTCCGAGGACACGAATCTGTGGGAACAGAAATGAAGTGGTAGAAGAGTAGTAACACTTACTGAACGCGTGCAACGCCATGAAGCCACATGACGCTCAGAAGTAGTGAAAAAAAGAGAAAATGTGGCTCTATTTTAACGCGTCACCTGTAAAAGTAAACAACAAAAGCTTTGGTTCCAAACTTTCGGTATGTTTCACACAGTAACCTACACCGAACTATACCTATTCCTGTGTAGAAATATTTTGGTACAATAATGATTTTGAATCTTCAATATGCACACTGCGGTACATTGTAAAATGAGGCACTCGACTAGCGTACCAGCACTGACTGTTCTACACCTCAGATTGGAGAAGGCCTGCGGGACACTTCTGAGCATAGCTCCACCTAACACCTAATATTGGCTCGTATTCTCCACCTAGATTATGATGAATAGCTTCAACAATAGTCAGACATTGGATTCACGGCGGGTTAAGTATTGTGACACGAAATACGAAGAAAGACGAAACGACCACACATGCACCTCGCATGAGGTGGTCATCAAGGTCATCAAGGATACTTGCGCACAAGTGTCCACAGTGCGAATGCAAAACTGAAGTATAGTACGTTAAAATGAATTTCACAATGTTTTTGTCGATTAATTTACGGGAGGCGTAATCTTTGTCTCTACTTTGAACCATATCATCTAAAGCATTGCCTCCGAGATGCGGCGCACAGCAATTCATCTGTAGAGCAGACGACGGATGACAACTTGCCCTAAAGCGTGTTTTTCAGTCTAATGCGGCAGTCTTCGTGCCCCAAATGATAAAAATTTGTTATGAATCGTTTATGAACTCATTCAACATTCAATTCTCTTACCCAACGGGTTGAAACACATGACCGTCACAGCAGCTCCATCTGTGTGTCAGTAATGGAGAGGCACCACATATTAGAAGTCTCAGTGCTCTACGTATAAGAGTGAATTCAGATACTGTAGAATACCGTGTTTAAAATAGTTACTCCTATCTGCTATAACAGCCTTTCTTCACCAAATGCGGTCACGCTTACTCGCGTTTGAAGCTTATTTCCACTTTTCCGTTCCGATTTCTAGATTTCTCAACTTATCAGCGCATTCTCGAAAAGCTCTGATTTGTACCACGAATGTTGTCGCTAAAAACAAAAATATTGCAACATGTTTTTCTATATTATTGTATGGTGGCCTTCGGTTGTCCATTTACGAGATTTTAAGAAAAATCGAAGATGGGGGTTTTTTTATTGTTCAGATTTCAGTGGAGTACACTTTTGCCAATATGGTAATTTGAGGCAATATATAAAAATTTACATTTGCCCTACGGCAGCAATAATTTATGTACCTAATTAACACACTTTATCCTTAAAACGTGTGAAGTTTGAAAACGCTGCTTGCATTACTTTTGGAGAAAAAAATGGGGAATAGGTAATTTATTTTAAACTGTCGCGAAATTAGACATTTTTAAAAGCTATATTCTTAAGGTCTACAAACTTGAAATAGTACGAATTCATTCTTCATTAGACATGCATTTCAGGTAAAAAATATCTTCCTTGAAACAAAAACATTTGTCTTTTTAGAGCATCTGCAATTTTCTAAAATGACAGGGGACGACATTGGTGCCTCCGTGTTTATGAAGTTTGATATTTTTTTCTCGTAAGTTACGCCGTTAATCATAAAACGAAGTTGACCTTCGGGCTACCTGGTGAGAGGTGCACGAAATATAAAATACTCGATGAAATCTAAAATATCAACTTTTGGACCCGTGTCGAACTCTCGTGGAATCAATCACCCATATGTTATCGCTCAGTCTACGCGGACCTGCTCGAGTGTTTCATTTTATTGTTCGAATAGGAGTGTGAGCCCAAAGCGTGTGATTGAATGCATTTTGGAACTTACATGACAACCAGCATATCCCTGGCATGTACCATGACGCATGAAAAAATGCCGATGCATTTCGTTAGGAATGCAGATTGATCAACAAATCAACAACAGTGGTATCCACTACAATTTTCCAATAAATTTCCCCTGTATTCACACACAGTGAGTGCTGAGCACGGGGTCACGACATAAAAAGATCAGCCGTTAGTTGACGGCTTGGATGCTGAATTCTTCACAACAAAAACTACGAGACAATATAATGAAAGTGGGAGAAAGGCATAATAGAGAGATGTATCAGCCTGCTATGGGCCGTGCAGGGAAGGTAATTGAGAGAGTCAAAACATGTATAGTGAACATTTCAATTTTTGAAGTTCAAGATCTGGGCTGCAGTCTTTCAAGTAAAGTGGCGAATTGGGCTCGTTGGAACATACTCATCACGATAAGCACACAAAAAAGCACAAATAACACAAGAAAGTGCACGACACTCTGGGAGCGGTGTAGTGTACTCCATCCCTTCGTCATGCGAGGGCACGTACATTGGGCAGACGGTGCGGTTCCTCAACGTCCACCTAAGGGAGCACGCCAGCTCCCTGAAAGGTACACAATCTACGCATCTTCCCCTGCATTGCGGATAGTGCGGCTGGCTGCGCAGCTGCGTTAAACAAAAATGCGGCGGTGATGGACAGAAGCATGAGCCAGCCTTCAGTCACTCTTAAAGATGCTGAGATTTTATTTCTACAGCATACTTGATTACGTGCTTAGGGGGGAGGGGAAGGGGTGTCAAGATTTTTTATGCCTTCATCTTTGATATATATGACACACTTTTTTCATTAAACTTTCAGGTGTTAGAACAGCGCTTATGTCGTGCACTTTCACGTGATTTTTGTGCTTTTTTTGTGCGCTGATTGTCATGAGTAGCCCTTCAAAGCTCGCCGCTGTTCGTGCAAAATTCGCCGAATACTCCTTTCCCCTGTTCAAAAATCGAAACAGCCTGGTGGACCCACCGTGGTGCTCTAGTGGCTAAGGTACTCGGCTGCTGACCCGCAGGTCGTGAGATTGAATCCCGGCTGCGGCGGCTGCATTTCCGATGGAGGCAGAAATAGTGTAGGCCCGTGGGCTCAGAAAAGGGTGCACGTTAAAGACCCCAGGTGGTCGAAATTTCCGGAACCCTTCACTATGGCACCTCTCATAATCATATGGTGGTTTTGGGACGTTAAACCCCACAGGTCAATCAATCAAACATAATGGTGAGCAGAGAGGTGACTGCCGCCTTCCTGCTTTTATTGGGAAGCAAAAGGCGCTTCTTTCGTGTATGCTTTTATTCACTCAATACGAAGACATGGCGTCTGTCTGGTTCAGCTTTCTTCTATTAAAGGTAGCAACAATCGTAGTGCTTCAAGAATTTCACATGCAGCTTTAATGTACGAAATACTAATTCCTGAAGCATATTTCGCTATTATAAGTACCGGCAATGCGCCTATGCGGACAGCTACGGTGGGCATAGGGCCAATTAGCTGAAACAACAGAAACCCACTCCACCCTATTTCAGAAAGTATATATATATATATATATATATATATATATATATATATATATATATATATATATATATATATATATATATATATATATATATATATGCGCGCGTGTTTGTGTGTGTTGCAATGCTGTATGCGCGAAACAATTACGTAGTAACCGAGCTATACGCAATACGCAGCAATAGACTCACAGAATCGTGGAAGCAATGCAATGCCATGCTTCTCTTTGTTTGCAGAAATGAACCGGCTATAGGTATGTTTGTGCATGCCAATGAGGTATGACGATAGATGATAGTAGGACACAGGAGCACGGCCGCACTCGTGATATGCAGCCGAGTGCACCTGAGAGCGGCCTTTCGCGAGTGGGTAAAAGTGCTTTCTAAAAACAGAGGCTCTTTTTTTTCTGCCGGTGCCTAGTGAAATAGGCAGCCCATCGCAAAGCAGCTAAGTCGTCAAAGGCGGGCCTCTACTGTCATCTATTACTTATTTATACGTTTTAAGCACTGGCTTCCCACTACAAGTACAAATGAATACCAACACTAGCAGGCACCGATATACGGCGATGACAGGTGCAGGAGAAATCGAGACCATTTGTGTATGGTGCCACTTTCCGGAGCATCTATTTACATCACACGAGCCGTTGTGCAAGTACATTCAAGCATAGCACGGTGCGTTCGTGTGGTTCCAGCTAAATGCGTACTATAGCCCTATCCTCCCCTATCGGTTGCTTTATAGAGGAGCTCGCGGGACCTCGTAATCGTAGTCTAGCTCAGCTCGTTTCTTCGAGATTCTTTCCGGGCTGCGTATTTGTGAGCCTAGAGCCTGCAGCAGCCATCCATCAGCTTCTACGCTTTGGGAGCACCAAGAAAGAAAATGCGCACAGTGCCCGCAATCCTTCCTGGCCCGCGGTGCGTATTCCTTACTTACAGACGCGCATTCATATGGACCCCAACGTATGCAGGGCCTCGAACGGCCTACGGCTAGGGAATTCCTTCCGTCATGCAGCTCCTTCGCATAAGCCACCGAGTTTATTTACCCCGCTCACCAGCTCACAATATTCAGCGGATCCTTTCGCATTGTCGGGTTTCGGCGTGCAGTTGAGTGGTGTCGCCAATCGATAGGGCCTTATGGATCCCCTACAGCGCTCCCGGGTCACTTTTCAATACACTGGACCCAATTTGTGAGCAGTGTTTTGAGGTGTCTTTCGGTTGATGTTGGTGTTTTGCAGGAGAGCATATGGTGCGCGATGCACGCATTGGTGCTCAGTCCATGTGTTGAGCACTAGACAGAAGAAGCCCGTTGCCCAGCATTATTTGCCTTCTCTATGTTTCCAACTGCTACATGGTTGCTAGAGACAGAAATGACGGATTGCCAGCTACTCTGTATCCGGATTGATAAACGGAGTAGACAGGACTGGGTATAATCAGTACCCGAGAAACATTGATTTCGCTCTTGTATTGATAATATTTACTTTCCCGCTTCGTCTTTCGACTTTTTATTCACGTGAAGAGAGCGAGCTGCCCAACTGCGATCGCGAGCTGTCAGCGCTTACCTGGACAACAGTGAATTAACAAAGTTTGCTACCGAACTTTCTTGTGTATACGATGGCTGCGCATACATATTATATCGGCAAGAGGCTGAGCGCCATTGTTATTCTGCAATAACGAACTCCCAAGATGGTCGAAGGTGACTTCGTATACGAGCTGTTTTCCGGAATTTCTCATTTGGGATTAAGGCATGAGCGTCCGCTCGAATATTTTTCTGAAATACTCCCACCTCCACCGACGCGCACACACACTTTTCTGCCTACGGACACAAGATGCCGTAATAAGTGTACTTCTTGAGCTGTTACAAGAATATTGTGCTATGAAAAGCGTACTTTGAAAACATGGTACCTTATACTAAAAGAAAGCGGCTTAGTTCAAAGGATCAGCACACCGATGTAATCTTCACTTATTTCTCAGGCTCACTTTTTTATCAATTGCGATATGAGGTATATTTTTTCTTTCAAAAACTGCGCTTTCATATATTTTTTAACGATGAATAACTTTTTTGACAAATTCATGACATTGAGCGCTCCTTCACAGCTAATTGCAAAAATCATTTATTCTTAACAAAAAAGATTATACCTGAAATTAAACAACGACAAAAAAATAAATGAATGATACTTATTACATCTAACGTGCTAATGAATCAAACCGCAATATGATTATGAGGGGCGCGTGGTAGTGGGAGATTCCGGATTAAATATGACCTCTTGGGGTGTCTTAACGTGCACCCAAATACGAGTCCACCGGTTACCGCATTAAAACCACAGTGGCTTGCGGCTGCCGTCGCCAGAAATCGAACCCCCGTTTTTTTGTTTAGCCTTCACCAATTAAGCTTCCATGCTGGATGGATAAATAAATATAAAAATTTAAATAAACAAATAAACATTTGAACAGTCATGTATTCGCCTAAAACAACTGGAATGAGAGCTGTCTTCTTTTGAATTTTCATACGGATGCTATTTAGGTGTAACAAAAAAAAATACAGCAAAGCAGAATAGCTCACCGTCTCTTTTTTGAGGGGCTGAAATAGATTTTATTGATATGTGGGGTTTAACGTCCCAAAACCACCAAATGATTATGAGAGACGCCGTATATAGTGGAGGGCTCCGGAAATTTCGACCACCTGAGGTTGTTTAACGTGAACCCAAATCTGAGTACATGGGCCTACGACATTTCCGCCTCCATCGGAAATGCAGCAGACGCAGCCGGGATTCGATTCCGCTATCTGCGGATCAGCAGCCGAGTACCTTAGCCACTATAGACCACCGTGATGGGGCGAGGGGCTGAAATACCAAACTTCGTTAACTTTTTTTGCAGTACAGTGTTTCAAGAACGAGTCGAATACAACGCCAGGTACGTGAGGAACTTTTTTACGTCTCACAGCGTTATCGCTATATATCAGCCGCCAAGTTGAGCTGCCATAATAAAGAAAGCTGAGTGAGTGCACCTAGTAAATAAATACAGAAACATAACGAGAAAGTGAAAAAAAGAAATATTCGTGTGTTGAACTATTCGGTTACACTGCTGGCATTGTCCTAGCTCGACCAAATTTTCCAGTTTTACGTGCCAGAGCCATGACATGATTATGCATCATGCGCGCCATTCTGGAAGACTTCAGATTGGTTGGTTTTTTTTAGTTTGTCTATAAATATCCCGCCTTCAGATGGGCCTTGCATTCACAAAGGCGTACTCGTTTCTCATTGGTGCAGTGGGAAAACTTGATTAGGACTGCTGCGTAGCCGAAGAGACAGTAAAACACGTCTTGTGCAGTTAGGCTCGCTACAACATCTTGCAATGTCCGCTTTAGATGCTCTTGGACCAACAAGACTCGTGACTAGTTCCTTTAAACAGTACAGTCTAGGACCATGGACATGTGCGTCAAGGGCGCAAAAGGCAACGAAAGCGCTACTGAAATACCTAACAGCAGCATATATGTGCAACCATCTGTAGGCTGGATGTGCTTCTCAAGTGTGCTTGTGATCTTGTCCGTTACTCTCTTTATCTATCTCTCCGCGCCTTTGTACCATTTCCCAGCGCAGGGTAGCAAACCAGACGTCTATCTGGTTTACCTCTCTGTGTTTCCTAGCTTCTGTCTCTCTCTCCTTGAATCTGTGTACATACGAGTTCTCCCGTGTTCTTTGATTTCGCCTCTATGAACTACGGCCGCAGTCATCCATAGAACCAATACTCCCATAACTCGGGTCTGGCAGGCTGCCACAGTGGGTTCAAGTCATTAACTATTCGACGAAAAAAGTATGATTGATGTTGCTGCAATACTTTTTTCGGAGGCTAATGTGTTCATACTGAACCCTTGACAAGCTGCACAAGTTGTTTGCGCAGCACGTCAAGAGCATATTATTTTAATACTATCATATATTAGGTTTTCATGGCGTGGAATAACAGGCCCTTTCTGTCTGCCTTTTCAGGACCCGTCTGTATATTTCCTTGCGTAAGCCGCAAATGTTGGTGCATCGTGAACAACTTTTTTCTCGTTTTTCACATGACAACGTTTGCCCGCCTTGAAGTTGGTCGTGCTGTCACAAGCCCAATTAGGGGTAGGTAAGGTGGAACAACATGCCACAAAAATTTGAGAATAGGGATGTTTTTTTTATTTTTAACTCATTTTCATAAAACGTCAACGCAGAAACTCTCCTTTTGGGTGCATGGTATGTCCTAGATTAATATGGCCATGTTGTCATCGTTAAAAAGTTTATTTTAGAGAAATGAAAAATGCACCTGTCTCATTTCACTTAAACCCACGGGCCAAAACAAGATGCTGCGTCGGGAAAAGGAGACAGTGTGAAAATAATCTTCCGAGCAGTTTTTCAAGTGGAACAACTTAAAATTTACGTTGTGGGCCCCACACAATCTCCATAAGCTCAGTCCTGCCACTACACGCACTGATTCTTGACAAAACCTGGCGTGCCGTTGCTCTAAAACTGCTTGCATGTCAAACACCACAAGTCTTTTTTATGCTGATATTAATTTTTGTTGAATCTTTGCACTTCATTAGTTCACTCCTTATTTGGAGGCTATATATGTTCTCCCGCACCTTTTTCGGCTCTTTTTTCCGTTTCGATGCAGAAGTGGACAGGCGTTTAGCTGCTTTAAATTTCGTCAGCCGGGCTTTAAAACTGTGCGATATTTAGATTTTTTAGCGCCTGTTCCTATTATTTTGGTATTGAAGAAATGGTATTAAAACTCAATCCTAAGACGTGTTTGTGAAAAGCTTAGGAGTTTCTTCTATTCCTTTAATGTGAATTTGAAGATTATTCTCGGGAACTTGGAATAATCTCGACGCACCACGAAAGGAGTGAGTTCTGCCCTGAACAGCATTCTGTTTTTTACATGCCAGTTTCTTCCCAGGAAGCTCCATATAATATTATCATGTACGTCCGAACCCTCTTAAACAAATCAATATGTAATATAATGAGTCTTAGTGAGTGGTTCACTGACTAAGACACTCTTTAAGGGAATTTCATGCCTTTTTGGGGCGTTTTGCTCCTCTCACATGCCCAAATTCGAAAAAAAAATCCGCTGTGTACCCGTGCACCAATTGAACTAAGCATCTGGTGGCATGCAGCTAGTAGCATAAAGTAACAAACTAAATGATCATGCTGTTGTACTGACGCCGAAGTAGCGTCATGCACGGATCTGAAAATTTAGCCGAGCAGAAATTCACCTCTTTCAGACGGGTCATAAACACACTGACAACATCCTTGTGATTTTTCCCGCGCGAACGCGCTTAGCAATCATAAACGTTTACACGTAAAAACGTACACAACTACCAGCCCCTATCGCAAAAATAGAGCAGCAAAGAAAACCCCTTTATTATTAGTTGCAGAGGTCAGCAAGGTCAAAATGTCACGTTTTGCCCTGCGTCTCACTTTGCCCCGATGAGTGATTTTGCATAGATAGTATTACGTAAAATGTACTATAATGTCCCCAAGAAGCCACTTAACCGGTGACGTATAGCGAAAAAATTCAGGCTGGCAACACATTTTACACCTTTATCACCGAAGTGGTATTGTAAGGCTAAACCCTCTTGTTCTCTTCATAAAAGCGTTCGCTACGAACGATTTAAACCACTACATGCAGTAAATGTCAGGTTATTATCTTCTAGACACAATTTAAAAAAGAAAAGTGACGTAATTGTTTTACTACATGACATTTTAGTAGCACTGGGTCACTATTGATAACACAAAGATTTTAAGGCACCGGAACCACGAATTATTATCGTCAGTACTGTATCAGTAACTCGTGAAAACTTTTCCTTCGCTTCATTATATATAGCCCACTTGATGTTTGGGAAAGAGAATTTCGGGTGTTTTACGTCTAACTGTAGTCCAGCAAAAGTACAAGTTACCTTAACTATCGGTCAGCATTTATAGATCAAAGGCTTCGGCGTAAGATTTCTTGAAAGCCCGGAAACAGTCGCCGGTTATTGAAGTTTGTCAGCGTAGGGCGAACAATGAGACCAGCTCTGCGGCGAAACACATCCGGAAGTTCAACTGCGTCCGGAAACGTTGCACTCAAAGGTACACTAATGTGAAACAACTAATCCAGTCAGAAGAATAAATTATTTTTTAGAACAGTAGCATGTTTACTTTCATTATCATTGATTTGTAATAAAAAAGAATACAAAATTTCGATGCACAAAAATAAAAGCGAAACCGTGTGTCGGAGAGATACTATGCATTATAACGCATATACTTGAACGCCATTGGCAGAACTAAGCGCTCCTTCCTTCTGTAATAATTACCTTTATCGCATGATGTCAGGTGACCCCGAAAAAATTTGGCAGACCATCAATTCTCAGTCTCACAGAACAATCACTATTCCCAACGAAACAGATTATTCCTTGCCAGACTTCGAGTGCACTGATATTGCAAACTCCACCTTTTCATCAATTTTCACTCAGGAATCCGACACTCTTCTTCCATATTTTTCTACTTTGGTCATGACAAGGTTGTCTGAAATTTTCTTTTCCGCAAACGGTATTTGTTGCCTAATTGATAAGCTAAAACCTAAGACTGTCGTCATCCACTGGTTCTCACAAGACCGCTGTAAACTAATCAACAAAACCAACACCATTTCTACTTCATTTTTAACTTTGCTATTTTCTCAGTCATTAAACACACGCAACCTAACCACAGAATGAGAGGTAGGAAATTCGTTCCAGCCTAAAAGTCAGGTAATAGAGACTCACCACTAACATACCGCCAAGTTTTCATAACACGCATCCCTCGCAAGCTCATAGAACATGTCATATTCTTTCACATATTGTTGTTTTCTTGACTCTAATAGCTTTTTTTCATTCTTCGCAGCATGTGTTCCGAAAAAAACCATATCATGTAAAACTCAATCAGGCATCTTCATTTATGATCCACATTTTAACCTCGATATTTATTAAACAGACTGGTGTAATTTTCCACAACTTCGCTAAGGAATGCGATAATGTAGTTCATCAACGTCTACTGGTAAACCTTTCACACCTAATTTTTATTCTAACGTTCTAAGGTGGATCAAGCAACTTCTAATGAACTATAATTTCTGCAAATTAACAGTAACTCTCGAAGTGCACTCACTCCCAGTAACACCAGGCATTCCACAGGGCTCTGTGTTAGGTACCCTCCTTTTCTTATATATAATAATGATTACCCTTTTGTGTTTCTATTGACCTAATAATACTGGTGTATTAACTGACAATTGTGCTGTTCATCGTGCAATATTAAATACATCTGACTAAATTTTGCTTCAAACTGACCTCTAGAATATTTATAACCAGTGTGATTACTGCCTAATGTTACTAAATCCTTTCAAAGGCAAGGTTACCTTAATATACCGTAATCATACTCCGCTTATCTCATCGTATATAATACATTATGAGCCTATCGAATCAGTCAAATTATTAAAACACCTAGGCGCCACTATATCTACCGACAGAGACTGGTGTTTACATACTAACAACGTCACATCATCTGTTAACAAATAGCTAAAATTATTTTAACGTCACCTAATAAAATCTTTCCCCCTGACCCGCAAAACAATCAGAACTCGAATACGTTTCTTCTATCAGGTGTCTACATAGAACTTACGTCACCAATGTCCTCAGATTAGTTCAAACTCACGCTACTATAGGTTCAGTCACTCATCATATTCATACGAAATCAGCGTTTCATCAACAAAAACAGCCTCGTATTTGCCGTATCTTTCGTACAGAAGTCTCATATTCAGCTTATTATTATTTCACAAAATGTTTTACAGCTTCCGTCGCCCTCGCATATACATTTTTTCATTGTAATTTCATTTACTGACCGTAAGGGCCCGAGCACGGGCATCACATCCCCTTCACACACTAACCACCACCACGAGTATTGCACAGGTTATTCTTCAAAATGCTGCTCGCCACAATATGCGCACCTCCACATTTTATATTATTCTTTGTTTCGTGTATCTGTGCATTGGAATGGCTTTTCCTACGACATCGCTGCTATCACCTGGTCATCTAAGTTCACGGAATGAGTGTCTGCATGGCACATACCCGGAAGCGGGTATGCGCCACTGGTATGCGCCACAGGTGTTTGGCAGTTTATATCTACCCAGGAACGGCGAAAAGATCAATGGTTAATTTTAGCGCTTGATCGCTTAGAAAAAGCGGACAACGGCAGTGTTGACTGGAAAAATGCAAAAAATAAATGTAATTGTCCCAGCCTGAATTGAACCCTAGCATTCTGAGTGGCTGTCAAGTATTCAACCACAGAGCGGCGGCAGTTCTCAAAACTACCTTTTAAATAGACCTCGTTCGTGAAACGCCAATTGTGGTTGAAGTGGTCGCTTTCTAATTTTATAAACATTACATATGAAGCCGACAAGATGACTGCATTGTAAGGGGTAAACATCAGTTGTAGTCGGGTGTCATCCGCTTGAGCTTATTGATGTTGCAGTGTTCACGGCTACAATCCTGGCGAGCAGCAGCACTTTATATCAGCTTACCGCTTCTGGTGTTGCTAATATTTATGTTGCTGTTGGCATCTTACGCAACTGTAAATAAATCATGATATAAAACATATGCGGCTGTGTAACGTATGTCTGTACGTGAATTGGTATATATATATATATATTGTTAAGACGTTTATTGGTGGACACTCGTTGATGATTCACGAAAGCGACAGTCAATGCGGGGACCGACTCTCTACACGAGCTGCTCTTCTTCTTATGAAAAGGGCGACCCACTAGAAGGCACTCGAGAGGACGACCCACTGTTCGAAGGCTTTGCCACAACTACCCCGGGTACGAAAAGGGAGCCGCCTGGCGATCTAACAGGTGGTTACAATGAGCGGGTCATGGTAGGCCTTGAGGCGCTCCACGTTAACAATGTCGCGTCCTCGATGGCGCATGTCCGAAGATGGTTCGATTGGTTCAATCAAGTAGTTGACAGGAGAGGTGCGTTTGACGACACGGTAGGGGCCTTCGTATTTGGGCAATAGTTTTGAAGATAGGCCAGTTGCAGTGGTAGGGATCGAGAGCCAAACGAGCGCTCCAGGGAGGAACGTGGGCGCTGTAGTGCTGGCGTCAGCGCGAATGCTTTTTTGCCGCTCTTGATCGTGCGCAGTAAAAGTCTTTGCAAGCTCTCGACACTCTTCAGCAAGCTTGGCTGTAGCAGAAATAGGCGCCCACTCAGACGGATCTGGCCTGTACGGAAGTATCGTGTCGATGGTGTGCGACGGGTACCTTCCATATAATAAAAAGAAAGGTGAAAAGCCAGTAGTGCTCTGAGGGGCGGTATTATATGCGTAGGTGACAAAGGGTAGAATGGAATCCCAATTTGTGTGATCGGCGGCGACGTACTTGGAAAGCATGTCGCCGAGCGTACGGTTGAAGCGTTCGGTGAGGCCATTTGTCTGCGGGTGGTAAGCAGCAGTTTTGCGGTGAACAATGTTGCACTCTTTAAGAATGGCTTCAACGACTTCAGACAGGAAGACGCGGCCTCGGTCACTGAGCAGTTAATGGGGTGGACCGTGTCGCAAAATGAATCGTTGGAGCAGAAAGGAGGCCACATCGCTCGCTGTAGCCGCGGGTAGAGCGGCCGTTTCGGCGTATCGCGTGAGGTGGTCCACAGCGACAATGGCCCAGCGGTTACCAGCCGACGTCAGTGGAAGTGGCCCATACAAATCGATGCCAACGCGCCCAAAGGGCCTCGCAGGGCAAGGTAGAGGTTGCAGACCTGCCGGTGATAGGTGCGTTGAAGCTTTTCGGCGCTGACAATCTATGCAGAAGCGAACGAATTTCTGCACGTAGCGGTACATGCCACGCCAAAAGTACCGTTGGCGAATGCGGTGGTAAGTCTTCGATACCCCGGAGTGCGCACATTGCGGATCGGAATGAAAAAACTTGCATATGTCAGAGCGCATACTGCGAGGTATGACTAGTAGCCACTGGCGGCCGTCACCGTTGTAATTGCGCCTGTGGAGGAGGTCGTCGCGAATGGCGAAATGGTGGGCTTGACGACGCAACGCGCGAGTGGATGGAGTGGTTGGATCAGCCAGTAAGTCGATCAGTGAGGCGATCCATCGATCCTTGCGCTGTTCAGTAGCAATGGTATGAATGCTAATAGAAGAAATGGCAAGGTAAGACGCGGAGTTGTGGGCGTTGTCGTCAGGCAAGGGAGAGCGTGACAGGGCGTCGGCGTCAGCATGTTGCCTTCCATTGCGGTACAGCACGCGGATATCATAGTCTTGCAGGCGAAGTGCCCACCGGGCGAGACGGCCTGAGGGACAATATATATATATATATATATATATATATATATATATATATATATATATATATATATATATATATATATATATATATATATATATATGTGAGAAAAGAAGTCTATACCTAAGGGCTAGGGCTTGTTTTTACTAATAAGATCTAACAGACAATAATGCCAATGAATGTATAGGGGAAGTTATTAGAACCAATGTAATGTACTATATCAAGAAAGAAAAGTGACCTGAAAAAACAACTTGCCGTAAGCAGGAATCGAACCTACGACCTCCAAATAACGCGTTCGATGCTCTACCACTGAGCTATTATGGCGGCTATCCCCCAGCCACTTTATTGGGTTTATATCTGAATTTAAACATGGTAGAGTCAGATTGATTGATTGATATGTGGGGTTTAACGTCCCAAAACCACCATATGTTTATGAGAGACGCCGTAGTGGAGGGCTCCGGAAATTTCGACCACCTGGGGTTCTTTAACGTGCGCCCAAATCTGAGCACACGGGCCTACAACATTTCCGCCTCCATCGGAAATGCAGCCGCCGCAGCCGGGACTCGAACCCGCGACCTGCGGGTCAGCAGCCGAGTACCTTAGCCACTAGACCACCGCGGCGGGGCCATGGTAGAGTCAGTCAGCGCTACTTGTAGCCATAGCGGCGAGTGTGGCACAGTCTTTTTTTGAGCCTGTATGGTGTCACGTAGCACGTTTTTTTCACCCACTTGTTTCACCCACTTTTCTTCCTTGTTATTTACATTAAATTGGTTCCGATAACTTCCCCTATATATTCCTTGGCATTATTGTCTGGTAGATCTCATTCACATTGCGTCAAAACACGGAAAAACGAGCAGGTATACACTTGTTTTCCTTATTCATTAACGAGGGTTTCGTACTGGCAGACTTTGTGCCATTATGTTGTATACGAGGTACTATTGGTCAGCTGCCAGCTAGTAATAAGTTCACGTGCTACGTGACGCCATACAGGCTCATAAACAGAGTGTGCCACACTCACCGCCATGGCTACAGCTGGCGCTGACTGACACTCCCACGTTCAAATTCACATATAAACCCAATAAAGTGACTGGGGGAATAGCCGCCATGATAGCTCAGTGGTAGCGCATCGAACGCGTAATTTGAAGGTCGTAGGCTTGATTCCTGCTCACGGCAAGTTATTTTTTCACCCACTTTTCTTTCTTCTTATTTGATAACTTCTCCTATACATTCCTTGGCATTGATGTTTGTTATATATATATATATATATATATATATATATATATATATATATATATATATATATATATATATAAGATCTTCATGATGTTTCCCTCAATAAAATCTTAGAACAAACTCAGCTTGCATACCCGTGCTTCGCATAACAACGATTCTCATGGTACTAGGGATCTGCCGAATTTTCACTTTTTTGTATGTCCTTATTCCTTTTTTTCTTTTTATTTCAACTGCGAAGCATTTTGTTGCGTACCATAGAAGTTTGAGTGCTTATATCTACCTATCTAGCTATTCATCTAGCTGTTCGCAGCATTGATTGATTTGTGGGGTTTAACGTCCCAAAACCACCATTTGATTATGAGAGACGCCGTAGTGGAAGGCTCCGGAAATTTTGACCACCTGGGGTTCTTTAACGTGCACCCGAATCTGAGTACACGGGCCTACAACATTTCCGCCTCCATCGGAAATGCAGCCGCCGCAGCCGGGAATTCAACCCGCCACCTGCGGGTCAGCAGCCGAGTACCTTAGCCACTAGACCACCGCGGCGGGGCAGCTGTTCGCAGCATACGTCTGGGAACTCTCGCGATTGTCTTTTTAACGGGGGGGGGGGGGGTAGACCAAAATTAATCTGCTAGTATAATTCATCGATTGATATGTGAGGATTAATGTCCCGAAACCACCATATGATTATGTGAGACGCCGTAGTGGAGGGCTCCGGAAATTTGGACTACCTGGTGTTCTTTAACGTGCACTGAAGTCTGAGCACACGGGCCTACAGCATTTTAGCCTTGATCCAAAATGCAGCCGCCACGGCTGGGATTTGATCCCGCCACCTGCGTTTCAGCAGCCGAGTACCTTAGCCACTAGACTACTGCGGCAGGGATGGTAGTATAATAGGGTTTGACGAATATGACTGTCTGACGATGACACGAATGATGTAAAAATCGTCGCGTAAAACGTTGAACACTTTCAGACACGTGTGGGACATACCCATATACCACGGGCCGCGGTATGCGGGTATGTGCCACAGGTGTTTGGCAGTTTATACCTACCGAGAAACGGTGAGAACAGACATTGGTAATTTAAACCCGATAGTGTCAAGAAATGCCGACATCAGTAGCATTGACCCGACAAAGGCAAACTATAAATGTTACGGTCTCAGCTACAATCAAACCCAAGCATTCCGCATTGCAATCAAGTATACGCAGAACGACGCCAAGTCTCGGAACTTCTTTGCATGTTGCACCTATGAGGCGTAATGCAGGTAAAACGTCAATTGTGGTTGCAGTGCTGCCAATCTAATTTTATAAACCTCACATATGTGCTTCAGTGATACAGGCTTCACGTGCGGTTAGCGTCAATTTTAGCTAAGCGCCATCCCCTGAAGTTGGTAAACGTATGTAACTATCCAGCGCTACCAACCTCGTGAGCATAAGCGCTACATTTCAGCTTACCGCGTCTGCTAATGGGAATGCTCTTGTTGTTAACATCGTTATGCAGCTGTTAGCAATTCGTTATATAAAATATATGTGACTGTTCAACATACATATTTATCAGTGGAATATCTGTGCCTATGTTTAATGTCATTTTATAACTTTTAGCTCAACAAAACAACTACACGTCGCCCTCCCTTCCTATGGTATGTGCCTAATTTTTCTCTTTATTTTTATTCCTATTGCTTTCTGTCTCTCTCTTACTCTCCTTTTAACACCATTTATTTTTTTACTTTTTTGTTTATACCTCTCTCGTTCACATATTTGCTTCGGAGTGTTTCTGCCCTCGCTAGTGGCGCTTGATAGTGCTGTGGCGCATAGCCAGCTGTGGTGGTTTTCTGCGGACATCAAAGTTGTAACGGCGGGCATAAACAGCACCGCCGTTGATATTACTTTGGTAAATGCGCAGCATTTCTTTGCGTACTGCAAGCACTTTGGTATCTATCTATCTATCTATCTGTCTGTCTATCTATTGTTAGGATAACTGTGACCATTCAAGGCAAGCCGTCCCCGCTTCCTCGGCCATCGAACCTGTCTTTCAACTATCGCGTCAAGCACAGTTCCAGAACGGCACCTATGCCTCTTCGTCGCCTCACAGCTTCCCGGCAGAGGACCACCTCCAGGCCTCCATGGCGGCTCGAATTTCTTTCATCGGCGCCACGATTGCAATTCACACTAAGGCACCCGACGTGTTTTCTAGTCTGTAAACAATGTAATGCTCCCATCGGCGGGGATCTCGTAAACTGGGCTTTATCATCTCATCAGCCTCAGATCAACGCCGCACACGCGCCCTTGGCTATGGGCCATGCCGCCGTGATTATCAGTGTCGCTGTGTCTTCCGCAGATGCTGGTCCTGGCTCTCTATGCGGATCACTCCACAGCGCCGCGGAGCTGCAGCATACCATCATACAACTCCATGCCACAACTCACGCCTTGGTAGCGTCGAGTTTCTAGCTGTCTCCTGCCGCCTTGCCAACATTAAGAGCACCCAATGCCATGTTGGCCGCGACCACGTCGGAAAATCTTGAGGACAGTCCACCTCAGAACCGTCGCAAGGTCTGGCGTTCCTTCACGGATCTCTCAGAGCAAATGAGCTGCTTGAGGCGGGCTCACTCCCGCTTTTCATCCACCATCCCGCCATCACACGCTCCCCACGAAATTCCCGTGTTTTATGGCTTTGAGGACGACGTCATCGGGTGGATTGACACAATCAACTCACTCGGCAACCTCAACCCTGGCCAGAAGATCCGGAAGATCGAAATCGGTGATCGCCATCGAGTGCCTTCGTGGTGCTGCCAAGGCATGGCGCGGCTACGAAGGCGCCAAAAACTAATGCTGGCATGCATTGTGTGCCAGGTTGAATTATTTATTGCGCCCACTTTTTCATGCCTCCAACGAAGCCTCTGCCGCAGATGGGCGTGGTGCAACACCCGACCTCGACAATGCATTTCGGGTGCTTACCAACCTGCCCCACTTTGGGAATCAAGCTTGCGACGCACAACGCCCCTTTGTTACAACTGTGACCTGTAGCTGCTGAATGAACAGCTTCGCAGATCACTCTGCGGCAGTCATCGACACTAGCCGTCAAGTATACTCCTTCTAACACGAGTCGATTTCCCCGTCGATACTTGTTGCAGAACCACCCTTGACAGAGACCAAGATCGTCTACAAGCTGCAGCAGGCGGGGAGCCGACATCCAAGCTGGTCAGTGCTAGAGTGCCTGTGGGCATTGGTCTACTTCATAGCAATGCGAGCTTCCTCCATGCCAGCTGGACACGAGGCACTAGCCACCACTTCCGGTTCGGTGCACATTAAGGAGCTACGTCTTTTCCGGCTATCAGCGCAGTCACCTGCCGAATGTGCTGATGTTTGCCACATGCCAATTGCTGTCTCCTTAATATTCCGATTCCGAAGTGGCTGTCTTGCCTGATGATACTCTGAGGGGAGACCTGCTGGCACGACCCATGGTTGCACCTAATTATAAGGCTTCTGACCGAGGCGGCTTGACCGCAAATCACACTTTATCAAAAGCCACCAGCTGTACGACGTCGGGAATTCCGCAAGAGCAGGTCCTGCCTCACAAGCCAATACGTGAACTTTACCCTGCAATACCGCGTATGTGAAATGGGACACTTTGCAGCCCCTGAACGCATGCAGAACGTCGCAGAAGTCTTTGCTCAGTGTGTGCCCCATACTCTACATGGGACGACATTCACAGACAGCATGGGTGAGACCTGCGCCAACTACCCCGGCACAGTCGACAAGCAGAATGTTTTCCAGTACAACAGGACAAGTCCTGGCGTACGCACAAATGACCACCGCGGCTTAGTCAAGGCCGCCCGCCAGACACAATTTCGGCAGCTCTTTCTGCGATGTTGCAGCGTGGCCGAGACCTGCGACCATAACGAGGTAGCCAAGCTCGGCCGCAGGAGTGTTCGGCGCTTCTGCAAGACACATCGTGGCCTGCAAAAGAATGACCACCGAAGCACAGCCAATGTCGGCCGCCAGAGACAATCTGGCAGCTCACAATGCTATGTCGCAGTCATGACCGAGTGTAAGGATGACAGTGCCACTGTGGCGCGGGCGTGCGCTAGGCGATACTAAGAGGACGAGGAGAATTAAGATAGATAGAAAATAGCCAGCCCAGGGAACGGGTGCGGTGTCTGAGCATTCATTACACTATCTATCTATCTATCTATCTATCTATCTATCTATCTATCTATCATCTATCTATCATCTATCTGTCTATCTATCTATCTATCTATCTATCTATCTATCTATCTATCTATCTATCTATCTATCTATCTATCTATCTATCTATCTGTCTGTCTGTCTGTCTGTCTATCTATCTATCTATCTATCTATCTATCTATCTATCTATCTATCTATCTATCTGTGTATCCGCCTACGTTTGGTTGCTCTCGTGATCACCCCCTTAACTTGTCGCGAACCAAAACTAGTATGGAAGGGTAAGATAATTTGACAAACATGATGCGTTAATCAAGACATGATTGGTTGATTGATTGCTCATTTTAACCTGATGAAACCGATCATGAAGGATTGGTCCTAAACGAGCAGGGCCTTGCTATAAAAAGAATTTGTCGGTAATGAGAAGCAATAGGTAGTCATTTTGAGTAATGTCACAATCCCGTCGCGTACGTCGTCACTTCCCGCCAAACAGTGGCACATAGTCATAAGCGGGTATGATGATTGATTGATAAGTGGGGTTTAACATTCTGAAACCACCATATGCTTATGAGAGACACCGTAGGGGAGGTATGCGGTTATGCACCACAGGAGATTGACGCTTAGTATCTACCAGGGAACGGCGAGAAAGAACATGGGTAATTATAACGCGCACGCGTTAAGAACAACTTTATTTTGTCAGCGTTGACCCAACGAATACAAAGATGATAATGGCAGTGTCACAGTAGAAATCGAGTCCCATCATTCTTCGTGGCAATCAAGCATTCTTTCATAGAGCCATGCCACGTCTCAGAACTACTTTTCAAGCAGATTCTAATGTTCGTGAAACGTTAAATGTGGTTGCAGTGCTGGTCATTCAATTTTATAAACATTACACGTGTACTTTTATGACACAGCCGTCACGGCGGGTTAACGTCAATTGTAGGTACGTGCCATCTGCTAAAGTTGATTGATGTAGCAGTGTCCAGGGCTACCATTCTCGTGAGCACCAGCACTTCATATCAGCTTATCCCTTCTGGTGTTGCTATAATACTCATTTTCCTGTTGGTATCGTTGAGCAAGCGTAAACAACTGTATATAAAAACATCTGCAACTGTTCAACATATGTGTATGCGTGCAACTTTTGCAACTATACTTAGCGTAAAATTGTCACCCAATAAAAAATATAACATGGTTAACTTTACGTTACATGCTTCGCCTAAGCTAGATTCACACGCGAGGACAAAATCCTGCTGCTCCGCGGACCGAACAGTCATGTGATTAGTTTAATATGGCGCAGCAGCTGAGACGTCGCATGCACACAGCCGGAGCTTCGCTCGCGGAATCCACGTGCACATTTTCAACTCCTATGCTTATGCAGCGCGTTTATTCCACCACCAATACCACTCACCTCTTCCACTGTCACACGAAACACATTCGGTCGTTGCCGCTGAACTAAAACACGTGGCTTTTAAGCCGGCCGCCTGCTTTCATAGCCACGCCAATCCAACCACTATTGACAGATTTGACGCTGAATTCTCTCGATTGAGGGCAGACGACCGTCAAACGGACGGATCAAAATAGCCACGACGCATTTCAATCCATGCCGTGAGCGGAAGAAAGCGGATGAAGCGACGACGGCAAATTTCGATGATGCGCACGTCACGTGATGCGCCGTCAGCTGCGAGAATTCCTCCTCCGTTCCTTCGTGTGAATCCATATTATACATAGTCTATTCCTAAGGTACGCAGGATCTGCCGATTTTTTTTTATTGTTGAAATCCATATTTTCAGGCCCGTGTCTCTAAACATTCTGCGTGCGCTATAAGGAGCAAAATTGATAATAATATTTTTCGAAGTGTTGCCTGTATTAAGATAACTAATACTATTTATTTCGAATTACCATAAGTTTTTTCCAACCATTCTTCAATCGCGATGGTTACCAAACGTTTAAAAGGGAGTTTACTTCACTCTGAAATACCCACCGTTTCATACATGAAATTTATTTCTATTTGCACTGCAGATCTCGAGTAATAGATTGAGTGTTAGTTTAATGCTTATTATCGAAATAAAAATTGATGTTATTATATTTATCAAAAGCTTTACGAACTACAAACAGTTACTCTTCAAAATGAAAATATTGTTTTTCCAGCTAATTAGAAACAAGTGGTCTTTGCATGCTTCTTTGTCTGACTTGATTGTAGCTTGTGGTTAAGCAAAGATTGCCAGAGGTGGATAGGCTTGTTCGATGCAACTCAAAATGCAGAGGGATCTGAACTTCACTGAAAATCGATGGTCTGCCTGGTTCACTGCAACCATTCATATACGCCAGGCTGCGTTATAGTAAATTACGAGTATGCTTGCATTGAAGCTGGCAGTTCAAACATGACTTACTGGTGGCAGTGAAAATTCAAATCTTAAAACACAAAAAAACATTTTCAGTAGAGAAACAACTGCTTACAACTATCTTGTGTGCACCGGTATCTGTCACACCAGCTATGGTGTCGATCAGGCTTGGTAGTATAACGGAAAATCTGTCTAGCCTACCGGGGCTCCGCCATGGTAGCCTCCCTTCCTTCCTCCTTGTGTTCTCTCTCTGTGTCTTGAATCAGCTGAGAGGCATTCCGCCTTATTTTCTTTCTGTACTTCCAGGCTGCTGCACGTCAGTTTCAAAGAAGAGTGGAGGCTCTGGCATACAGCGCGTAGACAGCCTGCAAGCTTTTTGCTTGTAAATCACCGCAGAATGGAGAATGACCGGGGGAAAAATAGTGATGCACGAAACGGGACAGCATCATACGTACAAAGTGCGTATATGTGTATATGCTCTCTGCGATTAAGTGCAAATGAGGAAACCGCTGGAAACGACTTTTGATGCAAATGAGTCAGAAATGTTGCATTCATTATAATGACAATATACTGCTTAAAAGGTCGTTTCACTGAACACCGTGCCATGGACAGCGTTAGCTGAAACGATGCGCGGCGCATGCAATCTGCATAAATTTAGAGGCAGTGCTATTACGCACTCACGCCTGCATTTGTCATGAAGGAATTTAAAATGCACGCGTGCTTCAAGGCTTCTACCAACGCCGCGTTGATAGACAAGATTATTTTGTGAACTGTGCAAGAGAAATGTTCTGTTGACTGTTGGTACGTTAACAAACACGTTTTATGGGAAGCCCGACAGATTATGTGAGAAAGGCTAATGCACTTTTTCTTCCTCGCGATCGTTAACCAGTCAACCTAGTAAGCGCGAGAGCAAAAAATGAAATGGTTAGCAACGTCACAGATATGCAGGCACACGTTTACAACAATAACGCTGGACAAAAAAAAACGTTAGTGAGGGGTGAAAGGGGGAAAGTGTGCGACATTACACAAGGAAGGTATGCGATGGGGAAGGGAAGGATAACCAGGAGTGGGAGCCCTCTCGAACCATGTTTATGCCGAGGCATATGCATCAATCCATATAAGTATCGTTTTTAATTGCGCCGCGGGGCGCCATGCCCTGGCATAGTACATTTTTCAAGGGTTGACTGTATTCTGCGACAAGCTGAAGAACAAGGTCAATAAATTGTTATATAAAACATTTCTAACAAGAGCAAGCTTGCACGCAGGTGACAAAGTACTATGAAAGACAATCAATATGTAGGATAGCAGTCGGCGTGTACCTTTATATATGCTGCATTTTTTTCGCTTTGAGGCGTTACGAGGTGCACCAACGAGTTTTTGTAAATGAAGTAGTATGCACATCGCAAGCTTAGCGGGCGATAGCTGATAGTATAATAATAATAATAATAATAATAATATTACATGACATTTTTCGTCCCAAAACCACGATGCGATTATGAGAGCCGCCGCAGTGGAGGGCTCCGGAAATTGCGGCCATCCGGTATTCCTTAACGTGCACTTGTATCGCACAGCACACTGACCTCTACCATTTCACCTCCATCGAAATGTGACCGCCAAGGCCGGGATCGAAGCTCATGGTCTGACGCAACATACGCACTCACGTCAGAGTACAGACGCCAGTTCTGTCGAAAGGAAGTTCTCGCTATGCTGCCATGATGTTAATATCGTTCGCTAGCGTATTCCACCGTAGCTAGCTGAGGAGTACATGTACAATGTTTGTTTGGACTGTTATAAAAGCAGAGCCTATATTAACGTGCCCATCCACGTTAACCAGGCGTGTGTGTCATAGAAGTACATATGTATCTTCATTAATCTGTTATCAAATGAGATAGCTAGCACTGCAACCACAATCGACATTGTGTCAACATGATGCCTGCACAGGGTCTTTTGCAAAGCACATGCGAGACCTCACGTGTTTCTGTGGTAGGAAACATCGATCAGTCTGCCCAATTCCTGTGTTTGAAACTTAGGTGCTCACAATCCTGATTTTTATTCTCTATATTCGTCGGATCAATGCTGTCAATGCTGAATATTCTTCAGGCACTTGCGTTTAAATTACCAATGCCTGTTTTCACTGTTCTTGTGCAGAAACGGTCTATGAATCGCCTGTGGCACATACCCATCCATCACGGGCAGTGCTATGCAAGTTAGAGCCGCAGGAGAGTGCAGGAATGGTTTTCATAAAATACACATTAGAATTTTTTCCGTTATTCATATCACGAACAGTCAGGTTTATCATACCTTCATTTTCTTCTGTGCAATTTCGGTCTATACTAAATTAATGAGGCGACCGCGAAAGCACCGAGAACATAGGCAGATATATAGATAAATATGTAGATAGAAACGCCCCCAGTGCCTTTGGTTCAATAAGAAATGCCTCAAATAAAACAATTAATGGAACAAATATTCGTATGAAGCTCCACTGCATGTGCCATGCACATACACGAGGCAGATTTAAAAAAAAACACGGGTAATCCCTCTGCCATAGGGACTGGTATAGCACGAAAGTGAAACGCGTCTTCACCGCATTAGTGCTTATTGGATAATGATATACGACAGCCTACGCAACGTATATTTGCCTTTGGCAACTACAGTGCCGTTTCACGTGCATTCAACCACGTTGACACGCAGTGGCACACCTCCATCGCGACGACTAACGCCCACTATAACCATAATTTAACCATTTTTCTAGCTGATGTTTTAAACCTATGCCTGAACACAGCGCATCGTGAGCCTCGCGCAATTATGACATCAACCAGCACATAATAAACAATATTACTAGATAAGCACTTAGTCAAAGCAGGAGTAAATTAGGTATGGCAACGGCACGGTGTGCCCACCGCACCATGCAGTCGTTCCACGCCCCACTGGCTTCTGTCATGCTGAAAGCTGCTGTGTAGGAGCTGTGATGAGGACAATCAGAAGGTACATGTGTCATGGTTTCTTCAATTTCACGGTGGTCACACCCAGCATTCCGATTCGGTAAGCAAAACTGTTTTTGAATGGCACTCTAAGGCACAGGCTGCAGAAAACTGTTGTTTTGGATCGGGATAGTGAGGATAGAATTTGAAGCTGAAGTGCACGGATTCACATAGTAAAAGCGGGCATGCAGAACACCGGTCATGCTCCGCATTAAATGTGTTATATCACGTGCCAGTGAGCGGCTGTTTGATGCTGCATCGGTTCTTCATTATTTAGTTCTTTGTCGGCTTGTTGATTGCCGCCGATGTCACAGTAGATAGAAGCCCACTGGAAAATGATGTCACTCCCTCTGTCTTCTAATTACTGAGTTTTTCTTATTTCTAATACTAGTTGGTCTTGTGCACCTTGAAGTAAAGCAGACGACCGAAGCCGCATGGCTGGTTTGGGGTCTATTTAGGTATCTATAGTTGAATCCGTCGAAGTACACTGCCGAGTGCCCCAAGGTCCTCAGCAGTCGATGGGGTTTTATATGAAATGTTCTGAAATGATATGTTTCGACTTTTCATGTGAATTTAACAGCACCCTCACATCCCCCAGTCGTTGTTGTGTCATCGGTGTAAAGCTTGACATGATCTTTGTATATGTTGTGGAGCATCAGCACTGACAGCTGCTTTAAAGCTGGTGATAAAAGCTCCGCCTTTTTACAAATACCTGGCACATTCAGACGAAATTGAGAGTGATCCAGGCACCAAGAAGTTCTGAGAATTTTTCCAGGAGGCTTGTATTTTATTGAAATGCACTTCGAGCAAGCCGAAGCCCTCTTGCAGAAGGGATCGCAGGACCTGTGTTATAGAAGAGAGGATATAGGCCTATATCTTATCTTCGGGCAGGGGCGCAGGGGCGCAGGGGCGCGAGAAAGGTGCCAAATGTACGCTCTTAGCTCCTCTAAGGTTACGTGAATGTGCTAGCAAGATGACTCATATATATATATATATATATATATATATATATATATATATATATATATATATATATATATATATATATATATATATATTGAAACCTGAAATTTAAGGAGAGGAGTGGTGCCATCCCTTCTGCTACCTACACTCCCGTCATGAACTTGTCTTCATTTTACTGCTTTCTTCTTGATATCTTCTGGTAGGGCATTTCAGCTAACAACGATTGCTCTCGATAAGAATATTTATTATCATAGTTTCGTCTGCCACAACATCCTAAAGTGGTACAAAAATGAAAACAGCAAGAAGGGGTGAAGGCAATAGGCGGTAAGACACCATTCTCCCCCTTTACTTTCAAATTTCTACCCAGCGCCACGCTGCATGTGCGGTACAAAGTGGTTACCACCGCGCTCACATGTTCTCTTTCAAGTGACAGCTGTACCTTGTTTCTGAAGTGGTTGAAACTGTTGCTGTGATTCATCAGGTACCATAAAACATAAGCTAAGCAGCACTGGCAAAAACAGCCTTGCTGTCTTTGGGAACTGAGAAGTAAATAGCGCGCCATAAAGATACATATAAGAAATAGCGATGTGGAAGCAATTTATAGAGCCTTTTTAGACACCCCTGGTGTCTAAAACACGGGTCTCACTACCAATTTTAAGCGCCCAAGACATGCCTTTTTTATTACACGTGAATTCAGATCTTAGTGATAAAACACAAGAAAACTGTAAGGAGTGCCGATAGAGTTTCGTGATTAGTCAGCTACATGTACGCAACGTGCATCTGAAAACTTGCAGGTAAAAATCACGTTGTTTTCACTGAGTTAACCAGTGTCAGTGGTAATCTTCATTGATTATTTTTGGAACACACCCTAATGTACATCTCTCAAGCTCCTATTTTGCAATCGGTTTGAAATCAAGATTAGAGAATGCTCACTTGAAGTTTTCAAGGGAGTGTTTGTATATGTATAAACATGTGTTTGTATAAACTGAAAGCCAAAGGCGCAAAATATATTTTCATGCACATTTACATTATTCCGCATTTATTCATAAAGTAGCCTCCGTCTGTCAAATATATTAATACACCTGCTGGACCATGTCCGTTTTTTGTACATTGGTGGCTTCAAAACGCTGATTCGCCAAATGTTTGACTATGCTTACCTCATATTGGATTCATTTATATCTTAAGCAGAGCGAACTTCATTTTATTAAGCTAGAATTTTATTGAGGGGGGTTGTAATTGGCTTCGTTTACCATCGCTTCAACAAAGACTTTTCACAGTCAGCTGCTTTTTCTGAATTAAACCTCCCGCTTCGTCCCACAGAAACTCTGAAAATTTTCGACTCAAGACGTTTTACAATCAGCTGCTCTTTCTGTATTGGACCTGCCATTTCACTCCACATATTTTCCAGAAATTTTCTACTTGTATAAGAGCTGTATTTGCTCCTTCTCTAGTCCCTTCCATTTAATGCCTGCTTGCCTGACATCAACTACCTTGTATCATGCCTCAATTTCAAGCCGTTACATTCATGCATTAACCCTTTTAAAAACGTTTTTATTTATTTTTTTGCTCGACCGATTGCAAGAATTTGTTCACTTCCAAAGCTCATTTGTTACCCATTGCTCAATATTTAGGTGCTATTTCTCATGTATTTTTTGTTGAAATAGAAAATAAATGAGAGAGTTGTCACCGTTACTTGGTGCCGGCTACTCTTTTCCACTTGATGGTTAAAAATAAAAAATTAAAAAAATAGAAAGTAGCATATATACATATATACAGTCTTACATAGGTGAGTACAAACGTTCTCATATGGGCAGAACACACTCGTAGCCACCACGCTCACTTTTAACTTAGTCCGCTCAGTAGTGATCACAAATCTTTGTTTGAAGTATTTTATTCAACGCACACGTTCGCTCGGGAGCTATCGTATAGATTTGCTGCTTGAGTCAATATTAGTCTGCGTCGTGTTTCGGACAGTCGAGCAACAGGTGATAGACATCCTTGTAGTCGTAGCCGCACGAATATGCTGACGATGTTGCACGCTGAATCTAAAGTAGGAAGTGCTTTGTGTAAGAAGTTCTGAGTCTTAGCCGATGTATGAGAGTGTAGATACGCTTTGATAGATGACTATCTAATTGTCAATGACGAATGGGATCGACAGCATATAAGATCAACTGTTTGGTTTTGTCTGTGAACCAGGTAGACAATCAAAATTCAGGTTTTGTTGTTCTTAAAGTTCTATTTACATCACATTGAGATACAGGAACGAGGCAGGTTCGCGTAGACTGATGATCTATTTTCATGAAGTGATGTGCCATGTAATTTTCCTTTGCATATTTTTTTTTACATTTTTTGCTATTTTCATGTTTCTGTCTCCGCATATCGCAATGTACGTGCACAACTTCTCCAGAAATAGCCCTAACCAACTGCAGTTTGTAAAATTTATTGAACTAAGTAAAGTTACAACTTTAAAATGCTGCGCTTCAGCATATAAATGTTATGATGACAGTTGCCACTAAATATTGCTGTTCAAAATGTGATTGATATGATCAAATGTGGAGTTTAACGTCCCAAAACCATCATATGATTGGAGAGATGCCGTAATGGAGAGATCCAGAAATTTCGACCACCTAGGGTTCTTTAACATGCACCCAAACTTGAGCACATAGCCTACAGCATTTTCGCCTCCATGAAAAATGCAGCCACCACATTCCGAGATTCATTTCCGAGACCAGCGGGTCAGCAGCCGAGTACCTTAGCCACTAGACCACCGCGGTTGGGGTTAAATATGTGAGAACGTTCTGACGGAAAAGAACCTCGCGTCACACTGGTTCCTTAGGCACAGCCCAACGCTTTAGCGTGCTAAGACGTGAATTACTGTTACAAGCAGGGAATTCGTTGCGTTGCATTCTCATCTTTTTCACCTTGCTTATAGCGCAGTTCAAAAGTCCATGTCCCAATAATAAAATTGAAAATGTGTGCTCTTGTTGTTGTTTTTTCTACACTTAGTTACTTCTGTTACGTCACACTCTAAACTTCTACCATGTTCTTGCAGCTGATTAGCTCGAGTTTAATGATTATAACATCGAGAAGAACAAAATCTAGGAAAGAAGCAGGACGACCAAGCGCGAACAGGCGCTAGCAGCAAAAACTCCCAGGGCCCCTTGTGCATTTGTCGAAAACGACTCGAAAATAAAGCCACCTTTTCTGTTCAGTTGTCAGTCAATTGCACTAATCTTTCACGCAATATTAATCCCCCACTGTCAGGAAAGTTTTGTACTAAGTATGCGCTGCTTAATTATCACAAGAATCCATATATTAATTTGATGGCTGCCAGATACTAATACGACCTTTGCGAACTGGTGTTCGGAAAGCGTTCAGCAAAATGTGTTTAGCTACTAATATAAACAGTAACATCCAACGGCATTCTAAGTTCACAAATGGTGCTTTGTCAGAATACTACGCCTGGGTTCTTCTAAGCCAAAGTCAAGTGTTCAGGACATTGAGTAACAGTAACCTGTAATCGCAAAAGCTCAGTGGACTTTGTGCTGCCAACTGAATCACTGAACCTTTTAACTCCGCAGATATAACCTAAATTTGTTTGGTTTACAAATCCGCGCTCTATGCGGACCACTTCACAGCACTCAGTGTGATTGTTTGGCCCGAGCTTCAGCATTGAATCTCGGAGGACGTCCGCATTTTGTCACTGTCGCATCAGCACAGCCTTTTCATGCTGCTGCTGCATAGATAAAACAGACGATGGCCAGGTTTCTACACTGTCTCTTCTTTCTTTACTTGCATTTATATTCTCTCTCTCTGTCTCGTTTTTTTTCCTTTCACATCTGCACGATTACTGAGTCCACCCATTGCAGCGCGTCTTTGAACTTTCTGTATTTTGCGACGTGTAGCTGCTATTAGCGTCCTCGTCGAAGGGGCATTTTTGCCTGACCTCTGTCTGTCAAGTTTGAGTTCGACTATGAGGAACAAGAGAAGAGAAAGTGAAAACAAAAAAAAGGGGGGCCACTATTCTGCTCTCCGGCCACAATGGGAGTATGTAATGTCTTCGGCGTCGAGATGCCGGCCGCGGGCGTGACGGCAGCGTTGTGCCGCGCGGCGCCCATTTTCCATTTAAAGCTGAATCAAATACTCGCAGTGTGGACTCCACTCGGCTTCGTTGAGAATCGTGTGTGCTGAAAGGCCATTATGCCTTCATCTTTCACTCTCCCTGTCCGTTTGTCCCCGAGGTCTTTTGTGTGACTCCAAAGACGTCAGGGTAGGGTGGACAGCACAGAAGGGCAGTAATGGTGCGTCCGTACGAGGACTTTTCAGCAAAAATAGTCCACACGGTGAAAGAGGGCAGCAGCGTTTTGGGGTTTGTTTTCTGTGTGCCCAGACCACTGATAACCCAAGACTGTCACCGGAAAAAAATATTGCATATTTCTTGGAGCTTGATTAGATTTAGAAGCCGCTACCTGGGGGGGGGGGGGGCGGATTTCTCTGCACTTTAAAATTAAAACTTCACAACAGCGACAGCGAACGTGCAACAGTTCGAAATGGATATTTTTTGTGTTCGGAGCGGATTATTTACCAAAATGTGATAAGGAGTCACGCTAAAAGCATCGCATAAGTAGAACATACATATCATGCGTGGTTTATGACCCTTTCATATGATGTACGTGAAAGGTCATATCATTCGTGTGCAAGTTCATCTCAATTTGATACATTTTCTCGCTCGTTTTATGCTGAATAAATGTGGAAATGATTACTTTACTTTTTGAATAAGTAAGCTTAGGAACTAGATTCTTTTTAGCGCAGCGAATATGTGCTGGGAGGCAAAAGCCCTGAGTAGACAGGGAAAGAAACAAAAGAATTGGGAAAGACATAAAGGACGAAACAAAAAAGCATAGCTTGCACTGCAGACACAATGCTTAAGAAGCAAGAGGAGCTGACGGGCATCTATGTAGTCGTTGCTTTTGATTGTTTGTAAAGTTTCGGAAATTTTGTTTTCTTCTGCCTCTATTTCTTTTTCATCTCTCTTCTCTCTCTTAGTCTCTTTTTCTTTATTTATATTTATTTCTCTTTCTTGCTATTCCTACCTTTCTTCCTCGTTCATTTCTTTCTTTTTCTCTCTTTCTCTCTACCTCTTTTGAATTTTCTCTTCTCTCTCTTTATCTTTCCTTTTTCTGTTCCTCTCTTACACAATCGTTGTATGCAATTAGTTACTTTCTTCTCACAATTTTTTCTTACTCTTTGCCATCACATTTTCTCCTCACGCTCACTTCCCTTTCCCGTACGCTTGCTACATCATACCATACAATACTGTGCTATATGCTCTGCTAGGACGCCTGGGTAGCCCAGTGGTTATGATGCTTTCCTTCTGAGGTTACGCGGCCTTGAATCCCACCTTGCAAACAATATTTAAAATAAAAAAGCTTTTCCTTAACTTCTTTATATCTTACTTTATTTTTGTCTCTCTGTTTATTTTCTCTCTTTCTCTTTCTGTACCATTCTATTACCCATTAGAGGTATTAGAGGGACGGCGAAAGATCGGCGAACTTTTTCGGGAGCGAGGCAGAAGAGGATGAAAAGAGCGCATGCTGGTTATAATAATTTTGGGTTGCGACATTTTTGTAGAGCTGGAATAGCTTCGATGTTAAAAACGCCTGGTCAGCTGCCCTACTCAGGTATACTGGTGAAGAATAATTAGAAAGATAAAGGAGCAGAAAAAAAAAAATTCGGTAGATCCCACGTACCTGGGAATTGGCGTTATGCGAAGCATGAGGAGGGAAGGTGACCGTGTTGCAATTTTTTTATTCAGCGACACGTCATGAAATGACGCTAAATATGTGTACAAATGTTGCACACACAGACATATGTTGAAGAGTTGGAGTTGTTTATGTAACCAGTGGTTTAAACTTGTGCAACGATGCCAACTGGAGCATGCGTATTAGCAACACCAGAAGCTGATATGAAGCGCTGGTGCTCGCGAAGATGCTGGCCCTGGACTCTCCTACATAAATCAACTTCAGCGCATGCCAACTAACTACAATTGGCGTCCACCCGACGTGATGGCCGTATCAAAGGAGTACATATGTAATGTTTATAAAATTAGGTAGACAGTGCACTGCAACCCCAATTGACGTTTTACAAAGATTAGCGTCTACTTGAAAAATAGTTCCGAGACCTGGCATATCTGTGATAAAATGCTCCATTGCCACGCAGAATGCTTGGGTTCGATTCCAGCTGAAAGCCTGACATTTTTTCTTCTATTCGTCGGGTCGACGTTACCGATGTCGGGTATTTCTTAACACTCGCGCGTTAAAATTGCCCATGTGTGTTCTGGTCGTTTCTGGGTAGATACTGAGTGTCAATCACCTGTGGCCCATACCCACCCGTGGGTATGTGCTATTGTCTGGCGGGAAGTGTTTGACAACGTACGCGATGGTATTAAAAAATTACTCATGTCTTGACCAACGCGCCATATTCGTCGAACCATCTTACTCTCCCATGCTAATTTTGGTTCACGCCAAGTCAAGGGGGGACCACAAGAGCACCCAAACGTAAGCAGCTAGATAGATAGATATGCTCAAAGTCGCTTAAGTTCACTAAGAAATTCTTCGCATTTAAATTAGGAGCATGGACGCACCCTCAAAATGATATCACTATTACATTAGGCTTTCACAGCATCACTATCATCATCAGCCTAACTGTGCTCACTGCAAAAAAAATGCCTCTCTCACGTTCCTCCTAGAAGAGAACACTTTACATCATTGCAACCTAACTTTAAATGGAACGAGGGCTGCACTCTTCTGCTTTATAGATTTTTTTAGACGGAGATTACCAACAGACATACACGCCATCACCAAGAAATGGCGTCACTACTAACCAGCTTAAAACTAACACGCCATGGATGGAAAGGAACTTTTGAGAAAGATAGGTCCTCCTATCGAAGCGTCCGACAGCCCGTCTGTGGCGCTTCCAATCCAATGTTCACCTTGATTACCCCACTCCGTGTTTCCATCTGTCGGTGCCCATCTTGATTTTGAATTTCTGCTCTTTTCTTGTCTGGTAAGGTTACACTTGTCTTTTTCCTTTGCATTGCTCGTGGCGTCGTCCTCAATTGAAATTGAACTCTCTTTGTAAAACTCCAACTTTCTACTTGTTAGGTAAGTACTGGTATGATCCAGCTGTTATATACCTTACTTTTGAGAGTTAGTGGTAAACCACCATTCATGGTTTGAGAAATATTATATTCATTTTATGTTATTTAATTGCAGATACTGCAATCCCGATAGAGAATTTTAGCAGCATGGAAATACATCGTCATGGTAAAAAAATGGACCACATTGCAGAATGGTGTCCATCTCATTCTTATTCTTCCAGTTACCGCGCTCTCATTGTTCGGCTCCGTGGCTAATACTTGTCCTAAGTTGACATATTTCTTTACAACTTCCATGGTCTTGCCACCTATCTCAAAGCGCTGTTCTCTACCAAGACTGGTGCGCATTACTCTAGTATTATGCCACTTTATTCTCAGACCTACCCTGTGTGCTTCCCGTGTCCAGTACAGTAATTATGAGCTGTATCACTGCATATGGTTCGTAAAAGCATTTCATGTGCCAGGTGGTTAACGGAGTGGTCAACATATAATCTCGTAGTTTGTAAAAATGTTGCAGTTCACGCTAGTGTACTCTTTGCTGCCGTTTACTGAGGGACGATAATGAATAGGGAGTATCTGTGTTGCATACGTTGCACCCACACCGGCGTTGCGTGCCTAAAAACACCACTCTTAGAGCACGTGCACAGAACTTGTGCTCATGCGCACACTGCGAAATGCGGTGTTACGTATAGACAACGCCATTACTGACGCAATGCAGGTTGTGGGATCGAATCCTGGCTGCGGTGGTGGCATTGTCGATGAAGACTACAATGCTTTAGGCCCGATTAGGGAGAACGTTCAAGAACCCAAAGGGGTCGAAATTTCCGGAGCCCTCCGCTACGGCGTATCTCATAATCATATGGTGCCTAGGCATTCAACCCCACATATCAATCAATAAATATTACTGACGCTGTCTGTGCATTATCAAACATTATATAATTTTTATATACAACATTATATATGTCGTAATCATCACTTGGCACCTAGAGAAGCAAGCTAGGCAATCAATCAAACTAACATCTGTGGAGTTACCACAGAAAATCACAATATCTATTTTTCGAGACGACCGTTCTCTGACGCATGTGGCTTCAAGTGTGCTTTATGAACGTGTTTGCTTGGTCGCAGTGGAATGGCAGACGGTGCTTCATTTGTTCATTACGGCAAGACTAAACCCTCATTCTCGCTCTAAGTCTGTTTTTGCAGGGTTATTACCAAGCATACTCATTTTTAACAGAAATGATATTGATTTTTCTGGCTGGGGAAAAAAAAGTGACCAAAACATGTATTATCCTTGTGACAGCATTGCTTCACTACGTAACACTTCTTTGAAATTACCACTGGGCACTCATCTTAGGCTGAACTTCAGCAGAATGAGGGGAACGTCACTAAATATTCACCATATACTACTGAAACGCTATCAATAGAAGATACTAATAAATACTGATACTGATATTGAAAGATACTGAAACTGATGCTGATAGGTGTACTGATAGACACCTGACTAAAATCCGGGATTGTTGTGCTATTTTTTTTATCATTTGACCTATATTTCCATGGTTCGACATATAATACTTAGAAACACTTCTGCTAAAATCTGTAAAAAAATCGCTTGCACAAAAAGAAAATTGTCACAAAAGCATATACAAGAGCAACGCACTTCGAGTTTGTCTGCCATCTCCGCAAACAAATCAAGCAAATCACTATAAGTCACTGTTAAAAATCACCGCTGCTCAAGAAAAAAAACGAACTATGCAGGAAACGAGACATTAGTGCTTACAGAATGCGCTATATAGACCAACTATATATAGCTGATAGGAGCGCCCGTATTTTCGAATTCTCGCTCGACGCGTTTAGGTCGCCGGTGACCCACGTTTATGGGCGTGGTAACGAAAAAGCCCGCTAGAAATTCGTGACTTCGACATACTGCACAGCGCTCCTTGTGACAGACCAGCTTGTCACGCTGGGTCGACACGTTTCTATCAAACTAAATTACCTTAGATGTATTCATTCACATAGAGAGCCAATACCCTGTGACGTTGAAAAAACAATACTTTAGACGCTCGTTTGATGGCGTCTGCTTAGAAACCATGCCTTCAGTGCCTGCGTGCATTGTTGTTGGTTTTCCTACTATCTTTCGACAGCAGACTAAAACGACATCACAGGTGACTTTTGTTTTCTTTTTCGACCATTCTTTATTTATCTGTTCGTTTGATTGATTGTCAGCTTCTTCCGACCCCACGAGTGTCACAGTCTAGACTCGGTGCCGTTGTGGGTCCTCTCCTTCTCTTTTATTTTTCTTTCTATTATTTGTCTCAGTTGTACGCATGAATTTATAAAGTGACACCAAGCTGTCTTCTTTGCCTGCGCACTTTCAGACGTGAAACGGGAACAGCTGAGCGGTTCCGTGGGGCCCGAGTATGGCCCACTCCTTCTATAAGCAGACAGAGAGTCGAATACGTTTAGTCGGGTAGAAGTTTCGCGGCCTGTCTTGCAAGCGTGACAAAGATATTGGGTCGCCGTTGCCCGACTGAGACAGGTCTTTCGAACGCGTGCCATTGGCTGGCCAGCGGTTGCCAAACGTTGAGGGGATTCACGACGTACACTCCCGGAGAGTATGAGTGCCAAGAGGATATTCAGAGTTAATTTACTGACTGATGCGGACCAGACAAAACATGCTAAAGACGTAAATGAGGTTTTGTAGCATGCTCCATATAGTGCCAGCAGAAATCGCTATTGTATTGGGAAAACGAAAACACGAAAATAATTTATTGTTGGCGAACATGTACCCACAAACTTGGTGTTCAAACAAGGTCCACTTGGAAGTTCAACCCTTTCATGCCCGTGCGTCTACCGCAGCACTGCTTGTTTAGTCTCTAAGAAAACAAAAGAGCAAGGTTAATAGTCCAATACGGCAGCACCGGAAATAAGCAAGTAAACATGAACTATCACGAACTCACCCAACTCAAAGGTTACTGAGCACCAAAAGCCATGTGTAAAATAGTCTTAACACAGCATCTCGCTAACACGGTAGAAATACTTACTGATAGCAGTTTCTGTGGCAGAGACAGATAGAGAAATGAAAAGGAAAGGCAGGGAGGTTAACTAAGTTTTGGCTCGGTCGGATACCCTACACTTGTGGTGGGGGAAAGTGGAATAATAGAAAGGAAATTATAGATTATTGGTGTTTATGCAGCCGGCTCAGAACCTTCAGTGAACATTCGCGGCCGTCAGAGGATGTTTGGACAACGCTCCGTGTTTGTGAGTGATGATTACATTTGTAAGCTGCTCTGCCTATATTTATGTCCAACGTGAATGGCTCCAATTTGCCCTCATGACCGCTACTGCAGCGTAAAAGCTTTTCAGTTCTTAAGCATTTTCACGCCGACTCAGTGAGAAACATGCATGCCAGTTTGTCTGTTTGTCACGTAAGATAGGTTGCATTAAAATGCATAAAACAAGATAATTTCAGTTGTGGTGGTGGGTTTCAAACCTCAGGCACCGTGCTTGGTAACCGGGTTTATTTATGGAATTACACCACACTTGAAGAAGTGTGATTATATATCAATGATGTGAATGTAATTTTACCCCCATTACAAGAAAAACGTAAAAGGAGAACACTTTTTATGAAAGATTCATTGAAATATTTCGTGATGGAGGAGTAAAAGCCCTTTCTAGGACAAAATGCCAAGTCTACTTGTAGCGTTGAACTCTTCAGGAAGTTTCCGACATTTGCAACATGCCATTGACGGATCGCGGGATGTGTCTTCCGCTGCGCTCTCCTATACGCTGACGAAGACGAGAAACAAGATGAAAGACGCCGTGCCGATACCATCTCACAGCAACGTTGCAGGAAAGTCTACAACGAACTGCAAGCTCTGTATATTGAACTTATCAAATGCTTGTATTGCCGAAGCTTATTTACCTTCGTAGAGCACACTATTCACCCCAACACACATTCATACGACTACGAAAGAACAAGTGATTAGAAGAAAACATGTATACCACCATGACAGAGAAACTTCCTCTCACGATTAGGGCTGATACGAATTAGGACTCTATCCGAATCAGGATTTGCTACACGACAATGTTTAACCGCTATCAGTCCCGATCGGGATCAAGACGATAACGATCTGCGCATCACGATCTGGTCTGGCTCCCAGATCGCAATTTGTCTGACGACAGCGCCGAGCTAGATACAAGTTGGTTTGCACCACGTAGCAGCAACTATCCTTGATCTCGATTGGGAAATTCGTCAGAATTTTCTGATCGCTGTTGAAGGTGCCCGTGTGGCACAGGTATTAGTCACCAGTTAGACAACTTCTGAAAGAGATTCAGCATGATGCTTTTTGTGACGATGAATGATCAGTTCACTTCCTAAGTTTACAAAACGAAAGATCACCTGGGCCTCGTGGAACACTGTCAGATCCGGGCCCATATGAACAAATGCAAAGCAACATTGCAACTCAGCCTAGCGGGTAATGTATCTTGCAAGCACGTGCACAGTGCAATGCCTGAATTGTAGTGAGTGCCTTTACGGGTTATATCCATTTGGAAAATGTGTTGAAGCTTGCGCGAACTTAAGACTAGTGTTCTCAAGCTTTCAGTAACTATACGATAATGATAGTCTCTTTCATTACATTTCAATATTATAAACGCGAACTTTACTGTCAAGTTGTTTAATTTATACATCAAAAAATGGTAATTCTTATGTTGCAGCTGGCATCCATCTTCACAATTTCTTCCAAATAAGTAATACTTTCGAAGTCACTGGTTAAAATTTCCAAAACTATTCCTCTGCATTGCGGTAAATTCAACTGAAGTGGTAAATTACAATATGTACCGTAATTAGTTTAAACAATAATTAGCGGATGTTGTTTAGGATACTCATTTTAATTTCCCGTGCAAAGGAAGTCAATCTGTATGAGAGTGATCTATCTCAGGAGTCAGAATTGTTCTGCATGGCACAATAGATTTCGAAATTTTCGTTCACATTAAAAAAAATCAACTTGTTTGTGAGCACAACCACCAGCCTGACTCTTCGCTCCAAAAATCAAACGCCTGTACTAAAAAAAACATTTTGAAGGGCGCGATCGCGAACCACTGCAAAATTACTCTCAAAATATACGCCGCAAATATGACTAGTAATAACTCGCCTATAAAACCACGTTAGTTTCGTGAATGATCAGGTACGTATCAAGCATTTTTGGAGTAAAGTTGCGTGCGCTCAAAACTAGGTATTGCAACAAACTGAGAACAAGGTGCCACAAAACTCGGCAAACTCATAAAGCATTCCAAACGACTTCACGTAAATGTTTCGAAATAGTTTTACAAACAAAAACAAGCAAAATTTTCAAGGTCATCAAACTTTGCATGCCTCTAACAGTGTTTCTTTTTTCTCGTACAAGAGAGAGAGAGAGAAAATAAACTTTATTTTCGACCAGGCGTGCATTCTCTTCGCCGAGAGGTGGGTGACTTCCTCATTCTAGGTAGCCATGGCTGGCCACCGATGCCCGAACCCTTTCCACTAGCCGGAGCTGGTCCTCAAGGTTTGTCGACGTCAGCAACGCATCCCACTGGTCTTCTGAATTTTCTTGTACACTGCGTTCGTCAATGAGCGGGACACTCTGGTTGTTTCGACAACCCCATACCATGTGGGACAGGGTGTTTGCAGAGTCCGGGCAGTAGTGATAGCTCCTACTGTAGTTACCGGGGTACATTGCATGTAGTAGTGGACCGTGCGAATAGGTGCCTGCCTGTAGCCTTCTCCAGGTCACCGCTTGTTCTTTACACATAATTTTGTCAGCAGGTGGATTTTTGCGTCGTTGAAAATAAGAAAAAAAACGCTGCCTTTCAAGCAGCGCGCGTCCAGTTGGGCGGAAAAAATATATTTCCTGGGATATGTTTGGCCCATTGCACCTTTTTTTGTTAATTGCAATGAATTCACGGGATGGCTTATAGATCTCGTTTCTTTCCCCTCGGAACTGCTATAGGAGTGGTGGCTGTTCACGTCAGCCTACCTCCAGATTTTAATGAGCAGACACTTAGAATAACTTGCGACATGGCTTGCCGTTGGCGACGCGGCTTTTTATGCCGACCACTGTAGATACGAGCAAGAAAGCTAAGACGAGATATTATTGCGATAGCAATTATATGGACACTCTCAGCTGTATTTCACCGCCGGCGTCGGCGTCGATGTCATGCACCGTATATGCACACGTATCTATATATATGAAAGCGCAAGAAAGAAAAATTCTGAAAAAAGACTCCGGGGAGCGGAATCGGACGTGAGACCTTCACGTTGTGAATACGAGGCGTTAGTCACATATCCACCGAGAGGTACCTCTTTCAGCGGCAAGCGATTTATATCTACCACTTACCGCTGTTGGCGCGCATCTCGGGGGGGGGGGGGAATTATCGTCATTTTAGCATTGTCAGCAAGGAGGCACAATAAGCGCGTGGCAGCTTCCATCTCTCGTGCGTACTTTCGCCAGTAGAAAAGAGGAGTAGACGATCTCTCAAGCGCCCTCGTCTCCCGGTGCCGAGGATGATACGTCTTGGCTGGCGTTAGGCTTGAGCTGGAACGAATATGTTGTAGTTACGAAGCACACAAAGGTCACTGCGATCGTTGCACAGTCTCCGTTTGTGAAAAGGGCGCACTTTTCTTACACAACAAAGTACCAACTTAGACGCTTATTCGCGTTCGTCTGTACCTTTGAGTACGTTTCGTGCGTCATTTGTGCGCGAGAAACACGGCACATGTTTCAATCTGCTTGCCATTCTGCGCGTGACCTTCCACTTTGTTGCTATCACGTTCATTGCTTCGCCTTTGCGGCAATCCTGTGACTTTTTTCGTCGTAGACTCTCTTGAACAAAGCAGTATGTGCTGTGCACTACCTCCTTACAAATTATTGCATACAAGTTATTCTCTTTGCGAAGACCCAGAAAAGTATTTTGCTGCTTGAGAGTCATTTATGAAAGGAGAATCAAAGCGCGAAGCTTTAGGCTGGGCAAAAAGAAATCAGTCACTGTGGTGTTTTATCTTGGTAAGCGGTGACAATACAGCAGCTTTGAAAGATAAAATACCGAATTTATTTACACATGTTGCTAGTGGTGTACTTAGATTAAAAGGCGTCAGGATGTCTCAGGAGTCATTGCATAAGAATTGAAGGAAGAAGATTTCTTAAAACTGGACGCCCGAGAAAAGTGGCTTTAATTGGGCCTTAATAAATTCCACAGGAGTCATTATACGGTAACTCACGTGTACATATAATACCAGTTATCATCATTATCATCGTGCCCGATGACAGTTTCTTCAAGTTATTGTCCATTAACCATATCTCGTCTTTTGTTTTAATATTTAAGAGCAGTTTCCGAGGCCACAATGTGCATGAAAATGCGTTTAATATACAATAGGAGATCGCAAACAATCCACGTCTTCTACACTGGCAATCTGGGAAGCTAGAAAAAAAAACAGGAATTCACATCACAGCCAAGTACGAGCAGCTGCAACTTTGGATTTCTACGGGCTGATTGAGAAATTTTTCACAACCATGTTGGACCAAGTGTAGCCGCCAGCAGTGAGAATACGAAAGAGCTACAAAGAAGGGCTCAGACAATACTGATAATAATATTATTAATATAATATAGTAATATTATGTGGCGTTGAACGTCTCAAAACCACTATATGACTATGAGAGATGCTGTAGTGGTGGTTTCTGGAAATTTCAACCATCTCGTGTTCTTTAGCGCGAGATGCCATTGTCAAGTCATTGAGCAAGTCATCCATGGTGTGGTTCGATGAATATTGAAATCATCAACTTTCATGCCGTATACCTTGTGCTGAAGTTCATCCTATATGAGAATATACCAGCGTGTTTGTGGAAAGCTTTGGCAGCATTCGCTAAGCTTTTTTTTTACGAGTTTCTCGTCATTTTCGGCTGCCTTCACTGATAAGCAGTACGTCAGAATTAGATAAAAAAGTTTTCAATCGTGCCTCTTTATCAGATTTTTATCACGCTTTCCGTTTTGTGTCGTGTACTCAAATGACTATTTATAATATCTATCACGCAAACTGTGTTTGTGGTTTTGTAGAGTGGTGGTCATGAAGCGAAGCTTTTTAGTGAGTAAATACGTTACTGCCAGCATTGGAAACAATTTTGCTTTAAACTTAAGGCTCTGTGCAAACGCCCATTGTCCCTCTAAACCTTTAATTAACCATGCCTAGTTAGTGTTCTTAACATAACAGCCAAGGTCTATTGGCTGTTTTCGCCCGAAGACTCGGGCGAAAAGCTGTTCAGAAACTAATGCCAGTGACATCAGCATGGGGAGTTATGGTAGCCGCGATTGAAGCGTGATTATCTGTGGAGAAAACAAGCACTAATAGTGAAAAACCAAGTTTGATTCAAAGTCAAAGCACTCAATAGGCTTTACAAATGTGATTTATTTTTCTCAATAATACTATGTAGGTGTAATGAACAAAAATTAATGATGGTTTTATCATTACAAAGATTTTTTTCTTGTGCTTTCTACTCATTCAGTGCTGCCATTACACTACATGGCAAGGCCGGCTTGTAAAATTCGTTTGCGAAGACACATCATCTCCCGTGTTTTAGTGTTCTGCGCTTGCTTACGTTTTCTGTTGTGCGCAATTTGTAGAGGCGTTTCATTATTGGTGAACATCTTCAGTGCAGTGTCCAACGGGCAGCGAAACGATGCGAATTACGTTTAACGCCGAGTTTTTTCGTTGGTAGCTGTGAAAACAATGTGCAGTGCAAGGATGCAGTAGGAACAAACGTACGCCTGGGGAGCCATGTCTTCTGGATAAGAAACAAGGAGAATGATTCGGAATGTACTGCTCGCTAAACTTTCATCCATTAGAATTCCTGTAGCCCGATTTTCTTCGTGAGCATGCAGTGCCTACTATTCGCGTTATTGGTGAGCAGATTTCCAATTTATCTATCTCGCTCGCATGTCTTCATTCGCATACATAGCGGTAATTTATCGGTGCATAATACAAAAGAAGAAATACATAACGCTGAGAGTGTACACAACTTTTTTGTTCTTATTACCATTTTGTGTGTCATTTTGTGTAGTGTAATGAATTGAAGTTATTGTGAACAATGAATAAAACTAAAATGTCATCATTTTGGCATGGCTAGGCGTCATTTCGTTTTGAGCAGAAAATCACAGGCATTGTGCATGCTAAAGAGCCTGCGTATGTGTGAAAAAAATAAGCCACGCTGCAGATATGACAGGTATTCGCTAATGGTTGCCCTGATTCATAGGCGGAAGGTGCCACTAACTGTCGAAATTTCCGGAGCCCTCTACTATGGCGTCCCTCTTGTAATCAGATGGTGGTTTTGAGACGTTCAATCCCACATATCAATCAATAAAGATGCCACGAGCAGCGAATAAAAGTTCGAAGAATACGTTTCTTTGTAAAACCGAGGCAAAGTGAACGGTAGTGCGCCTAAACATCATTATTTATTGATGAGTCCATAGTAGATTAGCTGGCATTGACTTGAAGCGCACTCGTGCATGACTCGCCGGCGATCGTCTTAGCGTGAGTTCTCTGCGATCAGGGGCCTATGAGATGTAATTTGAGACCGAATTTCGCGCTATTGCGCGCAAAATGACGTCACTTGAATACCAGCTATTGCGTCACATTCACTTTATTTTTTGTTCCGCTCAAATTGTTCTCTCATCACAGAGATGGCGCTAAACTCCATGAGCAGCTGATAAGCCACCATTTTCTGAACCTATGAACTTCTATGGAGCCTTCGCTACCAGTGTATATATGCCTTGTAACAGCTATCAGTGAAGCGAAATGCTCTTTTATAAGTGTAGTCATGGGCTCGAAGTAATCGTGACGATCTCACGCAATGAGTCGCCTCAGCTATTGGTGTTTTATTTTTTTCCTTGTTACAGGGAAAATGCTAATAGGCCTGGCCCACTCAACCAATAGGGAATAAGCAATAAGGCTCCCTAAATCTAAAGCACGTTGCCAAAATTTTCAGCAAGGACGAGCTTACAAACAATTTTCATAAATTCTTACGACAACGATCAAGAAGCACTTACCAGATACCTACATGGTCTGGACTCTAGAAAACGAGTGCCCGCTGGGAAATGAGAGACTCCCCCCCCCCCAAGCTCATGTTCACCAGGCCTTCTCACAAAATGAACTAAGTAGGGAGGATGACGTTTCCATTAAGTAGAGTGATATTTCGCTACACTGCTGCTTGCACAGACGAACTTACCCGCCACCTCATCCCAGCCCAACTAGGAAAAAGGCAGAAGCCCTCAGGATATTGCGAATCAATATTTATGTTCATGGCATGCTACTACCTCAAATCTCACGCATTGGGCACACAAACACCAACACGTACCGCAATGCTCTAGACGTTTCGCCATATGGTATGGGAATGTGTACAAAAACCTCGTACCAACACCCAAACAGTAACAGAAGAGCAGTGGGAGGTGAAGCTCTCAGACCCAGACCCGTAGGATGGACACAGCCTAATTGAGCGGGCACAACCGATATGGCCTGCGGTTACCTGGAATGAGGACGCTGCCCTTCTCAGGAGCGCACAGTACTTAATCAGAACAAAAATTTATTCTTTCTCTTTCTTTGTGTGAGTGTTTACAGTTGTCAAAAATATCAGTCTGCTAGTTTTCTTAAGATTTATTTATTCATGTATTTTTGTTTTTAATAGCAAGCTTATGCTGCAGAAATGTGCAGCTAAATAGCTAGCATTTCTAGTGATAGCACTGTTTAACGCCACCTAGCTATACGTTCTTGCTTGAATGAGTGCTATCATGATCGCAAAGGCTTGTTTTTGAGACATGAATTCCTCAACGTTCTTGAGAACTGGAACAGTATGCCTTCTAACTTTTATCAGTATATTGTTGCAGTGTGACGGTGCCAGCATGTCAAGCGTCTTAAATCGTTGGCTTGCACAGTGCTTTCTGGCTTGCATGAAACGCTTGCTTGCATGTTCATACAAGACTTGCACTAGGTTGCTGCACTGAAGGAGCCGAATTAAAAACCTGTAATTGGATGTGAACTTCTTTGCTGCCAAACTAAAATGATAAGATAGTTGCACATCTAAATGAAACTAGATAGTTAAGCATGCTAGTGGTATTATCACTTTTGCTAACACTGATTCTATATAAAAATGGCAGTCACTTGTGAAGTTGGACCAGTTACTTGATACTACCAACAAATGCGAAAAGCCCTTACGAACGAAAACCTTTGTGCCTATCTTCACGCAGATGTTTTTATGGCAGAGTTTCTCGCGGGAGAATGCGCCAGCAAGTCGTTGCGTTCTATATGTATATCATTAGCGAATCTGGCTGCCCAATGGGAAACACCTTTATTGAAAGAAAGCTTATCAGGCTAGATAGCGCTACAATCGCTTCTTAAAGCCCAGGTATCATAGAATATGACAGGTAGATTACCACTATCCCTCAAGAGGAAGGTATATAACAGCTGTATCTTGCCGGTACTTAGCTATGGAGCAGAAACCTGGAGACTTACAAAGAGGGTTCAGCTTAAATTGAGGACGACGCAGCGAGCAATGGAAAGAAAAATGGTAGGTGTAACCTTAAGAGACAAGAAGAGAGCAGAGTGGATTAGGAAACAAACGAGGGTTAAGGATATCATAGCTGAAATCAAGAAGAAGAAATGGACATGGGCCGGGCATGTAGCGCATAGACAGGATAACCGCTGGTCATTAAGGGTAACTAACTGGATTCCCAGAGAAGGCAAGCGGGTTAGGGGGAGACAGAAGGTTAGGTGGGCAGATAAGATTAAGAAGTTTGCGGGTATAAATTGGCAGCAGCAAGCACAGGACCGGGTTAACTGGCGAAACATGGGAGAGTCCTTTGTCCTGCAGTGGACGTAAACAGACTGATGATGATGATGATCATCATCATCATTATCATAGAATAAACTACACTAAATACAAGTGGTGTAGTGATGTGACACTGTGCCAAATGTGCACATCCTTTTTTTTTAGGTGAGCATTCCTTACTACATGTACGTCCCATAAAAGTAAATTTGCCGCTATAGATACTCACATTACACAACGTCAAACAGCTTCCGAATGTACGCTTGTGAACGAGCAGCTACCACTTCATTGCTACCTAAGCGTCGTTGCTGTCTGTCCCATTCGACGCGTTTCCAATAGAACTGCAATGTTGTCAACGCCTTAACATACCAAGTGGCGACGACCTTTGCTTAAGGCTTGGACTCGCGCACAGCATCCATCCATATTACAAATAGCTCCACGACTTACATTCGCCTACTTAGCCTAGCTAGCCGGGCTGTAACACCGCGCGTTCCCCGCTTACGCCCGCCCTTGAAAAAATTCGTAGTCGGGCTCGAGGGGAGACACGACGTGCGTTTCATTTTCCTGTATTCCGGTTATAGCTGTTAGCTATTTAACATGCTGATGGCGATGGCGAGTCAGCTCGAGTTCATCAACCAATCAGCGTCTCTCTTCTGGTTGTCACACCGACTTCTCTGATTACGATCCCACCATTAAATACAACAGATACGACAAAGGTCTATAATAGATGTTAGTCGTTGGATTGATGATATGCCACCAAGCGTCAACATGGGTGCATGCACGTTGAACAGGGCTGTAGCACCCTGGGTGCTATAGCGAACCATGCTATAGCACCCATTGTGTCTATACTTTTCTGTTCCGCGTGTGTGTTGCTCAAAATATTTCGTGAATCAATACTAACTCGCCCAATTGTCAGTGTTCTTGCTATAGCTGCCAAATTCCAATAGACATTATGTAAGCTCTCTTACAAAAATTTACAATAAAAATAAAATACTTCTGAGGACACGTTTTACTTTCCTGTTATACCGATTCCCATAGCGGAGGGACCAACCATATATATGTTTTTTTTTCATTATTTCCTGCAAAATACATTTGGAATTCGGTGGCAACCACCCTGAATGATGCGTACGTTTTTATTGCGCCCTAATAAAGGTGGTTCAGGTTACATAAAGAACTCGTTGTCTTTTATTCTGTATGATGCAGGTCACTGGAGCGAATTTCACTGGAAGTGCTGCGAAATGGATCTCTCGAAGGTTACTCAGCCACCCTGAGAGCACTGTAAGTTCTCTTTTTCTGAATTCTCAATGAATTCCATCCACTGAATAATACTGTTCTGTTCCTTTTTGACTTGCCCACTGTGGGAGGTTCATGTATGCGTCAAAATTTCCACTCCATTTCTAAAGCATCACAGCCAAAAGATGGTTGTTACCAAATCAACAACAAAAAAAGCACACTGAATCAACTCAAAAGTTATGGTAATAAAAGTTTCTTGTGTCCACACGTGCAAGCGAAAACGTGGGAAGTCCTTCAGGCAACTGGACTACGATGGTGTTTAAGTGCACGCCATCGCTGAGTTTGCACGCATTTCTGATCCGTTTATAGGTCCTCAGACTCGAGGATTCGGATAATACAGCAGCCCAAGGCAGTTATCACATGTAGTGGCCAATCTCTGGATGAAAAGCTCATCTGTTTATGCACTAGGTGCTTAAAACCATCCTTATCGTTTGGCTCAGATGGCATGCCTTCTGCCACACTTATAAAGGCTTATGGCAGTATATTTGCCCAATATTGACTACAATATTTCACGAGTGTCTAAATGCTTCCACATTTCCCAGATTGTGGAAAACTTCACATGTTTTTCAGTATTCATGTCGGACTGCAAATGTGATGTTTCTAATTCTCGCCCGAATTCTCCACTGTGTGCCCCATTGAAGACTACTGAGCTGGCTTTTCATACATTTCATATGTTAGCGTGAATAATTCATGCATTCCTAATCAACACACCTTTCTTCCTGGCCACTCAATTAGCACCAATGTCACTAGTTTCATTGCGCAAATCTGTTCACCCATTTCTCGGAGAGGACTGGTTAGAGTAGTGACCTGAGCAAGGCTTTTGACGTAGTCAGCAACTCACTCTTTTTGGTTAAACTTGCGAACTTTGATGCTGTTCTCGGTTGTGACTTCGTCTGTTGTGAACCTCCTGCACAGCTCTCTGCTTCAGAGATCATGTTATGTTGCCGTAAATGTCCAAACGTCTTCCTCGTACAAAGTGACTGACTGGAGTCCATCAAAGGTCGGTATTAGACACACTCTTATCTTTAGTTTACGTTAACAATTTTTCTTTTGTAATCCGTTCTTCTTCTTTTCTCCTTTATACTGATGACATTAAGATATCCAAGGAAATTTATTCAGTTAACGACAGTCGCTTGCTGCAGTCAGATTTGTGTTCTTTCTCCGAATGGTGTGACAACAAGAACCTTTGCTTGAATACCTCAAAGATCAAACTCATGAGCATATCTCGCAAAACCTTTATCGTGTCATTTACAGATTCTCTCAATAACATGCCTTTATGTAAGGTGTATGAATTCAGTGATCTTGATGATAATTTTAATAGCATCCTAAACTTTTCTGCTCACAATAAACGTGTTGCCACGCCTCTGCTTCGGTCTCTTGGCTGAATTTCTAGAATTTCCCGAGAATTCAGTTCTCCTACAGCCTTCCGCGAATTGTACGCTGCCATATGTATTCCTAAACTTGAATATGCATCTATGATACAGAATGAAATTGCTAAATTTAGCAGTGACGCCATATAGCAAGTCCACAAAAATTCACAAGCATTTACAATCATCATTTCGCTACAAATAACTGCGAATCTCGTTCTAAAACTGCCAAAATATTATTATTACATCATTTCACTGTCGAGGAAATAACACTGACCTGTTATTTCTTTACGAACCAGTTCATTGTATGCTATCCTGCCCTTTACTTCTCAATTCTGCAAATTTTCGAATTCCGCGTAAGTAAACCAGAAAGAATCGGCCATTTCGTGTACCTGCCTTTCTTTGAACATTCTACTGTTCACAGAATACAAACTCTGTATAATGTTAACTTTCAAGATCTTGATGTTTTTCATAGTCCACTGATATTGCTTTTATCTCAGCTTTGCACTGTCTTGAGATAGTTTTCACAATGTACAAAATCTTCCCTTTTTCATTTTTCGGGATCATTTTGACAAATTTGTGTATACTCTTCTTTGTTTCCACTTTCTTTCCCTGATTCTCGTCTTGTGTTCTTATTCTTCACACTTTACGCTAATTTATGTTTTCTGTGCGTTTTAGCTTCTCAGACTCTCAGCGAGCTGCGTTAAGTTGTTCACTATGAAACCAATCATTGCGCAAAGGATTGTCGACCAATTTAGACAGTGTTTTCAAACCAGAGGCATGTTCTTTCATTTGTTTGTCATTCCACTGAGTGCACAAGTGCACACATGCAATAAAAGTGCCAGAAACTTTTTGTGATGATATTTTTATAGCCACAGGGTGTTTAAATTTATTTTGAAGCTTTCAACGCTTGCACTAAGCTTGCTTTAGAAAAAAATAATCAGCCCCGTCGCCTTTCAGATCAGTACTGACCCTGCGTCTTACAACATCGCGACCGCAGCTAAACCCAAGGACACGTGTTAATCATCGTGGTCAGTCTGTACATGCTAGCGCTTCTCAGTCGGTGTGTGTCATCTTTGTTGTCATCGTCCGCTAGCACCCGAGCACGGGCAGCCAGCTAATTAGCTATTTAGTTAAACGGTGTACTTGGCTAGTTAGGCCAGGTCATGCTATGACCAAGCTAATTATGCGAAGCCATAGTAACGCAAATGTAATGACGCCGCATTTTAAGAAGACCATGCCAAAGAAGCCATGTAAAGCTATAGGACCGAGCTAACTAAAGCATGCTAGTTGATGAGCTAACTAAACGATGCTAATTAACGGGACGTTAATCATGAACATGCTAAGTACATCAATGCTTCCGTATTAATATACTGGCAATTATAGTCTGCTAATCAGTATTACGTTTAATAGCTTATACTGATCATCGCCTTGCTAATTACGCCCGTGATAATCGCTTTCAATTTGAACTTTATCAACGACGACAAAACAGCACAGTGTAATGTTCGTTAAGCCTTAGTGAAGTATTACAAGCATATTTAAACAAGAGCTTATGCGCTCTTCACATCGAAGCCGACCAAGCACATTAGTACACGACCAACTTAAAACGCTGCAAGTAGCTAGGTTATCAGAAGCTTCTTTGTGACTCCAGCCTTGCACAAGTACAGTGCAAGCTCAATGAATTATTTTATATGCAAAGAAGATGCTGCTTAGCATTCACCGCATCAAATGCTTGACAGCAACACCGGCACCATGACAGTCCCGAATTTATTGATTGATATGCGGGGTCTAACGTCCCAAAACCACCTTATGATTATGAGAGACGCCGTAGTGGAGGGCTCCGGAAATTTCGACCACCTGGGGTTCTTTAACGTGCACCCAAATCAGAGCACACGGGGCTACAACGTTTCCGTCTACATCGAAAATGCAGCTGCCGCAGCCGGGATTCCATCCCGCGACCGGCGGGTCAGTAGCCGAGTACCTTAGCCACTAGACCACCTCGGCGGGGCCAGTCCCGAGTTGAACTGGGGCCTTCTTAGAATCAACGAGTTTGTATGCGAGTTCACGCGTCAATCAGTTTGAGTGGCAGACGCCCGCGGCGAAGATCGGGTTCGCCCACCACGTTTGCTCTTGCCGAGGAGCAGTACTCACAACCAGCGGCACGACTACTCTATCAGCTTCATCACACACGCACGCAGAAGCAGAAGTGATATCACCACGTGGCTACGATGTCTCGCATTCCATTTCACCACGCTCCAACATATCCAAATCACAGCCGCGCTGCCAACATGGAGTGAGCTCTCCTGGTGACCACCTGTTCTTTTATTTATCTGCCATATTTGATAGGAGGGAAAGGAACAGCACGAAAGCGCTACGTGTGCACCCTTGCTGCCTTCGTGAGTGGAACTTTTCATACTGCAGGTGGAACAAAAGACCTTGTCCGAAAGAAGACAAATGCCCTTGAAGAAACCTGAGGGAGGTGCGTGCTGAGTTGGCAAAAAAAATAGCACAACATTCGCGCTGACGTCGCTGCACGTGGCTGCACTGTTAAAATGTTGACTGGGTGGCGGCGCTGACGTGTTAACACGCGGTGTTTCTCGGGTAACCACCGCAAATGTTGCACATGCCTTTCCAAAGCCACGTGCGTTCTTGTAGACATTTTTATTAACGCTGGCATCCCGTGATCTGCACTGTCTTCATGTCATGGCTGCCATAAAGCGAGCTCGGAGCAAACTCGTCTGCCCGAGAAGCTCGGGTAATCCTGCGTAACACCCTTACTTTATTTTTGCGTGCGCCTGCACTAAGACTTCATGGCTGTTCCAGGGCCCGTTAAATGAATGATTGAGCGAACTAATATTATCTTAATAATAATGTAATGATATATAATTATTCCTTATTATGTGGTTTGTATACACAGAAAACGCAAGGCACAGCAGAAATAAGAAGGGAAAAGGCTGATAACTCCCACATAGAGGGGCACAAGGTTAACGCCTGCCTGTTAGTTCGCGAAGGAGAAACATAGAGGAAAGGAACACAGGAGGGGAAAAAGGAGCGAACAGAAAAAAGTAAAACAAGAAAGAAAAGAAACCAGGTGTAAACACAAAAAATAGTCACATGAAAAAATGTCTATAAATGCGAGGCCAAATCGGTTGTCTTAGAAAGTTAGCGGGGCTTGAACGGCCTGGTCACGCCTAGTAGCATATCCCCCCGGTAACAGGCAACCATCAAGATCGGGCACCAATCGCTGTGAATGAAGTAAAGAAGTACAAATTTAAGGGCTTGTTTGTTTTTTCTAGACACAATATTAATGATAACCAAGAGATTAAGGTGCCAAAGGAAGTATTGCAGAAAGTTTAGGAGCTTATGCCAGTTAATGTGATGTTAAAACGGAACGATCTCACGTGTGTTCCATTCGGGTGTCAGCCTTCAACTATGAAATAATTTTCAAAGATATTGTCAAAACCAAACCACATCACTAATATTTGTTTGCTTTAAGATTTTCTAGTTATTGCTGTCTGAAACACAAGATGTCTTTAGTTATTCAATTATTTCACTCTATTACTCAAGTGGCTGAGACAATGGACCGAAGTTATATATATGAGCACCAATCGAAAATTTTGCTTTAGGTGAACTACAAAAAGAACACTGCAGTTCAGGACAGAAAGCGTATCCGTAGGCGAAACAGCTTCATCCGAGCCGTCATAAAGGGAAATGTCAAACGAGTCTGACTGAAACTTCATCCTCCTCTTTTGCACTCACGATGCTCGAAGAGTCCCTTATATTCTACACAAATATGTTAGATGACGTCATATTAAGAAAGGGGTCTTTGAGTATGCTCACAAACTTGGCACATCTAACCGTACTACGTGAATGGGCATTGTAGAAGCGTATGATTACACTAGAGAAGCAATAATTTCATCCTATATAAGGGAGCAAGCTAAACGTTGTATTGCATGTGAGTTGGCGTCTCTGAAAGCATGGAACACTTGCACTTCTGTTGAAATTAGTGAATTTGGTGGATAACAACTCCTAGTTTTTTACGTAGGCTGTTGGTCAAGCTTGGCCAGACACAAGTCCGAGAATTCAAAGGGTGCTTATTCATATATGTTGTGCTGCTATGATGAAGGTATTTTTCCAGCTGATACACACATGCACATTTAAGCTCCCAAAGCAATGTATGTTTTTGTATAGTGGTATCGCACGTTTACAGTAGTTGCTGATTATTTATGCTTGCTTTGATATACAGAGACAAATCTTAAGAGCGCGAGGGTAATAAGCTGTAGTTAGTGAATATTTCTCCTGAAAGTTTCAAAATAAAAAATATTGACAAAAAATGTGTGAATTGAGTTTAAACAGCCTTTAGCAACAATTGTTAGGAAATTTTAGCAGTTCAGAAAATCAGGCACAAGCCGTGAAAGTCGAGTTCTCAAGATCATTTAGCAATAACCATTAAGAACCTTTATTATTCCATAAATATTGAGAGAAAACCTGAGAGTCGAGTTTTAATATCTGCAGGTTCAGCAAATAATGCGCACTCGCTAGCGCAAGCAGGGACCGTAAGCAGGGATCAAAATCAGCATTGTTTTGCAGTCAATTTTCTTATGAAATTCTATATCGCATGATATTATACACCTAATGCACAATAATGTTTTTAAGACACGATTGAAAAAGTGTCTATTGAATGTATAACTGTTGCTTTTTGTTAATTTCCCGTATCTTGCTTTGTTTGTTTGTTAAAAAGTTTCAAACACCAATCTAAGCACTTGAAAATTTCTTGTTACTTGCTCTGTTGTTATTCGTGTTTTAGCTTTTCATTTGTATTAACATAGGAGGTGCCGCCTGTGGTTTGTTACCTTGGGACCTTTTTCGCCATATTTACTTTCAATGCACTACATTGACGCTAATAAAGAAAGATTGATTGATTGATTGATTGATTGGTAATGGGGCAAAAGTAAGTAATTAAATTGTATCTGCATTATTCTGCATCAAAACGCATAGGCATTGGCCAATAGGGCAGTTTAGGCACGTTGGTAATCCATTTTGAGGAGAACTAAAATCACATGAAACACGTGGACGACATAAGGCACACATAAATACACACACAAGCACAAAAAAAAGAAACATTACACATAGGTTTGAAGCATTTCTGTTCTACCATATATATAACCTGAATTTTGAAGAAATAAACTAATGGCTGCGAAATTTACCATTTTTTGCGTGCAAGCGCTTTCAAAGTGGAATTACGCAGGTCGCAATTAAGCACCCATGCCAGAGCGAGCAGAAACAAAATGCAAAGTACAAGCACTTCGAATATTCACAGGCACCATGGAGGCAGTGCACAGTCAACAAAATGACAGTGATCATTCTGCTTAATTTGCATGCACATGAGCGCTCCCGGCCTTTGACTTTCAATGACTCCATTAAGTGTAATCTTGAATGTACGTGCTGTTCAATGAATGGAGCCGGCCACTTGTCAGAGCCTATAGAAAGTTGGAAATACAAAATGTCTAATGAGCGCTGTTCCTCTTCACTTATCTATCCCCTCGTTATTTCAAGCAGCATTCAGAGTGCTTACTAATGTACTACAACCAACTTACTACCCGACGACCTGAAGGTACAGTAGCCCGCCTTCCCTCATGCCAGTGTCTTTTTTTTTCTTTATGATCGCGCTTCTAAGTAAAGTGTACCATTAGCGAGACAAGACTTGTGCTATCGAGTTCTTTACAATATATTCAGGATATTCGAAAAGAACATCCGATGATGAAGACGGCAGTACAAAGGACCTACAAATTTAAGTACAAGTTGATTTTTTCTTGCGCTGGTGCCTAACTGAAGGCGCGGATTAGGTATAAACGAAAGTGGTTGACCTTGTTTAAGATAAGAAAGAATGCATACCGACTGCCTTCTTATTAATGAGATCGTTGTGGCATAACTTGTCAGGCAATGACAAAAATCATTGCCTTACAGGCTTTATTTTATTTTTTTTTTAGGCAATGCGACATTCATAAATTCGTCTGTGCCTGACGGCATAATTGTATAGTCGTTGAACTGAACTACTTTTACACGTGGACATTACTTGCAGGTGAAATTCAAATGAATGATAACACAAAAATACTAATCATTACACTTTGTAGCACTTATTCTTATTAACCAAACCTATAGCCTGTGAGCTGGCATGGTATTTCGAGTTCTCAGAGAGATTCTGTTTTCGAGATCTTCATTGACATACAGTGTGACAAAATACATAACAGTTCTACTTGCTTCTCAGCTTCAATAAGTCACAATAAAGCGCATCTTAGTGAAAAAACAGTTCTTGGAACATTTTAAAGGTAATTTTCATGGCGGATTTCTCAATGTTCACGCCCCATCAGCTCTGACTGTATCCGTGTAGACTAATTTATGTTACAATCTACGATAACGGTAGTTGTCACAGCTTGTTTCTCAAAAATCTGTATTGATCGATGTAGCACGCATTTATCCAGCTCATTGCTTCTCTCGTACTTTCGTGGAGGGTAAAAGAGCATATACATACATGAACTCATACTCTTGTATGTCGCGAACTTCTCTCCTCGCTTCGCCGTGGTGGTCTAATGGCTAAGGTACTCGCCTGCTGACCCGCAGGTCGCGGGATCAAATGGCGGCTGCGGCGGCTGCATTTTCGATGGAGGCGGAAATGTTGTAGGCCCGTGTGCTCAGATTTGGGTGCACGTTGAAGAACCCCAGGTGGTCGAAATTTCCGGAGCCCTTCACTACGGTGTCTCTCATAATCATATGGTGGTTTTGGCATGTTAAACCCCACATATCAAACAATCAATCGATCTTCTCTCCTCATGTGAACTCTCGCTTCTTTTCAAATACCCCCACCTCCCCACAACGGTGACCTTAATATATAACGTTTTCGAAATTTTTGTGTCCCAGAAAGTTTTGGTGTAGGTCTTACGAGACTTGTACAAAATTTATAGGAGATTCAAAATACAGACATTCATTTTGTTTAGTTTTCGAAGGAGCAACAATGCACACCAGGCAAAGTCTTTGTTACCTCACTGCCATACAGAAGATGATGAAGATGCCGAATGGAAGAGAATTATTTTAATGGGGCCTTGCCACGAAAGTAAAATAGAAAACTAGGAGGGTAAAAATATGCCCGGGTTAAAGAGTTACGATAACTGCGTTGACATCCCGCTGGTGTTACACGGAAGAAGCAGAAGAGGAAACAGCGGCGACCATGTTTTTGATAGTCGCGCCTGCTTAGTTTTTTGCGGCCCCTTATATATGCATCAGTGGTACGCAAAGAACTATAAAAATACCATCAAAACTCATCCAGCGGGATACTTTCTATCCTTTTGTGTTGAAAGCGTTCACACAATGACATCATCTGAATTCTAAGGAGGGGCTCCATGACGTCCTTCTACCAAGATGCGTGCAAAATCGCAGCAACAATTATACAAGACGAAAACGTCGTGCGCTAAGTGCCCGCTAAATGGAACGTTAGCCACTATTTCCGACTCCCATCCTAGAGGTCAATTCGAAAAGCACTTTGTCAATAAGTATTTTAATGAATCTTGGCCGAACAGCACCCACAAGATGGCAGCCGCTTTAGAAACAGCTGTTCGACTTCCCGAGTGGTAGTTTCACAATACATGTATCATAGCGTTTAGCGCTGAAAATGAATGAAGGTCTAGACTACAGATATATACCTTCGATTAGGAGGTGTTGTGTCTCCTGAAATCTCGCTGTATAGCAAAAGGTAAAAACGAGGTCAACAAAGACCACGTGAGGTAATGGCGTTTCACGCAGGCCGAGGTTTAACCGGTACTTGGTGTTTCGCTCAGAAGAGCTTCAAATATTAAATTTTTTGTTCTGGTTTGAGCTACGTTTTTATTGTACGGAAAAAAAAGATTCCCACCAGAAGCCCTCAAGTAACGTTTGAAAGGTCGGCAGGCCAGTCATATTGTGTTCTTGTCAAAATGTGGTATTCTCCGCCTTTTCCCTATATGAAAAAAAAATTGAGATTGCTCGAGGTAAAAAGGGTAAAAATACACTGTTTCATGTGTACAAATCACTTTGACATGATTGGTTTCCATATTTGGGTGACGTCGCATATGACAGACAGAAGTAATGGCACACAGAAAAAGAAAAGTTCTGAATAGTGAATTCCTAACGGTGTCAATGGCTTAGAATCTGATGTATCATTTTCTTTGATGTTTTTAACTAATAGTACATAATCAATGTAGAGGTGACTTTACGAGTGACAGCTGCCGTGGTTTCATTAGCGTCCTTTACCGAAGAAGGGGAAGTGCCCCGAAATTTTTTATCGATCGTCGGCTAATGCGAATTCAAAATACACAACTGTGAAATTTTTTCAGGGTAGAGGAAGACACGTTTCAAGTAATGCATTATTTCCAAGTGCTTATCTGCGGTTTCCATAAAGATCGATTGGCTGTCGATTGCGTTAAAAATGCTTCATTATTGCTCGAGTTCGATCGAGCAAATAAAATACGTATTGCACATCCTCCATGCATGCTCTTCCTAGACGTACGATAAGCTTTTGATTAACTCGCATGCGCTGGTTCATTATAATCCATGCAGTGCATGTAATTGTGACGATAAGAGCTTGTCACTACAATTTACTTTAGAACTTCTCACCTTCCTGGGGTATAATAAGGCAAAAGCCATTATTGTTTTTGCTAACATCTGTCAGTCTTCGTGTTCCTTCGTCCGTGCCTAGATATATTTGCTCAAGTAATGATACAGACCCACAATTGTGTCGCTGCTTTCATTTCGCAAACATGAACGTCCTGGTGTATTTAATTCAATTTTGGCACATTGCTGTTCAGCCAAGCATAATATGAAGTAACGACAAACCTTCATTCACAGACAAACAGTGCTGACAGTTTCAGCGGAAACCCTCTAGCGCGACTCACTGTCGATGGAGAAGACGCGCTAGCAAGCGATTCCACGGAAAGCAGTTCGGAGAAGTGCCCCAAAAATGTGGATTCCCCTGATACCAAACGCTATACTGCACGCTGTACATGCGCAAAAAAATCGACATGGCATCGTCAATCGAATGGCCACAAGTTTTCACTGAACACCACTGTAGAATTGATAAAAGTTTTTTTTTTCAACTTTTTTTGCTGTGATATTCATTCTCTTCAGAGCTGGTTCCCGTAAGAATGCAACTATCATTCAGGAATCACATTCTACGCTGATTACATTGTTCACTGGGTTAGCAGATGATCTAATGCCGATCCGCATACTTGTGTGAAACTACTAGAAGCTCATGGACGGACAGAAAACTTTCTTGGCGAAGTCAGCCAAGAAATTTCACAAGAGCAGCCAGCAGTCATGCCTTACCACCCACTGGAACAAAAGCACGGCGTGTCGTTTGTACCACATACTCAGTCTTGACTAAAACTGCACAGTTTATAGCGATCGATGCAGCGCTGTGACAATGACAAACAGGAGCAATGCACCACTCGCAAGATTGTTGCGCTGAGTGGTGCGCTTACGCTCTTTAATTTCACATTTACAATGAGCAGACAATGAGGACACTACATGAGTAGCAAATTCTGTCGACACACTTGCATCTGTTGACGTATACAGTTAATCTGTCGATGCATAGTGTCGCACGTGAGCATTGTTGTGATTGAACAGTTGGACCCTTTGGCATCTCGAACGAATTAGTGTGCAGCTCGCTACACAGCTCATTTAGCAGTTCGATATTGTTCATCCGCTGACACTGTCACCTGCTTCGACACCACAGCGTAAAGCAAGTTTAGGTTATACCTGGGCAATTCGCCCACCTGTACGGTGCTCCTTTTACGGACATCAGTAAAACGAGCGCTACTTTGTACAATTAGGGACTTGTTTTCGCAGCGCAAAGCACTGCAGCTAACTAAAAAGGAACACAAACATAGAAAAAAGGTAGGTGTGGATAAGTTTGTTATCGTTGCCGAAGAACTCTCTCTCTCTCTCACTCCCTCTCTCTCTCTCTATATATATATATATATATATATATATATATATATATATATATGGCGAAGCATTTCTCGTCAGGCAAGGCTCAAGACAAACCATCTAACTGCAGTTTCTTCCAGACGACATCAATCTAACTAACGAAAAATAACCATGGGCGCACAGCCAATCTATCTCCTCTCTGCAGCTCGTTACGCAGTTTTCTAACAAAACACCCAGATCCAATATTCCGCCACTCCGCCAGGCCTTGGGGTAAGCGAAGTTGTGCTCCGGTCGAGGCAGCATGTTCTGTGGGTCGGCACTCAGGCACTCACAGAGGGGCGCGGTCGCCTTCATCCAGCGCGTTGTCCATCGGTGGCAGTCAAAGCGACGGAGGCTTCATAAACAACTGCTAATCCCTGAGTACACGCGGCGATAAAGATGCATCAGGCCCAATATACGCCACCCCACATGATGCGGGCAGTGCCAGAGCTTTCCAGGGATGTCACGTTGTGGTCACGCGGAGCCCCTCCATCAACTTTCATTCCTTCGCGCGCGCACTGAGGCAGCCAGGGCTAGGCTTTACTTTAATACCGCTGGCCGCGCCCCTCCCTTGCCTTCTTCCACCTCCGTGCGCAGCGTTCTCAGTTTCGTTGGCATTCTGGCCCGGCGAAGCCCAGGGGCGCGTGAACGGCCTCCAGATTGGGGCGGCGCGCGGATTGTGGACGCGCCGTGATCGCGCATCGGACTCCATTTTATGGCAAGGCGGCCGTCGCAACGACGAGTCTTGCTGCATTCACCCACCCGTCCCTTTCTCCTCATCTTCTGTCCTTACACTCAATCAGCTATCCCGCCCCTCACCCCGCTCAAGCCTTACGTTCGAATATCCCCAGTTCGCTATACGCCCTTCATGAGTCCCTCTGGGAAAACCTTTTTTTCATCCCTTTGTTCCTCTTTCATGCACCCTGTTTTTATTCTCGTCGTGTGCACCCACAAACCAATATTTGTCTCTCTTGGAACAAAGCCAACCTCCGAGTAAGCCCTCGTGGACAACTTGTACTTTACTCTCATTGCTTTTTTACACACTCCTCGAAACAACTTGCTCTAAAGGATTGGAGAAAAATTATGTTGAAACAAAGCTCGTGATGAAACAAATTCTAATAAACAGACAAAAAAAACTACTGCTATTTTTTTAATTTACTTTGTCATCAATGTGGCGGATGCCGTCATTGAACAAAACTACCCCACTAGGATGCTGGCGAAATAACTTGAAGTGGCTGTCATGGCTGCGAGGGAATTTTGCTCTACTATAACAAGGTTAGCTACTCCGCACGTGCGCTTCAAAGCGAAATAAATAACTGAACGTGAATGAGCTGCCTTTGAGAAGAGCTGAATTTGTTTTGAACTACACATACGGTTTTCCCCTGTGCTTCTATTTAGTTATCCTTGCAACTTTCTTTCTTATGTTGGATACGTTTTCTCTCTCTCTCTCTCTCACACACACACGCACACACACACACACACACACACACACACACACAGCCCCTCCACGGGGGTTCAGTGTCTAAGGTACTCGGCTGCTGACCCGCAGGTCACGGGATCGAATCCCGGCTGCGGCGGCTGCATTTCCGATGGAGGCGGAAATGTTGTAGGCCCGTGTGCTAAGATTTGGGTGCACGTTAAAGAACCCCAGGTGGTCGAAATTTCCGGAGCCCTTCACTACGGCGTCTCTCATAATCATATGGTGGTTTTGGGACGTTAAACCCCACATATCAATCAATCAACACACACACACACACACGCACGTACGCACACATGCACGTACGCACACACGCACGCACGCACAAAGCCTTTCAAGTCAATAACTATTATTCTTAAAATGCTTTGCTTGTTTGTCGGCCAAGTTCGACTGTCGCAAACTGCTTAATCTGCATCGAAAAAAGGCACTGCTGAGAGATACAATTGCACTTCGGGACACATTTTAACACTCAGGAGTCATCGTATCAGTGGCGAATGGCTACAAAAAAAATGTTTTTCTTAGTTTCTAAGATGCTAATACAAGTTATTTACTATCCAACAGCAGTGTACAGTTTTACCAACGCAGGTTACTCATGTGTCTGAAGAATAGGGCGCGGTATTGTGCATGCTCAGAACCCAGGCATAGAGTAAGTTTACCTCCACCAAATCAGTGGAAAAAAGTTGAAGTTGCGGCGGTTCCCACCCTGCGAATTTATACGACACAAAACGAATGACGCGAAAATCATTCGCTTATCTGTCTCACCGAGCTGCGGAGACTGCCAAGACTTTGTTGATTCTTCAGATCGTGGAATTTGTGCTTCACTTCACTTTATTTCCTTAAAGTCCCCCTTCAGGGGTACTACTGAAGGATGATGTCCAATAAAACTATACAATGATGTTTTGAATGGCTTCGGAAAGCATGGATGGGTTGGTCATGGTAGAAATAGCATCAGGAATGCCGTTCCAGTCTTTTGCTGCTCGTATAAAAAAGGAGGCTTCGAATGTTGTGGTCCGGGTACATGGTAGTGCGACTTGAAGCGGATGACCAGTGCAATGAGATATGTGTGGAGAGGTCGTTTTGTACGGTGGATGACTCAGTAAACTGAAATACAACATATGAAAAAAAAAGGAGAGGGCGGCACTCAAGTGTTTCCGATCCTCATTCTGCCTTCAAATATGACATGCTGATATCACATGAGTATGCAAAGTGAATAAACCTGGCAGCCCGATTTTAGATTTATTACGCATATTCGAATGCCATTACACGTATTCAAAGCTTAGCCTGTTTAAGAGGCTAAAATGAGGAGTTCTTCCAGAAGCCCTGAAGGCATTGCGATTTGATAATGTACGAGAGAAAACAGCTAAAACAGGTTTTTTCCTTTGTCAGCACCCAAAGAAAAATAGGAGGGACTTAGCTTCGTAGATAGCTAAGTAATTTAGGATAGGACAAGGTAAATTTATAAATCTACTTTGCTGAACACGGCCTCTGGCGTGAGGCACACTGGTTTGTTTTTTGATCAGCTGAAGTTTTGGCCTTCCAGGAAGGCTTTCTTTTTCAGTGGTAATTTTACGGCTAAAATGAAAACCAGTGCACGAATTCGATAAGCATATCGATTCGAGCTCAGTCAGTTGGTTTGTCTTCCAAAGCATCCTGCCACGAGTTAGAGTGCTGTAGAGGGCGTAGTTTTGCTGATGCTAACCACCAGTGAGACAGGAAGTGGAGGGAGGAGGAAAGCAATGACTACGAAGTTAGCCGCGAGAACAAATATATGCTAATAATAAGCCAATCGCAAAGAACAGGCTCACTGCGCGGTAAGCGAACTGTCATACTGGGTCACCGAGTGCGTCCACCTTTACGTGATGGTGGTTGACCCCCCATACGTAAAAGGAAGCTGCACCCTCCGGTGTCTTGCGCAGCCAGTCCACGAAGAGCAGGGCATTCCCCCGCAGCATGAGAAGTGACAGCATACACGGACCTAGAGAAGATTCCTGTGTTCTCTGACCTTCACCATCGCCCTGAAATCTGTGCGCACCCTACAATCATTTTAAAGCCATGAAGTTCTGCCTCCCAGCTGTTACAGCCTGAAGTTCCAGGGAATCGATCGATGGTCTCGTTCTGTGTATTATTCGCAGATAATAACTACCGAAAGACAATCAATCCAAGGGGTGCATTCGTTGTTTCTTAACTGCACCATTCTTCACTTAAATTGAAAGAAACTAAAGTAGACGAAACATAACCCTTTCAGTCGGTGTCATCCAAACACCGACTTCGAATTACGCATCCGACGCTCTCTAACACCTTCCCACTTCTCCCACCGCAATCAGACGTTGATTTTAGGCTGTGTGCGTAACACAAGTAATTTATTTTTGCTACATAACTAGTGCGAAAGGAATGCTAAGGTGCTGCTAACTATAGATCAAGTGAGATGGCACGCTACAGCAAGCTCGGTGAAGCGTTGCACACATGGACGATTCACTGGATGTGCTCCGTACAAATACGTATTCAATTTTTTATTGATCCTCTGTACCTTCACACAAACTACATTTAGCTACCACGGCTTGTATTCACAGGGCTTTTTTTCTTTGGCTATATGAGCCCAATTTTTAATAAAGTCATTACTTGTAAAGGTAAAAAAGTACTATTGCTATTCATCTCACAATACTTCATATACCCTATACCAAAAAGCTATGTGTGTACAAAGAAAGGACGTTCGATCTTGTCTATAAAAACAGCCATGCCTGCGGCTACCTTAGCAAATCTGTTCATAGACAAAGAAGCCATATACCCGGCGCTAAGATCATCTCAAAACCAGCAGACTGTTTGCGGCATGCTTGTACAGACGCCGTTATTGTAGGGCCCCAACTTAACATCCCCTCCTATTGAAATAGATCAAATTTCAACTACTCTTCGAAGTGAAATGGAAAAGCATTACAAACCTATCTTTGCGGTAAAAGTAAGGTCAGACATGGGGAATACTCTTTGTGCCCATCGCCTATTGTGAGGACAAGTGTAACGTGAGAACAACAAGTTTTTTTGTTTGTTTTTTCGCCTTACGGCTAATGGTTCGTGCACTGACGAATAGGGTTACACTCAGCTTAGACTCACCCTAGGATGGGACACTGCTTGCCCGACGCATGCGAGTTCAGCTTGCCGTATGCCATTACTATAAGCCGTGCTCCTTGTTAGTCGATACACATTATGTTGGTTACTTTTACTTCTAAACTTTTCCATAGAACGTCACAAATAAAGAAACATAAGATGCTGACTTCCACACAAACTCAAGCACTTTTTTTTTACAAAAATCTGCTTTTGCAACGCTTACATGGCTAAAACTCGATTTTGCGAACTTTCAAAGTTAAACAACGAGGCACATACCGATATGATCGTGCCTTCGTGGTTACATGAAGGCTCCGGCATCAAATATTATTATAACCCTGCTGGCTTTTTGTTTGAATTTTTTAGGAAAGCGGGGAAACACTTCAGCAAATGTCCGCGTATGTATTACGCACATGCGGATATACTCTTTTTGTTTGACAGCACCAAAAAGCAATAATTTTTGTTTAGATTATCGGCGGGTAGATTAAATAAAAAACTTAATATACGACTTATTGAGGGGATTCTGAGAGCTTGCCGTTTTGACACTGGGAAATAGGGACGTTATACTTTTCGGCACACTTCCGGCAAAACATAAGAGGAAAATTGGGGGTTCCTTAAGCTTCGCCCTCAAGAGTTCAACGCAATATCAATATCCTGTTCCTAGTGCATTGTTTAACAACTTAGTGCATACTTCTTATTGTGTCATGTCACTAGAGAAGTTTAAATTGCAGATTACTACAATGTAACAGATTAAACTGAAAGTGGCTATTCACATACGGCGGCATTCTGAGTAATTTCTAGCATGCTTTCAACGACGAGCAATTATTGGCGTGAAATCTTCTCGAGCTTGCATGCCCCTCCCCCCGTCCTCCCTTTCCACGGCCTTAAAGAAATAGGTGCAGTAACGTGTGTGCCTCTTGTAGTCGGTGGCCGGCTTTAGACCTGGAGCCATCACCTATCCTGGCTACTTGACAAGAGTGAGGTGACCAAGAAGCACAGACGCTTAATTTGTCTGCGAATTTTTTTCGAATGTTGATTATTTCAAACGCTTTTGCTGGAGCCTTACCCCTCTAGAGTGTCGCTTGGCCTTACTGCTGCCAAAAAGTGTACCGATGTAACAGACGAAGTAAACAAGAAAGTTGACGAATTCAGGCCGAAACTTGAACATGGCGTGAGAAAGCAATCGAGCGAGTTTGAAAAAAGTCTAGAGAGCTTCAGTGAGAGGTTTGAAGTCGTAATAAAACAGAATGCTACTCTTGTAAAAGAAAATGAGGTACTAACGAAATCCAAAGAAACATTCACGGTTGACTGGAAACGTAAGAAAAAAGAGCTTGAGGAATTTAGTTTACCTGAGTTTACAGCTAACGAGCAATACTCTCGGCAATGTGACATTGAGATTAAAGGAGTTGTTCAGAAACAAAAATAATATTTTAAAGACATTGTATGCGAAATAGCACTACGTGCGAGTGAACCTTTAACGCCAGATGACATTGAAATTGCACACACATTCAGAGCACGAAATTCAGGCCTTCCCAAATATTACAGTTCAGTTTAAGAACCAAGAAAAACGTGAGTCTTTTTCTTATAATAGCCAAAAGACTCATCTTTTAACATTCAATTTGGGCAATGCATCTTACACGCCAGTATTTGTCAACGAACACCTCTGTTCACCATTGAAGCGGTTGCTGGGCATGGCAATTGAAAAGAAACGTTCGTCAGGGTGGAAGTTTGTGTAGACAAAGGATGAGAATATACTACCCAGGAAGGTTCAGCAGTCGCGTGCCATACATGTGTGCATCTCAAATGGCCTAGAAAAATCAAATAAACTTAGTTTACGCATGACAAAAGAACTAAAATATCAAAATGGCGCAAAACTTTGACGATGTGAATCTCACTAATGCCTCTGAGAATAAAAAAGACTTAAAAGATTTCACTTAAACATGCAGTCTGCGCAAAAGAAATTAGAGCAGTATCACATTCTCTTAGAAGGCTTTCACTTTTGTTTTGGCATCATAATGTTAACAGAGACATAGTTCGCGTCACAAAGTGATGTTATCGGAGGCATAAATTACTCTACCTTTTATGTATATTGAGATGGCCGACCAGGTGGTGTGTTATTGATTCATGTGAAAAATGTATTCATCTGATATTATTCCCGAGTTCTCTTTTGCTTTGTCTTATGTTGAATTAGGCGTTGCTGTCAAGCCTAATACTGATGTTTTTTTTCTGTATTGTATCACCCACCAGACAAAAATATGGCTTGTTTCATTGAATATTTTAAAGTGTTACAAGATTACGTGAATCAAAATAGTCTAACACTTATTTTAGGAGGGGACCACAACATTTATATGTCAAATTCATCGGTGTCACAAAACTGAATGCTGTATTAGTATCACAAGGTTCGATAACGTCATTAAAATGCACCAACACACATGGCCATGCAAAGAAGGACCGTAATAAACATCTTTATAACTAACTTTACTCCTTATGATAATGTAAGCGGAGTTGTTTAATCACATGTCAGTGACCACCTGCCTATATTTTTACTTTACAAAGTTCATTACAAGGCAACTAACAAAGCTAGTCCTTATAGCCGGAAATTACAAAATACCACACTTAGTACACTTGAGTGCGTTCGCGCTAAGTTAAAAACGTTAACTGGAATGAAGTGTACAACGCCACAAAACTGACGAAGAATAGGGTGATTTATTGATATATTTGCGAATATACATCATGAATACTTGCTCAACATTACAATAAAAAGTGACAGCTTCAGCGCAAAGGGAAAGCAACGAACGCAATAACAACAAATTGGAAGGTCGCGCGCTGAATGGCAAGCAGATCAAAACGTGCCCCGCGTTTCTCGCGCACAAATGACGCACAAAACGTACTCACAGGTACAGATGAAAGCGAATAAGCGCCTTCATTGTTACTTTGCTGTGTCTGAAAAGCGCGCCTTTTTCACAACCGGAGACTGCGCAATGATTGCAGTAACCGTTGTGCGCCTGGTAACTCCAACAGGATTGTTCCAGTGAAAGTGCAAGGCCTGCCTCGGCATACGATTGTTTCCACTACAATATAAGCAAGCGCACGCGTGAGAGTTCACACTGCCCTCTCCCCGCGGGGCAAAGTACGCGTGGGGCATGAAAGTGTCGTGACGATGTGGCAACGCGCCCTCATTGTCCCGTATTGCTGGTAATGCTGAAAAAAAAAGACGGTAGCTCCCCTTAGATGCCCATCACCAGCGGTGAGTGGTAGACACAAATAGCTTCCTGTTTGAATGTTGAAGGATGTCCTCCTTCAGGGCTCAGTGACGAACGCCTCGCATCACAATTCGGAGGTCCGACGTACGATTGCGCGCACCGTAGTCTTTTTCTGGGTTATTTTTCTTTTTTTGCGTTTTCCTATATATCAATACATATACAAACACGGTAAGTGATGGTGACGCCAGCGGGAAAATCCAGCCGAAAGAGTCCATATATTTGCTATCGCAATAAAAAAAAATCGAAGCAATCTCGTAAACCTTCGATTACAAATCATTGCCTTCAATTATTTCAAAAGAAATGCAAGTTATTTTAGAGATCCTGAAGTACACGCAACCCTGAGGACTGGGAGACGTTCAAATAACACAAAAATCAAACTAGCTCATTTCTCCATAATACTAAGCAAACGTATTTGCATAACTTTTTTTAAGGATCACCATCATTCTAAACCAGAATATGTGCGGAAAAATTAAAAGTGCTTTTAAATCGTTTCACTTTTGATGATTGAATTTTTTATGGTGATGACTTGACCGAAGCGCTTAATAAATTTTTCGTGAATCTAAATACCAGTTGTCACGACTAGGAAGCTGCCAACGCCGTCTACAGAAATGACAGCAGTCTTTACCTAAAACATACAAGTTCATGTGAGGTGCAAACTGTGTTGACCTCGTATAAAAATAGCTATTGAGAACTTACAAATAAGGCTGATATGATACACGGTAGATTTACCGCACCACTTGCTGCTCTTATTTACAACTGAGCTTTTTCTACGGGCACATTCCCGCAAAAAATGCAATTTTCAAACGTTGACGTTATTTTCAAAGGCGGAGACAAAAAAAAATGGCAGATCCAACGTACAGTGGGAATCGATGATATGCAAATCACGAATGCGGAAGGTTGATATGTCACTTTAAAACGAGCACGTTACAAGGTGGACGTAAATTATTGCATACGTGACTTCCATGTCATCACTATTATTTTCGCGCCTGGCATTTGTGCTCGTCGTCCATCCACGTCACGTAATACCAAATTTTGTATATGTGTAGCTGGCGAAACGGCCACGAGCATGCTATGCGCATAGCATGTAGTCATGTTTTTACATGGCACGCATGTCATCATTATCATTTTTGGATGTGTTATTCACTTTCGTCGTCTGGTCACGTCATGTGATACCAAATTTGGCATATGTGGAGCTAGCGAAACGGCGGTGGGCGCGCTATGAGCATAGCATGTGATCAAGTTTTACATGACACGCATATCATGATTATCATGTTTGGACGTGTCAGTTATCTTTGTTGTCTATTCACGTCACGTGATACAAAATTTGGCACATGTTGAGCAAGCGAAATGGCCAAGCGCGCTATGAGAATAGCATGTAGTCATATTTTACATCACACGCTTATGATGATTATCAATATTGGACGTGTCATTTGCCTTCGTCGCCCATTCACGTCATTCAATAGCAAATTTGATATATGTGGAGCTAGTGAAACGGCCGCGATCACGCTATGAGCGTAGCATGCAGTCATATTTTACATCACACGCATATGATGATTATCATTATTAGACGTGTCATTTGCCTTCGTTGCCCATTCACGTCACTCAATAGCGAATTTTATATATGTGAAGCTAGTGAAACGGTGGCGATCACACTATGAGCGTAGCATGCAGTCATATTTTACATCACACGCATATCATTATTATCAAGTTTGAATGGGTCATTTACCTGCGTCGTCCGTGCGCGTCCTGTAATACCAAATTTTGTATATGTGAAGCTAGGGAAACAGCCGCGAGTGCATCATGAGCGTGGCATGTATTCATGTTTTTACATGACACAGATCTCATGATTATCATGTTTGCACCAGTCATATACGTTCATCATCTATTCACGTCCCTTAATAGAAAATTTGGTATATGTGATGCCAGCGAAATGACCATGAGCACACCATGAGCATGGCGCGTAGTCATGACTTACATTACATGCATGTGATGATTTATCGCTAGGGTCTGTCACTTATGTTAGGGTATGTCACTTATGGGTTGGACATATCGGCTCACGTGACCATCGCCCCACCGGCATTCCCGCACTGTCTGCGCCCTCACTCAACGCAACGACGTCCAGCTGTATGGCCCCAGCGGCTAAGGACACACTTGCCGAACACCTTGGACGAGGCCATTGGGTTGCCTCCAGGCCCTCTTTTCCCGGAGTCCACGACAACCTAGACTAACCACCCTTGGCGCCGTTCGCTTCAACGTTGCCCGCCGCGGTGGTCTAGTAGCTAAGGTCCTCAGCTGCTGACCCGCAAGTCGCGGGATCGAATCCCGGTTGCGGCGGCCGCATTTTCGATGGAGGCGGAAATGTTGTAGGCCCGTGTGCTCAGATTTGGGTGCATATTAAAGAACCCCAGGTGGTTGAAATTTCCAGAGCCCTCCACTACGGTGTCTCTCATAATCATATTGTCACGTGCTTGCTCAAGAAAGACGATGGTAGTTGTGCATGTGCCACGAAATACTACGAAATGGACAAAAAAGAACTCTCTTGCGCGTTCTATTAAAAGAACCTACCTGCTTCTGGTGTCTCAGTTTATGCGGGAAGACCTCTGTTTTGACGTCGTGACACTGGTGGAGGTGCTGGGGCCTACAACCTGATGCAGGACAGTCTTGCTCGGACCCGTTCACCTAGTCCAGAAACTCAGCCCCTCGTCACGACTCCAGTGCACCGATTTAGTCGGCGCCTACTAGGCCTAAGTCCAGAGTCCGCACCTGTTCCGCCTCTTTCCAGCATGACAGCTCCTACGACATCCACGGTTATCCCACCATCGCAGACCACTCTTCCCTCACAGGTAACTCTTGAACATCCTCGCGTTCCTGAAGTTTTCCGTGGGGAAGAGTACGAGGATGTCGAGGACTGGCTCTAACAGTTCGAACGGGTCGCTGTATCCAACCATTGGAGCGAACAGCACAAACTTGACCGTGCATATTTCGCACTAGAAGATAGCGCTCGCACGTGGTATGAGAACCGCTAGGCTACCTTCCAATCTTGGGAAGACTTCCGTCGAAAGCTCCTCGCTGCATTTTTGAACTCGGACCGACGGGATTGCACACAGCAAGTGATTGAGGCGCGCGTGCAAAAACCCAAAGAAACAGCCGCCACGTACGCAGAGGGTATGATCCGTCTGTTTCGACGAGCTGACCCTAACATGCCCGAGACGAAGAAGGTGCGTCATTTAATGCAGGGTATTAAGGAACAAGTGTTTGCGGGCCTCCTACGAAATCCACCTACAACAGTAGATGAATTCATAAGAGAGGTGACAGTCATCGAGCGCGCACTGCAACAATGACGCCGACACTTTGACCGCCTGCAGAGCCACACGGTAGTAAGTGCTGCAGCTCAAAACACTGCCGTATGCGAAAGTTCCCTGCGACAAATGATTAGGGAAATACTGCGTGAGGAACTTCGGGCCTTCTGCGTTCCCCCTGCCCAACCACCAGTCGCATCTGTCGCCAAAATCGTCCGCCAGGAGTTGCGGCGAGTCATTACACCACTCGCGCCAAGTCCTGAGTCACATTCAGCGAGCTACGCTGATGTGGTCCGTCGCCCTCCACCGACATTTGTGGCTACGCCCTTCCAGCCACGACCCACTGCCGTACCTTGGTGGCAACGGGATTCTACGAGACGACCACCAGTTCGCCGAACTGACTTGTGGCGCATGGCCGACCATCGACCTATTTGCTACCGCTGCGGAAAACCCGGTCACAATGCCCGCTATTGCCGTCACGGCAATTCTGGGTTCGGGAACTTTTCTCGTCCCGCTTCTTTCCGCTCCGAAGACCGTCGTGCCCACGATGCCGATCAACTATCGCCTGACCAAGCAACCCCACCACGTCGCTGGCGATCTCCATCACCTGCGCGTCCCCGTGACTTCCCTCAGAGCTACGCGGACGTCACCAGAGGCCGTTCGCCTAGCCCGCGCCGGGGAAACTAACTGATGCGACCTCGGGGGGCAAGGTTGCCAATCGTCGACACACTGAAAAGTTCCCCCAATGATCGCAAGAAGGTATGGCGACAACGACGATGAATACGACGACGAATAATAATACTGTTGAAGTTGTACGTGCCGATCTGAGCGCTCTCATTGATGGACATCACGTTACAGCACTGGTCGACACTGGCGCCGACTTCTCAATCATGCGACAAGAGCTCGCCGACCGCCTTAGAAAGGTCAAGACACCGTGGACAGGGCCGCACATAAGGAGTGCTGGTCGTCAGCTGATGACACCCACGGGTAAATGCACCACTAGACTTCGCATCGGGGATTCTAGCTTCGTGGCCACTTTCGTCCTGTTGCCAGACTGCTGTAAAGAGTTAATTTTGGGCATGGATTTTCTTCAAGATCATGGCGCTGTTATCAACATCCCTCAACGTATGGTGACGTTTTGCGCACATTCTTATGCCGACAACAGCAGTGAAGAACAACGTGGCCGTTTGCGAATGGCCGACGATGTGACACTCCCACCGAGATCCTGCTGCCTTGTGTCGGTGTCCAGTGGGTGTCCTTGCTATAAAGATGTGATAGCAGAGCACAAAGTCACTTTTTTGTTCACGCAAGGCAGTTCCATCGCGAGGGGCGTCCTGACGCTTAATGGTGGAAAGGCAGAAGTGCTCCTCACAAACTTCAGCAACGAGCGCCGCCAAATCCAGAAGGGTACCGCAATTGCCTACTACGACGATGTAGACCAAGCCGGGGATTGTTTTACCTTGCAACCAGATGACGCGGCTGTCCCCGCCTCGACAACTTTGTCGGTTGACATCTGCTCTACGCTACCGCCCTCAGATAGGAAGCGCCTGCTTGAACTTATACACCAATTCGAAGACTGCTTTTCGCGTACGTGAAAGGTCCAGCGGACAGCATTGACCAAGCACCGCATCATTATTGAAGACAACACGCGACCGATTCGGCAAAACCCCTACCGTGTGTCTTCAAAAGAGCGCGAGGAGATACAGAAGCAAGTACACAAGATGCTCGCGGATGACGTCATACAACCTTCGAAAAGTCCTTGGGCGTCCCCCGTCGTTTTGGTTAAGAAAAAAGACGGCAGCTTGCGCTTCTGTATTGATTATCGCAAGTTGAACCAAGTCACGAAGAAAGACGTCTATCCACTGCCCCGCATAGACAATTCACTCGATCGACTGCGTCATGCGCGCTATTTCTCTTCAATGGACCTCCGAAGCGGCTACTGGCAGATAGAAGTCGACGAGAGAGATCGTGAAAAAACGGCCTTCGTGACGCCCGACGGCCTATACAAATTTTAGGTGCTTCCTTTTGGGTTTTGCTCGGCGCCAGCCACTTTTCAGCGCCTCATGGACACCGTACTATCAGGTCTGAAGTGGCAAACATGCTTGGTCTATCTGGACGATGTTATTGTATTCTCAGCAACATTCGAGGAACATCTCAGCCGTTTATTCACCGTCCTCCAAGCCATACGTTCGGCCGGCCTTACTTTAAAACCAGAAAAATGTCATTTTGGTTTTAACGAACTCAGCTTCCTAGGCCACGTCGTCAGTCACGAGGGTGTTCGACCTGACTCGGCCAAAATAGACGCCGTAGCGCGATTTCCTGCACCACGCGATAAAAAGGCCGTGAGACGCTTTTTAGGGTTGTGTGCCTATTACCGGTGATTTAGCGAGGACTTTTCGTCTATTGCGGCGCCATTGACATGACTCACACGTGAGGACGTCCCCTTCTTTTGGGGTGAACAACAGCAAATCGCGTTCAATGAACTACGACAACGCCTGCAAACACCTCCAGTCCTCGCGCACATTGACCAGGAAGCCCCTACAGCACTTCACACTGACGCCAGCAATGTAGGTCTGGGTGCCGTTCTGGTGCAGTGGCAAGACGGCTGTGAAAGAGTAATAGCCTACGCCAGCAGAACTCTCTCTCGCACGGAGGAGAACTACTCGACCACCGAGAAGGAGTGTCTCGCCGTGGTGTGGGCGGTCATCAAATTTCGCCCGTATTTGTACGGCCGCTCCTTCAAGGTTGTTAGCGACCATCACTCTTTGTGCTGGCTCACCAACCTTATAGATCCATCTGGTCGTTTGGCGCGCTGGAGCCTAAGGCTTAAAGAGTTTGACATGACCGTCGTCTATAAATCTGGGAAGAGGCACACCGACGCCGACTGTCTCTCACGGTCGCCAGTGGAAACTGCCGCTCCTGATGATGAAAACATCGACGCGGCATTCTTGGGAGTTGTCGACACGGCCGCTATTGCACGAGAGCAGCGCAGTGACCCTGAGCTCTTACCACTCATTGAATATTTAGAAGGACGACGTGAAGACGTGCCGCGGTTATTTGCTAGAGGACTGCCATCTTTTTGCTTGCGAAACGATGTTCTCTATAAGAAAAACTTCTCACCAAACGGTAACCCGCACTTGCTCGTCGTGCCTGCCTCTCTTCGAAAAGAAATTATGGAGCGTGCCATGATGAAGCAACGTCTGGTCATCTAGGCTACACCCGAACATTGTTCCGACTGCGATGCAAGTACTACTGGCCAAAGTTACCTGCTGCTGTTAACCATCACGTGCGAACTTGCACCGACTGCCAAAGACGCAAAGCACCTCCCAGTAAGCCAGCCGGTCTTTTACATTCAGTCGAAGCACCAGAAAAGCCGTTCACCCAGATTGGAATTGATTTCCTGGGTCCCTTTCCAACTTCTACAACAGGGAACAGATGGATTATTGTGGTCACTGATTACCTGTTCCGTTATGCGGAGACTAAAGCTATGCAGCGCGGCACAGCAGCAGAAGCCGCTCAGTTCTTCATCGACAACATCGTCCTTCGGCATGGCACTCCGACAACAGTGATCACAGACAGAGGACCTGCCTTCACCGCAGAGCCTTTGGAGTCGGTTCTCAGACTCAGCGGTACAGCTCACCGGAGAACAACTGCATACCATCCGCAGACAAACGGACTGACGGAGCGCCTCAATAGGACTCTCACAGACATGATCAGTATGTACGTTGACACGGAACATAAAAACTGGGATCAGATATTGCCGTACGTGACCTTTGCTTACAACACCGCTCGACAAGAAACCACTAGAATGACACCGTTCAGTCTGATCTATGGTCGCGAAGTCACGACAACATTGGACGCCATGCTGCCGCATGAGTGTGACGACATCCATGTAGACGCCGAAAAATTCACTCAGCGTGCCGAAGAAGCCAGACAGCTCGCGCGCGTGCGCATCTGCCATCAGCAGCATCAAGATTCACAACGCTACGACACCCGACACCAGTTTATTAGCTACACACCAGGTGACAAAGTGTGGGTCTGGATTCCAATACGTCGCCGTGGACTGTCTGAGAAACTGCTAAGACGGTACTTTGGTCCATACAGCGTCACGCGACGCTTGAACGACGTTAACTACGAAGTTGTTCCCGACACTGATTGTAGTTCTAAGCGCCGAAAGCATTTGCCCGAAGTTGTGCACGTCGTGCGTGTGAAACCGTATTTATCGAGTTAATTAGCTCCCGACTGCCGTTTTCGTATGACCACTTCATACGCCTTGTAGAGAACCTAAGTTGCGCATCGGGACGATGCTTCTTTCGGAGGAAGGCAAATGTCACGTGCTTGCTCACGAAAGACGATGGCAGTTGTGCATGTGCCACGAAGGACTACGAAATGGACAAAAAAGAAGAACTCTCTTGCGCGTTCTATTAAAAGAACCTACCTGCTTCTGGTGTCTCAGTTTATGCGGGAAGACCTCTGTTTTGATGTCGTGACAATATGGTGGTTTTGGGACGTTAAACCCCCCATATCAATTAATCAATTGCTTCAACGTTGTGCGTGGGACGCTCACCAGGGTAGCTCCAGCGTCTTGCCAGTCGCATCTGGCGGCAGCAACGCTCCCGCGTCCTTCATGGGAATCAGTATCGATGACTGCAGCAGAGCTTATGGTGTAGCCATCACAACCAGCCTCCACTCCGAAACGCAATGCGAAACGCGGGGCTAACTCACAAATAGATGCAGATGATTTGTCTGCTTCAGCCACACCGGCAAGTGGCAATGCCCCTCTCCGGCGGCTGTTGCATCGCCTGGCACCAAGTCTAAGTACAAGGTCGTCGTAAGACCACGTGAGTGCTTCGACGTATCGAAATTGCCAAATCACCTCCTTCAGTCAGCCTTTGAAGCCTGCCTCAAAATCACCGCGTTTCAAGGTTTCTACATTCACCATTCCATCAACAGCGTATGCGTATGGGTGCGTTTGCTAGAGGGTGTTGACCGCCTCACTCAACAGCAAACTCTGCCAGCCACTGAGCTGATTGTACCGTGCAAGTGCAAGCGTACTTGAGTTCCGGCTCGGACTTGCGTTGGTATGTGGTCTCTGGGGTTGACCCAGGGGAACCGCTGGAGGGCCTTGTCGCTGCTTTGACCTGCTCCACTCACAAAATCGCAGGAGCTCTTTATATGGGCCATGGACGCACGCGTCTGGTCACTCTACAAAGTCCTCAAACGCCACCAAGCCTGAATACGTACTATGAATGGATCCTGCAATTTTATGTGTGCAATCCTGGTGTGGTACACTGCTATCAGTGTTTTTGTACCGGTCACATGCGAGATTCTTTTCTCCAACCCGCAGACACTTCCATGGAGTCCGCCGAGACGCGCACGTACAAATGCGGGCTTTGCCAAACGGACGATCATGACATAACGTCCAAAGATAGTCCAGTTAAACAGAAGGCCCTCAAATGCCATGGCCAACGCAAGCAGCGCCAGCGTTCAGCGACACAAAAAGAAAGGGATGACGCCATTCCGATTAGCAATCAGTTTGAACTGTTGTCCCCCTCCGATGAAGACACACCAGCATTGGTAGATTCTGACAATGCTTTCTATGAAGGCCCCACGTACGGCGACGCCGTCAAGAGGGGCAAAAACGTGTTCCGCAGGTTTGGAGCACGCCTAAATTGTGTGTTACGATGACGGACAATCTGGCGAAGCTTGACCAACAAATAGCGCAGCTCCATATGAAAGTCAAGCGCCTCGCTCAACGCAGAACCCACCTCGCTCGACCCGGTGGACCAGCTGCGATGCGCGGGACAGACGTGCCGTACGCGTCTTCTGTGCCTAAATCGTCCTCGGCATGCACGTAAGCACCAGTCAAGATGACTCCGGCAGAGCTCCTCCACTTTGTTGCCCGACAACTGCAAGAGCTGTCAAAGGTGTTGGTCGCCAACCTCCCACTGCAATTACCGCTCATTCGAAAGCAACGTGCCACAGCTGCGTCCTGTAGTGGAACTGCCGGGGACTTGCAAATGAAGTTGGTGAGCTTCGCTATCTACTTGCGCTGGGGAAGCTCCCCGCTTGGTGCCTGCTTCCGTAGGAAAGAAATTCACTTTCACGTATTTGTGGATTCACTGCGTATACTTCCCCAACCATTCCTGATCGGCGCTGCACCAATGCGTTGGGACCTCCAGGCAAAGCTGCAGTGTATGTTGTGGCTTCATATTCTGAAGCAAAACTTCCCCTGCAACCATGGTGTAACCAGTGGCAACAAGTGGTGGCAGTGCTCATTAGACTTCCACGTACAGACGTGATTGTGGTTTCAGTTTACGTGCGCCCGTATAGTGGCAGCGCTCCTCGATTGCGTTTGGCGTGGCTGGAATACCTGTGTCCAAGCTACTGTGGGTGCCAAGTTCTAGTTGAGGGAGGCTTTCATGCACCTTATCAGTTGTGGGGATGCCCTTCTTGCAGTTCTAGAGGTAAAATCGTGCTCGACACATTTACAAACGCGCACTTTGTCTTTCTGAATGCCCCGGCCACTTCTACACGTCAGTGGGATCATGCCTGTGCTTCACCGTATGTGCCCGAATTCTCGTGGTGGTTTGGCATGTGTGACGTTTCGTGAGACCTAGAACCAGACTACTGGGGTGTTATCACCATCCGTTGATAAACGGTTTGGCCGCGTATACATAGCGCCGCCTTCGACGTCATTGCTACACAACCAACTGGGACTTATTCCGCAAGGAACTGAAAGCCTCGATTCCTGATATATCGTCTGATCCATTGCAGGTGTTAATAACAGCTGTACAAGCCGCCACGCCGTCAAGCTGGCTAGAGCAAAATAGACCACCTCCAAATTTACATCTTCTGCGTCTGTGGGCAAGCAACACGCCGTCGTGCAGAGCTAGCCTTAAACCGTGATCCGGCCGCCGCTGAGTTTCGTGATAACCTCAATAGACTTACCGCTGCAGCGCGTCGCAGCGAGAAGCGTCTCGCCCGGGAACGGTGGATGCACTGGTGTGTGTCACTCAGTCCATCGTCTTTCTCTGCCTTATTATTGCGAACGTTCCGCAGCATGGAATCAGGCACTCGTACGCCAGTGCGTGTCTGTCTTCTGGATGCAGGCCAAGCCAGTCCGCTCCAGAAATAGTTAAGGCTTTCTTCCCAGCCTACAACTTGGCTCCACCACAATTCGATTGTCTGTGTAACCTGCCTCCGGAGGTTGGCGTGACTCCCAATCCGTCAGACATCGAAGGCACGAAATCGCCGTACACGATGGCGGAGCTCCAGGCAGCAATTGACCAGACAAAGTATGCAATGCACCAGGACCAGATGAGATCTCCTATGAAGTGTTCAAAAACATCGATGGCCCTGCACTGCAGTGGCTCTTGGACACACTTAACGCAGTCTGGACGACCGGGGTGCTGCCTGAATTGTGGAAGCATGCCGAAGTTGTGCCGATACCAAAGCCGGGAAAGCACCCGAGCAACCTCTCTAATCTTCGGCCGATTGCTTTTACGTGTACGTTGTGCAAGCTTCTTGAACGCATGTTGGTGTCGCGCATCTCCCGGTGGCTGGAAAAGCACGCCTGGTACCATCCGGCTCAGATTTGTTTTCAACCGCATCTGGGCAGGGAAGATGGCCTAGATTATTTGACGTCCGTGGTGCTTGGAGGAAAAATATCAAGCAGCATTCAAACCCTTCTCGCCATGGACCTTCATAAGGCCTACGACAACGTCAGCCACTCTGCGATCATTCGTATAATGCAATGGCTTCAACTTCCTTCTCGCGTCTGTGACTTTCTGGGGTCTTTTCTGGCGCACCGTACCTTCTGCATCCGAGTAGGCAAGGAACGAACCAGACTCTTTGTAATAAAGCGGGGTATACTGCGTCGTTCGGTGCTGGTCCTGATACTCTTCGATTTTGCCCTGTTGCCTCTTGCATGGTAACTATAGCATTCCATATGCCTTCATCCTCCTGTATGCGGATAATTTGACTGTGTGGACACTACATCCAGACTTGCAATGCTAGCAGGAGGCCCTCCAGAGCTCTCTGGACAAGGCGTCGCACTGGTGTGCGCGCATAGGACTGGCACTATCTGCCACAAAAACTGCATTCATGTCTATCACCAACAGACGAGGTTGCCATCACTTCCTGCAGATACCGACTTGTTTGAGCCTAAATGGCCAAACCCTCACTCCTACATCCACAATCCGTGTGCTCGGGGTCGAACTCGACGCCTCTTACTCTGCGAATTTGTGGGTTCGCTCTGCTCGTCGGAAGAGTGCTAATACCCTCCATCTCATTCGGCGCATCACTCATAAGACCAGAAGTGCCTGTCGTGGAATGCCCCGTGTGTTGGTGCGATCAATCCTACAACTTCGGCTTGTTTATCAAGCTCAGTTTCAACGATAGACATTGAGAGATTGGGACTTGCTCTAAACCGCAAACCGAGATTCCATGAGGGTGATTACGTGCCTTCCTCGTACAACGCCTATCGCAACCCTCCAGGCGGAAGCGCAGCTCCACACCATCGACGGAATTGTACACCAGCGTCGAGTCGTTCGTTACCTAAAGAGTCAAGCTGTTCCTGCGGCAGTGGCTCTAGCTCACTACTGTAATTCAACGCAGCCACAGCCTGACACACCCTTGGCCGAAGTTCCACTATGACTGAAGGCACAGGCCAGCGATAACCGGCCACTGACCCACCTGCGACAATCCACCCGACATGTGACGCAGGAGGGCATCGTCAATACCATCGACAACTCAATATAGTGGTATACTTAGACGCAGGTATTCATAACTGCGTTCTGCACACCAGTGTCGTATGCCCCACGCTACCAGAAACTCAACATACATGTTCTTACGTAACAGAGGCACCGTTCCCATCAGTATTAGCGGAGCTCACTGCAATACGGGACGGATTAACAGTAATGATATCCAAAATAGATTCCTTCTCACACGATAAATTGCTTGTATATACGGACACACGATAAATTGCTTGTTCATACAGACTCCACGCAGGCAGTTTGAGAGCTGTGAAAAATGACCAGCTCCCTCGATATAGCCTCTGATATACACCGACTTATTCACTCATGCGCCTGTCCTGTCCACGTATTGTGGACCCGCCGGTCTCCATCGGCTCAATTGCAAGCAGATGCCGCTTACCATACAGCGGCTGTTCAATACCCGCTGCTTCTACTTCGTTTGTCCCGGAAGAACAGCTTGCTTGTGCACAAAGAAAGCCTCCGGCGTTCTTCGCGTGCACTCATTCCTCCGCGTGGATCAGACCATCCCAGTGGCTTAACTTGCCAAGAGGAGGTTGCGCTCAGGAGGATTCGTGTGGGCGCCGCCTTGACTCCTGCCATCCGGGCTTCATTGACATCCGATGCACAGCCTCCCCCAACTACATGCCCAATCTTCATTGCCCCAGCCACAGAGGCAATCCTGTATCGCCCATTGGGAACATGTCCGGGCCTTCACCAGGCTCGCACTCGCCACCTACGCGGCCTTCCCCACCACCCCGGCCGACCACCTGACTTGACGCGCTGGACGCATGGTCCACTGCATCGACCACTCCTGGGCTTCATACAGGAAACAGAACTTTTTCTTTTTATTTACCTTATGCCGTAGGGCATACTGGCGCCAAGAAAAAAAAGAAAGACTATGAAATGTAAATCATGACATTCACGACACAGCGATTCATCATCACGCTCAAAATCATGGACAAGATGATATTTCGCTCACAACCAGCAACACCGACGCCAGAATTTCTGCAAAACGAGATCTTTAACATTATCACGGTAAAAACAGGCCATTTGGGGTGGCATGGATGGATGAATGTCAGAACCTTTATTTGTAGTTTTGCGAAACTCGACTAGTGCGCAGTGGGCTTCTCCGTGGTTGAGACGAGCAGGATAAGCCAGACCGCCGCGGCATAGCTATATATATATATATATATATATATATATATATATATATATATATATATATATATATATATATATATATATATCATCATCAGCCTGTCTACGTCCACTGCAGGACAAAGGCCTCTCCCATGTTCCGCCAGTTAACCCGGTCCTGTGCTTGCTGTTGCCAATTTATACCCGCAAACTTCTTAATCTCATCTGCCCACCTAACCTTCTGTCTCCCCCTACCCCGCTTCCCTTCTCTGGGAATCCAGTTGGTGACCCTTAATGACCAGCGGTTATCCTGTCTACGTGGCGCACACGATCGTTTTGCACCATATAGTTGTCGATGCGGCGGCAAAGGGCGAGAACATTTTCAATGTAAGAAGTGTACGACTCGCCGGAGCGTTCAACACGTGCACCAAGCCTCTTTTTAGCGATATCCGAGCGCATTGACGGGTTGGCGAAAATCTGGCAGAGCTAGCTTGTAAAGGCGGGCCATGTCGGAAAATCTGTAGCGTGGTTGAGAAACCACGTTTTTGCGACGCCGCTCAAGAAGAATGCAATGTGGGTGAGTTTCGCAGGCTCATCTCAGTTGTTGATGGCACTCACACGGTCATACTCCTCAAGCCAGTCTTCAATCTCCTCACCCGGAAGCCCTGCGAACAGCGGAGGATCTTTTTGAGGGCTGGTGACCAGGTGAGAGACTTGCAAAGAGGGCTCAGCTTAAATTGAGGACGACGCAGCGAGCAATGGAAAGAAAAATGGTAGGCGTAACCTTAAGAAACAAGAAGAGAGCAGAGTGGATTAGGGGACAAACGGGAGTTAAGGATATCATAGTTGAAATAAAGAAGAAGAAATGGACATGGGCCGGGCATGTAGCGCGTAGACAGGATAACCGGTGGTCATTAAGGGTAACTAACTGGATTCCCAGAGAAGAGAAGCGGGTTAGGGGAGACAGAAGGTTAGGTGGGCAGGTGAGATTAAGAAGTTTGCGGGTATAAATTGGCAGCAGCAAGCACAGGACCGGGTTAACTGGCGGAACATGGGAGAGGCCTTTGTCCTGCAGTGGATGTAGTCAGGCTGATGATGATGATGATGATGATGATGATGATGATGATGACCAGGTGAGAAGGGTTTCTTGGCAGTGGGAGCGGTGGCGAAGCTGGCGCGCTGGGCTGGTCGGCTTGCGACATTACCGAACCCAAGTCGTTTAAGGTTTAAGCGGCGTCCTGAATGGAGCTCCATAGATGTGTTCTAGAAGACGCTGGGGGTGTTCCAGAGCACGAGAGGACGCAGGAATCGGGCAGCACTCTCCACCTCTTGTAAGATGGCGTCTAGTACCCTCAAGACTCTTCTTTATTATCTCGAGTATGTGCCCCACAATCTAAACTGGAGTGGTGATGATGAGTATGTACAGATGAAAAGATGGGACGAGTAAAAATGCTCACAATGTATTTATCCTGGAGTAATTGATGCTCCGTTTTCACATAAATGAAATGGGATCTCAGGGTAAAAGTGTTGCAGACATTCATTTTGGGTTATACCCATTTTGAGCGAAGAAGAGTTATACTTTTGGCATGACTTGCCGGAAGTGGCATGTCGGGCATCTTTTCAAACGTGATGGTGCCTTCAGCCAAATGTTTACACACAACAGAGCACTGCAAAATGTAGTTATATCAAGAAAAATTTATTATTTGGCGGCTCAGTTCATCCGGAACTCAATATATCTAGCTCTTCTTTGGTGCCTACTTGATACAAACAGCAAAAAGAAGTTGTGTACTCAATTGTGTATATAATGTCTCGAAGAGTTGGAAGAGCGCTATCCAAGACTTTGACATGAACCAGCTGGGCCCAGTGTCACTGGTCGTTAATAGGAAGGCAATCGCCGGGTGATTCCAAGAGCTGATGTATTGGCCCCCCGAAAGACACCACGAAAGCACGGACATATTAGTATTGGTCCATTAGAGGGCTAGTGAAAGCCGGCTGTGGTCCAAAGAACGGGGCAGAGCTGAGAGTTGACAACAAAACCAAAAATATAGCTACGATAGTAACGACACCCAGAAATCCTGTACTGACTCTGTCCACGCGCCACAGTCTCATTGAAGTAAAAGTCGACTATGTTTCCGTGACTGCCCTTGTTGACATAGGTCCCCACCTATCTATTATGAGTGCTCATCTACGCCGCCCTTTGCAGAAGATTACAAACCAAAGATTTTTATTACAAACCAAAGAAAAGATTACAAGATATGTGGACCGTTAGCCTACATTGGCTAGTGATCGGTCCATATCGGAGTACATAAAAGCAGCTTAGTAGAGCATATTTAGCAATAAACACATATATACACAATTATTTATACATATAACTATTCACATATACACATAGATACTACATACATAAGCGCGTGTACATATATGCATTTTCACAACATACCCAAATATAGTTTGTTTCATCATCATTGTCATATATATTAAGTGACTGGGTAAAAGCACTAATTAGCACAGGAGAAAGTGAAAAAAAATTATTTATTTATTATATATATATATATATATATATATATATATATATATATATATATATATATATATATATTATATATATAGATATATATATATATATATAAGAAAATAACCAGCCGTTGGTTATTTTCTCACCCACTTTTCTGTCTTCTTATTTACATTCGATTGGTTCTAATAACTTCCCCTATACATTCCTTGCCATTACTGTCTGTTAGATTTTATTAATATTGTGTCAAAACACGGAAAAACGAGCCCTTATGTATACACGTCTTTCCCTTAATCATTAACGAGGCTCTCGTACTGGCAGACATGGCGTCATTAGGTTTTATGCGAGGGACTATTGGTCAGCTGCCCGCTCGTAATAAGTTCACGTGCTACATGACACCACACATGTGCATAAAAGGGTGTTTCACACTCGCCGCTTGGCTTATAGATGGCGCTGACTGACACTCCTACTTCTAAATTCACATATAAACCCAAAAAAAGTGGATTGAGGGAAGGCCGCTGCGATACCTCCGTGGTTAGAGCATCGAACGCGTTATTCGAAGGTCGTAGGCTCGGTTCCTGCTCGCGGCTGGTTATTTTCTCACCCACTTTTCTTTCTTCTTATTTACATTCGATTGGTTCTAATAACTTCCCCTATTCATTCCTTCCCATTACTGTCTCTTAGATCTCATTATTATTGTGTCAAAACACGGAAAAACGAGCCTTTAGGTATACACTTCTTTCCCTCACATATATATATATATATATATATATATATATATATATATATATATATATATATATATATATATATATATATATATATATATCACCAGACTAGTGCGGTAGGCTGTTTGCCCCACCCCCTACTCCCGAAAGAGATGGTAAGCCACTGGCCAAGTATTTCAACTGTTTTAATCAAAGTGAGCAACATCCATTAACACTGCACTGCGCCAACAAACATTATCAAAACAACCAAGATGATTCCACCCAAAATGTCTCACTTGTGCCTTACTTGCTTTGCTATCGTGTATGTGTATATATATATATATATATATATATATATATATATATATATATATATATATATATACATATATATGAGGGTTGAAATAGGAGCGAAAGAAGTGAAAGAAGTATATATATATATATATATATATATATATATATATATATATGTGTGTGTGTGTGTGTGCGTGCGTGTGTGTGTGTGTGTGTAAGTGTTGTGGGAGTCGCAGTAATTTCTAGTTAGTGCAAGATCAGAGAGCATAGGCGAGAACTCGGGCCTTACACATTCAAAGCGAAGATATATTTCTGCTTCTTCCGTACTTCAACGTTATAATAATATTATTCTTATCTGTTATTTTACAGGAAAAATATTGTGATTTAATTATGAGGGATGCTGTAGTGAAGGGCGTCAGAAATTTTGATGATCTGGTGCTCGTTGACGTGTTCTTACATCGCACAGTACACGGGTCATTACCATTTAGTATCCATGGAAATGAAACTACCATGGTTGGGATCGAACTCGCGACCTACGGATCACCAGCCGAGCACCGCAACTGCTACACCTTGCACCACCCCGGACTTTCCTTTACTACAAAGGGAAATAAACCATTCTTGGAATATTCAACATCAGGGGCCTTCGAAAGCTATGGTCATCAAAAACCTGGGTGGTCATCACTGAGTAAACTTATGAGCGAAACTCACCCTTCCCTGCTGGGAATTAGGAAATGTGCCCCCCCCTCCCGTGCACGCCTATCATCGTGTACAAAAGCTGTTATCTATGGAATGATTCCACTGGTTTTTTGTTGTATTTGCCATATTTGTCGTACATTCGCAAGGCACAAGGACTGGAGGGACTTCTGTGTGCCCTTGTGCAAGGTCTTTATATGTCTAGTATCTCTGGAGTTGTTTTTAAATGGGGAGCATTTCTTAGTCGCACGATGTCACGCTTCGTGCATCGGCATTGTCTACACTTCCACTGCGCATTGAGCCGATTGAGCCGCAAGTGCGAACAGTTTGCTCCCCCCTCTCTCTCCCGCTTCGCAAGACCGACACAGGCACGTCTGCTAATAAAAACTGACTGCTCGAGCTGCACAACCATACACTGGCCACCCTGTATATGTAGGCACTGGATCGTACATCAGCGTCCCCCCACTTGTTGAAGGCAACAATTCTACTTCATTCAATAAATAAGAGTAATGAACACAAAATAATAATTAAGCATTCCGAAGCCACACCCAATCACGCGATACCCCCACCACTCTGCGACGCATTGACTAATGTTGCCCCTGTTGGAAGATGTGGGCGGCATTTTTTGCTTAGCGTTTCCAGTAAAGGCCCATTTGTAGCCATTGCAGGTGCCCCGCCTCATTTCTTCTTTTTCCACTTTGTTACTAATAAGGTGACTTTTCTCTCTCTCTCTCTTTCAGCCACCTTAACTCATTGCTGAAACTCTGCTATATCGAGTCGGGAGTCTTTGACAATCTGCACGAGCTACGAGAAATGTGAGTCGATGAATATTTGACTTGACGTCTAAAACAGCGCATGGAAATGAGTGCCACAAACAAGGCCCATAGAGCTGTGTTGAAACATTTCTCTCCTTTCTTTCTATTCTTTTTCTATTCCAGCTCTATACACAAGTCAATACTGCTACAAACAATCTTACCGGGAGTCCTAAGGGGTCTTCCTAAACTGACCGTACTGTAAGTGATGCTCAACTTACCCTTTAACAAAGTTACGCGTATAACTGAGCCGTACATAAAGAAGGTTCTCTTGTGTGTAACCGAGTACAGTAAAAAACTTGAATTAAACAGATGTAGAAAAAAATTCATGAAATTTTACACAAACTTAGTCCTGGTCTAAGGTCAACTAATTGTTCCTCAGCTTTCAAGCTTTTCTTTCTCTCTCTCTCTCTCTGTCTAGGTGTGATGTGTGTGTGTGTGTGCGTGTGCGTGTGTGTGTGTGTGTGTGTGTGTGTGTGTGTGTAATTAGTATTTTCTTTTAGCTTTGTGTTTCGAACTGGTAGATGCCAAGTTTTGTCTTTTCATTGTGCATGGGAATGGATGTAGCATACGTGTACCAAGCGTCACAATATATTGCAGGATGCAAGAGTTCCACAAATGAAACCAGCGGGTAAGGTTATTCTCTATACCAATTTGAGAAGAAAATTATGGCCCAAGCACTCCGTACAGAAGATATATTGATGATTGATATGGGGTGATTGATTATTATTATGGATATGGAACTGCAGGACATGTTTTCTTTTGGTTTCTTGCCTTTTGCTTCGCCCACGATGCGCATGCGTGGAATTTGGTCGAGCGTCAAATTTAGTTGTCATATATTTTCCGTTCAAGCAATCAAGCTTTCAGCTGTGAGTAAGTGCTCGTGGCGTTCACTTTCCTGCCCTAGTTTTTTTTTGCTATAAATTTACGCCGTAATGGAGGTAAAATACGAAATTGTTTATTAGGTCAAACTTGTGCTACTTCTGGTCCGTCTACGAAATTAAGATTTCAGTATGTATTGATGCACACTGTCACTGATAACAGCAAACAGAGCGTTGGCCATCGATCACCTGACAAGCGGTGAAGCGCGGCGGCATTTATACATGTGACATTGAATATTTCAGCATTGCCGCTGTAGCGGCCACGTAAGTTACAGAATAATCTGAAATGTTCGCGTTGCACGCTTAATCTTATCAGAATGACCTACTGCTGTCATTACGCTTTGATTGATTGATATGTGGAGTTTAACGTCCCAAAACTACCATATGAATATCAGATGCCGTAGTAGAAGGCTTCAGAAATTTCAACCACTGGGGGGGGGGGGGGGGCTCTTTAACGTACACCCAAATCTAAGCACATGGGCCTCGACATTTCCGCCTCCGTCGGAAATGCAGCCGCCGCAGCCCGGATTTAATCCTGTGACCTGCGAGTCAGCAGACGAGTACCTTAGCCACTAGACCACCGCGACGGGGCACTGTCATGAAGCTTCTCGAACACTGCAGGCGCGGTTTGCGCTGAACATGACTTACAGTGTAACGTGGGGATAGCAAAAGTTGAGGAAAGAATGCGGCACTATTGTGACATGTCATGGAAATCAATTCTGTTTGTCGCACTTAGCAAGGCCAACAACGTTGCCCTTGATAAACCCCCTGTCTCAAAGGGGCAAATACCCATTTCTGCTTATGAAATGCACTCATGCCTAGTAGCACAAACGTTGCAGCACATGTATTGAGGTCCATAATGTGGGCAAGATAAATATACATTTTTTAAAAGAGCTGTGAAGTACAAGCTATTAAATGCGAAGCATTGCTTTGCGTACTGTGAGCACATTTGGCATCTATCTATCTATCTATCTATCTATCTATCTATCATCTATCTATCTATCTATCTATCTATCTATCTATCTGTCTGTCTGTCTGTCTATCTATCTATCTATCTATCTATCTATATATCTATCTATCTATCTATTTATCTATCTGCCGCTTACATCTGAGTGTTCTCGTGAACACCCCCTTGACTTAGCTTGAACCAAAATTAATTTGGGAGGGTAAAATGATGTGACAAATATGACGTGCTAATCAAGTCATGAATCGTGTCACAGTACCGTCGCATAGATCGTCAAACACTTCCCGCCAGACAATGGCACATACCTGCGGGCGGGTATGTGTCATGGTATGTGGGTATGTGACACAGATTATTTACGCTTAGGATCTGCTCACGAACGACGAGAACACGTATGGGTAATTTTAACGGGTGAGGGTTAAGAAAAACCTGACCTCGGCAGCGTTGACCCGACAAATATAAAGAATAAATGTCGGTGTCTCAGCAGTGATCCAACCCCGGCATTCGGCGTGGCTATGAAACATTCTACCACAGAGCCACTCCAGGTCTCGGAACTACTTTTCAAATAGACCATAATGTTCGTGAAACGTAAATTGTGCTTGCAGTGCTGACAATTCAATTTTATAAACCTTACATATTGCTACAAGCATGTATATTGACATTTTAGGGGGTGACGCACGTGTGTTCCTGACGAAGAAGACGAAGTGTGGTCTCCGCTCGATCGCTGGTGAACCGGTCACGCCATTACCACTGGTTTTGAATATATCTAATCCTCAGCCTCGTCGTTACGGCGTCTCTTTTTTTCCGTAACATATTTTGAGAAGATGGAACACTCCCTGTCTTCACCACGAAGCTTCGCAGCGGCCGCACCGTTCAGTCTCCGGCAATGGCTACCTATGACAACAGCCCGTCAGCGTCTCCATCTGCAGCTCCAGCCACTACATAGCTGACGATGCCCACCCCCCGTGATCCCGGTACATTCTCCGCACAACCTGGGCTTGACGTTGACTACTGGCTCCGTATGTACGAGCTTGTTAGCCAGACACACCGATGGGACTCTACCATGATGCTCGCCAACGTAATATTTTACTTGGGTGGCACCCAACGGATCTGGTTCAACGCCCATGAGACCGAGCTCACCAGCTGGGATACCTTCAAGGGGCGACTACGCGACATCTTTGTGGACCCGTCCAGTCGCCAAATGGAAGCGTGAAAAGAACCCGCCACTCCTGTGCAGTCCTCAACAGAGTCGTATGCCTCGTACATACAGGACGTGCTCGCGTTGTGCCGAAAAGTCGACGAGCAATGGACAGAGTGACAAGGTGAGCCACCTACTCAAGGGCATCGCGGACGACGCCTTCAATTTGCTCGTCTACACTAACATCATGACCGTAGATATGACTATCAAGGAATGCCGCCGCTTCGAAATGCCCAAAAGCCGCCGTGTTCCGCCTCAATTTACGCGGCTACCAAACAGGGCTGTTACATGCACCTGCACCGATCTCGGTGCCGCACCACCCATGCAGGACAGCGTGACACGAATAGTTCGACGGGAGCTTGAGGCGTCAAGTCCAGCACCATTTCCTCCACATCCGCTTGACCATACCGCCGCACAAACGCCTTCGGCAGTCTCCGTTATTCTAGCCGTCGTGAGGCAGGAAATTTCAAAGCTTGGTTTTCCTGTGGCCTGCTCTGTCTCCCGACCCGTCTCCAGACCAATGCCAACAAATGCACCATGTCATGGCTTACATTTTATTCCACGATCTGGCAATCCGGCGGAATGGAGTACTGCAGACGACAAGCCGATCAGCTTTCACTGCCACCGAGTTGGCCATATCTCCCACTACTGCTGCAGCACTTGGACGCCCTCGAACTGGAGCCATTTTACCTCTTGTCGCCCATATGAGGACTCCCGTCGGTATTCGCCCAGTCGTGTACACCCTTCTTCCGACGTTCCTTACAGCTGCTCCACCGCTCGTTCGCCGTCACCTCAACGCCGCCGTTCCCCATCGCCCCAACCACGCCGCTATCCGTCGCCGGTCAACTATATATGGATCCTCTCGGACGGAAAACTAGATCATGCAGCTCCGGGAGGTAGTGCTGCATCACTGGCGACTGATCCGAATCCTCCGTTGAAAGTCCCCACTAATACGAACTTGATTGAGGGGTATGTGGACGGTATTTCTTTGACGGCGTTAGTTGATACCGGAGCTGAAGTGTCCGTAATGAGTGCTCATCTGTGTCGCGTGCTCAAAAACGTCCTCACGCCTGCAACAACTAAAGCCCTCCGTGTTGCTGACGGTGGAACTGCGGCCATTACTGGAATGTGTACCGCTCGTGTTAGTATTACCGGCCTCCATGTCGCCGTTTTATTAACGGTGCTTGAAAATTGCCCTCATGACCTAATTTTCGGCATGGACTTTCTATCGACGCATTCTGCCCTGATCGATTGTGCTGCCGGTACTCCCTGCCTAGAACTTCCTCTTCTCCCGGATTCTCACCCTGCATCCCCGAACAGCATGCACACCACTGACTTCTTCCGAATACCACCTAAATCTCTCACATTCGTCGAATTGGCAACACCCTCTCCCGTGCTCGACGGTGATTATATCGTGACGCCGATTCCTGATGTTCTCCTGCCGCGCGACACTACTGTCCTACACTACGTCGTAACCGTGGCCTCTAACCGAACATATTTACCTGTTATCCATTTGTTTTCATAAAACAAGTGCTACTTCAAGGAATATCCGTCACCGCGGTAAGACACTTAATTGATGACTACGACACCTGTTTTTCGGTAGACGCATGTCCCGATCACCCAAGTCACTCGCAGGATGCCACGTGCCTCGATGCAATTTTACGCTCAATGATCGCCCCGTACCTCGAACCTGAGAAGCCAGCCGCGCTCTGCCTTTTTTCTGGGTTCATACCGCGACGTATTCAACATTGACAGCCGTCCACTCAGCCAGACTTCACTCGGCAAGCACCGCATTAATTTAGGTGATTCTCATCCCATTCATCGGCGACCATATCGGGTGTCTGCCACCGAGCGTAAAGTAATTCCACAAGAAGTCACCAAGATACTAGCCAAAGGAATTATTGAACCCTCTTCGAGCCCTTGAGCGTCCCCCGTTGTGCTCGTTAAAAAGAAAGATAGCACGTGACGCTTCTGCGTGGATTACTGCCATCTGAATAGAATCACGAAAAAGGATGTTTACCCTTTACCCCGCATCGATGACGCTCTCGATTGTCTCCACGGCGCCCGATACTTTTCTTCAATAGGCCTATACGTTCCAACTACTGGAAGATTGCTGTCTACGAAAAATACCAAGAGAAGACTGCATTTGTAGCTCCAGACGGCCTATATCAGTTCAAGGTTATGCCGTTTGGGCTATGCAAAGCCCCAGCCACGTTCGAGCGCATGATGGACTCTCTGCTACAAGGGTTCAAATGGTCAACATGTCTTTGTTATCTTGACGATGTCATTGAATATTTCCCAACATTTTAGACCCACCTTCAGCGTTTGTCAGCTATTGTCGACATATTCCGCACTGCAGGCCTTGAATTGAACTCGTCGAGGTGCCGCTTCGGACGCCGGCAAATTACAGTGTTGGGCCACCTTGTCGACACCTCTGGTGTGCAGCCGGACCCCGAAAAAATTCGTGCTATCACTTGTTTTCCTGTACCTCAGTCAGCCAAAGACTTCCGGAGTATTGTAGTACTTTGCTCCTATTTTAGAAGGTTTGTGAAAGATTTCGCAACCATCGCTCGACCCCTCACAGAGCTTCTGAAGGAAGACGTCACATTTACGTGGGGTACCGACCAAGCTGCTGCTTTTTCTCACCTAATTACGCTACTGATGACTCCACCCCTATTGGCTCACTTTGACCCATTCTCTCCAACGGAAGTTCGAACCGATGCTAGTGGTCACGGAATCGGAGCCGTGTTAGCCCAACGCCAAAGGGGACACGACCGAGTTGTTGCCTATGCTAACTGCCTCCTCCCAGCTACTGAGCGCAACTATTTCATTACGGAGCGTGAATGTCTTGCTCTTGTTTGGGCAGTCTCAAAGTTCCGCCCATATTTATATGGAAATAATTTCTCTGTGATATCTGACAATCATGTGCTATGTTGGCTTACGCCACTGAAGGATCCTACTGGCCGGCTCGGGCGCTGGGCTCTGCGACTCCAAGAGTATACCTACACGGTGACGTACAAGTCCGGACGCCTACATCAGGACGCAGACTGCCTCTCCCGCTACCCGGTCACTGAGTCGAGCACTATGCCTGACACCGACACCGAGCTTTGCGTATTTTCCCTTTCGCAAATGACATGCATCGGTGATGAACAGCGCCATGATGCGCCCTTGCGTGCTATCATTGAACGCCTCAAATCACCATCTTCCAGTCAGTCCCATCGCTCATTTGCGCTCCACGATGGCGTATTATACCGCCGAAGTTTTGAGCCGGATGGACCGGCTCTGCTGCTTGTCATTCCGACACACCTTCGCTTGGAAGTTCTACATGAACTTCATGACCTTCCGACTGCTGGTCACCTTGGTGTGTCACGCACTTATGACCGAATACGCCGAGGCTTCTTTTATTAGCCAGGGCTTGCACGCTCAGTCAGAGGATACGTTGCGGCTTGTGAGAAATGTCAGCGCCGCAAAACTTCCCACCGGACGCCTTCAACCACTTGATATTCCGTCAGAACCGTTCTTCCGCGTTGGCTTGGACCTACTTGGCCCTTTCCCTTTGTCCTCCTCGGGTAACAAGTGGATTGCCGTGCCAGCGACTACGCCACACGTTATGCCAACACACGAGTTCTTCCAACAAGCTGCGCCACAGATGTCACCGACTTCCTCCTCAAGGACGTGATTTTGCAACACGGAGCCCCACGGCAGCTGCTTACAGACCGTAGCCGTACCTTTTTGTGGAAGGTCATAGCTGACATCTTGCAGTCCTGTAAAACTAGACACAAGCTGACTACGTCATACCACCCGCAAACCAATGGAATCACGGATGCTTCTAAATCGAACTCTTAAGGACATGCTCACTAAATATGTTTCTACCAACCACACACACTGGGATCTCGCGTTGCCGTACGTCACATTTGCCTACAATTCTTCGCGCCTTGACACTGCCGGTAACTCTCCATTTTTTATGCTGTTTGGCCGAGAACCAACATTGCCTCTAGACACCGTCATACCGTCCCCTGGAGTACTGACCAGTGAATATGCAATGGACGCTATCACTCGGGCCGCTCATGCACGTGAAATCACCCGTACTCTACTTCTGACCTCTCAAGAGAAGCAACGGCGCTTGTATGACCAATGACACCGCGACGTACACTTTCCGCCCGGCTCTTTAGTTCCACTCTGGTCTCCTACATGGAGACCAGAACATGGAGAGAATTGAACACGCTCTGAAAAACGGAGCAAGCGTCAAAGCAGTGAAAAGGAAACTTGGGATAGTCAAAAATCGGATGTATGCACTAAGTGACAAAGAAGGAAAAATAACTACCAATATGGATTGGATAGTTATAATAGCGGAGAAATTTTACAGAGATCTGTGCAGTAACCGGGACAACCACGAATTTAGTACTATAACAACTAGCAGTAACCGAGATGACACCCCACCGGTTATGAAAGAAGAAGTCAGAAAAGCTTTGGAGAGCATACAAACAGGCAAAGCTGCTGGTGAGGATCAGGTAATATCAGATCTGCTGAAAGATGGAGGACAGATTGTGTTAGAAAAACTAGCCACCCTGTTTACGAGGCGTCTCCTGACGGGAAAAGTACCAGAGTCTTGGAAGAACGCTAACATCATCTTGATACATAAGAAAAGAGATGACAAGGACTTGAAGAATTACAGGCCGATCAGCTTGCTCTCTGTAGTATACAAGCTATTTACAAAGGTAATTGCTAGCAGAGTAAAGAAAACATTAGAATTCAATCAACCAAAGGAACAAGCAGGATTTAGAACAGGCTACTCAACAATTGACCACATTCATACTATCAATCAGGTAATAGAGAAATTCTCAAAATATAACCAACCACTATACATAGCCTTCATAGATTACGAGAAGGCGCTTGATTCAGTAGAAATATCAGCCGCCATGCAGACACTGCGGAATAAGGGCGTCGATGAAGTATATATAAACATCCTGGAAGAAATCTACAGGGGATCAACTGCTACCATAGTGCTTCATAAAGAAAGCAACAGAATACCAATCAAGAAGGGTGTAAGACAGGGGGACACAATCTCCCCAATGCTAATTACCGCGTGTTTACAGGAGGTTTTCAGAAGCCTAGAATGGTAACAGTTAGGGATTAGAGTTAATGGAAAGTACCTTCGTAACCAGCGCTTCGCTGATGACATTGCTTTGCTGAGTAACTCAGGGGACGAATTGCAACTCATGATTACGGAGTTAGACAAGGAGAGCAGAAAGGTGGGTCTTGAAATTAGTCTGCAGAAAACGAAAGTAATGTACAACAACCTCGGAAAAGAGCAGCGCTTCGAGGTAGGTAATATTGCACTTCAAGTTGTAAAAGACTATGTCTACTTAGGGCAGGTAATAACCGCGGAGACGAACCACGAGATTGAAGTAACTAGAAGAATAGGAGTGGGGTGGAGCACATTTGGCAAGCACTCTCAAATTCTGACGGGTAGATTGCCACTATCCCTTAAGGGGAAAGTATATAACAGCTGTATCTTGCCGGTACTTAGCTACGAAGCAGAAACCTGGAGACTTACAAAGAGGGTTATGCTCAAATTGAGGATAACGCAGCGAGCTACGGAAAGAAAAATGGTAAGTGTAACCTTAAGAGACAAGAAGAGAGCAGAGTGGATTAGGGAACAAACGGAGTTTAAGGATATCATAGCTGAAATCAAGAAGAAGAAATGGACATGGGCCGGGCATGCAGCGCGTAGACAGGATGGTCATCAAGGGTAACTAACTGGATTCCCAGAGAAGGCAAGCGGGTTAGGGAGATACAGAAGTTTAGGTGGGCAGATGAGATTAGGAAGTTTGCGGGTATAAATTGGCAGCAGCAAGCACATGACCGGGTTAACTGGCGGAACATGGGAGAAACCTTTGTCCTGCAGTGGACGTAGTCAGGATGATGATGATGATGATGATTATGATGATGATGATGTTGATTATGATGATGAGGATGATGATGATGGTGGTGGTGGTGGTGGTGGTGGTGGTCTTCAACCCGTCAAGTTGGCCCTTCAGAAAAACTGCTTACTCGCTACACAGGCCCATACCAAGTCCTTCGTGTGGTTGCTCCTGTATCATATGAAATTGGTCGTGCCACCCCGTCGCCTTCATGTTCCCAATATGCTACCGATATTGTACATGTTGCGCGCTTGAAGCACTACAACTCTCCTAGTGACGTTGACATTTAGATGCGCCTAGACGGCGCTTGTGCCGCCGGGGGTTATGCTACATGCATGTATAATGACATTCTAGGGGCGACGCGCGTGTGTGCCTGACGAGGAAGACGAAGTGTGGTCTCCGCTCTATCGCTGTTGAAGCGGTCACGCGATTCCCGTTAGTTTTGAATATATCTAATCCCCAGCCTCGTCGTTACGGCGTCTCTTCTTTTTCGTAACAATATATACTCCTGTGATACAGCCTGAAAGGCGGGTTGACGTCAATTGTAGGCCAAAGTTGATTTATGTAGTAGTCCAAGACTACCATCCTCACGAGCCCTTCATATAAGCTTATCGCTTCTGGTGTTTTGCAATTAGTCTGTTCCTGTTGGCATCGTTGTGCAAGTGCGAACAACTTGTTATGTAAACATCTGCAACTGATGAGCATGCGTATGTGCATGCAATGTTTGTATATTCACTAAGCTTCATTTCACCCCCTGTCACTCAATAAAAGAAATTACAACAGAGTTACCTACCCTCCACATGCTTCGCATAATGGTCGATTCCTAAGGTACTTGGGATCCGCCGAATTTTTCTATGAGGAAGCATCTTTGCATTACAAATAGGTGTATACATGTGAGGTTATATGACGTGTATATGTTTCATGTTGTGGTTGATTACTCTATTGTCAGCAACAAAGAGGCAGTCACTGGCACTTTCAAAGCTTGTCAGCATGTAGTGCGTACAACCGCTGGTTTCGCCTAAAATAAAAACAATAGGAAGTTTTCGAAATCACGGCCCCAAAAAAAGAACGTCGAGGCCACTTCACATGCGCGATACTCAAACAGGGTTTGGGTTTTGCGTTGGAGACACGATTTCTCGAATTTAGCAGGAGCTCAAGGCCTGCCCAAAAAGTCTTTTCTTTGTTTTTCTTGGAAGACGACCTGTGCACCAGCGACGTGTTTTGAACGAGGGAAAAGCACGTGGAACCACTGAGTCACGCCGGTTCTTGAATTGTACTGGAGTGGCTTTTCTGCTTAACGCAAACGCCTTAGCCAGCAAGATGGCGGACATATGCGACGCTTTGGTCCCATAGCGAGCCTATACAGTAGTTGTAAAAGAGTTACAAAACCATCAACTCGTGTCACATGACGCAAGCGTTTCGGCACGTGAACAATGTGACGGGAGCTGACGGTTGTGCTGCTATCTGTCAGGGCTATAGAAAGTACTGCAAAAGTATTTCAGAGATACTTTTGATTGTCTGTGTATTTGTAGCGAGATACAGTTAAAGTATGTATTAGTGGTGTAGTATAAGTAGTGGTGAAGTACTTTTACGATGTGTCTTGATATTATGCGGGGCACGGATATTTCGTAACATTTTTGTAGAAATTGAGTTAGTGTGTGTGTGTGTGTGTGTGTGTGTGTGTGTTCTTCTTTTTCTTTATTCAATTAAAGGTGTGTTGCTGGAAGGGTGGTGATTGCCCGAAGCCGCTACGGCAGAATTGAGAAGGTAGTGTTGTCGGCCTCTGTGAACGAAAGTTGCTGTCTCTCAAGGCCAGTGCAGCCCACCAAATTTATTTTTCGAGCGGCAAGATATTACCGTGAGCCCCCGCGTGAGCCCCCGCGTGAGCCTTTCGTGAGCCCCCGCGTGTATGCCGCCTTCAAACAGAAGCTTTGTAACACTTCGCGTGCGTTCAGTTAACAAAGCGGCGACACTTCCAAAGCAGTTTGTGTAGTCGCGGAGGAAGTGGATAGAAAATGACCATCCTTGTCACACTTTCAGCCACCCTTCCGACCTGTCAAGGTGCGTTCCCAATTGATTTGCAAGCGTAAAACCGTCTTTCGTCTTAGCAAGCTCCCCCTACGCCAGACTTCACCTGCTGCGGCTCGCTGAAAGGAGTGCTTTGTAGCGTTGGTGTTAGTGACAGCTTTATTGAAGAGCAACCCCTGGTGAAGGGTGCTTGTTGTAGTCTGTGATATATGGCTCTAAGTAGTTTTCCCTGTTTTCACTTCTATTTAAAAAGCTATCAGGAGCTGCCTGGGGTACCACCAATAGTTGCCTGGGAAGGCTTAAACCCTCTTCCACCTAAAGCACGTGATTTCACGAAGGTCGTGTTGGCATTGTGTAGTTTTGACATATTGAGCTTTCTTGGGCGTTGATAGGAAACCTTAACCGTCTGGTCTGGCGCCGAATGAGCCAGAACGTTGATGATCTAGAAGATGGGAACCAACTTCGGCTTCTGAATGGTCTGAATACACCCACGTGAGGACAGAAGTGTGGCCGTACGTAAATGACCTGAGCACAGATATCACGTAGATGCAGGACAATCCGGTTATGAAAGCGGTATTTATTCACTACAACCCGAATTTGACCACGTCATTTGCGGTAGGGAAACATTCTTTTTTCGCGAGTCCTGTGTTTGGGACAAACTGGCCCCACCACTGTGGTCTAGTGGTTAAGGTACTCGGCTGCTGACCCGCAGGTTGTGGGATCGAATCCCGGCTGTGGTGGCTGCAATTCTGATGGAGGCGGAAATGTTGTAGGCCCGTGTACTCAGATTTTGGTGCACGTTAAAGAACCCCAGGTGGTCTAAATTTCCGGAGCTCTCCACTATGGTGTCTCTCATAATCATATGGTGGTTTTGGAACGTTAAACCCCACAAATCAATCGAGGACAAACTTACGTTGTCTTGAAGACAGCCTACTGTGATTCCTTAGTCTATGCTCTTCTAGCACAGCTAATTCTTCTGTCACCAGTATGCAAATTTCGGTATCTAATGCGGGACACTTTTACTGTGCAGTAGATCATACGTTTTTTGCACTTGATATCCATAACTACTTCTCTATTACCAATTATGCACTTTGTTATCCCCCCTCCCCAAAGTAATTATGGCGCTGAGGGTACTGCCATAAATAAATAAAAAATGCTAGTTTCAATGCACTTCAACTTCATTTACAGGATTATACTGCACTTCAATATGTTTTTGCAAAGTATGAACATCTACAAAAAAACAAGTATTCTAGTATCTATATCAATGAATCTTTATTCCAGGATACCTTTTTTGTCTTTCTGCAAAAATATCTCCAACATATCTAGCTACATCAAAGACAAATATTTCTCAGTATCTCTACATTACGCTTTTGACGCATGTATTTTGATATCTTTATTCCAAAGTACATTTTCGAGTATTTCTGCCCAGCCCTAGTTTCTGCGCATCTGCTGCATTATCTTTTTTTTTTTGAGACAGCTGATGTGTAGGTGAGAGGCGATGATGCCGAAGGCGTCTCGTGAGTCGGCGGGTTGTTCAACAACGGTACTATTGGAGGTTTTACGCCCCAGAATCATGATATGATAATGGGAGACGCCGTAGGGAAGGGCTCCAGAAAATTTGACCATCTGGTGTTTTTCAGCGTACAGTGATATCCACCAGCGCACTGGCCTCTAGCGTTTTGCATGCACTGAAATGTGACCACCACGACCGGGATCGAACCCGTCACCTTCGGCTGAGCAGCCGAGCACTGTAGTCACTGATTCCCCGTGGCGGACGGCGGGCGGTTCCGTTTAAAAGAAAAGAAGGAAAAGGCGTGTTTCGTTCACCAAGTAACAAGTAGCAACGCGAGGAATGAAAGAGGACCCGACTACTGCTATAGACGGGGTGAATCCAATTTTTAATCGATGTGCAAGTGTATGTACGCCAAACATATAGATGCCTCTGGCATCGTCGTTGCCTGCGATTTCAATTTCGCCGTTCCAATTTCGACTCCAGCCCGGCGTCGCGTTTTTCGTGTCAGCAGACAAGCACCGTAGGCACTGCGCGCCGACAGACTCTTTGCTCAAGTAACAGCTGCTATCATAGGTGTTACCCTAAGAGGCAAAAAGAGAGCAGAGTGCGTCATCAGAGAACAAATTGGGGTTAAGACTATCAAAGTTGAAATCAAGAAGAAGGAATGGACATGGGCCAGGCACGTAGGCAGCATAATCGCTGGTCATTAAGGGTAACTGACTCGATTTCCAGAGAAGACAAACGCATGAATCGGAAAGAAAGACAGTTAGATGGGCCGGTGGGAATAAAGAGTTCGCAGTTATAACGTGGCAGCAGAAAACACAAGACCAGGTTAATTGTTGGATCTTGGGAGAGGCCTTTGCTCTGCAGTGGGCTTAGTCAGGCTTATGATGGTGATGATGAATAGCTAAAATCAAGATCAACATTCGCCTGTTTTGTGTCACATTTATCCCACCTAAGTGTCGTCCAGAAGGGGCATCGCTTCGGCGAAAAGCTTATAACTGGCGCAGCACGTCATTTTTATTTTCTTGGACATTCAACAAAGTCTTTCTACAAGAGCAGCCCTTCCAGTAATAAATAATTATTCTCCTCTTAAAATGCTTCTTCCAGTTTGAATAACAGAATATAGAACAGCTGATCTTGGCGAACAACCTGGTGCTCTGAGCAATGGCGATTACTTACGGGTGAATGTCACCACAGCAGCCCAGATGTTTGCCTTTCTTAAATGTGAAGCATTTTTAGCGAACTTCGGCGACTTTGAACGTACCTATCTATCTATCTATCTATCTATCTATCTATCTATCTATCTATCTATCTATCTATCTATCTATCTATCTATCTATTTATGTATCTATCTATCTATCTATCTATCTATCTATCTATCTATCTATCTATCTATCTAGTTCTAGCTTGAACTAAAAAAAAAGTTCTAGCTTGAACTTTTCCCGTTTTACGACCAACCAACCAGCCGCATTCAGCCCGCCGTACACAAACTCGTCGTCAAAGAAGGCACTGAAATTCCTCCGACAGCAGCTGTGTTGCTCCCCGTGTTCTGTGTCGGCATTAGGAACGAAGCTGCATTCTTTGAGCCATCAAGCCTCTTCCTTAGCCGAAGATCACCTCTTCTGCCTTATTCAACCCTCTCTATTTCTGAAGGAAACAGTGCTCTTTGCCTCATCAATCCTCTTCCGTATCCCGTTGAACTGTTTCAAGGTGAATCTCTTGGACACGTGCATGCCATTGATAAAGAACAAATTTTTACCATGCCGCCAGATTTTTCCGGTGATTACGACGCCATCAGTGCCCTCAACCCTTCCAATATACCACCTTGCGAGCTTTTCGATTCATCGATTGCCGACGGACTATCGCCATCTGAACGCTCTGAGCTCCTTCAGCTGCTCTACCAGTTTCGTGAATCCTTTGACGTTGCTCAACCTACCCTTGGCCGAACTCCCAGTTTTTTCCACCGCATCGACACAGGTTCCAACGCGCCAGTACGACAGCGACCATACCGTGTTTCCGCCACAGAACGTCAGGTTATCACCGAACACGTTGACGATATGCTCAAGCGCGACGTTATCCGACCTTCCCAAAGTCCATGGGCATCACCTGTCGTTCTTGTTAAGAAGAAGGATGGTACAATTCGCTTCTGCGTTGATTACAGGCGCTTAAATAAGATCACTCGCAAAGACGTATACCCTTTGCCCAGGACTGATGACACCCTTGATTCCTTACAAGGTGCCGAGTTTTTTTCGTCGTTAGATTTGCGTTCGGGGTATTGGCAGGTGCCCTTAGCAGATGGTGATCGTCCAAAAACAGCATTCGTGACACCGGACGGGCTATATGAGTTCAATGTCATGCCCTTCGGCCTCTGCAATGCGCTGGCCACATTCGAGCGCATGATGGACTCGGTTCTGCGGGGTTTCAAATGGAACATATGCCTCTGCTACCTCGACGATATCGTCGTCTTTGCACCCGATTTCGCAACACACCTTGTACGCCTGAAACATGTCCTCACGTGTCTGAAGAATGCGCAGCTCCAACTGAATCTAAAGAAATGCCACTTCGCTGCTCGGACGCTCACCATTCTCGGTCACGTCGTATCAAAGGATGGTGTTCTTCCCGACCGGGCTAAACTACGCGCTGTTGCTGAATTCCCCAAACCAACGACTGTAAAACAGTTACGCAGCTTCGTAGGATTGTGCTCCTATTTTCGTCGGTTTGTGCGCAACTTTGCCTCCATATTTGCCCCTTTGACCCAACTTTTAAGCAGTGCCAACGACATCTCATCATGGTCTTCCGAATGTGATCACGCATTTACCACTCTTCGCCGTCTCCTGACATCACCGCCTATATTGCGCCACTATGATCCCACGGCTGCAACTGAAATCCATACAGACGCCAGCGGTGTCGGTCTCGGTGCAGTTCTCGCTCAACGCAAGCCTGGATCCCCTGAGTATGTCGTCGCCTACGCCAGCAGAACGCTCGACAAGGCTGAGGTAAACTACAGTGTTACCGAAAAAGAGTGCTTAGCCATACTTTGGGCAATTGTGAAATTTCGCCCATACTTATATGGCCGCACCTTTGCTGTAGTTACAGACCATCATGCCTTATGTCGGTTGTCGTCGCTGAAGGATCCATCAGGTCGCCTTGCTCGTTGGGCTCTGCGACTTCAAGAGTATGACATCCGCGTCGTGTACCGTTCCGGCCGCCAACATGCTGATGCTGATGCACTCTCGCGATCACCAATGTCGACTGAGGCTGCCTCTATATCTTCTATGGAACACGCGCTGTCCGCTCTTGAAATCGACACAATGACCTCTGCACAGCGCGACGATCCATGGATAACTTCGCTTCTGGACGTCTTATCTGGGGTACCGACACTTCCCATCACTCGAGCAATGCGACGCCAGGCTTCGCACTTCACCATTCGATGTGGCCTCTTGTACCGGCGCAATTACTCACCAGACGGCAGGAAGTGGCTGCTCGTTATTCCCCGAAAGCTGCGCTCTACAATCTGTGCATCATTTCACTCCGACCCGCAATGCGCTCACGCCGGTGTCTTCAAGACCTACGAGCGTTTAAGGAAGCGGTACTACTGGCGTGGGATGTTTACTTTTGTTCGACAGTTTATTCGCGGCTGCCACGAGTGTCAGCGACGAAAACAGCCACCGAATGCAGGAGCAGCTCCACTACAGCCGCTTGCGTGCCCTGACCGCCCATTCGATCGCGTCGGAATCGACCTGTATGGACCACTGCCATTGACCACAGCAGGTAACCGGTGGGCTATCGTTGCTGTAGATAACCTGACACGGTACGCCGAAACCGCTGCTCTTCCTACGGCGACCGCTCAGGACGTCGCATCTTTCATCCTCCATCGGTTTAAGTTGCGTCACGGCCCTCCTCGCGAGCTCCTCAGTGACCGGGGCCGTGTATTTCTATCCGACGTAATCCAAGCACTTCTCCGTCAGTGCCATATTGTACACCGGATGAGTACTGCTTACCACCCCCAGACGAATGGCCTGACTGAGCGGTTTAATCGGACCCTGGGTGACATGCTCGCGACGCATGTGGCATCTGACCAAACGAACTGGGACCTGGTTCTTCCGTTTGCGACCTACGCGTACAACACCGCTACCCAAGTCACCACCGGCTTTTCTCCATTCTACCTTCTATACGGACGTCAACCATCGCACACAATTGACACTTTGCTGCCATACGCACCAGATGTATCTGAGTGCACGACCGTGTCTGAAGCCGCCCGTCACGCCGAAGAATGCCGCCAACTAGCGAAGCAATTTACTACGGCTGACCAGCAACGCCAGAAAAAGGCCCGCGATGACGACCACCCTCCTGCCGCCAAGTTTGCCCCTGGAACCCTTGTATGGCTGTATGTACCACCCTGTGCACCTGGTTTGTCTACCAAGCTACTTTCAAATTACCATGGCCGATACCGCGTGGTAGAGCGCACATCGCCCGTCAATTACGCCATCGAACCGCTTACGCCACCCGGTGACCATCGTCGGCGTGGACACGATATTGTTCACGTGGACCGCTTGAAGCCGTACTTCGACCCGCTCGTTCCTACTTGTTAGATCGCCAGGATGGCTTGATCTTTCTCGACGGGGGCAATTATAATGAAGGAATGATGATAACAAAAGAAACAGCAAGCATCATCGCAGAGTAAGGCACCACGAGATCGGCGCTCGAGCTCCTCCATCTTCCTCGTCCTGTCGCTATCTCCAATCTCCCACCTGAACGTTTGGTTCGCCCAATAAACCTCTTTACATATCTATCTATCTATCTATCTATCTATCTATCTATCTATCTATCTATCTATCTATCTATCTATCTATTTATCTATCTATCTTGCCGCCTACGACTTTTAGCTCTCCTGGCCATTTGGATAATTGAATCTATACCGAAATTCATATGGCACAAAAGTCATCACTACACGTCACGCTCATGGTGCGCTCGCGGTCGTTTCGCTAGCTCCACATATGTCCAATTTGGCATTACGTGACGTGAATGGATGACGTTGGTATACAACTGGTGCAAACATGATAATATTGACATGCGTGTCATGTAAGAACACGACTACATGCCACGCTCATGAGGCGCTGGCTGTCGTTTCGCTAGCTTCACATATACCAAATTTGTATCACGTGAGGTGAATGAATGACGAAGGTATGTAACTGGTGCGAACAAGATAATCATGACATGCGTGCCATGTAAGGACTCGACTTTAGCCACGCTCATGATGCACTCGCGGTCAATTCTCTAGCTTGACATATATCAAATTTGTATTACGTGACGTGAATAAACGACGAAGGCAAATGGCAAGTTCAAACAGGAGAATTATAGCATGCTTGTAATGTGAAGCATCACTTCATGCTACGCTCAAAGTGTGCTCTCTTCTATTTCTCTAGCTGCACATATACAAAATTTTTTAGCACGTGACGTGAATAGACGACGAAGGTAAACGACACGTCCAAACATCATAATCATGATATGAAAGTCACGTACAACATAGTCAATGTCCGGATCGTAACGTTGTACTAATTTATGTGACAATTCAACCTTCCTCATTAGTGCTTTGTATATCATCGATTCCCACTGTACGTGGGATTTACCATTTTTTACAAGTGCAATATCACAGCTTTTATCCTATGTATATATTGAAAAGTGGATTCTTCAAAAGCTTTGGAGCTAACGGCGCTCACCAGGCTACGCCAACTATATTAACGCGATAGCGTTAGAGAGCTCGTGTCGCAGAAATTCTGCCATCGGCGTCGGCACCGTTGGTTGTGCCCGTTTAAATGTCTGTGAGCGATAAATTGAGAAAGAAACCAATAAATTAAAGAATGAAATTTTCAGTCCCATCGAAGATCTAACCTGGGTCGTTCGCGTGGCAAGTAGGTGTCCTACCACAAAACCACGATGTTACTTGTAGCTGCTTCGAAAAAAAAAGCACTGTCTATAAGCCATGCAGTAAAAGGAGTCTTCTTAACGCGTTTTTGTTTGACAGGTGTCACGACGAAAACAAGCCCATTCGGCGATTTATAGGTGCTTTGGAGGCCATCAAACTACGTCGAAAAAGGCCGCGATAGTGCAGCCATCGCTGCTAACAACACACAGGAACTTTCAAACACCTCTAAAAATATACAGTTATGTCCATCTAGCGAAAACATGTCAAGCCTTTCCAGAGGCGTTGATGAAGCAAACAACAAGAATTACATAACGTGCTGTCATCGGTGACTCATTTTGAGACTCTTTATGCCCCCTTCAAGAAAATGTCAATTCAACAAACCACAACGCTTGCATAGATTTAGCTTTACACTCTCACAACAACATTAAGAAAGCGAAGTACTACAGTTGCCACTTCACCGACCATAAGGCGATGCTTGTTGAGGTTGGCCGGAAGAAGTCTCCAGCAGAACAAGTCGAACGATTACCAGATAACTTCACCATTTATTAATACAAATGAATGCCTACGCGCAGGTCATATTACAAGACCATGTGACTAATCCACTGTACAATACTTTCATAAAATTGTTATAAAAGTGGTGTTAAATAGGTCGAAAACCTGTACCATTATTATAAATACTTCGCGCTTAAGCGCACGCGCGTTTGTGTGTGTGTGTGTGTGTGTGTGTGTGTGTGTGTGTGTGTGTGTGTGTGTGTGTGTGTGTGTGTGTGTGTGTGTGTGTGTGTGTGTGTAACAATATTATTAAGTATGCACTTAGTGGTTGAAAAGCGCACTAGGGGCCGGATTTCGCCATCACGTTCAACTCTTAAAAGCGAAGCTTAACGGTCCGCCAATTTTTTTCGCTCGAGACGAAAGAAAGAAAAGAAAACATCGTTGACTCACATTTAAATGATGAAAAATAGATCTGAAGGCTCCCACTCCACTGTGCCTCATAACGATACGATGAGGCACATGAAGTCCAGACCGAAACCACCACGAGCTGCGTGTTTTGAGTGGTTACTCTTCTCGCCCGGGTATCGAATTCACGATCTGTGACGCACTCGGGAACTGATTTACACGTTTCGTGTGTGTAACGGCCCTTAAACCACTATGAGTCCAACGATGAGAGAATAATTTCTCGCTCGCCTTCACTGTCCTTCCCGCAGGCGCTATCTCGTCCTCGCCATTTATTTCTTCATAAAACACACAGACGACATCAGCACTAAGCACTAGAGTTCGCGTCTCTCATAATCATCTGGTGGTTTTGGGACGTTAAACCCCACATATCAACTAAGCACTAGAGCCTATCAAGATTTCCCGCTTTTTCGGCTAGACTCTGTTATCTCCACTTGCGCGCTTGTAAACCAAAAACAAAGTAAAAAAATAAGTTGATCTTGTGCGACAATTATGTGAGACAGAACACAACGGGTGTGAGACTGTGATGAGATGAAGGGTAGGAGACCATTCACAGCTGATAGTGCTCGTATATAGACCAATCCAGAGATTATTTCCACATGACGTCCTGTAAACAGATTGCTGGCGTCATGAATTGGGTCGGAAAGATTGGGAACATCCATAGAGATTAGCGCGCTCATTCTTTGTATTTTAAAAAGCTTTTCAGAGGCTCTTTCAAAGTGAATATGGGAAAGCAAAGCGACCATCGCGTATGTTTGGAAATCTATTTGAATAACAATGGTAGTGCGAGGAAACGGGACACAAGATCGTAACAAGAAGACACTCACACAGCGCTACAAAGCTAGAACACCGAGATCAGTGTTAGCTCTCATACGAAGCTGCGCCTCTTTCGCCGGCCACTGGTTTCATATAGAACAAACGACAACTTGGAGAGTTTCATAAAACTTCCTCGTGGATGGATTATCAGTCATAACAACGCAAAAAAATGAAAAGTGACAGCCAGGCAACCATGAGCTCAACAATCAAACAAGCAGCCTTGTTATCACCTACGCATTTATTAATTAATGAAAATTTCAAAGCGAAGTTAAACGCCAAACATCGGATTATTCCTTTCATGAAACGACACGTGGCAGATTTTCCGCGCCTGTGACGTCTAATGAGCAATAATATTAGCGCTTGAAGGGGCCCTGCGACTTTTTTTTCGTCTGCATTCTGCAGCAATAGAGTTCGTGTATAGGGCCGAACAATGATATGCACCTAAATAATTATTGAAGTTTTTACATGGTAACGAAGTTTATTAGCCATCAAACTTCAAAAGCTTTCCAGATAACCAGATAAAATATTCTCTTTCACATTTCGCTCTCCAGCTGACTTCAAAGGCTGTTTACAATTACTACGCACTTCTTACAAACACCGCATGACAATGGCGTAGCCAGGGAGGGGTCAAATTACCCCCTCCCAAATTTTTCGCGCAACACCCCTCCCGCCACTTACCCACCTTTTTTTTTCGTCTCTTCGCGCTGACATTATTTACAAGTTAAGTGGTGCTACTATCACAAATATTTCATAAGCGCACTATACAGTTGTGGCGTATCTTTCTTCTTCTGGCACGACAAACTTTGGACATAAACTGGCAGTGGGGATCTCCAGAAAAGAAAGAAGAGGTACTTGGAACGATGGCGCAAGAAACCGCGCTGTGGTTTGGGAACTGCGTATCAGAGTGCTTCTCGGCCTTCGTTCAACACTTCGGCCAGAACTTGCCTGCTCTGTAGCCGAGATGGTTTACGGCTGCACACTCCGTTTACCTGGTGACCTCGTCAGCCCCGTTACTACGCATGGTGTTCCAGATCAATCTTCTTTTGTACAGCGTCTGCGGATCTTCATGCAATGCTTGCACCCATCACCCACTTCAGCGCACACTAAGAACGACGTTTTTCTGCCGGCAAACCAACAGACATCTTCACACGCTTTTGTTCGTGTTGATGGGTCCAGAGGCTAACATTTTTATATTGAACTTTCGCACGTTCTGCTCAACATCTAGACACACACACACACACACACACACACACACACACACACACACACACACACACACACACACACACACACACTGGTATGAGGGACCACCTAGTTGCCACTCATACTGGGCAGGACTGTACATTAGTTAAATGAATTTTAATGAATACGCCTAATACGGGTAGCTTATCTTCATTTTATTTGTTTTCTTCTTCGTGTTTTTTCTTCGTGTTTTTGTAGACTCCGCATGCTGTTGGATATGTGCGGGCACCTATGTGTGCAGTTACGGGGAAATAGGCAGTTTGAAAATACTCAATAAAACATTGTAATAATCGGGTTAAGTCTATAGCCTACCTTTAGTATCTTCGCTATTGCTAAACAGTAATTTTTTAAGAAAAACAATTTAAGCGAGTAAGTTCGATCCACGCTTTTATGTCGTTACCCGCGAAATGCACCAATTTGGGAATCCGAATCTTTCTCTCTCTCTCTCCCACACACACACACACACACACACCCGCACACACACACACATGCGCGCGCGCACGCACGCGCTCACACACACACACATACACACAAACAAACACGCGTGCGCGTGCGATAGCATATTCGGCTCATCCACTGAACTTCACTTGTATGCGAGTGTACAATATATTGATAAAAGTATTTACATTGGTGCAACTGCTAAAAACACTCCGAAGTGATGTATAGTGAGAAGCTGTAACACAGGCAAACGTGCAGGCCAATCACAACCTTAGAAAGGCTTACTTAATTCTCATCATGTAACTTAAACTAATAAATAAAACAATAATGGTCATAAGCCTAACGCAGCATAATGAGAAATGTCGTGTGGGCAGTTGTATTGAGCACAAGTTTTATTGTTCAGCAGCGTGGCGAACAGTGCAATAATAGGGAACAAAAAGGTGAAAATACGGCAGGCCCGTGTGCTCGGATTTGGACGCACGTTAAAATACCCCAGGTGGTGGAAATTTCCTTAGCCCTCCACTACGGCGCCTCTCATAATCATGTGGTGGTTTCCGGACGTTATACCCCACATATTATTCAAGGCATATAGAGGAGTATGCGCCTCTCAACAAACGGGTTTAGTACAATTATAACCTCCTTGGGTTCGTACCGTCTGCACACAAGCTCATTGTGAATAGATATCTTCATGACCTGAAATTTCAAAGTATTGTAGACGCGCGTTTCACTAGTCAAGTTAAGCTCCTTCAACTGAGAACGAAATGTTTCATAAATGTTCCACACGCAACGTCAATAGTCTCTTTTGTTATGTATAGCAATACCAAATGTTCGTCCACATATAGGAACACCTTTACGGTGCCCTACGCATGGATGCTAGCCATGAGGCTTTGGTCCGATCGTGAAAGTAAAAAGTTGCTCAGAATCAGGGCTACAGATGAGCTTATGAAAACACCTTCACGTTGTATGAAGAATCTGTAGCGATGGCAAATGAAAGTTTAAGTCCTTTAAGACAAAATCGTAAAGGTTCTAAAAAATGCGCCGTGTGGGTGCCAAATTCGTTCTGCAACTTGGTGCACCTGAAACCTTCTATGCTCTCGTTCACTTCCTCAAGCATGGTGTTCTGTGATTGCGATTAATACAAGTCCTTAACGTCAAGTGAACAGGCGCTTACTTGCCATGGTCGCTATTTATGAAGATACTTGGAGACTGGGTTGGGGCTGCGAACTAAGCACGGATCATCGTTGATAAGAATTGCGAAAGACTTTTCCAGGAAAGCTCTTATACCGACCATTGGAAAGCAGGTTTTCCTCTGACTTTCTTTTGTAATGTTGTCGCGGGTCCCGTTAATTAGGGAGGCGATCGCCGGGCTAATCCCAAGGGCCAAGTTATCGGCCCCCGAACTGCACCACGAAAGCGTGGATAATTTAGAAGTGGTCCTACTTGGTGCGCCAGCGGACGCCGGCTGTGGTCCAAAGAACAAGTCAGAGCCAAGAGTTGATAAACAAAACAAAATTATATTCTCAATTATGGCAGATCAAATCGATATAAAAAATATTCACACTCGACAATAGTTGAATACGATATGTCACCAATCAAACAACGTACTACACAGTACAATCAGCCACACTGGAAACAGCGGACACAAACAACAATACGCACTACAATGCAGTCACATGCATCGAACAATCGAGACACTTAAAGACTAAAGCGTTCGAAAACTTGATCAGTCCAAAGTTCTTGGAACAAAAGTCTGAATGATACTCTTCCGAGAATCACTCACTCAAAGTCTAGCGCTGTTGTCGTTCCACTGCCCCCGAAGTTTCTCTTCCAGGAAACCTCGCGTCTTCAATTGGCCGCTTTCCAAGCACCAAACTTCTTCGCCGGTAACACGTCGGCTTCCCACGCGCAGCTGTTGCCACGCGTCTTCGCTCGCTGGCGGTAGACCTACACTCCTGCCTGTAGCACGAGTCTCCACCCCTCAGGTGGAAATCCTCTTCTCCTCCTTTGTCACTAAGGACAAAAGGCTTTGCCCACACGGCGGAAAGACCCTACGCACACTTGCGCAAAACTTTCATCTTCTGCCTACGCACACGGGCGCGAACTTTCTTCTTCTCCTCCGTCACTGAGGACAAGAGGCTTCGCCGACAGACACGGCGGAAACACCCTACGCACACTGGCGTGAAATTCCTTTTTCTCCTCATCTCCCATCTGTGCTGCTCGGTTAAATAGCCTTCGCGCTAGATTCCAGAAAATTCTCATCGTTTCCGTCGGCGCGATGCACTGCCGAGGCTAGGGAAAGAGCGAGTTGTTTCGAGGGCCGTCCACGACACATGACGCAACTCTGCATCGCCACGCCCCTTTCCCTCGAGAACCTTCCAGGGCTTGCTCGGCCACCGATGTTAGGAGGTTCGTCGGTGAACCTACGCTTCCGAGGGGAGAGGGACGGCGCCCCCAGGGAATCTTTGGATGCTTGTTTTCTTATTTATCGTTGACCTTGAGGCGTCTCTCTAGTGCTTGGTCGCAAGAATTCGGCGGCGCGCCCTTTTTTGAGCACTCGTTTGTGACACTGCCCCCCACTTTAAGAATATTATCTCATAATATTCAAAACTACACAAATGTGTGCGAACAGTCACCATACACGTAAAGACTGTAACATAGTCTGTTGCTCATGGCGCATCACATTCACAATAGAACACTCAATACAATTGCGCATTGTAATTCAATCTCACAACACATGAAATATAACTACAGGTACATGAGTACAACACTCCATCACATATTCCAAACAATACAAATGTACAAAGTTCTGTCTTTACAACAATTATAAAATCCTACACATCACATCACCGCAACAAACACTGACTCGCTCGACATACACTTGTGACACAGGATAACAACAACACAACACAACATATGGCACTCAACACTACCAAACACACTCATATTCGACTTCAGCACCTATCCTGTGTACTTCGAGCGGCGCTTGCGCCATTTCTTGCGGTGCTCGCTTGATCTCTTCTTATTGTTCCTTTTTCTGTTCCGATGAGCCCTTTCCAACGACGATATCTGAGGCGGCGTCTCAGCCATCGTTGTTTCTTTCGACACCGTTAACGGGTCACAATGTTCAACCGATACTGTCCGGTTATTCACCTGCTTGTTCATGTCACGACATTGGGCCTGGCTGGCTGACTCCGTCACCTTTACACTGTCGGTCGGTTGAGGTCCTGCCGACGTAAGTCCAGCTGCCCAGCACGTGAACACATTCAACACGATTATCTCCTCATTTACTGTCTCTTGCACACAGGTTTCACCTTGGGCTCGAGTGAAATCCTTCACGGGATTTTTCTCCACTGAGTCTCGCGGTCCCTGTGTCGGCGAGGGCTCCGTCTTCGGGTCTTCCCCGAACGTTCAGGATTGCTCGGCCCTCGCACCCCGTCGATGTTTCCGATTACGAGGTCGTACAGGGGGGGTCGTCATGCATAGAGCAGTAACCTTCCCGCTGAAGTACGGGGTTTCAACCTAAATTTCTGCTTCTGGAAGCATCCGAACCGTACTGTTAATTAGGAAAACCGGTTTTGTTTTGCCTGTTAACTCACTTTCCCGCACCAAATTTCTCTGGACGATAACAGTGGAGCTACCCGTATCTCTTAACACTGTAATCTTCTTGCCCGCAACTTTTCCAGGCAGCGTTGGCATTCCCTTCGTAACGCCGGTTGGCCGTTTTGTCATTACAGCACCCACATTAGAAAGTTTCTCCCCATTTTTCAACTCTACGAATCCATCAGTGATGTTGTCATCAACGGTTTTTGGTCCCACCTGCACACAGGCTACTTGGTGAGCTTGACTCGCTCCGTTACGACACGCGTCTGCTTTGTGCCCACTCTGACCACACTTGAAAAATTTTACAACGGTAGGGCTCGTGAAGTTAGTTCGACAGCTGTTAGCGCGGTGACCCACTCGGTTACACAGAAAACATCGCGGAACGCTTTCCAGTGCACGCTTCTTTTCTTCGGGAGCCGATTTCTTCGAGTCTTCAGGACACGCCTTCTTGACCTTGGCCAAACTAGTGCCACCTTGCGCTTCCAAGAATTGGTCAGCTAATTCAAGCATGTCTTCAAGTGAATTAGCTCTCCTCTCTTTCAAGTTCAGCAACAGGCTTTGGTGGCAACTGGTAAGAAATTGCTCTTTAATTAGGAGCTCTCTAAGCTCATCATACTCCTGTGCTGTCCCTGAAAGTTCGATCCATCTGTAAAAATAATGGCTAAGTTGGGCGGCGTACTGCGTAGCCGTCTCACCATCAGCTGGCTTTCCCGTCCAAAATCTGTCCAGGAAACCTTCCACAGTAAATCTAAATCACTTCAGCAAAGCAGCTTTCACCTTTGCATAGTTGGCTGTATCGGTCAGCGTCAGCCTACCGTACACACTGAGCGCTTCGCCACTCAAGCAGGTACTCAAAGCAGTTGCCCATTGATGTTCCGGCCAGTTCTGGCTCCTTGCAATCGTCTCAAATCTGCGGCGGTACGCGTCAAGGTCGTCCTTCCTTTCATCTAACGCTACGAGCAGCTTGCTTGGGTTCAAGCGAAAGCCATGATCTTCCCGTTTGTTGCTTTCAACTCTAGCTTGGACGGGAGTTTCACTTCGCTGTTGCAAACGGAGCCGCTCTAGTTCCATCTCGTGCTGTCGCTGCCGTTCCCTTTCAGCCATCTCCGCTTCTCTTTCTTCTTTCAGCTGTCGCTCCTTTGCTTCTCTTTCTTCTTTCGCCCTTTCAGCTGCCAACTTTTCTCTCTCCAACTCAGCTGCTTTTTCTTCCTTGGCCCTCTCAGCTGCCAACCTCTCTCTCTCCACCACCTCTTTCTCCTTCTGGCTCACCCACTTCCGTAGTTCGGCGCCAGAAAGACTCATCTTCTCACCAAGAGCTTGTAACTTCTCCAAATCCATGGTGCCCCTCAAATAAAATTCTAGCCGCGTGCACAAGATATCTGCCAACTCAGTCTATCGAAACACTCTCTGCCCATTTGTAACAAGAACGCAGAGCAACACACAAAAATTGTTCCGATAGCACTATCAACGACTCAAGGCTCTTTCTCACTACTTCGGATACACTGTGCACCAAAAAGGTCCTGTCGCGGACGCCAGATTAATTGTCACAGGTCCCGTTAATTAGGGAGGCGATCGCCAGGCTAATTCCAAGGGCCGTAGTATCGGCCCCCCAAACTGCACCACGAAAGCGTGGACAATTTAGAGGTGGTCCTATTTGGCGTGCCAGCGGACGCCGGCTGTAGTCCAAAGAACAAGTCAGAGCTGAGAGTTGATAAACAAAACAAAATTATATTCTCAATAATGGCAGATCAAAAAACAATACACAAGTATGCACACTCCACAATAGTTGCATACAATATGTCACCAATCAAACAACGTACTACACAGCACAATCAGCCACACTCGAAACAACGGACACAAACAACAATACGCACTACAATGCAGTCGCATGCATCGAACAACCAAGAAACTTAAAGACTAAAGCTCGAAATCGTAGGCGGCTAGACGGACGGACGGACGAATGGACAGACAGACAGACAGACAGACAGACAGACAGACAGACATTCATTGATATGTGGGGTTTAACATCCCAAAACTACCATAAGATTATGAGAGACGTCGTAGTGGAGGGCTCCGGAAATTTCGACCTCCTGGGGTTCTTTAAAGTGCACCCAAATCTGAGCCCACGGGCCTACAACATTTCCGCCTCCATTGTAAATGCAGCCGGCGCAGCCGGGATTCGATCCCGCGACCTGCGGGTCAGCAGCCGAGTACCTTAGCCACCAGACCACCGCGGCGGGGCAATCATCATGAATCGGCATGCTTTCAATAGCCCCGCAGGTATTCTGCACAGAAAGTTAGGAAGAGAAGCAGACACGGGCCTACCAGCTCTGCTGTGAACTAGCCTTGTGCAATATAGGGCAAGCAGCGCTAATTTTTTTAAAGGATAAAAGTGCCTTATTGAAATTTCTCCTCCATTTCAAGGCTTATGGTCTGACACTCTGTTTTTCAACTGGTGTCGGCGGCTGGTGCGCTGGCCCCTGGAAATATAGCTGGCTATACTGAAATGAAATTTGCCATGGCACGTTGCCGGGCTAGTTGGTCGAGGTTCATCCTTCATATGGGAATAGCGTACCACGACAAGGACACAATACACAAACACACACAGAGAGAGAACTAACTTGCAACTAATGTTGTGTTTGCGATCACACATGCTATTCGTACAATACCAGTAGATCAATAAAACGTACAAAAACATCATTTAAAGATACAACACAGCTCATGCGCGCGTCATCACCGATTGCGACAGTCTGCACTCCCTAACGTCAAATTGAAGATTCTAGATACCTTTTTTCTTTAGCTGACAAAGCTGGAAAAGCCACACTAACACATTATTCTTTCATTTTGTCAATTTCATAGGCTTCAATGATTTCACGCGTAGTTCTGTCACGGGCCTTATAGAGAGCAAGGTGTTTTGAAGCACAGGGACTCAACCACACCTCTTGCAGTGAATGCCGAAATGACCGGATACACACGTGAACCTGCCGGGCAAAGTGCAGCAGGTACTGAAGTGTGAACCAAAGTTTACCGTCGAGCCACGCAAAACTAGCCCGGTGGTTTTAGGCATCTTTCGTAATGCTCAAAACAAGGCCCCGAGGGCGATGTTAACAGGTGTATAACTGCAGGTCTCGACGTACTCATGCGTGTCCATGCTCCGGTGGCAGGTTTGCCATGCAGGGAACTAATAAGCACTTGAAGGAGAACTCAGTCACGCTGTTACCGGCCGATAAGATGGTGCTATTGCCGTTATGCGTAAATTGCTCTTTCCGGCGAAAGCGCCGGGAGCCAATAATTCTGTTTTTGATACTCGCAATGATACTTTGTTAAAAAAAGTGCAATCTACCGCGAAAACTATGCAAAATCTTTAATCTTGAAGGCCTGCTTAGATCGATGGAGGAGACAAAGAAGTGGATCTTTATGATACTTTTCACGGCAAAAACGCATAAAAGTAACTGCCCTTTGCGACCGATCATCTCAGTGAACAAAACCTGGCAAAGGTGCATTACAGTCTTTCTATTACCGCAGGGGCGCCTGCGCAAGTAGGCGTTTGGTGTGTAGAGACACCACGAACCCGAGCTAACGGGGGAGTTTCGACTCCCTCCCACGCCTAGCCGTGCGTGGCTTTGCCGTGTCCGAGGAAAAGGGGATCCTGGGGGTTGAGCCGACGCTGGGTGATTGGACCGTTAAGGCCCCCCCGGCAGAGGCAACACACCCCTTTGGCCCCGGCTTCACGTAGACGCACCCCTGAGCTGACCCACCCAGGGGAATCGGCAGTCGCCTTTTCCTATCTCTCTCTCCCTACATCTTCGTCTTTATCTCTTACTATTTATCTGTCCTGTCTTCTACTCTCTTCCGTTTACTTCCAAACTTCCTGGCGGCTAGGGTTAACCCTGTGCAAATAGCCTACCTTGGTCTAGGCGCATTGGGTTATAGTGGCATTGTACGGCTGGCGTCTGCAGGTTTCAGCATTGGTAACCTTGTAGCGTCCCCTTGTTGGGCTCCGTAGTGGGTGGCCGCCAACGCTGCTGAACAACAATAAGGAAGACATGCATGGAGCATTCCCACTACTGTCTGATCGTACCGGCTTAAAGCCGGTACGCACCGATGATCTCACCAGAGAAGGATTGGCCACCCTGGTGCAGTATCTGGCCACCCCCTCCCGTAGGCATTCGTCAATTAACTCACGGCCCTCAGTCCCCACCAGCTGCGGAGCAACTGACCACGGCGGCGGTCAGATCTGCAAAGCAGCAGAGGGTGCTAGGAATCTCTGGATACGGACAGGCCACCATTGGAACTTGAACTTAGCAACATTTAACGTTAGAACGTTATCTAGTGAGGGAAGTCTAGCTGTATTATTCGAGGAGCTAGAAGGCATTAAATGGGATATAGGAGGACAGATGAGGCTTATACTGTGATACAGAATGGGCACGTCATTTGCTATCGGGGCTTGGCAGACAGAAGAGAACTGGGAGTAGGGTTCCTAATTCACAGAAACATAGCTGGCAACATAGAGGATTACTATAGCATTAATGAAAGGGTGGTAGGCATTGTAATTAAACTGAATAAAAGATACAAAATGAAGGTAGCACAGGCTTACGCGCCTACATCCAGCCATGATGACGCTTCAGTTGAAAGCTTCTATGAAGACGTGGAATCGGCAATGAGTAAGGTGAAAACAAAGTATACTATAGTAATGGGCGACTTTAATGCAAAGGTAGGGAAGAAGCAGGCTGGAGACCAGGCAGTAGGAGATTATGGCATCGGCACTAGAAACGCCAGAGGAGAGCTACTAGTAGAATTCGCAGAACGCAATAATCTGCGTATTTTTAATACCTTCTACCGAAAACGAGAAAACCGCAAGTGGACATGGAGGAGCCCTAATGGCGTAAATAAGAATGAAATAGACTTTATAATGACTGCACACCCAGGAGTCGTGCAGGATGTGGAAGTGGTTGGCAAGGTAAGATGCAGTGACCATAGAATGATACGGGCTCGAATCCGCCTAGACTTGAAGAAGGAACGACAGAAACTGATACGCAAGAAGCAAATCAATGAGCTAGCACTGAGAGGGAAAGTACAGGAATTCAGAGTGTCACTGCAGAACAGGTACTCTGCTCTTGGCGAGGAAACCAACCTTAGCGTAGATACAATGAATGATAATCTGACGAGTATCATCACGGAGTGTGCAGTGGAAGTTGGAGGCAGGGTAGCTAGACAGGACACCGGCAAGCTTTCCCAGGAAACGAAGAACCTAATTAAGAAGCGTCAAATCATGAAAGTGTCAAGTACAACAGACAAAATAGAACTGGCATAGCTTTCGAAGCTGATTAATAGACGTAAAGTATGCGATGTAAGAAGGTATAACATGGAGAGAATTGAGCACGCTCTGAAAAACGGAGGAAGCATCAAAGCAGTGAAGAGGAAACTTGGGATAGGCAAAAAGCGGATGTATGCACTAAGGGACAAAGAAGGCAAATTAACTACCAATATGGATAGGATAGTTAAAATAGCGGAGGAGTTTTACAGAGATCTGTACAGTAGCTGAGACAACCACGACCTTAATACTATAAGAACTAGCAGTAACCCAGACGACACCCCACCGTTAATGATAGAAGAAGTCAGAAAAGCTTTGGAGAGCATGCACAGAGGCAAAGCTGCTGGTGAGGATCAAGTAACATCAGATCTGCTGAAACATGGAGGACAGATTGTGTTAGAAAAACTAGCCACTCTATTTACGAGGTGTCTCCTGACGGGAAAAGTACCAGAGTCTTGGAAGAACGCTAACATCATCTTAATACATAAGAAAGGAGATGACAAGGACTTGAAGAATTACAGGCCGATCAGCTTGCTCTTTGTAGTATACAAGCTATTTACAAAGGTAATTGCTAGCAGAGTAAAGAAAACATTAGAATTCAATCAACCAAAGGAACAAGCAGGATTTAGAACAGGCTAGTCAACAATTGACCACATTCATACTATAAATCAGGTAATAGAGAAATGCTCAGAGTATAACCAACCACTATACATAGCCTTCATAGATTACGAGAAGGCGTTTGATTCAGTAGAAATATCAGCCGTCATGCAGACACTGCGGAATCAGGGCGTAGATGAAATATATATAAACATTCTGGAAGAAATCTACAGGGGATCAACTGCTACCATAGTGCTTCATAAAAAAAGCAACAGAATACCAATAAAGAAGGGTGTAAGGCAGGGGGACACAATCTCCCCAATGCTATTCACTGCGTGCTTACAGGACGTTTTCAGAAGCCTAGAATGGGAACAGTTAGGGATAAGAGTTAATGGAGAGTACCTCAGTAACCTGCGCTTCGCCGACGACATTTCATTGCTGAGTAACTCAGGGGACGAATTGCAACTCATGATTACGGAGTTAGACAAGGAGAGCAGAAAGGTGGGTCTTAAAATTAATCTGCAGAAAACGAAAGTAATGTACAACAACCTCGGAAAGGAGCAGCGTTTTGCGATAGGTAATAGTGCACTTGAAGTTGATATGTGGGGTTTAACGTCCCAAAACCACTCTATGATTATGAGAGACGCCGTAGTGGAGGGCTCCGGAAATTTAGACCACCTGGGGTTCCTTAGTGCACTTGAAGTTGTAAAAGACTATGTCTACTTAGGGCAGGTAATAACCCCAGAGCCTAACCACGAGATTGAAGTAACTAGAAGAATAAGAATGGGGTGGAGCACATTCGGCAGGCACTCTCAAATTATGACAAGTATATATCCACTGTCCCTCAAGAGGAAGGTATATAACCGCTGTATCTTGCCGGTACTTAGCTACGGAGCAGAAACCTGGAGACTCACAAAGAGGGTTCAACTTAAATTGATGACGACGCAGCGAGCAATGGATAGAAAAATGGTAGGTGTAACCTTAAGAGACAAGAAGAGAGCAGAGTGGATTAGGGGACAAACGGGAGTTAAGGATATCATAGCTGCAATAAAGAAGAGGAAATGGACATGGGCCGGGCATGTAGCACGTAGACAGGATAACCGCTGGTCATTCAGGGTCACCAACTGGATTCCCAGAGAAGGGAAGCGGGGTAAGGGGAGACAGAAGGTTAGGTGGGCAGATGAGATTAAGAAGTTTGCGGGTATAAATTGGCAACAGCAAGCACAGGACCGGGTTAACTGGCGGCTAATGGGAGAGGCCTTTGTCCTGCAGAGGACGTAGACAGGCTGATGATGATGATGATGAGTCTTTCTATAAAAATTTCAATTTGATATCTCTTGACAACTTAACTCATCTGACTGCATCCTTTGTGCTGACGATACCACGATATTTTCTAGTGACAAAGATCTTAACAATCTACTAGCAAAATTAAACACTGATGTCGCGAAACTTGTTTCATGGTGCAAAAATAACTTATTGAAAATCAACCCTGTTAAAACAACTTTTATGTTATTTCACTCGTCCCAAAAAAGCGTTACGATTTCACCCGAAATATACATTGATAACTGCGTCATCACCCCATCAAAGTTCACTACTTTTCTAGGTGTCACATTAGACCCTCAACTGAAATATAACATTCACGTGAATTCTGTCGTCAAGAAGACTGCTTTTGGCATCCGCATACTCATTCGCACACGGCATTCTTTTCAGCAACACATTTTAAAATCGTTTTAGTATGCTTTCATTAACAGTCATCTAACCTACTGCATTTCATCCTGGGCCAATACCTACGCCACACACCTAACATCTCTCATTCACCTTCAGAAAAGAGCAGTCCGAATTATCACACATAGTTCCCACACAGCATCAGAAGCACCCCTTTTTAGCACTCTCGAAATTCTACCGTTCATTTCTACCTTTCAACTCAAACTTGGAATTTTAATATTCAGAAGTAGAGTCGGTGACATTCCCACTGACATACTTCCGCTCACATATCTCCACAATACTAATAACACACGGTTTTCTGAAAATAATAACCTTCTGCTTCCAAAAGTAAGTACTAACTACGGCAAAATGGCAGCCTTGTTTTCTGCAATTTCTTTCTGGAACTCACAACCATCAATTAATAAATCAAGCCCCTCATTACATTGTGTCCGGCGGCATCTAAAACAGTTCTTACTGACAACATGCGACACCTGAATATATATGTATTTGTATATACATATATATATATATATAAGTGTGTGTGTGTGTGTGTTTAAATACGGTGATATGCATTTATGTGTGCGTGTATAGGTTCTGAAGTGACACTTTATTAGTTAGTGATATGTATGTGTTATGTTATAGTCATTTATTCCAATTAGTTATCTCCTGTTTTATAACTTACATGTAAATATCTTGAACTACCATAAGTTTCAATAATAATTTTCATTACGTTCAATTTGTTTTATTCGCTTGCTGTTTTTTCCTTAGTTGCCAATCTTTGTTCTGTATTTTTATACATGAATTCACAGGAGGTGCCCCTGACAGTTTTTACTTTGGGACCTCCTTCTGTATTATATCAACTTTTTACTTGCACTGTATTGTACTGAATAAAGAGGTTTATCTGAAAAAAACCCCAATTTCGGTGAAAAAGTCAGAACAAGTGCTATATTTACTGGCAGGTAATAAAAACGCGAATCTTTTAGCATGTTTGATCGATGTTAAAGATCTTTGTTACACCCTTCCTCAGGTCAATTGATGACGCGTGTGTCAGAAGATATCGACATAGTAACAGCGGTTCAATTTCAAAATACTGCCTGTGTGTCGAGTGAACAGTTTCTAGTGCTTTTTCTACTTTTATCTTAACTCCACTTATGCGGCGTGTATTATGAACACTGTGAAACGAAATAACAGAATATGTATAGGTTTCTGCATAGCCTTGTACTTAAGCGACACGTTCTTAGCAAAACGTAATAGGGTTCTTATCGAGCGTGTGAATCACCCTCATATGACTTCTGTTGTTATAGATTTGTAGAACACTATTGTATGGTTACCAATAACGAACATAACCATTTTTACGTGGTTGTTACAGAAACTGTAACCATGTTTACGACAGAGTTATCTCCCCTTGTGCTGACGCATAAAAGCAACAAATGGCAATTTGATAAGATTTCTAGACCACGGGCTGGATTTTCGGCCAACTGTAGTGTGCTGAAGGTATGAATTGCGAGGAAATAAACCTGCACTTCCGTTGACGTCCACTCGCTAAAAATTTGTAAAGAAAGCGGCTATTGCTTCCCGTTTTCAAACCCACTGATGAAATCGTGTCAACACAAGCTTTATGGAAACTTGTGGGCTCAAGCTAAACGTTTGATGGACTCTGGCTATACCATGCACCTTTTAACCGCAGTCGCCGAAAATATAAGCAGGAAAGGAAGGGCGAACGCCAGGGATAAGGCAGCCGCTACTAAGGCAGCCAAGGTGGCTGCAGTGGCCTACATGCATGTCATTTCGCATGACAGCGAAAAAGACCGGTGCGGACATAGTGTTTACTGCTACCGAACAGTTACAAGGAATGCGTAAAAAGGTTAACGCGGACAGCAGCGGTAAATGGGATTGTAAGATCAAGCACCGGGGAAAATGTGTGAATTGTCATCGAGGTGTAGTCTTTTGCACTCTTTCGACTTGTGATTGCGTGTACGTAGGCCAAACTGGAAGGTGTGTGAACCAAAGACAGAAGGAACACTAGTACAACGTAAAAAACAAAAGCTGTATCTACTCATTTGAGCATTCACTGTCAGAGGTGTGGTGGCGTCCCTGTGTTTCAAAACACTCGTGTTCGCTATAGGGCCCGCGACATAACTATGCGTGAAATTATTGAAGCCTGTGAAATGGACAAAATGAAAGAATAATGTGTTAGTGCGGCTTTTTTAGCTTTGTCAGCAAAGGAAAAAGGTATCTAGAATCGCAGTAACACGGATCATTGGGCTAGTTCGTATCAGTTCATCCTTTGACTGAATAAGGGTGCGCACACAGACACGGACACTAGAACATAAAACAGGAAATTGCACAGACCAAGGCGCTCTTGGTGTGTGCAATTTTCTGTTATGTTTCCTGTGCATGTGCGTGTGTGTGCATGCGCGTGTGTGTGTGCGTGTGTGTGCGTGTCTGTGTGTGCGTGTGTCTGTGCGCGTGTGCGTGTGTGTGCGTGTGTGTGTGTGTGTGCGTGTGTGTGTGTGCGTGTGTGTGTGTGTGCGTGCGTGTGTGTGTGTGCGTGTGCGTGTGTGCGTGTGTGTGTGTGTGTGCGTGTGTGCGTGTGCGTGTGAGTGTGTGTGTGTGTGTGTGTGTGTGTGTGTGTTCAGTTAAGAAGTAGACAGTACGTTACGTGCGCCTCAATGACAGGGCAACTGTAGGTAAAAAGATGGCCGCTTCGTTATAACCCCTTCTGTATATCGACCGCCTCGTCGTACTTATGCTGTCAAGAAGTAAACAAATATACCCTGCTGTATTCTCAAGACGGCGTTAGGAACACAAATTCAAAGTTTTGAAGTGGTGTTTCAACTGCGTCATTTGCGCCATTTTGTTGGGTGAGAGCATTTAATAGCTTCTTTTTACAGCAATTCCAGTGTCCGCGCCGATGTCCGTAGTTGTGAGCGAAAACCTGTGACTTCGCTCGTGACCGAAAAATTGAGGACGATGAAATAAAATAAATAAAATGAAGCTTTTGATTCAAAGTAACAATCGATCCTGGATTGTCTGCGTGGTGAGCATGTGTTCTACCGCAGAGCCAGGTCACTGCTCGAGACTGTTTACCAAAAAGAAACGCTATATGAAAGTCGATCGATCGATATGTGGGGTTTAACGTCCCAAAACCACCATATGATTATGAGAGACGCCGTGGTGGAGGGCTCCGGAAATTTCGGCCACCTGGGGTTCTTTAACGTGCACCCAAATCTGAGTACACGGGCCTACGACATTTCCGCCTCCATCGGAAATGCAGCCACCGCAGCAGGGATTTGAACCCGCGACCTGCGGGTCAGCAGCCGAGTACCTTAGCTTGTAGACCACCGCGGTGAGGCGCTATATGAAAGTCGTATCGTAAAGTGGGTTTCTTTAAAGGAAGTAATATTGTTTGGCAGAATCCCAGAGCAGGACCAAGCGGGAAAAGTAGTGAATTGCGCAACGAGCGGGTGGTTTTAAACTGCCCACACATTACAAAGCGCGTAGCTGCATAAGTCCATGTCGCACCTTACGGACGAGTAGTCGGTACTTCGTCAATTAGCAAAAGGAAGAATCATGGCGTCGTGGGCACTCAGCAGCTGTACGTCCAGCAGACAGTCTAGAATAGCTTCAAACAGCCAATTTTATCCGCACGAACGTTTATTTCCATGCAGCATGGCTGACGGAAACGTGCACGATGCCCCATTGCTCTATCGCGTTCTACTCTTGAATGCGAAACTCAAGCGTTCTCCGAGTTTTCGCCGCAATCAAACATCTCTGCTCCTTACTGTGCCCAATCATGTGCATCTTGCGCAAACTGCGCTCAAGTTGATAACTCGCCATTTTTAAACGGCAGTAAAACGTTTCTGATCCACAATTGTTGGGCATTATATATATACAAATTTTTCATAATTCCGCGAAATCTATTCTCCTTCTTTCTACCGATGCGCTGTTCCTCGTTTTAATTGGCCAGACGAAAATAAGTGCGTGACATCTTCGTTATTGGCGGTTCTGCATTTGTCTAGTAAGGAAGCTTATCGTTCTTGTTGAGGAACTGTCGATAATACGTAGACAAGTGCGTTCTGCGCCTTGCCATTATATTTATTATAATGTAGCGCACGCGGGTCATGCGACTATATACAGTGGCCTTTGCACTGTAATTTATCTTTTCACTAAAAAGCAAAAAAAACAGAAATCATGTCAAAGCCTGCGTACGCCATATATATTTGACCCCGCCGCGGTAGTCTAGTGGCAAGGTACTCGGCTTCTGACTCAGAGGTCGCGGGATCGAATCCCGGCTGCGGCTGCTGCATTTTCGATGGAGGCGAAATTGCTGTTCGCCCATGTGCTGTGATTTGCGTGGACGTTAAAGGACCACAAGCGGTCAAAATTTCCGGAGCCATCCACTATGGCGTCTCTGATAATAATATGGTGGCTTTGGGACGTTGAACCCCACATATCAATCAATATATACCTGCGTGCAAAAACCTGCATGCTCGCGGTAAATCCTTCGATTACAATGACATACATGAAACAATTGTTGAGATTGGTACCTCGAAACTAGCATCGAATTCACCTGGTAATACATCTCCTCGAGCCCTTCGCTCAGGCCGCCTTCTGCACCATAAAGATCGATAATTGATTTGATTGATTTGTGGGGTTTAACGTCCCAAAACCACCATATGATTATGAGAGACGCCATAGTGGAGGGCTCCGGAAATTATAAAGATCGATAGGAACACGCGCACGGAAACCATGCTACTTGCTTGAGATCAACATTTTCTTTTTTATCTACTAACATTCGTAGTCTCTATCACAAGAAGAATAAGTTTAGGTTAACCATCTGAAAGCTAATGTCACCGCACTAACTGGAACATGGCTTAGCAGCAAGACATCCAACACCGAATAGTTTTGTTGTGATAAAAAGGTAAGTAGTCACGCATACTATGCGAGACTACGAGACTTCTGGCCGTAATTGCCAACAAAAACAAATGTAGCCGTAACTGCCAACAAAAACAAAAAGTCACAGTCTTCTATTGCAACACAGTAACATATGCCTAATTATGTCTCCCATGAACTGAGTGGAATTCTCTACCTGCATCATTTATGAGCATCACTGACTTCATTCAATTTAAGAATATTGTTAAACAAGGATTACCTGATTACCTTTTTATGATTTATCTACAATCGATTTATTTTGCCTATTACCTTCACCATGGAATAAAAATAAAGTTGTTGTGCATCACTTGTTTTTTTATGAGATAAGCGAACGATGTTCGTCTTTGTGCCGAAATCATTTTTCCCTGTTTTTTCTTGTTAAGAATTTCCATTCCCCTCCGAAATGTCTTTGTACTCGGGGGATTAAGTTATTATTAAGACTACTTCTGAAATTTCGCTTGTGAAAACAACGAGGCGTATTCATGCAAATTAGTATTCGAATGTGTAATACTATGATATTTCGCAGAATAAAGTGTTCCATGTCGATCGCGCTGTGCAAGGTTCCTCGGCATCCCGATCGTGACGCAAAGCCTAATGGGCAGGCAGGCAGGCACTCAGCACCACTTGCGGCTGCCACTCACGTGCGTCGTAGCACTCCTTAAGCGTCTTCATTGCGTAGTCGACATAACAGTTCCAGAAGAGCGCAGAATAGCGCATGTGTCCTACGCTAACCGCTTGCGGGCTGCCGTTGAGTGACGAACGCTAACGCTCCCCCCGCAATGGCCGCAAGTTTCTTCTTGTTGATAAAATATGAAACTACGAACGTGGCTTGCGGTGGCTTTATTGTTAATGCTAGAGTGGAATGCAACATCTTTTTTTATATATTTGATAAACTGTGTCACTTATTGGGAACTAAAGGTCACATATCTTCGAAAGATTCTCAGCGCTCGTAGGACCGTACGGCTACTTTCGCGGAACCCACTATGAGAACTCCTGCCAGTGGTGGATTCAAGAGGTCATTATTATTACGGGGTGTATGCAATGGCGGTCACTTCTTTCCGCTCTTGAAAACGAGAAGAGAATGATGTTTTGGCACCCGTCATACGCAGAAACTGTATGCACTATGTTCATCTTTTCACTTATGCTTCACTACAATGCACATTTTGTGTGGTGAGGTTAAGACTACATGGGACATAGTTTCGTGTAAAAAGCGTAATTAATGCCTGCTTTCTGACTGTTAGTCGTCATGACTTCTTTACGTTAGAGCACCATATAGCGGTTTCTCATTGATAAGAGCGTCCACGAAAAATTTGTAGACTTACTGCTGTACTACTCCAAGTCATCACAGACTACATTTTGTCTGGTCTAAGCTATGCTCCGCCACAGAACACAGATTACTTCTACAAATCTGATCCAGAACAGATTTTTTCCTGCTCAAAAAATTTCTACAAATCTGAAACTGGCCGCACCACCACTGCAAGCGCCATATTGCGGCCTGTAAGTAAGTGCCATGTGGTGACCGTAGCGTTTCGTCGGAGCCTGTATTTCTAACCCTAAATACTTCGCGTTCGGTAAAATGAATCAGGCAAGCTTAAGGAATCTCTGTTGTTTCTTCGAGACTATCTTTTTAAAGGCTTTAGAAATTCTGGCACAGTGTTATTTAGGGAAACCTGTAACAAAGTTGGCGACACAGTGTAAGGCTGCTCCCATCCTTTTCACCTCATCCTCCCGCCCCTTTCCGCAGCATCTCAACCTTACGTCATTTTTGTCCTCCGAGAATATTTTAGTGCAGTGTCGTACGTCTCTTAAATGTAACTTCAAGAGCATCCTTCTTTCTTTTTTTGCCACCAAACCATTGCGAATTTTATCAAACAACACATTCATTCATTACCACCCTCCATTTCGCTTTTCTTATACTTCTTGTCAGCCATTCTTAACTTATTTATTGTGAATTATTACCTATAGCGGCCCTGTGCATCACAAAGTCTGATACTACTAGCAGCTCTTTTTATTTTTTATCTCCGCTAGAATATCTGCTGTCCTCACTTGAACTCCAACTTACACATCTGTCTACCTGTCTCTCAATGCTAGGCCTATAGCACACTGCGTTCCGCGTATACTGTCCTTAATTGTTGTGTGGTGTCTAGTCATTATTTGCTGAAATTTCCTTTCAAACCTCACACTTACAGGGGTCGAATACTTCTTTTTCGTAAGTGCGGTTTCCCATTAGCCAGGTGCTTTCGATAGTGAGATGTCCCAGATCAGAATAAGCTAAATATGTTTTCCGCTAAAGACTTTTATAATAGAATATTTCAGCCAGTCGCGATGCTGGACACATCGTTGGTGAAGCCGACTGATCAACGGGGAACGCGCTTACGAAAGAGAAGTTTTGCGAATTCGGCCCCTGGATTTTATGTTGTGACCGGTAGAACGTTGTATATGAGCTTTTGTTTGGAGGATAGCTGGTAAACCACCTCACGCCATTTGGTAATACAAGCCGCACGCACTCCAACACAAGTTTCTTTAGTTTTATTTACCCTTTTCAGCTTAAATAAGTTGAGCAAAAGTATAAAAAAATTGTGCTCATGACTGTCGCAATGCAGTCTCCACACGCATCGATCACATAAGTTTGTTTGTTTTTTACTACTGTTATTATTAAACCACAGTCGTGCTATAACGCACTTTCACTTAGCCAACGCTTCGCCGTACTGCCATCTTGTGCTGAAACGACACGACAGCGCTTGCCATTGTTTCCCTTTCAAAATTTGCAGCTGCCAACGGGAATAAACCATGAATGTTTTACAATCAGGCTTTTTCTTCAGGGTTACGCAACGGTCGCATTCGATTACTGCGGCTCATATGTACACTCTAAGGAGGCAAAAAAGTCAACCCCCGATTGTTTCTTTTCTTTTTTAATGTGCCAAACGTGCGTTTCGACCTTTTGAAACTACATCCTCTTATTCTACATATAGGAAACCACGGCGGACCCGTCCACCTTTGATTTGCTTCTCTGTGATGCCTGGTCTTCTAGCAGAGACATTGATGCATTTGATGGGAAACCCCCAAACACCCGTACAGAGCTTGATCAAACTTTTCTTTTCTTTTTGAACAAACGACATCAGTACGCACCGAACGCCGCTAACGTAGGTTAAAGACGGCTTGAAAGTTGCAGAGGAGCCACGCGGTGGGATGTATTTTTTACGGCTGCCATGCATTGCCTTTCGCTTGGTCTCTATATGGTTGCGGCAACGTGAAGTGCCTGTCACCGCACTCATATTGCCGGCCGCATAGGACGTTGCACCTGCCTATTAAGTGCATTTGTCTAGCGAATGTAGTTGTTCTGAACGCGACCACTTGTCTATATAATAATAGAAAGTCCGGCCTGTCTCGCCACATTGAAGATGACGAGGCAACTATATAGCCCATGCATCATACCTTGTCGCCTCTGACTGTACCGTACTTTATAGAGAATTAAACAAATGGGACCGGTGGATGGTGTCCACGTGAAAGTAACTTTAATAAACAATTTGAAGTAGTGCCATTTTTTTCGCAGTTCTCATGAGGACTCGACTGGCTTTCCTGTATGCAAATAAACAATAAAAGTATTCAGTGGATTGCGTAGCTTTCTAGGTGGGGTGGAGAAAGGGGGTACAGACCTTCGATATAGTGGCGACAGCTCGGCTACTGACCTTCGTGCAACATGCCACTGATTCGCGAAAATCGCCCCTTGTTTGCGGCGTAACTTCTTGCGCACGTAATTTGCACGTAATATGGCTAGTGGTGGCAAGGTAAAAGACGCACAAGGCATGGCCTTAAAGATAAATTATAACTCATCTTACCTCGTATGAGCCCGCTCCACTTCGGTGTGCTGTGTATCACCACAGCTGGCCACGCTGGGGAAGGTACTAAACCATGTTTGACGGGATATTGCACGTGCCGACGTCAATGGGAACCCCTGAAAGAGTAACTGCAATTCTTGACGCCATTAATTCGCTTCTACCTGGGCTATGAGCCACAGATACGTTATATTGTAACAGGTGCAAGAGAAGCAAAATCAAAAACTAGTTTATTATGGGTGAACTTGTGCCCTGAAAATTATGTGCGAAAAGATGGAAGAGTCCGCTAGTGCGTTCCAAAACAAAAACGGTTGATCTGCCTGCGCACCTTCTTCCTCTTCGCAGCTCCAACCCACGCTGGCTCGTGCCTGTGAACAAGAGGCACGAGTCGTGCGGCCCCAAGCAAGAGTGCGCACAAGACTGTGGACGCTGATTCTTCATAATGTCGGATATTTTAAACAGTCTCTGTGGCATTAGTCCCCCTTCGAAATACGCATCGTCCCGATGCGCGATGGAGGGAGGCAAACAGAAAAAGGGAGCGCTTTCATTCCCTCTCATAATGGGGCTTCATACGAACGACATGTACGACTTCTGCGCTGTTTTGCCGCTTTGAACAGATGTGTTCATCGGCGATGACTTCGTAGTTTAGGTCACTAATTCGTCGGAGAACCTTATAGGGGCCAAAGTATCGAGAAACAAGCTTTTCTGATAGGCCGCGGCGTCGGAGTGGTGTCCATATTCACACTCGCTCGCCTGGGTTGTACTGAACGTTTCTGCGGCGCAGGTTCTAGCGGCTTGCGTCCCTGTTTTGCTGTTGATGTATTCAATGTCCTGGTCGCCGGACAGGGATCCACACCCACACTCTGACCCCAGGGTGGTAGGTGACGTTTCGATGGCGGAGGTTGTAATGTCGTGCGTCTGCATCTTGTTGGTGACTGGTGTTTATGCGAGCTAGCTGACGAGCTTCTTCGGCGTATTGAGTGTATTGCTCAGCGTCTTGAGCAAGTTCATTGCTTTGGTCGCAGGGAAGCATAGCATCGAGCATGCTTCGCGCGTTGCGTCCGTAAACGAGTCGGAAAGGCCGAAATCGCGTTGTTTCTTGCGTTGCCCTACTGTAAGCAAACGTGATTGTTGAGAGAATCTCGTCCCAGGTTTTGTGTTTTACGTCTACGTACATTGACAGCATGTCCTCTATGGTCTTGTTAAGCCTCTCTGTCAGTCTGTTGAATTGCAGGTGATAAGCCGTTGTTTTTCGATGACTTGTGCAGCTCAATTTAAAAATGTCCTCCATCATTCGTGCTGTAAACGACGTCCCTCTGTCCGTGATCACGCACGACGGGGCACCATGCGTAGAACGATTTGGTGCACGAAGAACAGCGCGACTACAGAGGCCGTGCCACGGGGTAACGCTTTTGTTTCAGCATAGCGAGTACGATAATCTGTCGCAACTGTACTTCATTTGTTCCCAGAGGACGACAAAAGGAAGGGCCCGAGAAGGTTCATTCCCACGAGGTCAGACGGTGTCTGTGGTGGTGCGATCGGCTGGAGCAGGCCGGCGAATTTCACAGGCGGAGTATTGCGGCGCTGGCACTCACGGCAGCCTTTCACATATCGATGTACATTAGTTGATAGTCGCGGCCAGTAATACTGTTGGCGTACTCTGGCGAGAGTTCTCAAATAGCCCAAATATCCTGACGTGGGGTCGTCGTGGCACACAAGGAGGACCTCATCACGCATGTCGGTAGGAACAACGAGTAGGAAAGCTTTGTTGCCTCCACGGGCATTTTTCTTGTAAAGAATGCCTCTTCTTTGACAAAAAGAGGACAGTTCAGGAGCAATGTGTTAAAGGACCTGAGAGTTGCGGCCGTCCAGGGAATCAATGACTGGGCATAATTTGTCGTCTGCCCGCTGTTTTGACATAAATTCGGAATCGCTAACTGCTCCGAGAAAGGCATCTTCATCATCGGAGCCTCTGACAGCGTGCCCTGCAGGCGCTTGAGAAAGCGCGTCGGCGTCTTCGTGTTTGCACCCTGACATGTCCACAATCGTAATATCGAACTCCTGCAAACGCAAACTCCACCGAGCGAGACGGCCGGATGGATCTCCGAGATTTGCCAGCCAGCAGAGCGAGTGGTGGTCAGTCACCACTTTGAAGGGACGACCGTAGAGGTAAGGCCGAAATTCGGTTGTCACCCACACGACTGCGAGGCATTCTTTTTCTGACGTAGAATAGTTGGTCTCTGTTCGAGAAAGAGTACGACTGGCCTAAGCTAACACATGCTCAACGCCGCCGTGTCGTTGTACAAGGACAGCGCCAAGTCCGCCGTTGCTGGCAACTGTATGAATTTCTGTAGCAGCGTCCTCATCAAAATGGGCAAGAACAAGGGCTGTTTGCATTCTCTGTTGTAGCTCTGTGAACGCTGTATCTTGTTCTGCGTCCCAAGTAAAGGGCACGTCATCTCAGGTGAGTCGCGTAAGAGGTCCAGCTATCTTTGAGAAGTTGGCGATAAATCGGCGATAATACTCGCACAAGCCAAGGAAACGGCGTACTGCTCTTTTATCTGATGGAACAGGGAAGGCGGCGACAGTAGCAGTTTTGTCTGGATCAGGTCGCACTCCATCCGCACTAATGACATGTCCCAGAAATTTCAGCTCTTCATAGCCGAAATAGCATTTTTGGGGTTTCAGGGTGAGTTCAGCTGTGCGAATGGCTTCCAGAACCTTTCTCAGACACTTCAGATGTTCTTCGAAGCTCTCGGGAAAGATGACCACATCATCGAGGTAGACAAGGCAGCTTTGCCACTTCAAGCCAGCGAGAACTGTGTCCATCATCCTCTGAAAAGTGGCTGGTGCAGAACAGAGGCCGAAGGGAAGAACTCGGAATTCGTAAAGTCCGTCTGGTGTCACAAACGCGGTTTTTTCTTGGTCTCGTTCATCCACTTGGATTTGCCAATAGCCACTCTTTAAGCTCACTCAGTGAGCTCACTGTTTTGCACATTGCTTGAATGTTCACAGTTCTGTGCCCTGTATTGTCGTCTGTGAAGTGACAGAGACTAGGGGTTTTTTGTTAGCAATTGTTCAGAGGGTACTCAACTTGTAACTAAAAATTTAAAGCTTTTTCTTATGGTGATAGTGCCGCAAAAGACACTGCAGATAAAATATAGCCCACACACATCAATTGACGTGCTTGAACTTTGTGCAGGCAGTACCCATCCATAAATGCGGCTCAGGCCATTGGATGTTATATTGTATCTACTTGCATAATAAACACACTCGCATAATAAACGCACTCGCTACTTCAGTCGTCAAAATATGGATTTTTTCTTCTGTATACTAAATGCATCTCCTACATTCATCTGCTGCATTGCTGCAAAGCGACACATGACAATGAGTGAAGTTCAACAGAGAAGCTGTTTCCAACCAGTGAACACATATGTCAATTGTGAAAGGTTGAGCTACCTTATTTTCTTCTTTTTTTTTAGCTACCTTTTTTTTCCTTTGTGAACTTTATGACCACTTCTAAACAAAGATAAGCTCGCTAATTTTACATCGTTTGAATGTCAAGGGAATATCTCAGTTGAATTCCAATGGCAGATGACGAGTGTTCAGCCTAATCACGAACCGAGCGTGTTACTCCTACTTATGGCCTTCCCGCCAAAATAGCGTTTGAAGTTTGTGTGCTCCCGTGTAATAGGGGAGGGGTGGGGGGCGCTTAAGGCGTCACTAAAGGCTAATAACATTTTATGTCAGAGTGAAATGTAAGCATCTCAGAACTTGCAAAACGTCAGTATCGTGCACAGCAGAGCTTTAGTTATCGAGAAACGATGGCTTATGTAGGAATCAAAATCCGCCACCGGTGGACATTTGGTAACCCAAGTGCGAAGACGCAGCTGGGGCCTCAGTACAAATAATCACAAGTGATCGAACTACCCATGACAAAAAAGAAGTGCTATGCAAAACCGAATGAAGTGAAAGCTTTGCATTTCGGTCTGGTTCACGCGAGAAATAATTTACGTTACTCTTCAGAACGGTGCAAGTTTAATTTTCGCCGGGCTGTGCTCCGCTACAGTGTAGCTCCGCTACACTGTAGCTTCGTTTAGCCTGTGGGGAAGCAGCGCCGGCTGTTGGGTAGTGTAGGCATTGCAAATGATACATCATACGTTATTTCTCAAAGGCGGGTGGTTTGAATGGCGCTACACAGGGTAAACTTGAGATCATTCAAAAAGCCCTATTTAATTGTTCGGCTTTAGTGTATTCCAAAGCCGTGATGCACCGCAGGGGCGCCTGCGCAAGTACGCGTTTGGTGTGTAGCGACACCACGAACCCGAGCTAACGGGGGAGTTTCGACTCCCTCCCACGCCTAGCCGTGCGTGGCTTTGCCGTGTCCGAGGAAAAGGGGATCCTGGGGGTTGAGCCGACGCTGGGTGATTGGACCGTTAAGGCCCCCCGGCAGAGGCAACACACCCCTTTGGCCCCGGCTTCACGTAGACGGCACCCCTGAGCTGACCCACCCAGGGGAATCGGCAGTCGCCTTTTCCTATCTCTCTCTCCCTACATCTTCGTCTTTATCTCTTACTATTTATCTGTCCTGTCTTCTACTCTCTTCCGTTTACTTCCAAACTTCCTGGCGGCTAGGGTTAACCCTGTGCAAATAGCCTACCTTGGTCTAGGCGCATTGGGTTATAGTGGCATTGTACGGCTGGCGTCTGCAGGTTTCAGCATTTGTAACCTTGTAGCGTCCCCTCGTTGGGCTCCGTGGTGGGTGGCCGCCAACACTGCTGAACAACAATAAGGAAGACATGCATGGAGCATTCCCACTACTGTCTGATCGTACCGGCTTAAAGCCGGTACGCACCGATGATCTCACCAGAGAAGGATTGGGCACTCTGGTGCAGTATCTGGCCACCCCCTCTCGTAGGCATTCGTCAATTAACTCACGGCCCTCAGTCCCCACCAGCAGCGGAGCAACTGACCACAGCGGCGGTCAGATCTGCAAAGCAGCAGAGGGTGCTAGGAATCTCTGGATACGGACAGGCCACCATTGGAACTTGAACTTAGCAACGTTTAACGTTAGAACGTTATCTAGTGAGGGAAGTCTAGCTGTATTATTCGAGGAGCTAGAAGGCATTAAATGGGATATAATAGGGCTGAGTGAGGTTAGGAGGACAGATGAGGCCTATACTGTGCTACAGAATGGGCACGTCATTTGCTATCGGGGCTAGGCAGACAGAAGAGAACTGGGAGCAGGGTTCCTAATTCAGAGAAACATAGCTGGCAACATAGAGGATTACTATAGCATTAATGAAAGGGTGGTAGGCATTGTAATTAAACTGAATAAAAGATACAAAATGAAGGTAGTACAGGCTTACGCGCCTACATCCAGCCATGATGACGCTTCAGTTGAAAGCTTCTATGAAGACGTGGAATCGGCAATGAGTAAGGTGAAAACACAGTATACTAAAGTAATGGGCGACTTTAATGCAAAGGTAGGGAAGAAGCAGGCTGGAGACCAGGCAGTAGGAGATTATGGCATCGGCACTAGAAACGCCAGAGGAGAGCTACTAGTAGAATTCGCAGAACGCAATAATCTGCGTATTTTGAATACCTTCTACCGAAAACGAGAAAACCGCAAGTGGACATGGAGGAGCCCTAATGGCATAAATAAGAACGAAATAGACTTTATAATGACTGCACACCCAGGAGTCGTGCAGGATGTGGAAGTGGTTGGCAAGGTAAGATGCAGTGACCATAGAATGGTACGGGCTCGAATCCGCCTAGACTTGAAGAAGGAACGACAGAAACTGATACGCAAGAAGCAAATCAATGAGCTAGCACTGAGAGGGAAAGTACAGGAATTCAGAGTGTCACTGCAGAACAGGTACTCTGCTCTTAGCGAGGAAACCAACCTTAGCGTAGATACAATGAATGATAATCTGACGAGTATCATCACGGAGTGTGCAGTGGAAGTTGGAGGCAGGGTAGCTAGACAGGACACCGGCAAGCTTTCCCAGGAAACGAAGAACCTAATTAAGAAGCGTCAAATCATGAAAGTGTCAAGTACAACAGACAAAATAGAACTGGCAGAGCTTTCGAAGCTGATTAATAGACGTAAAGTATGCGATGTAAGAAGGTATAACATGGAGAGAATTGAGCACGCTCTAAAAAACGGAGGAAGCGTCAAAGCAGTGAAGAGGAAACTTGGGATAGGCAAAAGGCGGATGTATGCACTAAGGGACAAAGAAGGCAAATTAACTACCAATATGGATAGGATAGTTAAAATAGCGGAGGAATTTTACAGAGATCTGTACAGTAGCCAACACAACCACGACCTTAATACTATAAGAACTAGCAGTAACCCAGACGACACCCCACCGGTGATGATAGAAGAAGTCAGAAAAGCTTTGGAGAGCATGCACAGAGGCAAAGCTGCTGGTGAGGATCAAGTAACATCAGATCTTCTGAAAGATGGAGGACAGATTGTGTTAGAAAAACTAGCCACTCTATTTACGAGGTGTCTCCTGACGGGAAAAGTACCAGAGTCATGGAAGAACGCTAACATCATCTTAATACATAAGAAAGGAGATGACAAGGACTTGAATAATTACAGGCCGATCAGCTTGCTCTCTGTAGTATACAAGCTATTTACAAAGGTAATTGCTAGCAGAGTAAAGAAAACATTAGAATTCAATCAACCAAAGGAACAAGCAGGATTTAGAACAGGCTACTCAACAATTGACCACATTCATACTATCAATCAGGTAATAAATTCTCAGAGTATAACCAACCACTATACATAGCCTTCATAGATTACGAGAAGGCGTTTGATTCAGTAGAAATATCAGCCGTCATGCAGACACTGCGGAATCAGGGCGTAGATGAAATATATATAAACATTCTGGAAGAAATCTACAGGGGATCAACTGCTACCATAGTGCTTCATAAAAAAAGCAACAGAATACCAATAAAGAAGGGTGTAAGGCAGGGGGACACAATCTCCCCAATGCTATTCACTGCGTGCTTACAGGACGTTTTCAGAAGCCTAGAATGGGAACAGTTAGGGATAAGAGTTAATGGAGAGTACCTCAGTAACCTGCGCTTCGCCGATGACATTGCATTGCTGAGTAACTCAGGGGACGAATTGCAACTCATGATTACGGAGTTAGACAAGGAGAGCAGAAAGGTGGGTCTTAAAATTAATCTGCAGAAAACGAAAGTAATGTACAACAACCTCGGAAAGGAGCAGCGCTTTGCGATAGGTAATAGTGCACTTGAAGTTGTAAAAGACTGTCTACTTAGGGCAGGTAATAACCGCAGAGCCTAACCACGAGATTGAAGTAACTAGAAGAATAAGAATGGGGTGGAGCACATTCGGCAGGCACTCTCAAATTATGACAAGTAGATTGCCACTGTCCCTCAAGAGGAAGGTATATAACAGCTGTATCTTGCCGGTACTTAGCTACGGAGCAGAAACCTGGAGACTCACAAAAAGGGTTCAACTTAAATTGAGGACGACGCAGCGAGCAATGGAAAGAAAAATGGTAGGTGTAACCTTAAGAGACAAGAAGAGAGCAGAGTGGATTAGGGGACAAACGGGAGTTAAGGATATCATAGCTGCAATAAAGAGGAAATGGACATGGGCCGGGCATGTAGCACGTAGACAGGATAACCGCTGGTCATTAAGGGTCACCAACTGGATTCCCAGAGAAGGGAAGCGGGGTAGGGGGAGACAGAAGGTTAGGTGGGCAGATGAGATTAAGAAGTTTGCGGGTATAAATTGGCAGCAGCAAGCACAGGACCGGGTTAACTGGCGGAACATGGGAGAGGCCTTTGTCCTGCAGTGGATGTAGACAGGCTGATGATGATGATGATGATGATGATGATGATGATGATGATGATTATGATGTATTCAATGTCGTGCCAACTGGCGTGCTTCTTCAGCCCTTTGCAGAAAGTCGTCAAGTTCTGATGGCTCGTAATTGTCGTTGTCTACTGGCAACATGGCATCGTGTGTCATAGTGACAGTGCGACCGCAGACCAGCTGAAATAGTGTGACGCGGAAATAGTGTGACGCCTGCACTGCCGTATTGTAGGCGAAAGTTGCGTATGGCAAGACTTCGTCGCACAATTTATGCTCAGTGTCAACGTACATCGACAGCATGTCAGCGATGGTGCGGTTGAGGCGTTCTGTCAACCCGTTGGTTTGGGGATGGTAAGCAGTGGTCTTCCTATGGCTGGTGTTAGTCATTGTCATTAAAGACTGCATCAAATCAGCCGTGAACGCTGCTCCTCGATCGGTAATCATGACGAGTGGGGCTCCATGGCGAAGAACAATATTCTGAATGAAAAACTTCGCGACTTCCGCTGGCGTTCCTCGCTCAAGGCAGCCGGTTTCAGCGTATCTTGTCAAATAGTCAGTCGCAACTATTATCCACCCTTTTCATGATGCCGACATTGGAAACGGTTCGAGGAGGTCCATTCCAACCTGTTGAAATGGAGTAGCAGGTGGCTCTATAGGCTTGAGAAGGCCGGCCGTCTTGAGAGGTGGTGTTTTTCGCCTTTGACACTCGCGACATGTCGACGTAATGCTTCACGGATGCTAGCAACTTGGGCCAGTAGTATTTCTGATGAATTTTGGCGAAAGATCGACTCGCGCCCAAGTGACCCGCCGATGGTTCATCATGACAGGCTTCTAAGACTTCATGCCTCATGGCGGATGGTACAACGAGTAAGCACTTCTCCTTGTTGCGTTCAAAATTCCTCTTGTAAAGTGCATTATCTCGCAGGCAGAATGAAGATAACCCTCTCTTAAATACGTGAGGAACTTGTTCGTCGTGCCCTTCAAGATACTTTATTAATGGGAGCAGTTCCATGTCAGCCCGTTGATGTTCGGCGATTTCTGAGGATTTTATCACACAAAGGAGTGGAAAGTCCTCTTCTTCTGAAAGAGTCGAGTGGACTGGTGAACGTGATAAGCAGTCAGCATCATCATGCTTTCTGCCAGACCGATATACGACCGTAATTTTATACTCTTGGAGCCTGATGACTCCATCTCGCAAGCCGTCCCGATGGGTCTTTTAAGCTCGCCAGCCAACAAAGTGAGTGGTGGTTGCTGACGGCGCGGAACGGCCTGCCGCAGAGGTATGGCCTGAACTTGCTGATCGCCCATATGACTGCCAAGCACTCTTTTTCGGTTGCAGAGTAGTTTCTTTCCGCTTTTGAGAGGGTGCGGCTAGCATATGCTATCACTTTCTCTTCTCTATTTTGCCATTGCACCAGGACCGCACCTAGGCCAAGATTGCTGGCATCTGTATGAACTTCCGTGTCTGCGGTTTCGTCAAAGTGGGCCAAGATAGGTGGGGCTTGCAAACGTTTCTTTAGTTCGTTGAATGCACTGTCTTGTTTGGTGCACCAAATAAATCGCACGTCCTCTTTTGTGAGTCTTGTTAGAGGTTCGGCAATTTTCGCAAAATTTTTCACAAACCGCCTATAATAAGCACATAACCCCAAAAATCGGCGCACCTCCTTCTTGTCTTTTGGCTTGGGAAACAGCCCCACTGCCTCAGTCTTCTCCGGGTCCGGGCCAACATCTTGAGCGCTGATTACATGACCGAGGAAACGAAGCTTCTCGAATTCAAACTGGCATTTTTCCGGTTTAATCGTCAAGCTGGCTGACTGGATAGCTTGAAGTACCGAACGTAGTCACTCTACATGCTGTTCAAACGTTGCTGAAAATACCACAACGTCGTCCAGGTAGACTAAGCACGACTGCCATTTGAGGCCTGAAAGTACGCTGTCCATCATGCGCTGGAATGTTGCAGGCGCACAACAGAGGCCGAATGGGAGTGCTTTAAACTCATATAGACCATCCGGGGTTCGAAAACAGTCTTTTCATGGTCCCTCTCGTCCACTTCAATTTGCCAATAACCACTTTTTAAATCCAATGAAGAGAAATACCTTGCGTGCCGTAGCCGATCCAACGTATCATCAATACGCGGCAAAGGGTAGACATCCCGCTTGGTCACGCTGTTCAGCTTTCTGTAAACAACGCAGAATCTCAGCGTGTTGTCCTTTTTCCTCACAAAGACTACAGGCGATGCCCACGGACTATTGGATGGCTGTATAACATCATCCTCCAGCATCTCTTTCACTTGGCTTTTTATGATCTCACGTTCCTTTGGTGATACTCTGTACGGATTTTGGTGTACCGGCCTTGTAGCTTCATCTGTTATTACTCGGTGTTTAACAACCTGGGTCCGCCGTACTTTCGACGAGGTAGAGAAACATCCGGTGAAGTCTCTTGGGAGGTCTTGAATGATCTTCTTCTCGGCTGGGGCTAGATTTTGGCTGATTGCAACTCTTGCCACGACATGAGGCGCAGGTTCCGAAGTAGGTGGCCCTGACACCAGACCACATAAGTCCGTCACTGTTTAAAAACCGTGCAGGAAGGCGATAGCAGTGTCCTTCGCAACGTTCTGAATTTGGTTTCCGAAATTCGTGAGCAATACATCGGCACATCCACCACGTAATTTAATAATGCCTCGAGCTACACAAATGCCTTTCTTGAGCAGTAGTTCAATGTTTGCATCCGCTATACCTTCAGAATCAACGAACGCTTCATTTCTTACACCGACTATTACGCTGCATCGTGGCGGCACGGTAACATCACAAACTATAACACGTAATGCAGTGCCCCGCCGCGGTGGTCTAGTGGCTAAGGTACTCGGCTGCTGACCCGCAGGTCGCGGGTTCGATTCCCGGCTGCGGCGGCTGCATTTCCGATGGAGGCGGAAATGTTGTAGGCCCGTGTACTCAGATTTGGGTGCACGTTAAAGAACCCCAGGTGGTCCAAATTTCGGGAGTCCTCCACTACGGCGTCTCTCATAATCAAACGGTGGTTTTGGGACGTTAAACCCCACAAATAATAATAACACGTAATGCAGTGTATTATGGCTCATTTGTGTCTATGGCCAGTTTGGTCGAAAAAGAGACACTAGAATTCTGCAGGTCGATTATAGCTCCGTTCGCTAGCAGAAAAGCCATTCCGAGTATTAAATCTCTAGAGCATTCAGGAAGTACGACAAAGTCAGCAACGTAAGTAGCGCCTTGAATTCCGATTCGTGCGGTACATCTTGCCACAGGTGTGATGAGATGACCCCCAGCCGTGCGTATCTGGGGTCCACTCCAAGGCGTCAGGACTTTCCTTAAATCCTTTGCGGCAGCGTAACTGACAACCGAATAATCAGCACTTGTGTCAACTAAAACGGTAAATTCACACCCGTCTACGGTAACGCGTCAGTCTGGAGAAGTTTTGTTTTTACCTAACCTAGTTGTAGTGTTCTGCTCGTCGTTGCTGCACTGGGACCTTGACGGAGGATCTTCAGTTGGTCGGACATCAGCGGCCTTGCCTCCATAGGTCGCTGGCTTCAGTTTTTCTGATGGGGACTGCTTGCACGAGGGTGTGTTGAGGTTGAAGGTGGAGAAGGTGAACTAAATCGTCGAGGGCTTGGCGATCGATAGCGAGCAGGCGCTGGTGATCTAGGCTGATGCTGGAAACCGGCAGTTGGAAACAGATGGCCGGACAAGTAATCTTCAATTTCAATGAGTCTTTCGCCATTTCAGGGGCATGGCGCGTTTGGAGAAAACCCACAGAGACCAACTCGTCGATATGGGCACATTCTGTACAGGTGTCCCGCTTCGCCGCAGTGAAAACAGAGAGGCGTCCTGTCAGGTGTGCGCCACACGTCGCTTTTTCGTGGCCTCGAGTTAGCTGGATTGTTTGAGCCACGCGAAGCCGGTTGGTAGCCACTGGGAGCTGCAAACGAAGCAGTATGCACGGCGGGCTGGCGTACGGCATCGGCATAAGTCGGTACGGGGCGTTCCTGCAATTGCTGCTCAAGTCGAACAAGTTGCGCCTCGGGTTCGGCTTGAAGAATGGCGTGGCGAACTTCATCTCTGATCATATGGTAGTCAGAGACGAAACTGGCGTTGCGACTTGTCGGGGCAGCAGCTTCTGGACCTCTTCCTTCACAATGGATCGCACCATTTCCCTCAATGCTTCGCTGCTGCTTCCCAGGTTTGCCGAAAGGACATCCGCAGGAACACTACTCGTGTCATGACAGTAGTGACGGGAGCGCTGCTGCAATGCCCGCTCTATGGAGGTGGCTTCGTTGCGAAATTCAGCAACTGTACGAGGTGGGTTGCGTACCAAACCGGCAAATAACTCCTGTTTTACACCTCGCATCAAGTGACGCAGCTTTTTCTCTTCGTTCATGTTTGGGTCAGCGCGTTTGAAAAGGCGGGACATGTCCTCAATATACATGCCAACGCTTTCGTTCGTGCGCTGGTTTATGGACTGTAGAGCGTTCTCCGCCTTCTCCCGACGATCGGTGCTGGCATATGTAGCTACTATTTGTCGTCGGAATTCTTCCCATGTCGGTATGAACGCTTCGTGGTTTTTATACCACGTCCTTGCTGCATCCTTCAATGCGAAGTACACGCGACGCAGTTTCCTTGCTTCATCCCAGCCGTTGGTTTTCGCAACCCGCTCAAAGTGTTCTAACCAATCCTCCACATCCTCGAACGTGTTGCCGTGGAAGGACTCAGGCAAGCACGGTGGGGACAGAATAAGTTCCGATGATGTCACCTGGTAAGCCATCGTTCCGTTGTCTGTGGAAGCTGCTTGTGTTGCTGGAGCACTGGGGAGGGGTGCGAATTTAGGCGGCTCTCCACGGAGGCGGCGGCTTGAACGCTGGTGTACCGGAGTCAGTTCGCCAGGTTCCAATTGTTGAGGATCGGGGCTTCGCTCTCTTGCGCCAAGGGGGCTTCCAGTCATACCCAGCACCGTCCACCAGAATGTAACGGGTGCAAGAGAAGCAAAGTCAAAAACAAGTTTATTATGGGTGAACTTGTGCCCTGAAAAGTATGTGCGAAAAGATGGAAGAGTCCGCTAGAGCGTTCCAAAACAAAAACGGTTGATCTGTTTTTTGTTTTGTTTTGTTTCCCTGGGATGTTGGCTCATACCCACTCAGGGGGATTGGCCAAGAGAGTGTAGTGCAGTTTTTCTGTGATCATTTTAACTACGTGTAATGAATTGGTATTATAATAAGACTAATGTAAAAATAAAAACAACATAAAAAGAGCAAACGAAAAAAAATCAAGTTGAGGAATTTTGAGATTTTAGGTGTTATGATTACCACTCAGCGGCGTTTACTTCACTCTGCACTGGGGAGTAATAAATAATTTTTTTGATTGAAGATCACGCTTGGTTGCCTTAATATAATCGCAAACGGCATTGAAAGCATCCCTGTGGCAATATCCCAAAACTGAGGCACCAAAGCTTAGCGCCGTTTCCGCCGTCAATCTAAGGCCTATTTTCCGAAATGGCATAACTAGTAACCTTTTTCTAAGTATATCGTAGCGGCGACAATACAAAAAATAATGATCTAGTGATTCCATTTCTCCGCAGAATGCGCAGAGGGGTGATGTTCTCTGACCAGCTCTGTATAGATACAGGTTTAGGGGGGGAGGACACGACATCGAAATTTAGTAATTAAGACTTCGAGCTTTCTGGACTGACTCCAGTGGGGTTGCCATGGAAACATGAGGTGGTTATAGTCTGTCCATGTAGTTACTTTTTCTATTGTATCAGTGGAGATTGCTGATTTTCGATATCTTATTGCCGTGATATATTCAACATCTGGCAGTATGGACAAAACTGGCCCATCAAGTGCGGCTCGTGCTAAGGAATGGGCCAATTCAATTAATCTTAATCCACAGTGTCCCGGAACCCATAGTAACCTCAGGAGTCTCAACTGCGGGGGGTACTAATGTTTTGAATGTGCTTAGAATTCGAGAGTTCTCTGAAGCTGTCAGAGCTGCACAAACTAAAAGAGAATCCGTCATTATGACTGCGTTGTTTTGATTTGATGGAAGTTTTCAAAGAGCTCAAATAATCGCCAAGAGCTCCGCTTCAAAAACTGTAGTAAAATCAGGCAGTCTCACTGAAAAGGACCAGTCAAGCGAAACAGAGGCAATGCCTACACCTGCCTTTTGATTATTTACGGAAGCATCTGTGGCTATTATATTTTTAGTTTCTGCATGCTCCAAGTAATCTAATATTATGTTATTTAAAAATTTGAGAGATTGTAATTTGGCGTTTTGGGGAATATATCATCATACTCAATAATAACATGACAATTCGAGTCATTAGCCTCAATTACATTGTTAATGTTCACATTTATACTTTGTAGATTTTTTTGTACAAACATTATCTGAGGTGTGTGAAACCGTGGCCAATGAGCAAGAAAGAAGGCGTCTGGGTTTGCGATAAAAGCATATTGAGATCTTCTTGCCGGTAAGCTATAAAATTTTAAAAATGCTTGTACGGTCAAAACTCGAAATCGACAAAGTAGTGTAGGCAGGCGCGCTTCCTGGTACAGTACGTTGATAGCCACAAATCTAGGGAGTCCCAGACACATTCGCAGTGCTTCTCGCTCCACGACAACTAGAGGTTTCGTTTTATAAGCAGGGCCACCCGAGAATAATATGCAGCCGAATTCCATGATGGGGCGCATATAAATCTTGTACAACGTTATCAAGGTGTGCCTCCGTAACCCATATTTCCGGTTACTTAGCTTGTGTAGTAAGCCTGAAGCCCGCTGTGCTTTGGTAGTTATATACTCTATGTGTGAACTCCAGTTAAATTTGTCATTATAAATGATTCCCAAATATTTTATAGAGTCTACTTGCTGGATGGGTTCCTGTTTATATAGGATTGAAATTGAAATTGGTTCTGCAAGCGAAAACGCCATGAGCGCGCTTTTGTTGACATTTAACGATAACAAAATCGACTGCAACCAAATTTCTACCATGTTAATATATCTTTGTAATTTAAGTTGTAGTGAGTAAATACCACAGCAGCAGCAAAGAGTGCGATGTCATCAGCATAAATGTAGACAGTAACTTCTTGATCTGTTGGAATTGTGCCCATTAAAGCATTAAATAATATAGGAGATAAGACTGCTCCTTGGGGAACACCGCGCGTTTGTTTAAATCTAGATGAGGAACATCCATCCTTGACACAGTACAATTCTCTTGATTTTAAGAATTCTGCCACCCACTCAATAAAATATTGTGGGAAGTTCAATCTCTCTAGCGTATTTAACAATATGAAGTGCTCCACACTGTCATACGCCTTGGCTATGTCAAGCGTTACTAAAGCAGTGTATTGCCTTCTTTTACGCGCGAGCTGTATTCGGCTCTCTAAATCAGCATGGGCACACCAAATAGAGAAATCACTACGAAAGCCGATTTGGTTCGGTTTTATTACTAAATTGTCTGCCATCCAGATACTTACTCGGCTATGTAGGACCCTCTCTACTAGTTTGACCATGTTAGATGTTATAGAGATTGGTCTGATATTATCGACTGTTAATCCTCCACCCGGATTTTTTAGTATAGGAATCACCTTTGCTATTTTCCAATCCTGCGGCACCCATGAGTTTTTTAAGGAGTAGTTAATAACATTGGCGACGTCTCGAGGCGATAAATTGAACAGAATTTTAATCATGGGTACTGTGATTCCATCTGGGCCAGGAGATGCACAGGGTAAATGTTTAATCACGTTGGATACTTCAGTCTGTGCCACGTCTTCAAAGTCAGACTTTGTCGTAGACTTGTGTCCAGTTGTTTGGCACTACTGAAGTGAATCTGCTTTCCAGACCTTTATCGATTGCCTCTAAGGTAGTGGTCATTTCTTGTGCCGACAGATTATCACAAGCTACATTAACTGGTGATGGCAAGATTTTCCGAGCTCTCATATATCGAAACAGTGCTTTCATATGTTTAGGCTTCGACAGGTATTCATAATGTCTTCTGTCATATTCTTGTTTAGCTTGAACTACCGTTCTTTTAAAGCCCGCAGCAATGAATTTATAATCGGCCCAGTTTTGGGGGGATTGATTATGTAAGAGCTGCTTCCAAGCTGCCTGACGTCGTCGGTGCTCTCTTGTACATTCATCATTCCACCAAGGGCTGTATACTCTTTTTGTGGATTCAACAGTAAATTCGGCTCTTTTGCAGGATCTTTTAATGACTGCGTTTATTTTCAGTGCTTTTTTATCATTGCTCTCTTCCGAGTGAAAAGCCAATGCTGACTTCAGGTCATTCCTATATTGAGTGTAATTTACAAATACTCTTACATTTGAACAAGATGGAATTATCGGACAAGAAATTTCAAAACTTATCGGTAAGTGGTCACTGTTGGTGCCACAGTCCAGCGCTTTCCAAGAAGAAGTAGTAATGGCTGAACTGACAAAACTTAAATCTAAGGCCGACCTGGAGCGATTACGAATAAATGTGGGGGTTCTGACGTTGAGGCACGTCAAGTCATTAGCCATTGTCCACTCCCACAAGCGTTTCCCACTAAGATCAGTTCTAAAACCCCAACTCGTGTGGTGGGAATTAAAGTCTCCAACTAAAACTTTGTCTTTGCACCCCGATTTTGTAGCTAGATCCAAACTTCGTGTGTCTTAAACTCCATCCGGAAAATACATATTAACTAAAGTGAAAGGAGTGCAGTTGGGCAGTGTGATGTCTACTGCCAAAATTTCGCATTCTGGCGACATATGTTTGTATGAGCATTTGACTTTCATACTAATTCTATTATTAATAAAGAGAGCTAGACCCCCACCTCTCGATGGACGGTCTAGTAGAAATGATTGGAAGTTATTTAAATGGAACAAATTATGTACAGATAGCCATGTCTCTTGTAATGCTATAATATCAGGAGTGAATTTAGAAGTCAAGTATACCAAATCCGTAGATGCAGAATGGATTGATCGGCAATTCGAATGGAGAATCTTAAGCGACCCTATGATTTCGAAAGAGCTGCTTCCGCTATAGCTTTCTCTAGAATGCTTTCTTTCAAGAAATCCCTCTTTGAAAGGCTTTCCTTTTCTTTCAGATACTTTTTTGTTCTTTGTTACGAAGAGTTAGTTTTCCTTGACACAGGGGATCTAGATCTCTTCAGGGACCTAGGGTCCAAATCCATGTCATCGAAATCTATTGTATATGCAGCTTTGTCCTCACTTACACTTTGTATATCTACTGCAGAGGGTGCTGTAGACGGAGAATACGATGGTGCGGTTTCAAATTCCTCATTTTGGCTGTGGACGCCTAATGCAGAGGCTCCTGCGGGCGGATAATACGATGGCGCAGTTTCAGATTCACCGTCAGCTATTGGTCGTGAACTCTCAACATGTTGGGATACTAGGCCTGACTCTCCCGTTGTACCAAATATGCGAGTCATCTGGTTAGCCAAAATTGGAGATAGAGAATCGCAAAGGTTAGAAGTCAGTCGTTCCATGGCTTTTTCTAGAGCTTTTTCTATGGCCTCCGCTATATTCAGGGAAATCGACCCATTTATTTCCGAGAGATGTCGTGCTGCAACACTGGCATAGCCCTGAGTTCTAGTCTGTATTTCCGCTAGGGCTTCTCGTCGAGAACAGCGCCTACGCCCTATAATTTCAAGAATTTGCATTCCTCGAGCCTTTGCTGAACAATCAGGATTATCTGCACAGTGTTGTTCGGTGCAGAGGAAACATTTCTCTTCTTTAGGTTTGCAGTAATTTGTTTCGTCGTTGTCACCACACACTCGGCATCTGAGTTCTGACCTGCATCCTTTAGTAAAGTGACCGTATCGCCAGCACTTCGTACACTGGAGTGGTCGCGGTGATAGTGGTTCCACTCTGTATATTAGTGGCCATGCCTTGATTTCGCTTGGGAGATTCGCTCCAGCAAAGGTTACAATTACCGACTCAGTCGGCGTCTTCTGCTTCTCTACAAGTCGTGCACACCTATAAACGGAAATAGCACCGGTCACGGCAAACATCTCTAATACCTCAGACGGGGTCAAGTTAACATCGACACCGCGAACAATACCTTTCACACATGCCAGATGCGGAGGAATAAAGGCGCTCACCGGATTGGTCGCGAAACTCGAGCACTTCTATAGGTCTTGGACACAGAGCTGATCAGATGAAAAACATAGAATACCACCTCTGCCGAACTGGCGGACCTCTGTGATGCTGTGAAAGTGAGACGTCGCAGCTCTAAGCTCCGCCTGGATCACTTTCGGATTCTTCATCCGAATGAAGCCGTCATTGCTAGAGACGAGGGCCACGGGAACTGCAGGAATGCCGTTGCGTAGAAACTGATCCACTGGTATTTCCTGTGGCGGAAGTGAAGCAGACCAGAGGCAAGCCCCTGGTCCAGGTGAAGAAAACTGCACCTAAGTGATCTTTCTAGCGCTAAAAGCGCTTACTTAGCTGTAAAAGCACTATAGGAACATCAAATAAAGACAAAGAAACCACAGCCACTACACAAACTTAGGCCAAAACCCTAGAGCAAGCACGACCAGCTACTTGCGTGTTCGAGTGTTCCCCTGCCCGCGCACCTTCTTCCTCTTCGCAGCTCCAACCCACGCTGGCTCGTGCCTGTGAACAAGAGGAATGAGTCGTGCGGCCCCAAGCAAGAGTGCGCACAAGACTGTGGACGCTGATTCTTCCTAATGTCGGATATATTAAACAGTCTCTGTGGCAATATTTGTAGTAAAACGTAGTACCACTGTGAGCCCGACAAATAGATGTTTCATTACTAAGTATATATACGTATCATAACATCCTAAAAAATCCATTGGCTTGAAATATGAAAACCGCAACATCTTTCTCTTCTTTCTTTGTCTAGCATGAAAATTGGGAGACAGTCGCGGCACCGCTTCTTTTTGCAGATAGGCTAAATAGCCTTTCGGGCTCCTTTACAGATTAAGAATGACACAGATAAGCACCACACATTTCACCTAAAAAAACTATTTACTTGTGTAATTCAGAATGATTGCCGATTTGCCTGACAACATTATGCTTCGGCGCACCTTTAAATTACGTTTCGTCACTTGATTGTCACGGGTAGTTATTGTCTGACGTACCGGAGATACCACGTTTCGTGCGCGCCGGGTGCGATCAGTTTCGATAACATGTTTAGAATTCGATTATGAATACCACAAATCACATGCAACTTCTGAGGTTTCTATAAAATGAGTACACCATAAATTATCGCGTACAACTTTATATTATAAGCAATGTCCCACGTGCTCATAATTTAACATTTAAATAATGAGTGGTCTTGTTTAGCTACAGCAAAGTATTCCCGCCTCGGCGGAGAGTTCGTGTGTGAGAACAACAGTACTGAAACTTTAACGAGAACCACCTCTTTATTTATTTACTTCCATGGCATACTTGCACACGCGTTGCCTTATGACATTCTGACTCGCTAAAGTATTGTAGAGCACGAATTCTTCAATAACTTTGGAAAGCAGTGCTCAGCTCGTTACTCCACTCCTGTTCTTGTGGGAATAGACGACCAATTAAAAGCATATATGACGATATGAGAAGTGTGCAGCACATGTCCAAAACGTGACACTTGAATATGGTCGCCCTCAAGCCTAAGCGTGCGTTTTACGATCTAAACACGCAGTTATTTGTCGAGCTGCCTCAGCTCAGCTTTGCGTATTTGAATGCCTGTCGTCTTCCTCGGTTGTGAATAATGTCTGGGGTAGTACGTTCCAAAACCAATATCAGATTGAGTGACGCCGTACTACAGGGCTCCAGAAATTTTGACCATCTGGCATTCTTTAGCGTGCACTGGCATCACAGAGTACACGGGCATCCACCACTTCGCCTCCATCGAAATGTGACTGCCGCAGCTGGGATCGAATCCGCGACCTTTGCGTCAGCAGCCGAGCACCGTACCTTGCTCGGTTGTCGATTAGGCGGCTTGCGTGAACGTTTGCAGAACCCTAAATGTTCACTCATCGAAATCACAGGATACATCATCGTATGAGTTTTATTAAGGAGCGTTAATGAATGCTTTAGAATGTCCTTGTCTATGATTATCGTCGCGCCTCTTTGTTCTGACGATGCCATTTCGGGAGCTGACATTGGCTAGCCCATTGAATGCTTGAGAACAATCAAACGACGAAGAACTATCAGAGCAGCTTCACAGCTTGTATAATAGACTTTTTCGTTTAATCTTACAATATATTGTTCGGTTATAATATATAGATCTTTCCGTTCAACGTTAAAAGGTGTAGCTGTCAAAGCGCAGCATTTTTGGAGGGACATTCATTTTTTTCCCTGCGGGGGCAAGTCGACCTTTAGCCTCTGTCAGTGGTACGTCCTGAATGGCCTCGGGCAGTTCCGCATTAATTATGCGTCTCAGAGGGCTTATAGCACAACGCTCTCAACTTATGCAGAAATAGGGGCGGGTTATGCGCACGCGATTCCTTTTTTAAGAGCAAAACGTGTCCGGGGCCGTCGTTCTTGAACGGGAAATGGCAAAAGCGACCACGAGCCAAGCTTTCACTTTCGCAGGCGCTTGTTAGCGTCCCAGAAACGGAGCCACGCGAGCACTTTCACAAAGCAGCTGGTCCGGCGCTGTACGCATTTGGCCGAAATAATGAATCCGCTCACGACCTTTTCGTCCTATAGGACGCGTGATGGTCGGCTGTCCTAAGACTAAAAGTCACGGCAGCGAGAACCGTCTCGCAAGAATCGCCTGCACGTACCGCTAACGGCGAAGCGTGATTAAGGACGTGCACAAAAGAAGAGCCAGTCGAGGAGAAAGTGGCACCCTGCCGCGGAAAGATGAATAGACCGTAGTGTGGCCCGCGGGTGTTCATGTTAACTGCAATGGAGGTGCAGCAAAGCCGCTTACCCAGACAAACGTTCTTGGGCGAAACTTATTTTATTAATGTTTTTCATTTCCGTGGACTTTTTTTAAGGGGGTGCCCTGCAAAGCCAAAATTTCGTGATCGATGCGCAGTAGACTTTCGCAATAATTATTCGTGTGTGCGTGTGTGTGTGTGTGTGTGTGTGTGTGTGTGTGTGTGTGTGTGTGTGTGTGTGTGTGTGTGTGTGTGTGTGTGTGTGTGTGTGTGTGTGTGTGTGTGTGGATCGAACTCACTCACTTATTTTTTTTTCTTAAAAAGTTTCTTATTTAGTAAAAGCGAACGTAGGAAAGGTAGGCTATAGATTTCAACCGGTTATTTCAATGTAATACTGAACATTATCAAACTGCCTATTTCCCCGTAACTGCACACATAGGTGCCCGCTCATATCCAACAGCATGCTGAGTCTAGATGATCAGCTCCCCGTATTAGGCGTATGCATTAAAATACATTACACTGGTATAGACTCCTGCTCAGTATGAGTGGCAACTAGGTGGCCTTGATTGAGCCCTACGGCTGACCGGTGAGACCGGTAGGCTTTAACTTGGCTTAAGGAATACTAGTAATTTTGACAGTGTGCACTTCACTGATGTTTGTTTGCTATGCCGGCGCCTCTTTGCAGTGTTCGCCCCACGCACGGACAGCGTGTTGCAACTCATACTGGGCACGGCTGTGTGCTAATATGAACAAGTTGCATAACGGCACCACGTTTGTGAAACATATTATTGTCCTTTGGTAGGTAAATCCCTTGCATCAAACGTATAATACTCATAAATAATAAATAACATGCCTTCCTAATTTCACGGCTTGACTCTCTGAAAAAAGCTCTTGTAAAGCTTTCAAGCACGTCTCTGTTTCGTGGACCAGGACACCAAAATAAGCTCTTTTTTCATATATAAAAAACCCAGGTTAAAGGGAGTCAGACATCATTGTTGAACATCCAAATTGATGGCCTGTATGTAAACTGTGTAGGGGGCAGTAAACCAAAATCCTGTCTGTCGATAGCTTCCCGAGCTTCCTGGCTCACCTACCTAAAACTGTTTAACTGCTTAATTTAGTTCCAAGATGCGTTAGTAATTAGTCATTTTGTGGACATTATGGTCAATCACTCCACAGAAGCATCCGGGGTGTCACAGTAGATGCAGTAAGGAAGTTGTCGTAAGAAAGACGAAAAGGCTGTAGACCCGTGTGCTCAGATTTGGTGCACGTTAAAGAACCCCAGGTGGTCGAAATTTCTAGAGCCTTCCACTATGGCGTCTCTCGGAATCATATGGTGATTTTGGAACTTTAAACCATACATATCAATGAATCAATCAATCAATTAATCAATCTTTTTCACTTGGTGTAGAAGTGTGTAAGCGATCATGCGTAAGCGACGTTATGTTAAGCGAAGTGAAAGTAAAGGCAATTCACACATATATAGTCGATCCTAATTATCCCCCAAAAAATTATAGCATACTGGGTAAAACAGTCAGGTTTTCCTTAATACGTTTGACCTTAAGTCGGAAGACAGCGTTTGACGTAGCTTGCGAAGAACACCTTTGGCGCCAAGTGTAACAAAGCCTATATTATTCATCTGTGGATGTGATGAACAACTATAGAAATATGACGAACGTGTTATAGTCAACTATAGTGTCCGGAGTTAACTAGCTTAAAAAATTCTGACAACAGATGGATAGTCCTTATTAGGCTCGTGATATGGAGTACAAAGTCCATCGAAGGGGAAAATCACACAGTCATCGGTGCCCTGCTAACACGTGCGTGCGCTCGCGGTTTGTGCCAATGCATTGCATATGTATGTATATGGGAAGAATATTTGGAAAGAATATTTTAAACCATGGGCTGCTGTGGCCGAAGCCTTTGTCTACCCCATAACTGACCCTATAATGATACCTATAATCATCAAATTTCTATTTCTACTGTTGTGTCTTTTGTATTTCATAGAATCGTGAAAGTGTCAGAAATGCCGAGGCTCAAAATTTAGGTTCGATTGAGTTGACTCATGTAGGTGGGAAATAATATATACTTCTGCGTATAGAGTCGCATATTTGTTCAGATAATTGAAGGACAATGTTCGCTAAAACTATCATTATTGCGTTGTGCTGTTAACGTGATAAAATGCGGTAGAGTTTCAGGAATACTTAAAATTGAAACGTGAATCGATGTTTTTGTGGTATTACTTACGAAAAAGCTATAGTTTCGGGATATTCCTCAGCGAACATGTGGCAGATAGCAGTGCAGCAATGTGACTAGTTATATGTAGACTTCTTAGCGTTAACATGGTGACCCAAGTAGGTGGTGTAAATAACGGGTGACTGCAGAATATTCTAAAGGCGTGGAGAGGCTACAGGAGGATGCAATAGGGGCATTTGCCCCTCTAAAGACGATTCTGCACGTGCCCCGCCCAAGCTACATCAGCGTCCCCTCCCCGCCCAACAATGTAACTCGGCTTTTGAACCCCCTAAGAAGAAACCCTGTCGACGCTCATGATGACGTGCGAGGTTTATGCCATGAAGAGGCAGGAAATATAAAGTCGTCGTTCACTTTACACCTCCCGTGAAGACTAGAGAGAGAAAATACGGAAGATTTGTAAGGCAGGAACGTCTGGTTACCTAACACTACATCTCGGGATGGTGGCCCAGAAAGGTAAGAAAGAAATGAAAAGCCAGGAGGAATGCGTGCACACAATCAGTCCCTTTGACAGCAACGCATACAAATCGGCACATTTCAGTTCTAGAATCTCATGTATCTGATATTTTCTGTCCACAAATATTGCAAAAACGCATGCGCAGCTGAATTCTGCGACGTGTCACGAGGTCCGAATCCCAAAACTACTTGCTCTTACGATGGTATGCGTGAGATATACCCGAGTCGCAAGTGGCGGCTTCTGTGGGCATTCTATCCAAAATAGACCGGTGGCCAAACGTGTTCCCGCAACTGACACTGCAAGAACACCGAGATACGTACCGTGCGATTGAGTGTATTTGGGAGAATCGTTTGCGATTAATGTGCCCTGTGGAACGAAAATGCTATGCGCCAAAAAGTGTGCGCTGTGGTTATATATGCTGTGAATATTCGCGATCTCAACTCGATTGATATGTGTGGTGCAACATCACACAACCACCATATGAATATGAGAGAAGCCGTAGGGGAGGGCTCCGGAAATTTTGACCGTCTGGGCTTGTTTAACGTGCACCCAAATCTGAGCACACGGGCCTACAGCATTTTCACCTCCATCAAAAACACAGCCGCCGCAGCCGGGATTTAATCTCACAACCTTTGGGTCAGCAGCCGAGCACCTTAGCCATTAGACCACCTAGGCGGGGCCTGTCTCAACTCGACAAGAAAATAAGCACGCTAAGCTAAAAAATGCGCATAAGTGTAAAAACGTGCAATAGAATAAACAAAGTGGCAAAAACGGGCTAAGCATAAAAAGGTGCTTTTCCTCACTAATTTCTTTGGTTCTTTTTTAAACAGTTCTTTCTTTTGCGAATACCGCCTGCTCGCTCTGTTTTATATGAACACCACGTACGTCCACCTACTAGCGAGGAAATGCGCGTCCCCGGAATATAGGCATATGCTTTGAAGGAATGCGAAAAGTTATTGTGTTCTTGCAATACAGAAGAAAATATAACAAAACTGTCGAAATTCTCTTGCACATTTCCATAAAATAGGTGTTTATTTCAGATGAGGTGACCGAAAGCGACGTGTTTCTGCGGTAGAAATGTGACAGTTTCTTTTCGCCGGGTACGAGAGTGTAAGCGCCAGAGCTGAATTGAAGGTTAGTGAAAGTCCGTTTCGATATCGGCTCCCCAAGTGAATGAGGATGTCCGGGTCTTGTTGTGGGTGTGAAATATTAGAAAGGCAGTCACAAAAAAGCTGTTTCCTTTGCAGTTTCACTGCGGGATTCTTAACTGGGCTGCTATCGCTTTATTTTAGAGTATTGTCCCTGTAGTTGAGATCTTTATCTTATGATGGGTGTTGGCGGTAGTTTGAAAAGGCTTGTGAGAATTCAAGTAGGGGTATACTTTCAGAAGAATCTAGCTGTGACTTCTTTTTCCCCTTTTTTCTGCCAGGCGCGTAATCTGCATTGTCAGCCTGTAATTAGCTCTTTCTGATGATGCAGTCGTTTTTATTGGTGCTGAAGATCACCCGCCAAACGTTGTACAGTTTGCGTGAAGAGGTCAATCTATCAAACTTGATATTCACTTAAGATTTTAGCAACAGAATTTAAGGTCATCAGCATTTTATTATACGAATGCGGTACGGAAAACAGCGATTGATTATTTCTAGGTTTATATATCTTTGTGCGCTATTTTCCTTCATGTGTGTAATTTGGTGCAGCCTGTTCACACTTCATGGTGCGTGTTGATGAGTAAACGCGGGGCAGTCTCACTACTCGCTGCTCATTAATTTTGGGTGCCGGTTCGGGCTGGAACGTCTTGTGGGGAAAATTAGTGTCTGGTCAAAGTATAAACGCCATTAGCGCTAAAAACACAGGTCACTGCCCCATCGTATTGTGGTCTGTGTTTGCTAACACCTCAAGTGATTATACTATGCTAGGATCGGATCATCTAGCTGAGTAACGATAAAGTAAGTAGGCTAGAGGATGATATAGGTCACCATTGACGAGTGTGGGCGCCTATGTTGAAAGTTCCTCAGGCAAGATGGAAAAACGATTCTTGGTGCTTAGAAGGCCAGTTGTTCCTTTATTGCGTGCTTTTTGGTAGTTGATAAAATTGGCGAGGTGATGGAATTGCGATTTCGTGGTGTCTTTTGAATAACCCCGTCAGCCTCGACTGAAAGGGAAGTATACATGGATCGGTGGACGTATACCTTCACAGTTCGCGCACTTGAGTTCCCATTCACCTGATATTCAAGCTGCGTTATTTCGCAACATTAGTAAGGGGTCACGAGTCCTCAAGCTATAGAGGCGCGTTGCCTATAGGGAAGCAGCACAAGTCACCTGCTTTCCGCTACCAGTGCCCATCTTCACAGTCTTCATGTGAAATCTTAACTGCCTCTTAAAAACATTTTAACGACGATAGTCTTTCTTGGAGACCTTCAGCGCAAAAATTTTGCTTTGTCTGTCTGTACATTTGTCTGTTCGTCCACTCTTAACGGCACTAGGTATACTTCAAACGGCCAACCCCATCCGCAGCACCCACCAATGTTGCTCAAGATCTAGTGTTCATATAGTTCTGCAATTGTCAATTAAAAAGAAATTATTGCGCATGTCTGGGGCCTCATACCAACACGTATATATTCTGCATGTTCGTCTTTTACTGAAAAAAGCATACATAAGCAATTTTAAGAAGCATTGCGCTTATCACGCTGCGCTGACCATGCAACGCTTGCACGAAAGGCGAGTGTTTCCAACGCTTTGCTAAGACGATATGGTCATGGCAACTACCCGTCGCCTTGCGTTCTACACCTTATCACCTCTGAGACGGGCGCGCACACCTGTCTCAGAGCCACGTGCTTCGTTTTCCAAGAAAACTGCCAGATGGTGCTCATATCTATCGTGTGACGTGACTTGATGCGCTCGTTCGCCTCCGCTGCACACTCGAGGCACTCTAACGCAGCGCCTCCAAAATACATAGTCACCAATTTTCTTGCGCAGAACATCAAATAAATTGTTCACTCTCTCCACACGCAAGACTATCGTCTTTCGACGACATTTAAAGATTAACATGCAGATATATGGGGCCAATTTGTTCTCTGGAGAACCTTTATGTTTGTAATTGTGGAAGACTACCTTATTTATTGTACACATACAACAGTATTCATTTTAAGATTAAGGTTCCTCGCCGCCCCCTCTTTCTTTTTTCTTGTTATTCTAAAAGGACTTGATAATTTCTTTTTTTGTTTTTTAGAGCTTCGTTTTTCACTGCAGTTTGAAGTGTGCGAACTTCCTTTTTTTATCAGCGAAAGCTGTTATGGCATTAGAACTCGAGTCTTGCGCAGCGCCGTAGTTGTCCGCCGCCACCGCCGATGTCCGTAACCACATCACGCGAAATTAGAAAGAAAACCGTGTACCAATGACACAGTGGGACTCGAACTCGGGTCCGCTGAGTGCCAGACCAGTAGTTTACCCATGATCCACACCGGTGCTTGGGACTCCTTGGCAAACTTGCCTTAGGTAGGCTTCATGTCGGGAAAGCAATCGCGGTAATATGACTTATAAAGCGTTTTAAAATAGCGACAGCGGCGTACCAACTCTTCGCGAAAAGGGAGGAGGGCAAACCTACCTCACTCCGCAGCCAATATATATATATATATATATATATATATATATATATATATATATATATATATATATTATATATATATATATGTGTGTGTGTGTGTGTGTGTGTGTGTTAGACCGAATTGTAATGTATAAGCGAAGAACAAAAAGTGGGTGAAAAGATAACTTGCCGTGGCCAAGAACCGAACCTGCGACCTTCTAATAACGCGTTCGATGCTCTACCACTGAGCTACCATGGTGGCTATCCTCCAAGCCACTTTATTGGGTTGACATGTGAATTTAAGCGCGGGAGTATCAGTCAGCGCCGTCTGTATCCATGACGGCGAGTGCGGCACACTTTTTTATGGGCCTGTATGGCGTCACGTAGCACGGGAACTTATTACGAGCTGGCAGCTGACCAATCATCCCTCGTACACAACCTCAGGCACCAAGACTGCCAGTACGAGACCCTCGTTAATGAATAAGGGAAAGAAGTGTATACTTAAGGGTTCGTTCTTTCGTGCTTTGGCACAATAATAATGAGATCTAACATAGAATAATGCCAAGGAAAGAATAATGAAACTTATTAGACCAACATAAAATGTAAATGCGAAGAAGGAAAAGTGGGTCTAAAGATAACTTGCCGTTGGCAGGAACCGAACCTGTGACCTTCGAATTAACGCATTCGATGCTCTACCTCGAGCGTGCAGCAGAGGCGAACGAGCGCATCAAGCCACGTCACACGTGAGACATGAGCGCCATCTGACAGTTTTCTTAGAAAACAAAGCGCGTGGCTCTTATACGGGTGCGTGCTCGTCTCAGAGGTAATAGGGTGTAGAACGCAAGGCGACGGGTAGGTGCCATCACCGTCTCGTCTTAGCAAAGCGTTGGAAACACTCACCTTTTCGTGCAAGCGTTGCATAGTCAGCACTGCGTGATAAACGCTACGGTCCTTAAAATTACTTATGTATGCCTTTTCTAGTAAAAGTCGCACATGCAGAATATATACGTTTTGTTATGGTGCCCCAGACATGCGCAGTGATTGCTTTTGAATTGACAATTGCGCAAGTATGAACGCTAAATCTTGAGGAACATAGGTGGGTGCTGCGAATGGGGTTGGCCGTTTCAAGTACCCGATGCCGTTAAGAGTGGACAAACAAATGAATAGACAGACAGACAGATAGACCAAAATTTTTAGTCGAAGGTCCCCAAGAAAGACTATCGTCCTTACTAACTAAATAAACTATTTTTGATACAGCATATTGTTTGCAACTGGTTGATCAACATTTAATATTTTCTGTGTGCCACAAAATCGCCTGCTTGTTACAAGTCGTGACGAAGCCGGAGAGCATCTTCTTTTAAGTGTAATTCAAGTAGACTATAGCTGCCGATCACATAAGCAGCGGCTACCTATAATAGCAGCTGGCGAGATGAATTCTCGGTATAATAAAACATTTCCACTTGCTGTATAACGGCGTCTAGTAGTGTGTGCGCGTGAGCTCTGTGAGCTCATACTTGCTGAGAGAAACAGAAATAGATAGAAATAAGCAGCGCTGCACGAGTATGCTTCTTTGCTGTCCCACACGCGTTTTGAGCTGTAAAAGACGACTCAATTTGAGTGAAAACTAACTATCCCGACTCTTAACTAAGCCTCATTGGCGCCAAAAACCACGGTCTTTCAACTTCTCCTGGTTCGGTCAGTTAAGTTGTGGGGCAAGCTTAAAAGCTGAGCTTCCTACTGAGCTCGAGTCCCCTGCTTTATTCTTGGCCACTTCGTAAGCTGCCGCTATGGCTCCAAGTTACCATAAGCAAGGCTTATCAGGTTTATCAGACATTAAAGCGGAAACAATTATCGGCATTTAAGTGCGAAAAAAACTTAAACATGAAAAACGATTTGTCGAAGTTATCGGCTCACAACAGTTTCGACAGAGCAGCAGTGATGATATATCCTTTTTGAAAAAAAAAATATTTTTCGAAAGCAGCAAATGCTTTGACCACTCTAAAAAGTTTGCTTGTTCCCATCTGTAACTTCACCAACAAGTCACATCAGGATAAAAGCATGAACAAGTGATGAAATATTACAGGGCCTCTATACAGCACTTGCTTGCTCTGCAGTACTATACAGCACAAGACTCGAAAGCGTCGTATGGGCGACCCGCACATCAAAAAGCCCACAAAGAAAATCATCATAAAGGAAATGTTGGCAAAATTTCACTATGTTGTAACATTGCCTCGTAACATTTTCATTCTCTCGTAAGAAAATGATTGAGGGATTACTGTTGAGACGAAAAACTTCACTTCACTTGTTGGTTTCCCCAGCGTGCAGCAAGAGTTCCCACTATCGAACGTGGGTAGGCTTTCGCTACTCATAGGCGTATCAGCCGGGGGGGGGGGGGGAAGGCAAGGAGGGCTCGGGCCCCCTTGCCCCACCCCCCCGCCCACTGATACGCCTACGAGTAGCGAAAGAACAAGCAGTTGTCGCACAATGCAAACAGTGTAACGAGTCGGTTGTCCAATGCTCGAACCCATTACAGAAACTTATTTTCGTTCAGCTATTAACTGTTGGCCATACAAACTTCAGGCATAATTCCTCATCGTCGTCAGCCACTGCATAAGGAATTGGCACAATATTCCTTGCAATAGTTTAGCGGATACTACGCTTCTCCGAAGAATGATGAAAAATAGCATAGTGAATGCCAGCCTACTACCCTAAAATATTTACTTTTAATGCCGTAGTGGGCATCAAGCAAGTGTGCTTGCATCTGTTACCCAACGACTGAAAGGCTCTGAAAGGCCGCTCTTCTAGCTTTCGCTGTCACTGTGCTGCGCCTTCCGCGCAGGGTTGGCCTTTTCTTTCTTTTTTTTTGCAGCCATACTTGACTTTTTTTTTGCAGCTAATAAACAAGGCCCGTATGCGGTGTAGTAGTCAAGTGCACTTTCCTATCGCCATTTCTCAGATTTTTGATCTCTTCAACATTCGAGCCCATTTATTGTGGTCTGTTTCAGATGTACGAGAATATATGCACTCTGTTTCAGTGCCAGCAAAACTTTATAATAATTTTACGCCACAACGATATGTTACAGTTTTTCTTGAGAACTGCTTATTCCAAGTATTCGGTGTGTTTTTTTTTCAGCGATAAAAAGAATACCAATATCAGTAAACCATTAGAAGTGGCGATCGTGTGCAGCGTTAGGATCTCCGCTAATGATCTTGTGCATCAAACATAGCTATAACTATAAATGGCGCATACATGTTCCGGGTAATTATTCAGAAAGACGCACTGATGATATATGGGGTATAACATCCCGAAACCACCCGATAATTATGAGAGACGTCATTGTGGGGGGCTCCGGAAATTTAGACAACCTGAGGTTATTTAACGTGCACACAAATCTGAGCATTCGGGCCTACAGCATTTTCACCTTCATCAAAAATCCACAGGTCACGGGGAATCAATCTCGTGACCTGCGCATCAGCAGCCGAGTACCTTAGCCAATAGGCCAGCACGGCGGGGCCGGAAAGACGCATCTGACAGAACAAAAAAAAAGCATCGTCAGCGCCCTCGATGAGCACATTTACACGAGACAAGTGGAATGATATCTGCAGCCCTTTTGTTGGGTACTAGCGAAAGCTACCGGTGCATTATGGCATGGAATGCGGGTGACTGTGGTGCCATGAATCGCTCTAAGCCTGCAGAGACACTACCGGCATTTTTGCACGCGTCAAAACCTACCAGTTTCGACTAGGGCCAAGGAGATCAGATGATGTTCCACATAAACAGCAGAGTGTTTGTGTGCGTATACGTGTGGAACGTATACAGCGAAGCTCTCTCGATGACACAATGTACACAGTGCCACTCTTTACTGTGGTGTTTTGTACCGCTGTCTTCGAAAAAAAAGACTCCTTCTCTATTGCGAAAGACGGGCGATCCTGAAACTTCCTTTTCTTTCCTTCTTTTTCTTTTTTTTCTCATGAACGCATGGATCGCAAGTAGACACGTGGATTTCTCCTGCACGTAGGCATCTCCCGTTGCTCAGCCGCATTTTGTATGGGTCTGTTCCCCATGCATCTGGCATAGAGGAGAGTCTTTCTGCATTGGACCCTTTCGTTGACGCGAGAGGAATGCGCAAATACACGGAGGGAAGGGACCCCACAGGAAAACGCGTATCGCTGTATTGGATCACTGGAGTTGACACAATCTCAAGTGCCGGCTAAGACAGAATTAAGAGCGAAACAACAGAATAAAAAGCTTGAGGACGCCTGCCTTTCGCCTTCAAGAGCATAACGCAATATAGCGTGATCGGGCCCGTTTCACATCGTCTTCTAATTCACTTGCCAGACTTCGCTTCTTAATTAAAACCTCAACTGTGCCACACGGAAAAAAGTGAAGGTTGGTGTTGATGCCACAGGCGGGGATAGCCTGAAAAACCTGGCCATTGATTGTTCTGTCTGAGCGACTATTTTATGTAGTACATCTCGCCATGCATCACTTCAGTTTCTCGCAAAAAAAAACTTTAAAGAAAATCAGCCACATCCTTGAGAATAATCCGCACAACTACCGCACACAATTTCAACACAGCATTCGTGTAGAAACCACCTTCATGTTGCCCATGAGCCGCTCTCTTACAGGGCAAAATAGTTTGCCGATATGTACTGGTCTATCACCCAAGTGCGTTGTACTCGGTACGTAATGGGGAACGTGCACCCCTTCCTATCAACAACCGTGTAGGAGTCTAGGCCTATTGTGTTCTTAATCTAAATAATAGGGTTTATTCAGCGTGACCAAGTCGACTGATATGTGAAGTTTAACATCCTAAAACCGCCATATGACTATGAGAGACGCCGTAGTGAAGGGCTCCAAAAATTTTGACCACCTGGGGTTCTTTAACGTGCACCCAAATCTGAGCACACGGGCCTACAACATTTCCGCCTCCATCGGAAATGCAGCCGCCGCAGCCAGGATTCGATCCCGCAACCTGCGGGTCAGTAGCCAAGTAACTTAGCCACTGGACCACCGCGGCGGGGCTGAGCGTGACCAAGTCCTCCTGTGACTTAGGGCTGATGCGGCTAAATCCATAAAAACGAAACTGGCATTGAATTATCTCCTTTGTTGGTAGCTGATTCATAGTAGTTTTCAGTGCCGGTCAGTCTTGGAAGTGATTCGTTAGCTAGAGCATCTGCTCTTTCGTTATCGCTGGCACCAACGTGAGAAGTTATCTATTGTAACGCCATGTTGATTCCTACTTTCGTAGTTTCTTTCAGTGATAGGGGTCAAACATCGCAACTATCCTCACGTCTATACAGGCGGTTCGGCCAGTGTGGACAGTAACATTTGCACTGTGGCATATTGAACGCCATCCGTCGGAGCTGTATGGTCTGGCCGCTTGGACTATACCTAGTCTTAATACAGTTGCAGAGAGCAAAGCTATTGCTGCTGGTCTTCGCAAGCTGAAGAAGGAATCCCTACAACAAGCTGTCTTGGACTGTAAGATAGCAATGCAACAACTCTCTTGCGACACTTCCCCCCCCCCAAAAAAAAAAAGTTCTGCTGGAAGTGAAGGTCTCAGCGCGCGATTTCCACCGTTCAAAACTCCCCCCCCCCCCCCTAGAATGAACTCCTACTGCTAGTGCAGTTGCGAAGTGCCCGATACGCCATAATTCATCATATTGCGATTCATTAAGGGACCCACTATACGCGTCCGTAAGGCAATACGCGCAGCTACACACTTTGTTGATGCGGTTGCTGATGATTAATTATGCCTGAGGGCTTTGTAATAAAAGGGCCGTTAAACCACTCCGCGATTCAGATAGTCTGACGTCTGGTGCAATTTCACCCTTCCTCTACCCAATATTAGCTAACGAGACTTCCCGTACTACATCACACCTGCATAGCAGTTTGAAACACTTGAATACCACACAGAAGGCCAGGTTTCAATTTCCACTGTTTCTTTTCTTTATTTGCCTATAAGCATCTCAGTTTTTGCGCTCACAACCACCGATGCTGGCGCCAGATATTCTGGTGCACGAGCACTGTCGCGTTAAAACTCAAACAAAAAGCCTGAGATTTTATTTCATGAGTATAGGTTCCTCCTATAAACTGCGCACAGACAGGGCAGAACTACGGCCTCATGTGGTTGGTTATACAGCCACAGTGCTAGAAAAAAAACTGAGTCCTCTGTGTAACTATGCTTGCGTCACTAATACTCTAGGACTGAATAAAAATGACGGGTATCTTATTTATTCAGTCTTTCGGGCATAGAACATCCCCATGCCTTCTTCCTATTTTATAACCCACTCAAAAAGACAGTGTTGCGAGTGCAAAAAATCTTCCATGTTTACTGAAGGTGAATGGAACGCTAAGCTTTATCAACAGCTAACTACAGGCATAACGACCCATGTTGAACAAAACATTATCAAATCTTTAATAATGTTACGACTTCATGTTTCAGAAACAAGCGCAAGGCGCACTTAGCTGTAAAGACCGGTAACAGAGGCTCTCGCTTTCTTTTCCAACGAAGGCACGTGCCGGCCTAAAAAACCATTGTTTAAACAAGCGTTTTTGTAGTGATTTAATAATGAGTACACCGTATTACGCAGTTAGTGTCACACTTTTTTTGGTTTTGTAGGAATAAAAATTACGTATGAGATGATCTTAAGCGAGGGGGTGGCGTATGTACGCTTTGCAGAATTTGCCATAGTCTTTGTATTTTACGCATGCGTGTGCACCCATGACAGCAACCGTCAAAAACCACGAAAAAAACTACACTCGGCTGGTTTCACAAAACTTTCCCAATACGTAATCCTTCAAAAGTCATTTTCTGGCAGACAAAACGATGAAAACGGATTCATCGCTACAAACTGGGATGTTGCGTAAGCTGGTGTATCGGCACACGTATGTGCTTGCCGATTCTAGGCTGCATGTTTACGCCGAATCTATCTAACGGCGTACCGTTCTACGAAAGCTGGAATATATAAGTTGAAAAGAAATTAAAAAAGGTATACAAATCCTGCGTAGGAAGTCTGCAAGTATACCTAAGCACTGGTGGGTCATCCTGCAGTGCGCACCCACATAGCCATATGGGCCACGATGAATATGGCGTGGTGTGCAATGCCACCGCACTTATGAGGCATTGTCCAGCTCTGGCGTAACGTGTTGTATCACGTGCAGTGGTACGTTGCAGTCTAGTCACCTATACAAACGTGGGCAGGAGGGGGGGGGGGGTAACTCCCAAACGCACGCCAGCCTTTTCAAGCTGATCAACTGAGCCGCAACGCCGCAACAATCACTTTTGCTTTATTCGCCACAAAGCAACGGTTCCTTAATCTGTTACTATTATTTAATATCGCCTTTTTTGATTTTCCGTCAACGTTCAATTCAAAGTTGTCCAGCACCCAAATTCTTCAACTTTGGCTTACCCCCAAGTCTTCAAACTGGTCCAACGCCATAATTTTTACGTTACCCGACACCACCCTCCCCCCAAAACACAACTCATGCAAACGTTTAAATTCTCATCCCCCCTTCGTTCAATCGTAATACAGGATTCAGCGCGTATTTCCTGTGGTGCCAGTGTGCCTCTATACAAACCTTCAAGCTTTTTTTTGCGTTACAGACGTGGTTCGTGCTCAGAATTTCCCTCGGTACTCTCCAAAAAATTCTCGCCCATTGAAAAATAGACATAAAAATTTTAAGCGACCTACAACTTGCAGTGCGTTCATCTTCTAAACAGGAGAAATCTATTTCTGGTGTTTTTTTATGTACGTGCCAAAACCATGAAATGATTGTCGGAGGAGATGCGTCGTAATTCGTGAACCCTCGAAACATTACGCTGGTATCTGTTTAAGCTAGTCTCTCGGCTATGTACACTGATCAAGGAGAACCTCGCAATCTTTCTATAGAGGAGACGACAGTATAACTACTTTGCTTCTTACGCTCTTCTTATCACACATCGTGACACGTATTAATGAAAACGCTCACAGACTCGCAGCTATAGGACCGGATCGATGAACGTTAATCATATGGTTTCTGTTCAATTGGCCACCGTTCCATAGCGAAGTAAAATAAAACTGTGGACTAAATAATAGGTGAACGTTTGAAAACATTTTATCCCACCGTTTCAGCCGGAGTCCGGCCTTTCATGACAAGAGGTGGACCCGGGCTTTGAAGATGGAATAAAAAGTTTTCGCACGTGCGTTCATTATTTTGAACTGTTGAAGAACAGGGGATATATATATATATATATATATATATATATATATATATATATATATATATATATATATATATATATATATATATACCACACGTGCGACAACGTCACTAGCAGCTGCTGTCGGTGCTCGCTGGTCGCGTACTTCTGACAGTGCATGTCAGCCCCGCTTCTTTTAAGCCAACTGGCCTTTACAACCATACACTGCTCGGTTTAGTCCGTATTCACTAATGAAGAAGTTCGCTGAAAGTTGAGTGCGTACAGTGCATACGTTCTCCGTGGAACGTTTTTACAAGTATGACGTATTCCCGCAATTTTTTACGCACTCTCAACCAAGCGAAAAAGGTGCATAATTAATTTTTCAGGTAACATATAAATATATGATTTTGAATATCCGAGAAAAATTGTTTCTATGAGCAGAAAGAGAACATCCGCATAGTCTAATGTTTCGTCAAAGATTATGGCGCGAGAGAAGCTGAGGATGAGGATGTAAAACTTTATTCGACCAAGGTATTCAAGCACGTTCGCCCCAGTGTCCCCGCACGACCACACTGCTTTATGTGTTCATAGTTCATGAAGTTCCATGACGTGGGCGGCCCCGGTCAGTGGCGACCTTCTGCTTGGCTGCGTCCGTCGAGTGCACCAGGGTCTCCTATTCCTCCCATGTGGGCTGCAGGCCCGCCGCGTGGGGGAGGTTCTGTCGAAAGTTCGAGGATGATGAGGGGAAGTGCAGCGTGAGGGTGAGTGCATCGAGTACAGGACTACGCTCCTGGCTGAATACAGAAAATGAAATAAAGGGAACGAAGTGTGCAGGGCGGGAAGCGGTGCCACTTTATCGCCTGATGTAAACGTGTTGTAAAGTGCTTGAAACGGTAGATATTAGGATTTTTAATTAGTCTTTTTTTCATTTATTTTGCATTCTCTATGTCTATACGCAGTTGACAGGATTACACGAAGTTAGGCATGACAGTCTTGAATGATGTATGAAAAGAGGTTACTTGCGATGTAGGTGGTGAGATTATTCTATATGAACTGCTTAGACACGAATGAGTGGAAACACATGTTACTCTGCTAAAAATGACACGTAAGTGTTCGACGCGGGATGAAATGTAACAAGACAGAGCGAAGAAGAAGCGTTTCCGAGAAGATTCGTAAAGGGCTTATATGAACTATACAAGTGAGCCTGTTTCTATATGTGCGGAAGTTATTGCTGAAGTAATAGTTGCGGTTCGAGTATAGTAGCTATGAACCGAGGTGACAGATTTTCGACGTCGTCTAGTGTTCGTACAAGTTTACAAAAGTGAGGACCGGAGATTGAGGAAGAGTGCTCGAGTTTTCGGCCTGACTAATGAGTGTGTGTGTGTGTTCTTTTGTCAAGAAGGGGTTTCAAGGAAATAGAAACTAAGGTAAGAATACCACGCGAGAAAAAAACAGAAAAGTGGTCTGCGTTCCAGCTCACTGTATTTCCAAAACTGCATTTCACTGTATTGATTACTTCGTGATGTTGTTTCTGGCTTAAGCTGACCTCATCTTGGAAAATGTCTCTCACTGCAGGCGCATCACCCACTCTGGACTACGGGAAGTTCCGTACATGCACGACCTGAACCCATCCACGTACATCGGAATGCTGTAAGTGCGATCGCACGTGCCATTCGAACGGTCAACAGCCGATCTTAAAAGAGACAGCTGAAGTGAAAGGAGAAAGAAACTTGCCGGGCGTTGTTATGTTTGCCGCACAGGGCTCTCTTCACAACGCTTCCTCGCACGCGTCAAGGGCTATCTTTTTTGGCGCTCTGTTGAGTCACTCAGGGGTGAAATGGAGAGGCGGATTGCGGAAGCAAACCGAGAGGCTAGGACGTGGGAAGCGCGCTTTGTTTGCCAGGAGCGCACCGAAAGGGAAGGCGCTTAGGAAAGAGCACCCTTCTTCGCCACCTTGCATTCCGACCTTGCCGGGCACGCGCATGGCCCGACACGCTCGGACAGATATCGACCATCTGAAGGTACGCGAAGCCTATCTGAGGGCACCCTTTCCACCTTACCTTCGCTAGCGCGGGAGTTCGCCCGTTCTTGGATACCGAGTGCTCATGCACTTCGGCTGGCCCGCGTGAGCCGGTTCGAGCCCGCCCAAATAGTTGGTCACCGAGGAATAAACTGAAGTAATGAGCACGGCAGAGAAGTATGCCAGATGCTCAGAGCACCGAAGATAGTAATTAAGCCATAGAAGAAGCTTAATCGGTTACCTGACGCCAACATAAATCCGATTCTTGTGCACTTGCTCACATCCAACAAAATTAATGCGTGGCTTTCAACGTCATTAGCAGTACAGAGAAGCGATATTTCCTAGCGATCTCCAATTATGGTACCTCTGGTTTGAATCAACCAAGTCCCTTCTGTCTTCAAGTCCCCTAATTTATGGCATCAAATCCTGAAATCTCTCGTTAGCGTAACACGCCACCGTAATCTGCTGTATGCGCTCATGCGTTATGTTCGAGTTACAAACTCCTCTTCTACATTTTCTCGCAATTAGAACATCAGCTGCAGTCATCCGCTCTCTCATCAGTACGGATGTCCAGTACGTGCTCTAGTGTGTGATCGTTAGAACAATACTTTCCTCACGTGTCATCCATTGTTACGCAGCTCTTAGATGCTTGTCAAGCTTTTGTTCTTTTGATAATTATCCATGGTTGAGTTCCAAAGATTAATTAGTACTGCGATGATGCGCTTAGGTGTACTGCTCTCTTCAAAGATATCGGTAAGCCCCCGGTCACGACTACAGAGTTTCTGCTCTCGTCTTTTAACTCTTTCATGCAAAAAACTTGAGTTTTGACGGGAAACAGAGTTTTATTGCAAAAATGGCGAAATTTTCGCAGAAATTCATTTTTTCGCAAGAAACGAAAAATTGGTGATTTAAGTTCAAAAGGTATGGGGTTGGTCATCTGATGTGACCAACATGCATGCATGTAAGAGTCTACTGGTGAAAGTAAAACTCTTCATTTTTATTGTCCTAAGCGTTACGTACTCATACAATATTCTTTCCTGCACTATCACCATAGCAGGAATAGCGTAGGCTTTACACACACACACACACACACACACACACACATAATACACATAATATATATATATATATATATATATATAACATCTAACAGACAATAATGCCAAATAATGTATAGGGGAAGTTATTAAAACCAATGTAATGTAAATAGGAAGAAAGAAAAGTGGGTGAAAAAATGACCTGCCGTGAGCATGAATCGAACCTACGACCTTCGAATAACGCGTTCGATGCTTGGAATAATGCGTTCGAAGGACGTAGGTTCGACTCCTGCTCACGGCAGGTTATTTTTCCACCCAAATTTCTTTCTTCTTATTTACATTACATTGGTTTTAATAACTTCCCCAATACATTCCTTCATCATATAAATGAAGCGTCGGCAGCGGCCCTAGGAGAAAAATATCTGGCCTCTAGCGACGCAGGCTTTCTGGGAATGCAAACTTTATGAAGTGTCCATGGATGCTACATCAAACCTGCACGACGGTCCACAGAAATACCAGAATAAATTTCAACGAGAGCTTAATAGAAGGTCCAACAAGGTTTTCACCTTCACATTCTTAGAAAGCTCCAAGCATCTCCAGTAATTGTTTACGTATGGCCGCCGGACTGTCTCAGGGTATATCAGAGCTCAGCTGCTGACCCAAAAAACGCGGATTCGATCCTGCTCGTGGCTGTCGCATTCGATAGAGGTGAAACGCTAGATGCCTATGCATTGGGTTATGTCGATTTGCGTTAAAACTCCCTAGAACCCGATAGGTAATATAAATTACTCACCTAGCTTCCATTATGACGCTCCTCCTAGCCTGAGTCACATAGCGAAGGGATTCCTCAAGCCAACTAGCCTGTTTTAAGTATTGATTGCAGTATATAACCAAACTATAGGTATTCTATTCTTTAAAGTATCCATATTTTTGTAGACACCGTTATTACGCTGAATACAAACTATCTCGTATATCCTGAAAAGTCATCAGAACTGCCGTCACACTGGACTTCCTTTTACTTTCTTCAGCTGCAGCTAATGAATACATAGCTTATTTCAATGCTTGAGTTACCAACGTTCTGGTTTTAAACTTCAAGGATAGAAATTTTGCTTGAGAGGAAAGCCACAAATAGCGAATAATGAGTTTAACTTTGAAAAAAAAAACAAGGGGAAAATTATAAAAATGAAGGAGTTAATTGACATAGCTGATAGTCTTTTCAAGAAAGATAGAAAGAAGTGGAGTTCAGCTAGGCATCTGTGAGGCATATGTATGATAAGGTGTAGTATTATTACAGGACTGGAATTGGGTGCCAAGAAAAATAAGATGCACTCGAGTATTGCAGAGGATTGGGTGCTGAAATAACATGAAAATGTTTGCATGCATAAAGAGTCATCGCCAATATTAAGTCTTGTTGCTACGATATAATCAAGGAGTAGTTGCGCAAATCGGAGAAAGGAGATGGCGCATATACCCAAACTAAACTTTTCTTTTTTAAAGAAAACTGGTTGAGATTACATGTGGTACACGCACTTTACTTGCAGTAGGAAGGATACCATGCCCACAATAAATGAAATGGAGTGAACCATTAAGCTTTTTTAGGCACAGCTACAGGGAGGAGGCTTACTCATGGAAGGTAAAAACAATTGATTTATTACAGCTTCAATTAACAATTAACAGCACAAGTGCTATTTCTATTTAACAAAGCAAAGCACCGCTGATCCTCCCCCACACACGTCGTGAGGTGCTCGTTGAAACTTGTCACCTTTACAAGTTATCGAATCTTTGTATACTGTTCATCGGTCTCTGTTTAAGCTGCATAGTTTTTTTTTGCGTAGAATGAAGTCAACTTACGCAAGATCTAGTTCACTGTAACTGTCTGTTGCTTTTTTGATCTTGCAGTGAATAATTCCACTTACAAATGCCTGGCATAATTCTTTTTTTTTCTTATAACCTCATTGCTTGCTTCTTTAGTAGTTGCACAACGCAGCGTCATTGATATACCTAGAACGCCTTTTTGTGCTTTTGTGGCATTAGTATTTCTGTTTTTGTAAGCGGCCAGTCTCTGTATCGTCGTGGCATCATTCCGGTTCTCCCACTCAATTATCTGTTCAATTATTCCTTCCCAGTGAAATGCCATCGTGAAATCTCTCGCTTCAACTCGTATACTTTCATCTCTATTCAATTCAATCCTGCTTTATTTCATTTATCCCGACACACTCAAACAAAAATAGAGGAGACTCGAAGAAAATGTGAAACATTCTCCATTTGACGTGGCTCGGGCCCCTTTTATATTAATAACTACGCCAAAGAAATTCGTTGGGAAGCCGCAAAGCAAACTTCTCGTAATTATCAAATGTGCATTTTGATTGTAACTTTGTTTACATCAGATATTTTGGCACTCTAGTCCGACTAGCGCCACTTGACACACGCAATTAAAACTTTTCTGACATGGAAAAAGTACCTAATATGTTCACACCACTAGAAATCACAGCTTATTAATTAAACCTAACAAGAGAGCATACCTTGCCGTCAATAGATGAACTTCAAAACAATCGTGTGATCAAATTCCTAAATGTTTTACAGCAGAGCTGTTAAAGTCTAAGTTGGTCGTGTGTCATTAAAAATGATGATCATTATCAACAAGCAGCACGCTTCATCTTCGTTCCTTTTCTTTATCGCCGTTCTATATTAGGCTTCGCTACCGGAATGCACGCGTCGATTCATTCGGCGAACGAGGGAATAGCTTCATGGGCTAATGGACGAGTGAAGAGGGAGAAAGAAAAATAGAATGAAAGAGAAATTCTCAGAAAAAAAATATGTCCAGGCGCGGTTTGAACTCGCGCACTTACGATCCGAACGCAGCGCCTCAACCACTTAACTATCCAGGAACGTTTTGTTCCTTTTAAGCATTTATTGTAATGCGTATTTGAAATTGTAACATTTGTTATGACGTAGTGATGCATTCACTGAGCGACAATAATCGCAAAAGTACTGCAAAAGCATTCAAAGACTTACATACATATATACCTATCAAGTCTAGAAACAGAGGTAAATTTTTCAAAAGGTTTGGAAGGAAGAGTACCTCATCAAGAGGGGGTGCCAGATTTCTTTGAAGTCAAGTTCTTCGAAAATGTCTCTTAAATGGAAAGTTATACGCGATGAAATGCATACTTGAAGCAGTCGTTGGTTCTGCATTATGGTCTTGCCGGCAGGGCAGAGCACAGCTTCGTGTAGAGTAGTACAGCGAAGTGGTGGGAATTGTAAGTTAGAGATGTACATAGAGAGTATATATATATATATATATATATATATATATATATATATATATATATATATATATATATATATATATATATATATATATATATATATATATATATATATATATATATATATATATATATATATATATATATATATATATATATATATATTAAGGAAAGAAGTGTATACTTCAGGGCTCCTTTTTTGTGTTTTACATAATAATTATTAGATCTAACAGACAATAATGCCAAGGAAAGTATAGGGGAAGACTTTAGACCGAATCGTAATGTAAATATGAAGTAAAGTGGGTGAAAAGATAACTTGCCGTGGGCAGATATATATATATATATATATATATATATATATATATAAAGAGAAAGAAATAGAGAGAAATAGAGACAAAGAAGTAGACTGAAAAAAAGGGAATGAACAGAACAAAAAATAGAAGGCAAAAGGCCGTCTACGCAGAGATGGGGAGAGAGGGAAACAGAGAAACAAATACAATTAAACAGAAAATAGAAGCAGGAGACGGAAAGACAGAAAAATAAGTAGAAAGTAACAGACAGAAGAAATATGTGATAGAAAAAGAGAGAGAAGAAATATCACTGCATATAGCAGTTTATCAGGTAACCGGCACGCAATCTTTGTTATCTTCCACTACTTCTTCCTCTTTCTTCTTCAAATTATGCTTCACTCCCCCAACAAGCGCACCGATTTGTCCACCATGGGGTGCAATAACAACGACGGAAGATAGAAGCTACATTTAATAAGTCAGCATTACCACAATATGTAACACTTATTAAATGCAATGCACAATTATTACTTATACATACTAAACACAGAGCATCAATCTACCTCCCGCCCACCAGCTCTACTGCGACCCCGCGTTGCGTGACACTAATTTCTTTTTCCAACAGCTGTTTTTATTGCGATAGCAATTATATGGAAACTCTCGGCTGGATTTCGCTGCTGGCATCGACGTCAAGTCAATGTCATGCACCGTATATATATATATATATATATATATATATATATATATATATATATATATATATATATATATATATATATATATATAAAATAGGGGAAAGAAGTGTAAACCTAAGGGCTCGTTTTTCCGTGTTTTAACACAATATTAATGAGATATAACAGACAGTAATGCCAAGGAAATTACAGGGGAAGTTATTAAAACCAATGGAAAGTAAATAAGAAGAAAGAAAAGTGGATGAAAAAATTACCAACTGTGAGCAGGAATCGAACCTACGACCTTCGAATTACGCGTTCGATGCGCGTAATTCGAAGGTCGTAGGTTCGATTCCTGCTCACAGTTGGTAATTTTTTCATCCACTTTTCTTTCTTCTTATTTACTTTCCATTGGTTTTAATAACTTCCCCTGTACTTTCCTTGGCATTACTGTCTGTTATATATATGTATATATATATATATATATATATATATATGTGTGTGTGTGTGTGTGTGTGTGTGTGTGTGTGTGTGTGTGTGTGTGTGTGTGAAAACGCAACAAAGAAAAAAAAACCTCAGAAAAAAAGACTCCAGCGCGCGGAATCGAACGTGGGAACTCCGCGTCGTGAATGCGAGGCGTTAATAACTGCACAACCGAGATGTGCCTCGTTCAACGTTCTAACGACAAGCTATTCATATCTACCACTTACCACTGTTGGCGGGCATCTCGGGAGAGGGGGAGCTATCGTATTTTCAGCATTATGAGCAAGATGGTGCAGTGAGCGCGCGGCGGCTCTCACCTCTCACGCGTACTTTGGCCTGCGTATTGAATAGGGGGGAGTACGCTCGATCGCGCGCTCTTATTTTGCAGTGGAGAGAATCGCACGTCTTGGCTAGCCTTTGAGTTTCGTCGGAACGATTCTGTTGTAGTTACCGAGCGCACAATGGTCACTGCAATCGTTGCCCAGCCTCCGTTTGCGAAAAGGGCGCGCTTTTTAGACAGAGCGAAGTAAAAACTGAGACCCTTGTTCGCCTTAATATGTACCTGTATACGTTTCGTGCGTCCTTTGTGCATAAAAAGCGTGGGGCACGTAGCTATCTGCTTGCCATTCTGCGTGTGATCTTTCAATTTGTTGCTATCACGTTCATTGCTTCTCTTTTGCGGCAAAGCTATGACTTTTTTATTTATATTTGGCAGAATATGGGAAAGTAGGCTACGTTAAAGCTAGCTATCCCAACATTATAACAGTAATGTACAAGATAAACTCACAAACAAAAAATAAGTGCAAAATAAGGGAAAAAACTAATCAGGGGCACCATGTACATACTATATACATTATAGGGCTGATAATGCATGAGTGAGCACTATATGTATGGTCATAGTCCAGTTCATATATCGGGATCACATTGCGGATAAAGTCCGTACAAATATCGGCAAGGTATAATATCAACTAAAGTTCATTAGATTTGTGTACATTAAAAAGATCACAGAGGGCGCTCACTGCGCGCCTTTGCTTATCCGAATGTGGCCATGGCCTAAGAATTTTTCTGATCGTAAATGGTCGTCTGTCGAGTTGGTTCAAGTGATCCCTCAGTTCAGTGCGTTGTTGATCATATTGCGGACATTCTATAAGAATATACTCCTCTGACGCATCGACATGAACGCAGTGGTCGCAGTGGGGAGACGTTCTTCTTTTTCTACGTTCTACGCGGCATAAGTAGTGAGGTGTATAAGAAACACCTAATCGTAGACGGTGCAGTGGTGAGTCAAATGATCTATTGATCTTTTGATAGGGGGAAAATTGGAGAGGCGGATCTGTTTGTTATAAGAGTGAAGACTTATTATTTCTGTCAAACCGAGCGTCCCTGAATATTTCTTGTGGCACAGTTCAGAAAGAACGTCCTTGCTTTTTGAGAAATGAACGGGTCCTGGTGTCAAGTCAGCTTTTTCGCAGTTATTCATACGGCAAATTCTGAAGAAGTTAAATTAAAAAAAAACCCCTCAACCTCTACTTTTTATTCTTAGACATCCCCATAACTTTTAGGGTCATAAACCTTCCATTTCAATGCTTACTCCTGGCAATATCCAAAGCGACCACCTCCGGTAGCGTGAAAAAGGGGCCCCAAAGTTTACGGGGCGATTTCAACATTACCATGTTGCGGCAAATACAGCACATTGCGGATATTTTTTACATACGTGAAAACGGAAAACCGCTCGTTGTGTAACCCGTTTCTGAGAGTAGTTACACCACCATTCGCGAGAAGATAAGCGTCGAAGCTTATGCACCCTGGACTGTGTATGAATTCTTCATTGGCTTCATTGTGCGTACCAAATGCTTGCACGCAAATGAACTATGAAACAATTATGTGGTTTCTTTTTTTTTCATTCCAGAGACTTCGACAGCAACCGCATTGCCGAGCTTCCAGCGTATTCCATTAGGGTCAAGGCAGGAACATTGTAAGCCTCCAGAGAAGCGATTATCTTATCAGCGTTTGTTTACCGAACGCAGCATTCGCTATCAGCACAATACACAACAATGTGCTAACTTTTACGTTGAAGCTGACAACTTTCTTTCTATTCTTCCTCCCTTCCCCTTTTTTTCAGGATACTCAATCACAATTCCATTGCCGCTATACGCGCAGCGGCATTTGATGGCTCCAAGATTGCTGAAGTGTGAGTATCAGTAGTCATCTGAAAAGAATTTCTACAGCATGCACTGGACAAAAAGAAAACAAATCTCATTCACGAACTTGAGCAGTAGTTATGTTGATCATTGTTATTCGGACTGTCTTTTTAACAACGTTAGGTTACGTGTCTGTATTTATTGGTATTTTTTTAATGCATGAGTTTCAGTGGCCCCACAAAGCGGGGCGTAGACGCATCTCTCTGTCGCACGCGTTCTCCCTGAATCGCACACCTCTTTAGCGCCAAAGTTACTTAATTCGTCATTTTAGGCAGCGTATCTTGTCATTGATGTATTTAATTGATAAAGCATCAAATACAGATCACTTCTCTGCAGGAGACTGCGAGGAAATCGAAAGCTGACGGTGGTTGAAGACGATGCATTCTACGGACTTTCAAACCTCAGCCATCTGTAAGACTGCAACACAAATTGCCTTGTTTTATATTATTATTATTATTATTATTATTATTATTATTATTATTATTACTATTATTATTATTATTATTATTATTATTATTATTATTATTATTATTATTATTATTATTATTATTATTATTATTATTATTATTATTATTATTATTATTGTTATTATTATTATTATTATTATTATTATTATTATTATTATTATTATTATTATTATTATTATTATTATTATTATTATTGTTGTTGTTGTTGTTGTTGTTGTTGTTGTTGTTGTTGTATACACGTACTCCGTTTACCGCTCGCATTGCCCAACAAAGCTTTATCATATACAATAATTCCCTTTTTTCATCTGTGTATAAGCAACGTCATTCACACACATGTAACATTTATCGCATTCGAAAACACTATAACTACATAAATATGTGCAGCAGGCGCACAACTTCTCACCGCTGCACTCGCATAAGTTCATAGACTTTGCGATACGATATAAACAACTCAGATATTATAGTGGGATCCTAATTAGAAACCTGAGTAATGAAACACGGGACTATTTATGGGCTGCCTTTTGTTCGAGCAACTTCTATTACAAAAATCTCATTTATTTCAATTACGCCCACTTCTCTTCACAGATTGATTGATCGATTGATTGATTAATATATTGAGTGATTGATTTATTGATTGATTGATTGATTGATTGATTGATTGATTGATTGATTGATTGATTGATTGATTGATTGATTGATTGATTGCTACGTGGAGTTTAACGTCCCAAAACCACCATATGATTATGAGAGACGCCGTAGTGGAGGCCTCCGGAAATTTCGACCACCTGGGGTTCTTTAACGTGCACCCAAATCTGAGCACACGGGGCCACAACATTCTCTTCACAGAGATATTGTCAAGACTGCAAATTTCTGTGATGTAAAGACGATGCGATGCATCAGGCGAGAAGAAAAGCAAAGTTTAATCTCATATCATTCCTGCCACATTACGCGACGAATGGTCGATCCTAACGATAACGCACCTGCGACCATCACCGCCTAAGGGTGAAGAGAACTCTATCTAAAGAGCACCACAATGGAAACGCATATTATTTCACCATAGTATTTATTGTCATCTCTTGTGCAATAATATTTTTTTATTAATTCCGTTTATCAAATTGCAGAAAAGTTGACCGACATAGGTTGACATCTTCTAGTTCAGGAATATTTTACGCTACCCCTGTCTTTCTAGTTTTACTTTCATTTCCTTATCTCTTTGACCTTCGTCCTGCGAAGGATACCCAAATGGAAGAAAGGCTGCTTGCTTCCCCACTTTTGTTTATTTATGTTTGTTTCTCCTCGTTTTCTTTTTGTAGCATTTATTCATTTTCGCAAACAGGGCTCTCAGATCGGCCGAGGTGCTCCAATCTGGTTTAATGTGCAGCTGAGGCTGTCAAGGCCCCTTCGCCTGACAGGCAGTAGAGCCGACTTATCGGCCGGAATGTCCGCGTCAGTCTCCGTCAGAAACTCGCCGTCATCACCGTGCCTTGTCGAAGCAAATTTTCAACTTTGGCGTGTTTTAGGCCCAAGGCCACAGGCGTGGATCGTAAATATTGAAATCTGGCATTCCTTAGTTTGGTTTTTGGGGAATTCTATGTGACTTGCACTACGTGAGGGGCGTGGTGATGGGAGTGCATCCATGAATGCGTTAAGTCTACCCCAAAAATCGCGCTTCACATTCGCCGTAGAAAGCAAGGCGAGAAAGAAAGAAACAAACAAAAATAGAAAGATAGAGTCTAGCGAGAGGGCATCACGCGCCTCGCCGCACTTTCACGCCGTCGGATTACGGCTGTTTGTCTTCCGATGTTGTTTTTTTTTCCTATATCACTTGAGCTCGCCTCGATTTGCACCTGACGAAGATTTTCAGCACCGAAACTGCGAGTGCGAATTTAGCAACTTTCTTGCATTTGACTTTCCATTCGCATCTACTCGGTATGCAGACAGTTTCGATTGACATAATGCAAAATTCATCGAAGAAGCTGCTCTCTTTGACCAAATGACTGTGAGACATTACTCTTGTCCTCTGTTTCTTTTTTTCTAAGAAGAAGAATATCCGTCTTGGTCCTCGGATTCTTGACGATGGTCTTCAACCACACGGGCTATGAAGAATCACGGGATAGGCTACGAGCGAGACCCTGACCGCACCGGTCTTATTTAAAAGAAAAATCTTGTCCACGTATCGCCAATCCGGTCCCTCTACACTTTGTTCTTCACAGCGCATAAGAAATACTGGCCGGAATCTATATGCCAAGCTTGTCTTTCGAAAGCGCACTGCGACGTCCAGCCCCAGAAATATATCGACAGCAACCACACCGCAAAAGAACGTCAGTGTAGCTATAAGGCCGCATGACAGCACTATCTATACAAGCTGAAGTTTATTCGAATAGAGTATTCTTGTACATACGTGTACATTATATGAGTAAGAAGGAGTAAGAAGTACTTCAGTATTTGTTGTTAACTAGCATCCAGTCACTGACGAATCCCGAAAAACGAAGAGTATATAGCGGGGCACCAGTGAGATCTGTATAGTGCAATGCGTTTACGCTCCCCTAGACGCTTCCCTCTGGCTCGAGGAATATCAGCCAACCATCGTAATAAACATAAACGAAGAACAAAAAAACGGGTAATTTGTTAGCTCTTGTAGAAGGAAGGTGACGCGAGCTGCTCCAAATGCCCTTGGGTCCCTGCGGATAATCGGAGTGGTTTGTCAGTAAGGTGCACTCACACCACTCTCGTACCACGTGTAAGCGCAGTTTTTTCAACGCAAGTGGATTTCTTCTGAAGCAATCTCATGGGCTGAGGTTTGTCTGCCATTTCGTTCATGGGATTTGACATCGCAAAGCGACTCGAGGCATAAGAAACGCCGGACATTGTGAGAGAACTCGGATAGTTTAAACACCTGTTTTGTTTGTTTGGTTTTTTTTAACACGAGCTGATAGTGCACACTACACGCGTCTCTATAGCATTTGGCCGCCATCGAGATAGACCACCGCTGCCGGGATTCAACCTGCGTCCTTCGGGTCAGCAGCGAAGCACTGAGCCCATACCGCAGCGGAAACCATCATTGTCTGATTGTCGTGGTTAGATCGCTCAGCATGCATCCCACTTCCGGGTTCTCTTATTTTTAACGGTGTGCTAGTGGGAAAGGAAGCAACAAAACGTGCCGCATTGTTTAATAGCACGCTCTTTGTGATAGATTGTAGAAAATATTTGCCAGCCCCACCGCGGTCGTCTAGTGGCTAAGGTACTCGGCTGCTGTCCCGCAGGTCATGGGATCGAATCTCGGCTGAGGCGGCTGCATTTTCGATGGAGGCCAAAATGCTGTAGGCCCTTGTACTAAGATTTGGGTGCTAGTTAAAAACACCATAAGGTCAAAATTTCTGGAGCCCTTTACTATATGGCGTCTCTCATATTTATAAGGTGATTTTGGGACGTTAAGCCCCACACATCAATAAACCAGAAATATCTTGCCAATGTAAGTACCGCGTTCACCGTTAACATTCTATGGGATACACCTGTACCGCGATTTTGAAACGTTCTGGAATCCACAGCTTCTCACCTTGATTTCACGCAGTATTAATGGCGATAGCGTCACCGCCACACAGTTTCTGCACATTGTGGCAGTCGCTGCAGGGAATGAAGTTGTAAAAAACTGGGAATTTTAAGTAAGCTCCGTGAATTTAAAAAATGCTATTCAATGTATACCAAAACCTACATGACACAAGTGAGATAAAAACAAGAGACTCGGTTTGTGCACTTCCGATCCAAACTTGCAAGGCGGTTGAAGGATGAAAGCGCTGCCTTTTTTTTTTTTGATAACCAAGTTTTGTAGTGAGGACACCCTATTTTATTTTTTGATAACTTTAAAGTGAAAAAGGGCGAATAATATTACTTTTCATTTCTCTCAAGAAGTGCAAAACGTTAACACGCTTGTTTTATGTGTATAACATTGCAGAACAGCTTATACCTGTAAGGCAGTGTTTCTCAACCATGTATTATCCGTGGATCCCTTGTGAACCGGTGGAAGTTATGAAGGGACCCCTTACCGGCAGAGATATAGGTCTATTTTGTTTACTCCCTGGCAAATAAAGGTCAAAGTAATGTGTGATGCCATTTTGATCTCAGCAGCTCATCAAAAAGTTGTGTTGTATGCAGCCACATTCAACCTGCTTCTATGTTTTTTCTTCAAATATGCAAGCTTAGAAAAAATACGTGCACGTGCATATGTTGAAGACAGCTGCAATTAAAGCTTTATAACCATACCCCGCTGCGGTGGTCTAGTGGCTAAGGTACTCGGCTGCTGACCCGCAGATCGCGGGTTCGAATCCCGGCTGCGGCGGCTGCATTTCCTATGGAGAAGGAAATGTTGTAGGCCCAAGTGCTCAGATTTCAGTGCACGTTAAAGAACCCCAGGTGGTCTAAATTTCCGGAGCCCTGCACTACGGCGTCTCTTATAATCATATGGTGGTTTGGGGATGTTAAACCCCACATATCTATCAAAGCTTTATAACCATCTCACAAAAACGAGCAAACGAAACATAGCTATGCCGCAATGCAAAAATGCAATGCAGTAAACCCTAATAAACATTGGAAGGGGTTCTTGTTACAGGACAGAGGTGCGTCTCCAGAAAACACGTTTCTTCGAGCATGGGTCTGGCGGACCCCCAAAACTGGCTTAATGAGCCACCTAGGTTTCCCAGATCCGCATTTGAGAATCACTTCTATTGTGTGTGGTATGATGCCCCACAAATTTAAAGCACACCTACACATTCAAAGTTATCTTTACTTCGCGTGCCCTGAACAAATACGTTTAAAAGTAATTTTCTTGGCACGCATTCACCGATACACACCTTTCCCCTAAGGTGACTGTGTTACAGCGTCCAGCATTCGCCTAATAGAAGTTGCTTCTTAGTGTTGTCTGCGTTATGAACAGAATGTTTGTACATTTCGTTGCTCTATAATTTTTTTTTCCTTCTTTGAAGTCCAGATACCTGTGTAACAAAATAACATGTACGGGCAAATATAGAATGCCTCTTGCGTTAGGCTGGCAATCTTCACCTTGTTTCTCCTCTATCATTTTGTTTGATGATGCGCAAAAAAGCAGCGACCATTGCCGTTACTATCGAGGGATGGAAAACGGGGTTCTGCATTAACGTAAAAAAAATGCAACGAACGCGCAATACGCCATAACACTTTATGGCAATGGTTACTTTCCTTGGCTTAGCGTAAAAAAAGGGGATGCAATAGTATTATCTGTGGTTTAACGTCTAAAAATTAAAATATAAGAGACTCCACTGTGGATGGCTCGAGGAATTTCGGTTATCTGGTGTTTATTTAACGTGCACAGATTTCTAGAATTTCGCCTTCATCACAATGCGACCACCGCGGCCGGGATCGTTCCCGTGACCATCGGGTCAGTATCCGAGCGCCGTAACCATTCCACTACTGTGAGGAACTAAAGAAAGGAAGCCAAACTGCGATTCGGCCTAGTTGAAACAGATACATCTTGAAATGTTTGCTCAAGCACACGAGGGCGCAATCTAACAACTGGTTTAGTTTTCGAAAACATTCACTTACTACCCCTCGAACCTGTCCACTCTGGTCACCAGAAAAAAAACATTTGCACTGCGCAGATGTCACAACTAACCATCACAAGTTCATTGAACAACAGATAGGAATAAAATTTCTTTCGCCAGTAAGGCTAATGAAAGGTGGATAACACACTTATCTTTCTGCTTGTCTACGAGATAGGCTTCCATTATTTCTCTTGAAGCCCGGTTTCGATTTCTATATACCAAAGTAGTGCTGTTAAAACAAGGAGAGCATGCGCACTCATTGCAATGCATTGCTGATTGGATGTTAGGGCGACCTTTCAGAATTCAAATATGCTTCCTTAGCCTAGTGTGAATGCGCCTGCCAGTCTGCCATGTATGTACACAACCACACGTCAGAGGTGTACCATACATCACATTGTGTGCACACTCAACAAACTTGAGCTTGTGTTTTATGCCTCGTTCCTTATGCACGCTGGTCACTTTGTCACATCTCTGGTTGGCCGACGCGCACACTCCTCCCATTTTGTTTTTGGCCGAAAACACCACCGAAAGCGAAATTTTGGCGACCAGCTTATATTGATTTGAAGCGAAACTCATGTGACCAGCTTAGAATGCTTTGAAGTCATTACGCGTAGGGCCAGATATCCACTCACGAATTTCACTTCAAATCATTCAAAGCTGGTCCAAAATGAAATCATCATAAATTGTTTTCGGCCTGCATTGTTAAAATCTTGTTTCCAGACTCTTCATTGATTGTTATTGAAAAGGCGTCTAGGTTCCAGGACGCAGGATACCCGTTCCTTGTGATGCTGGCTGTAGGTATCAGGCTATTAAAGAAGCTCAAACATAGAACAGGATCATTTTTTGGAAACGGGTGGGCTGACTGGTTATAGATCTGTAGCAATCCCTTAAGCACGCATGCTTTCGCACAGAATAAAAAAAGGTGGCTGGAAAGTACGATGTAAAGATGGTGTTTCCGGCCAAAAACAAAACGGGAGGAGTGTGCGCGTCGGTCAACCAGAGATGAAACAAAGTGACCAGTGCGCATAAGGAATGCGGCATAAAACACAAGCTCAAGTTTGTTGAATGTGCACACAATGTGATGTATTGTATACCTCAGACATGTGTTTGTGTACATATATGGCAGACTGGTAGATGCATTAACACGAGGCTAAAGGAGCATATGTGAAGTCTGAAAGCTCGCCCTAACATTCACTTAGCAATGCATTGCAATGAGTGTGCATGCTCTCCTTGCTTTAACAGCACTACCTTGGTATATTGGAATCAAAACCGGGGTCGCCCCGCCGCGGTGGTCTAGTGGCTAAGGTACTCGGCTGCTGACCCGCAGGTCGCGGGATCGAATCCCGGCTGCAGCGGCTGCATTGCCGATGGATGCGGAAATGTTGTAGTCCCGTGTGCTCAGATTTGGGTGCACGTTAAAGAACCCCAGGTGGTCGAAATTTCCGGAGCCCCCCACTACGGCGTCTCTCATAATAATATGGTGGTTTTGGAACATTAAACCCTACATATCAATCAATCAATCAGAAACCGGGGTTTAATGGAAGCCTATCTCGTAGACAAGCAGAAATATAAATGTGTTATCCAGCCTTCAGTAGCCTTGCTGGCGAAAAAAAAAGTTTGCTCCTCTTTGTTGTTTAATGAACTTGTGATTGTTATTTGTGACATGTGCGCAGTGCATATGTTTTTTTTTTTTTTTGTGACCCGAGTGCACAGATCCAAGAGGTATTAAGTGAATGGTTTCAAAAAATAAACCAGTTGTTAGAATGCGCCCGTTTGTGTGTTTTTCTGTGTCCCCATGTGTTTCCGCAAACATTTCAAGAGAGAAAGAAAGGATGTAGTGTCTTGAAAGAAAAGACATGAAGCGTACAACACCTAAGTCATTAAAAAACATAAATACCACAAACATCTCCGACTTCTTAGGGCTCATACGAAAATGCTCCATAATTATATTATCTATGACTAAAACAGCGACAGTTCTCTTGACAAACAAGAGAAAGAACCGAGGAAAAAAAAGGAAATTTGAGGGTCATGTTTTTTTTCTTAATACGCCTTTTCGTTCCATTCCGTTGTATTTCTTCTCATAAATGCCACCATGTAATCAATTTCTGATCAATAGTGGCTTGATTTTTTTGCGTGCCAATTATAAGCCAGAAGATGTAAAAAAAAAGAAACAATTACAAATAGCACGGTGCCCGCGCCCAACTAAGAGCTTCTTACGGACAAGTGACCCAATTTGCATGTATATAATGCTACCCTGAAATATACTGCTGCGAAACTTAATTTCAGTAAAAAAGAAAGAGTAATGAAGCGTTTGTCACCCTAAAAACTCCTGAATTACTTGCTTTAAACAATGCTAAACATAACAACGAGTGTTCTTAAATAAGAGCTATACGCATAAATATTTTGAATAAGAATCATCCCCCTTCCCAGCCGCACGCTTTCCAATCGGTTCAGTCATCACCGAACTATTTCAGTCATGAAATTATTTTTAATAAATTTTGTGAACTCTTTTAAAATAACTTGTATATATATTTTTTGCACGTCGTTTCTTTTTTTTTCTTCCTGTGACCTGCGTGCGACGAGGTTTCAGAAGCCAAATCCTCTCCCCAAATGTAGTTTTTTGCCGACGTGACATTGTGCCGGCGCTACTTAGCGTTTTGAATTCAAGAGCAAGTATATACATATTTAAACACTCGCGAAACAAAGCACGACGCTTACGGTTAGCTTTGATTTTGTTTTACAGTTTTCGATTTTTATGTGTGACTGATTTTACACAGGAAGAAGAGAAAATTGTGGAGAGAGAGAAATGAAGAGAGAAGGCAGGGAGGTTAATTTATAGCTTTGGCTCGGTTGTCTATCCTGCACTTGTGTGGGGGGGGGGGGAATTGATAAAAAGGAAAGAAATGAAGAGGAAAAAAAAGACGAGGGGAGAAGGGGCATGTAGAAAAAGATCTTTCAGCTTCACTAACGCGAAACCTGGGGATGAGCGAAGTATGCAATGTGGGACAGTATTTCCCACAGCAAAATTTTTACTCTTTACTGCTTGTCTAGCAACGCACCATCACTTTGCAGATATGTTTGAAGAAGTGGTGTTTCAAATAGATGGATTTACCGTAAAGATTTATGTTTGTGCCTCTGCTTTTAGATAAGAAACTTGAGCGCCTCGGTAAATTTTGTTGGGGATACTGACACCACTGCTAAGCTAAATGTGGTGTTTCGGGACATAACGATGATATTTTAACGCATAATGATCATAATATTGACCGGTGGCGAGCACTGGGAAATAGCCAATTTTTGTAGCACCTACCCGCATGTGATGGGCCATGACGACTATACACGACATGCCGACAAGCCGACACTCTAAAGTCTCTAGCACTTTATAAAAATTGAACGCGTGTCATATTCGTACGTCACGCCACGCAATATTTCAGTGAGACAAATAAAAAAGGAATTTGGCGTTATTATTTCAGCAAATACGTTAAGATAGTCGGTGATAGGTTCTTAATGCGAACTGAATCTGGTTTTCAGTATACACGTTTCCACTGCAGCAACAGCCGGAAGCTACCGTAATAGATGTGATAAGGGCATTCATTCGCAATACTGTAAGCCCTTTCCGCGCCAACCAATTCGGTACAAAGCATTCACACCGGCATTCAAAGAGCGCCACGTTGCTCTGACGATCATTAAACAGCCAAGGAGTTAACCAGAGAATAAACAGTTTGTCGTACTGTCTGTACAGTTCGGTAAACAAGTTGAAGGAACCAATTGATTGATTGATATGTGGGGTTTAACGTTCCAAAACCACCATATGATTATGAGAGACGCCGTAGTGGAGGGCTCCGAAAATTTCGACCACCTGGATCTTCTTTAACGTGCACACAAATCTGAGCACTCGTGCCTACAACATTTCCGCCTCCATCGAAAATGCAGCCGCCACAGCCGGGATAGTCGAAAGACCCAAAACAGTCTGAAAGTCCGCATATACCCCATCACAAAAATAGAAACAAATGACAAAATCAGACGTGACCAACTTATATAGCAAAATATGACGCTAGTTCATTTTACGTACCCCACTCCCAACTATAAGGCTATGTTCGATTGGGGGTAAAATAAATGAAATGAAATCAACTGTACAAATAATAATGCGTACATTAATATACATTCAGTAGTGACCTCAACCATGAATGCCTAGCTTGTGTTGAGGTATATTTTACCATCATTTATGCGGTTACAGCTCTTTCCCTGTTCATGTTTTTTATCTGTCCTTTTTTTCCGCAGTACACTCAATATCCCTTCATTATCTTCACTACCAACCAATTAATGCTTCTATTCGCTCTGAATCACGGCACCTCTGTAAAGTAAACTTAGCCTAGCAAGATCACTATCTCGGCATCTCATCGCGATGTAATGAGCAGTAACCGCGCGTTTCCACCAGCAAACGCATGCAATATATTGTTGCGAATATTTTCCGCCAATACGTTATTGTCCTCGGAAACATGCTTAAGCTTTTCGAATAACACGACCGTTGTGCTTTCGTCCCTATCTCCCTCCCAATTCTTGCTTCCGTATAGATTTATCCGTGCCTTTTTTACTGTTGATATTGTTGGGAGCTAATTTAATTTATCTTTTTTTCGCTTTATTCTCATTTAATTTACTTTCGCTTGATATTCTCTGCTCTTTTCATGATCCCAACTTGTCTATGTACGCTTATCACCTGTACTTAGTTTTCAATTTTTCTGATCGTTACTTCCGTTTTCTAGCCACGCCGTCAGATACAGTATATTTGCACTTTGGTTGCCAATTTTCTCCTCCATGTTCCCAAAACTTTCGCCAAAACTGATTTGTTTTTCATGCTCTTTAATCCACCCTGTGATCCTGCAGGTGTGGTTTTACCGCGAACCCCAACTTTTTTTCACTTTTTACGACCTTTGGTTAACATACAACACTGGGAACACGTCTTGTGCTAACTTCAAAAACTCAAATACCTACTTCCCGCTCTCACACCTCTCCGCCTAGAATTCGTTTCACCAATTCACATTTATTACATCCTAAACGAAGTGCTCTATGATCGATTACTTCTACATCTCCTGTGCGATACCCTTAAAGGAGTCCCCAACACTTTTTCAGCTGGTCAGAAAGCACTACCGGTAGGCTCCTGAGAACATATGAGCCAAGCATTATAACGCAGCATGTAGTCGGGAAATCACCATTAACTCTAAAAATTATAAAATCATCTAGAACACAATCGCTCTTCTTTCGACAAATGATGTCATAGTCTCAATATGTCTAAATAAGTAGGGTCAGTATTCAAGAAACAGTTTTTTTTAATCTGAAGTATCTCCTCGAAGCTGGAACAATCAAAACATAGTTGCGCGACATATCCTCAGCGAAGGTTCAACAAGAGCTACTATGTAACTTATGCTCATTCTTATGCTTAAGTTTAAATAAAGACTATGATTATGTAAGAAACCCCTCTTGAGTACCTTCGTGAATTCGGCCCGAAGCTTTTCTAATGATTCTTAATACATAATTCACATTTTACGAAAATATTTTATTGGGGCTTCAACATAGGCATGTGTATTAAACCACGTAGCCCACAAAAGTTAGATTTAGCTTTGTAATATATTTATATTACTATATTGAAAGAAGCGTGGCATTGAAGAAAACGACGCATTGGGTGCACGTTAAAGAACCTTATGTGGTCGAAATTTCCGGAGTCCTCCTCTACGGCGTCTCTCATAATCATATGGTGGTTTTGGGACGTTAAACCCACATATCAAGCAATCTATCAATCAAGAAAGGCGACGCGATTAGGAAACTGGCACGTGCTCTGAGATTGCGATCCTTCGTACGTACATACATTGGCCGCTGTGTTTGAAATCTTTTCAGCATTTTCTGATAAGACACAGTTGAAGATGTCGCATCGAGACTGTCTTTGTTAATTTGAGATATTTCGCGTTCAAGTCACTTCCACTGCAGCCATCTAAATACGCGATCTCTTTTTTTTCTTTTTAACACTCTATCTTTAGTTTGAAAAGCTTTCAGTTGCTTGATGGCACAGACACTGTTTAGCTCCGACAGTCACTGGTTGAGAAAAGCAAAGAGAAAATACAAAGCTCGGGCAGGCTAAAATGCTGGTTAAACCTCCACGGAAGCGGAATCCACCAAAATGCGATGAGATAAATAAACAACTTTTTTTTTCATAGTACTGTGTACGTGTTTTCAACTTATTTGAAGGAGCCCATTTTTACTTGAACAAGGTGAAGCACCACTTTGCAGCTTCATTCAATAAAGAGGCTTCCCCAAGAAAAAACGGGCAAAAGAATGTTCCTAAACATCTCTATTTGGTGTCTACAGCTTTTTTTTTTGCTCAGGGACCTTTCCGAGACAAGCCTTACAAAACTACCGACCCGTGGACTGGAGTCCCTGGAAGTGCTCGAGCTACGCGACGCTCCAGCGCTACGTGAATTCCCTTCTGTCTACCACTTCCGGTTTATAAGGGTGGCCCACCTCACGTACCCTTACCACTGCTGCGCCTTCCAGTTTCCAGAAACCCATGACCCGGAGGAGCACAGCAGGTGAGCACTGCTCTCTCCTGCACGAAAGGCCAAGTCCGGTCGTTTGGCCGAGCTCGCCAAGCGGAAACTTTCTTGCCAGTTTTCGATTCCACTACACCAAGAAGCGCATTTCGTTGTGGTCGGAGCATCAGTAGCATTCATTCAACGCATCCTCTCGTGGCTCCTTTCGAAGAGTTGCCCTATTTGCTCCACCAAGTATGATTCATTTTTCACTTGGCTGCTTTCCTACTAAAGCCATTCGATAATAATGTTCTCTCTGGTGCTGATACACGATACTGGTCTCACTCCTACGATTGCCCTCGGAGATGTAGCATACAAGAAGGAAAAAGAAATTTAAAACGTAATTGGCATGTACTGCCTTAATGCCTCTTTTACATATAGTCTTAAGCTGTAAATCAAACTGAATACGAAAGATTGCCTCTAGCATTTGCTTGCAGTTAATCGCCAAATTATCTCGATCCTAATATAAAAGATATCATTTGCACAACAAATGCAGGGGTCATCTTAGCGGCAGGTGCTTGATTGCAGGCGGGGTACCCCTAGAGGGCTAATTTAGTGAGGCGTAGAGATACTCAAAAGCAGCTTTACTGCAATCGTTCATGCTTTTATGACGTCTCGATCGCCTTAACTTGCAGGTATGATTCGTATGCTAAAATTTCTTATGGTGACCACAACGCCAAATCAGCCCATGCGAGAGAACGGATTAAAAACTAAAGGCATGGGCTGCACATTCGTGCGACGCACGGATTCAAGTTCTGCAAATGTGCACGACTTTGTAGGTTCAAATAGGCTCTCATGTTTAACCGTGCGCGGAAACACAATCTTCACCGAATTTCTTCCTCGTAATGGTGCAAGGCGTTCAGCGGCAACATTGGTAGGAGCAAAACTTGTGTTACTAATAAACAAGACTCGCATGCCACTTATGTGAGCAGCAAGTAGGTATTAAAAAGATTGTTGGAGTGAAAATTGAGCTTCAGAAGTGAAGCCAGGTCTCTGCCATCTCATTATAGGCGCAATATAACTTTGGTGTTCAGCTAAGAAAAAGTAGCCTTTTTCTCAAATGCCCAACGCGGCAAATTTTTCCGGACAGGTAGGTACAGCTGAACGAGTTACATTTGGTTCGCGTTTTCTGGAGAAGGCTCAAAGTGCTGTGAAGTGTTACCGCAGATCAAGTAGTAAATGATCATCTCGGTATGTTATTTTCGTGGAGAATAACGCTCTCTTGTTTTATAATAAAGGTATTGTTTATACACTAGCAGATCAAAACTGATTGAGCTTTCCGCAGGCACCACCCGCAAAGAGCATGTCAGAAAAAAATAAAGGTTACTTTCCTTGCATTTCCGACCAGACTAAGTTATGCAGCTCAGGTGAAGGATCTATGAGCCTCAATCAACAGGGATGAAACCAAGCCTGCGTATCTTAAATTCGCCATCACATCGCCTGGTCAGTTCGACGTGCCTAAGAGGCGTTGAAACGATGCACCAGCGTGCGGACGGCGCTGTACCTGCTGCGCCGCCTTCTCAATCTTTCTGGAATCGAACCGACGTCGTAAGCGATAAACGTGCTGCCAGATCCGTTCGCAGGATTTCACTGAAAGCTCCGTAAGACGGGCGAAGCAGGAAGTACGCAGCACCAGCGTTGCTTCCTCCCCGGTTACCATTTAAAAGGCACAGAACACAGCACAAAACCCCACTTGCGCGCGCGGAGGTTTCATCGAAACTGAGTAGTGGCGGCACGTGAGAAAAATGATACCTGTCACATCGGTTTTTATCAGCCCATCGCGCATTGTATTTTGCATAGCAACTAGATTCTACTTGAGAGAGATCAAAATACCTCACTTATTATGCAGCCGACGTCCGGCCGATGTGTTGAAACGGCAACGCATCTGGGGACTGAATGCACAATGCCTACTTGCTCCTCAGAAATCGGGCCCCTGGTAGGGCCTCCCAGAAAGATGATGGCCTATTGTTACGCCCCTCTTTTCATGCTGCACACAACAGCCAACAAATGATAAACCACAGTAACAGACAAATGATAAACTACTGACGTTGAGTGTGGATGCGCTTCTCAGATAAAAGAGAGAGAGAGAGTGAGAAAGTTTGGGTTCAGTCCCAGATATAGCAGCGTTGATGATATAGCAGTGAGATCTGCAACTGACAAGAGTTGTCAGTGATGGGGCTGGTCACTGTTGATTTATGTTTGAACTGTTCTGCGCATTTTACTCACCTGGCTATGACTGCCGCCACTATTTCGCGCTACGTGATCACGCTGCATTCAAGTTCTTGTTCCCCGCTTAGGCCCCCGAAACGGCCATTGTTTTCGTTGACTCCAAACGCCGTTGGCCTAGGCTTTGTATGAGAAAAGTCCAAGGTCAAGCACGTACTGTAATAATTCGACGGTGACCTTGAAATATGCCGGAACGCGGTGTAAGATGACCATCCCAGAAAGAGAATTACTATTCTTTGTCGTTTCTCCGTATAGACGCTGCGTCACTGTGTCATTATTAGCTGGCAACTTTTTTTGGCTTTACTTGGTTTTGCTTTTTGACACAGGGTGCGATGGATTTGAATTACGTGTAACAGAGCCATTAGGCGGCTGAACATGATCACGACGCAAAAAAGGGCTCTTTTGTTTCGCCATGTGGTTCAATACGTTCGTGCAATGTAGAATGAATTAGCGATAAGCATAAATATGTTGTGTGCACTGATTTATTCTTCCTGACTCTGTTCGCTAAGTTCTTGCACATCGCAGCCCATTATTTACTAAATTGAGCGTCCTAATGGCATTAGCGATTGGGCTCCGATTGCTGGGTAAGAAGTGCTGGACCTTACCCGGCATGGTGCCTGCACTCGGCTTCTTGGGTGGTAACTTATGGGTCTTGACGCCTCTGCTTGGCGCACTTCATGGAAATCATCCGTGCATCTTCTGCTCTTGCACTTGTTTCGTATACTACGCGTTTGCGAAAATAGCGTGTTCTGAAAATTGTGATGCTTGCGTATGTGTATGGTATTACACACAAGTTATATTAGGATACATTCATATACTCTTTAACTGCCCAATCTATATTCCCCTCGTACCCGTATATGAAGCACGAGAGCGTTATCATTACCATCTGGTGTAATTTACTGGGCTCTGACATGGCTCAGTACACGGGCCTCTATGGCAAATCGCCTTCGTCAAAATTCGACCACTGCGGCCGTCATCAAACCCGTGACTTTCGGTTTGGAAAATGAGCACCATAACCCATGTACCGCAGAAGCGGAGGACGAATGTACATCCTATAACATTTTTTTTCTCATATAGCTATACTTATTTCATTATTCTTCTTTCCGTTTATATTTTCAATATAGTAACATTCCATAAAGAGAGAGAGAATAAAGTGAGAGAAGGGCAGGGAAGTCAACCAGAATTGTAGCATCTGGTTTGCTACCCTGCACTAAGGGGAGGGGGAAAATGTGAGAAGGAAAACGAAGAAAAAAGTAAGCACGCGAAAAAACAAGAGTGCGTGGGTGCTATAGCCCATTCAATAGGCCACTACCACTCAAAAAGTTCAATGAGGCCTTGACTGATTTTCTGTGCGAAGACAGATTGTGTCGACATTCGAGCACTGACTGTTCTGACAAAGGTCTGTCTTCAGGGCGGGCTAACCCAGCTGCTAGCGGCAGTAAGTGCGCGCTGTAGCGAGCACAGTGACACAGAACGTGCTCTATCGTTTCATCACTGCCACAAGGACCTCAAGCAGCACTTTCTTCTATGCCGATTCGAAAGGCAAAACAAAAATAGCGAAAGTGACACCAAGCCACAGTCGGCAAAGCATCGTTGTCTCAACTCGAGAGACAGCGGCCTGCCATAGTTCGGTGCAGCAGATAGGGCGGGTTTCGCCCAATCTTTATTAGCTTTAATTTATTATATTCAGACATCGATAACATATACCTGTCTAAATATTCACTCAACACCTTTAGGTGACAGTTGGGGCCGACAACAACCGCACCACGCAATACTTTACCTTGCAAATTCGATATGGTAATATTTTTCTGAGATTTTACGTCCCGCAACCACAACATAATTATCAGGCACGCCGTAGTAAAAGGCTTCGCAAATGCTGACCATCTGGTGTTCTTCAACGTGCACTGACCACGCACAGTACACGAGAGAGAGAGAGAAAAAAAATTGTTGCAAATTTGCATGTTACACCGCAAATGTCGTCGAAAGACCATAGTCTTGCGTCTGGAGAGAGTGAACAAAACGTTTATTTGATGTTCTATGCCAGAAAATCGGTGAATGGTGTTCTGGAGGCGCTGCGTTAGAGTGCCTCGAGCGTGTAGCGGAGGCGAAAGAGCGCATCGAGACACGTTAAACACAAGTGCCTTCTGGCAGTTATCTTCGAAGACGAAGGCGTGCAGCCCACGGAGAAAGATGCACGCCAGTCTCAGAGGTGATAAGGTGTAGAACGCAAAGCGACGGGCAGGTGCCACCCCCGTGACGTCGTAGCAAAGCGTTGGAAACACCTTTTTGAGCATCGCGTTGCACTGTCAGCGCAGCGCGATTAAACGCTACATTCCTTAGAGTTACTTGTGTGTGCCTCTTCTAGTATAAAGGCAGACATACAAAACATCGAAGCGTTGTTGTGGCGCCTCAGATATGCGCAATAACTGCTTTTTAATTGATAATCGCACAACTATGAACGCTAAACCTTGAGCAATATTGGTTGGCGCTGCGGATGGGGTTGGCTGTTTGGTGCCGTTTGAGGTATCGTTATGGTGGGCAAACAGACAAATGTACAGACAGACAGACAGACAGACAGACAGACAGACAGACAGACAGACAGACAGACAGACAGACAGACAGACAGACAGACAGACAGACAGACCAAAATTTTTCCGTCCAAGGTCCCCAAGAAATACTGTCGTCTTTGATAAACGTTTATTTCAAAACAGTTTTCTGAGCGATCCCCGGTATCAACCTAAGGTGGGAAGGTTCTTTTGTCCAGGAACGCTCTGGCGCCCTCTTGGCCCTGTCGACGAGTTGTCGCTAGTCTTCCAGGTCCTCAAAGACGAGCTTGGGCTTCCGCGTTTTTATTAGGTGGTCGTCGTTGGTTCCTGGTACTTAGTCCCGCTCCGGTTGCATGTCGTGGCTTGCGTGGCACTGGCATTCCAGGAGCAAGTGTGCTAGGGTGTCCGGTACAGTGCGGGGCAAGCAAATGTAGCCTTGTGTATAGTTGCATTAAAATACGCGCACATTTAACGGTGCATTATTATTCCATGTATATACGCCTTGCTTTGCAGCCGTCTGAAGATCACGCTTTTCTCTTTAGTTAGTTTTTGATGGGATGGAGGGCACACCCGTCACTCCAGTTTGTAGTGTTGAAGTAGCGACGAGTAAGTGTGTATACCCGGTGACAACTTTTCTTGGCACTGAAGGGAAAGCAACGGAGGCGGAGCTTCTGCACATGTAGCACTACGCGAAGTAGTCATGTTTTGGTACGCGCCTCGTAACGCTGTGAAAAGTGACGGGGGCGCACCATTAGCGTTTTATGTAGACGCAGACGCCGCTTATAGCGTTTGAGGTGGACGTAACAAGCCGGGATTTTCTCGCTTGTTCAAAAACGTGAAGTCATAACCGATAAATTAAAAGAAATACGAATGTTTTACTGGTGTGAGCCTCGTCCTGTCTCAAATAGCTCCGCACAGAAAATAAAGGAAGAACATTCATAATTCACGTTGAAAATACAGGCGCTACTTTGGAACTACATTCACTGGCGTTAGGATACATGCCATTTGTCCCTGCAGCTTTCCCTTCAGAGCCAAGAAAAGGTGTCGCCGAGCGTATACATTTATCTCTTCAGCCACGAATCGGGTATTCTTTGGTCCCAGGGCAGCCCGGCTGATGTGCTCATGGGCAGCGGCATGGACCGCTTCATTTTAGACCTTCGTGTCCAGGAACGCAGATTATGCAGATATATGGAAGGGAGAGCTTAGCCGTTTCAAGGTGTTCATTGTGTCGGCTGAGACGCAGTCCTTCGCGTAATTCCGGCAAGCGGCTTGCGAGTCAGTGAAGACCACCGTGGCGTCTTTACATGTGGTGGTGGTGAGAGCGATTGCCGCTTCTTCCGCTGCGTCTAAGTTGCGTGCCTTCGACCGTGACCGACGCTTACTCTCGTGTTTGAGAGTCTACGACGCTGATAGCGTACGCGTTTCAAGGTGAATACTTGGCCACGTTGGTATAGTGGGGGTCAGGATCTTGCCTGAACTTTCGTTGAACAGTTTCTGCTCTTGCTTTTCGTCTACCTTTGTGGGATACGAATCTCCAGAATTTCGTGTCGATCGCAATGCAATTACCACGACCGGTATCAAACCCACGACCTTCGCACCAGCAGCCGAGTACCGTAAACGCTACACCACCATAGCGAAAGATGAGTTCCATATCATTTGAGGCATAGAGTATAAATTTTATTCCCGATTACTTATGATCCTAGCTCGTTTATCAGTGTCACAGTTATGGTTGTGCTTACACAAAGTCATAGCTAGACGAAGCACTTCAACAAATTTAGACAATGGCGCAAAAAGGCTAATACGAAAAAAAGAGGTTGAAATGGGAGAGAACCGTGAATTACATCCTGCTTACAACATACTGATTTCTCTCGCAGCACATAAATTCACCGACGTCTTCCTGATTTTAGGGTACACTATCGCGGCGGGCTCTCACAATTCCAATTCTCAGCATACCAAAGCTGGAAAAAAATAGAGTTATCTGGAACTATGCATATAGACTGTACATTGCCAGTTAATGTAATTTTACTTCAATTTCGAGCAGTCCGAGGTTATCTTTAGTCCACTATTTCCTCATCGACTTAACCAACCTAATCGCGTCGTTAGATTCTGGGGTTACGTAAATCAACGAATCACAGTAATGGTCATGCCCTCAAGTGGGAAAACTCCAACGAAAGAGATGCGAAATATGACCCAATTTAGTTTTTTATGCTATCACTGGTACTAGACACCCCAATCTATATTTAGGCTGTCTGATTATCTTATTTTTTCGTTTTTCTTACATTAAATCAAAGCCCTACGAATGATGTGAGCCCACATCCAGACAGCTGTTTCAGTTTTTATGAGTTCATGAGCTTGGTAATTTTTTTCCCAGCAGCAAAATTTCCATCTTGACACTTCAGCATTCATCGTCTACAAACGCAATATGACTTATTTCGTGCATTCACGCGTTTTCTCACTTATTTACTCTTTCTTCAGTGAAAAAAGAGATATATATTCACAAAACTATTGCAAATCGCGCAAGGATAATGTTTGGGCAAACTTTGAAATTAAAGTTCGGGTCCAGAGTGGCGCTATAGAAACACTGCACAGCGCTTATGAAGAAAGAGACTGAGAAGGGAGAGCCCCAGATTTTATGCGGGAAACATTCTAAATTTTTTTACGGTCTGCCTACGCAGATTATCTTTAACATGCCCCTTAGCGCCCGCCGTGCACCGTGGAACACGTCAGAAGTCTAATTTATCATCTCACTTGACCTCTTCGCTCATCCTCGGGATTTTTTTCGACAAAGCCTGCAAGCGATGGCCTCTTTATTGAATAAACGCCCAATCGATCATATTGTCATGGCGTGTGCCACTGGGATTGCGAGATTACCGGACTGAAAACAGCCTCAATCTCCCTGTCCCATTTGCACAAAATTTGAAGGAACAATGCAGTCCCCTGAAAACTTCAAGGTAATTTAATGTGTAGCTTGTTACTTCTTGAAAGCAGCCTGGTCCCGCGGTTGCTAAACTAGATGTATTACAAAGCGTGCAGTTGGCTCACGTTATAGTCTTACCAACAGTGTGACATGCTGCGCTTGTCTTTATCGGTTTTCACCTCGCCATTGACTTGTGTAGGGTGCCACAGGCTGAAATGCTGCCGAAATTTTTTTTATTTTTCATAAACGGCACCGTAGGTCTCACAAGCTGAGTAGCGGCTGATTCGCGCTTGCTTTGGACGTTCAGGTTCCAGAAGCACTGCAACTCAGATGACGAAACGATAAGGCAGCGTCAGAACCGGCCACCCGTGGTAGGCGAGGAGCACGACTTCCAGCTACTCGAGCGCTTCTTTGTGGTCCAACTGAACAACAAGCACAGCACGACGCCGCCAACCAGGAGATTCTTCCGCCATGTGTTCAGTGAATTTGGCACCATACATGGTGAGTGCGAAACCTGGAGGCCTCTTTTAATGTATAGCTGAACAAAGAAAAAGGATAACATGCGAATTAGAATTATCTCGATCTGGTTAAGTACCCACAAAAAGGGGCTACATGTAAATTATTTATATATTTACAGCAAGCAGAAGCTAGAGAAAGGTCACACTATTCCTTATGTGTTTACCTACGACGACTCGAATGCAACAGTCATATTCTCAGTCAATTTCATTAATGACTCTATCCCAAAGTATCTGCATCTAACGTGTTTTTTTTTTTCACTGCCTCCGAGATCGCAAGAATTGGAAGCTTTCTGCTACTTGCGGGGTATAGAAGTGCCTCCGAGAACGGCTCACCTTTCACCAATGACGATGTCGTCCTGATGACGTCATGAAGTGGTGCCATGTTATGTGACATCGCAGTGACATCATGATGACGCCTAAAATATTGGCGACATATGACGTTGTGATGCCGTCATTGGCTTATTTTATTACGGGACCTTTTTGAGGGAACCAACCAGTCACTTTTCATGTTTTATGAGTCATAAAGGGTAATTGCCTCAATAAAGTCAAGAAATATTATTACACATGTCTTGATTTCAGGCTACGTGCAAAGCTGTCCGCCAGAAAAGGGGGCGTTTGTATTTAACACTTTGGTTATTAATGCTTTTTTGTCAGCTTGACATCACAGACTCAAGTGGTAACTCGTTTTTTTTGTTTCTTTGTCATTTCTATTAGTCGATTCATAGGTGTCGTTAAAGTGTAGGGATCTGAATGTTTTTGTACAAGCCTTCTTTTAGTTTGTGCGGTGAACAGCGAACCTTGAGCATGAGAATGCAGTGAGACATTTATGTATTGTTACGAGCAGAACGCAGGTAATAATTACAATGGGAGGTTCGCATACGCTCTATCCGTAACGTAAACTCCAGGTAATGGTGAATGGAAAGAAAATATGTTGCACAATGCTTGCTTCATCGAAACCCTTTTGCTGTAACAGAAAGTGACGCTTTTTGGTGCGGGGACAAAAAACTTTAAAAAGAGATTCACCAAAACCGGTATAAGTACCCGAAATAGACTGTTGCAATCATAAGAAGTATACGATGATAATAAGAATGCTAACAAATATACGAAGTACGAGTGATAAGAAGTATAAGTAAGACATACGAATCGCTTGCAGTGTAGCCACGTCTCACCATTTTTGCAAAGTGAGAAAAATCGCCGATCGGGCACTTCGAGACACAGTTCACCCTAATTAAACGTCACTTCTGCTGCTTTTTGTAATCATCCCTCAAAATATTTTAATCGCGCCCTACTCTCTAGGCTTGGACATTTAAAAAGTTTCTTTTTTATTATTTTGTGCTTCGTTCTAGTTCACTAAAGTATTTCTTCCGTGCAAAGTAAGCCCCAGCTAAAACACGTCTATTTGCTCTTTTTCTTTTTCTTTTTGTCGTATGAAATTTCTTTTTCTACCTGGCTTTGCCGTTTGTTGTGGTCTTTCAAAGGTTGTGCTATGCTATATGTCCAGAGCTTTCGCGTCATGTCGAGCGCTCTGTCCATTCCAGATGCTCCGAAACCTGGAGCCCAGAACACTACGTCCAGTCCATGGAGCATATTTCACTCTCGAGGCATGGAGGGAACCTTCCACCCTGAAGTGCGACCGCAAGAAGAGCAATGGGTATTGCTTCCAGATTCCATCTTTCGCGCACCACAAGCATGCTTTCTCTCTCTCTCTCTCTCTCTCCCTCTCTCTCTCTCCAACGCGGGCAATGAATCGCCAAAAACAGGACAAACAGGAAGAATGCTCTAAAATAAGAACAATGGAAATGCCAGTTTGCACGCATAATAGGCTAAAAGCCCAATTGAGACAAAACGTACATTATCCATAATAGTAAACTACTCTTACACGATGTCAAGGTATACTACTTTTTACAGCAACACGAGATTAGCCTTCGTATTTAGAAACCCATTCAATACTTGTGACTCAACTCACGCTCAACCTTCAGTCATCCATTAGAAGTTTCAAGTGCGAACATTATACTTATTGCACGAATTTCCCTCTACTTATCGTCACCATGAAGGGATCAGAAATTTTTTTAATGCACACATATTTTTCTTCGCGAGTTGCAAAAGTAATGCGCAAGCGTGCAGTTGAATGGTAGCTTGCGTTGAGAAGCTTTGTAAGAACTGGCTAACTTCCCTATCCTTCTGCTTAAATTTTTCTCCTCCTCCTTTGTAGTCGACGTTCGCACCACGGCACGGTATTTTTCTCGCTCTCTTTAGCGTTCGTCAACGTCTTGAACGGCTCCGTGGAAAGTTATATACCACGGCGTTTGGAACGCGCGCTTAGTATCAAATTTTTGCAGCGTAGGAATTTCCCTAACGAGAACGATCCTCCAAATCACCTTTGCATGTTGTGCTGAGGAGGGCTTTTATTCCACCGCTGCAAAATTCAACGACGTCCTCATGGATAGTGTTATACTTCACCGGTACAATGCATTCATATGGTGTACAGATGCATTCACGTTCTGCAAGCGAGGCTGTTCAGCCTAGTCGTTAAGACACTTCATTTAGCAGTGTAGAGGCCAGGTTTCGAAACCAGGCTTTCCCATGAGGTATGTTTTGTTCAATGCATTCATTACTGTGGCGTCATGACTTGTTTTATAAATGCTTACACATTAACCAAAAAAAAGAGGAGGCGATGCCGTCTTTACATAATCTTTTTACGGCATTTTAGGTGTTGTCCCGTTTTTTTCATGAGAACCTTCAAGATCTGCGTCATTCCTGGCACGGGCAAACAAATACAATGACATGCGGAACGTTACAACGGATGTACCGCCGCTGATCTCAAGACGAACTTTCTATTTAAAAGAAAACAACAATTGACTATCTTTTTTTTTTCGTTTTGCGTTTAAGGACCAACCTCTTCCTGTGAAATGAACTCAAATACTCTTCAAAATGAATCATTTTATAGTATAAGCTAATTTTAGTGTTTTTTTCTGTTTTAGTGCATCGCATTTACAATTTAAACGCAGCAGTGCATTTAGTAAAAGAAAACGTGTTATTAGGTACACTGTAAACAAAAATATGTCCAGCTTAGGAATCGGGGAAGCATGCGCCTGCTCTGCTCCGGTGGCCTCACTCAAACCGGATTGTACCGGAGCAAATACATTCGTTTTCCCCCGTTTTCCTCCGGTGATCGCCGGACAAAGGAAACCGGAAGAAAACAGGGCCAATCCCTTGATTATGCTCCCGTGGTTCCTCCGGAAATGCTCCGGCGCCTCGTTTTTGCCTTGGTGGATGCTCTCCGATTGCTCCGGGTCATCGCTCACTGGTATTCATTGGCTGTTCGAGGAGTGACGTAGTCGGCATCGCCGTCGGGAGGCCGTTCCCCACAAACCAACGTGGCGTAGACCCAGCCGGTGCAGTGAGAATTGTGCGAAGCGTTCGGCCGCGTTAGAGAAAAAGAAATCGTTTTGAGCACCTTCTAGATATCACAAGCGACAAACAGCAACGAGCGTTATCAACGACAGAAGGGAGTTGTGAAAACAGTAATCATGTGATGGTTCCTGTCAGTGAACGACACATTGTTATCTCGCGAGTGTTGAAGGACCCGGTGGTTGCTGGTTCGGCGACAAAATGGTGAGTGAGCTCTCCTTGAACTACGTGTGTTATTTGTGTCAGGTAATGCTAAGATTGGAAAATGTTGGGTCGATGAAACAAACATGTGATCAATATTTGGCTAATTTCACAAGATTTCAATGAAAAATCAGCGCAATTCCGATAATTCGCTGTTTGTACTAAGTTTTTTTTTTCTTGACATGACCTCAGTAAAGCAGAACGGAGAGGTGAGTGAGTTGGTACTGATTCATTATGGCGTAAATGTAGCGCAAAAAAGTGAACACCACAAGCACTTGTGGTTGTTCACTTTCTTGTACTCGTCCTTTTTTGCGCACATTAACGTCATAGTAACTTGTGTAAATTGAATCAAGTCACTGTAATATTCGTAGCGCTGATTAGGTATGCAACAATAGAAAATGTCATTGTTTTAGGCTGATTCCGTCAAACGATAATAATTGGTATAGGTAAACCTAACTGTGAAAATATATTTTTGGTCGTGTCAGCACACATAAATGTGTGTACTGACAAACATTTGTCCACTTTCCATATCAACAAACGCCAGGTCGAGGTCTACCTCTGCGTAAACATTATTTTGATAAAATATGTAAGCTGAACTAATAAAACTTGAATAACTAAAATCAGTGTTAATTCTTTTTAAATGTAGTGAATTGAGGTAGGGCAATGTAAATGGTACAGACTTTTAGAACGCATACACGCACTCATACTTGTGAAAAATTAATTTTGGTTGGATAAATGGTATCTGAGATATTAAGCTAGAAGTATACTAGACTCTTCGTGGGACGTGGTGCTTTCAGGAAAAGAAAGAGAGGGGCGAAACAAACTGACGATACTTGAGACAAGGAATGAAAAAAAAATAATAATAAGAGTAGGTGCTTGGCAGAATGAGTCGTGCAGCGCTCGATGTTTTTGTGAAACTAGGGGTGGGGGTGTTGTATAGTTAACCCATATGACAGGCCTCCTCAGCATTATAAGACGAAGATGACATTGTAGTCGGAGAAATACAGAAAAGAGAAGGCACCCTTTCGAAAAAGTAGCCGTATTTTCTGTGTTGATGATGGGAGAATTTACTATCCTTTCTGCTGCGTTTTTTTTTCTCTTTTCAGTCGTGCTGCCGTGGCTGTGGTTGCAGGTAATTTTTTTTTGCGGAAGACGGGAGTGCGAACAGTGCTGAGACGTAGTTTTTACTTGGGAAGTGCAATGACAATGGCTTGTGAACAGAAGAGAGGGAAAAAAATTTCATCAAGCCTGGGACGCTCGTCGTGACGCTTCCACTTGCATTACCTTCCGTGGCCTACGAACGTCTGCACGAACCTTTAAGTTGTGCGAACTGGTCGGCCTGCCCTTATTTCTGTGAAAATAGAGTTGGCTTAGGTGGCGTGATGTTTGTGGCTTTTATTGCTTATTTATTTTGTTACGTTGTAGTGAACTTTTCATTATTTTGTGCTTCAAACTGTTCTTCTTGAAGAAATGCATGCTCACACAATAACTACTTTGAGAAATGTTCACAGCGACAAGTGTCAAAACAGAGTGGGCATTGTAAATTAAAAAAAAATTAAACAATGCCAACTTATCCCTAAAGTTATTTTACGAAGGAGATGAAGCTAGGCTTTCCTTAAAGACAGGCCGCAACCATGCAAACTGTAAGGGCGCTCTTTGGTAGAAGTTAGAAGTATGACGATGAGCACGCACTAAAATGCGACTGTAATAGTCAGAATTATTATTTGATAAAGTTTGGAAATTATCGGAAGAGGCATTCCATTACAGGAGTACCGAAATAAGGTTATTTTAGTCGAAAATTGCTTTTGAATGTTTCAGCAAAGATAGAGCTATGGATTTAGAAATATATAGAAAACTTTGGCCAGTTTTGGACTTTTTTCACGTCAGGGAACTGTGTTTGTATAATGTTGCAGCTGTCTCACACCAGATTACATCGGATGTGCTTGTTGATATTGAACGCTCATCCTGTCTTTTGCGATTCAGGTGCATGTTAATGAATCCCATGAGGTCGAACTTTCCGGAGCTCTCCACTACGGCGTCTTTCATTAAATAATGGTGGTTTCGGGAAGTTAAGCTCAACAATTTACTGAGTGAGGTGAAAATATTAAAAAAACGTAACTCATTCATGATAACGCCAAAGCGCGGTTTTTACACGAGACGTACAATGCACAATGTTTCGGCGAAAACAATTTTGTGACACGGCCGGCCTAGACTGCACCTGGCCGGCCTAGACTGCCTTGTTTCCTTACGGCCTTCTCAACCATCGCGAATACAATGGGAGAGTTTCTGAGTATGTTTCGCCACTCGTCGGCGGTAGGGGCACAGCGACCCTTCCATTGCATTTTCTGCACCGCACACAAGGAACAAGGGAGATTGTCGATGTGAAGCCGTGCAATAAGGGTTCTCAACGATGAGGGGGAGGGGGATTAGTCAACATACGGGGGTAGAGGGGTCATCTCTCCTTTAAAAAAAACTAATGTTATCAGACAGCTTGACGCATAACTTAGGTGTGCATGTGCTCGTCAACAATACAAGCTGAAGCTCAGTAAAAATGCGGAAAATTGGCTAAAGAGGCATAATGCATAAAGCAAAAAGCATTGGCAACGATCAGAGAGAGATAAACAACACTGCATCTGTTCTACAAGTGGCGAGCCCCAAACACCTTTGACACTTGCTCTCGTTGGACGACGAAGCCGCAATTAAAGGTGGCTTACAGAATCTACAAGGAACCCTTCTCTTTGCTAGCAATTTTCTACTTAATTTTTGCAAATACATCTGTAGAGGCTTTCAGGGCTAAAAGGTGCAGTCTGCTGCTTGACAGCTGAAACAGGTATGTGAATTGTATAAATATATATAAAAAATAAGGGGACTTTTGCTGCTGAATAACCCTTTCGGGAGGCATGCCCTGGAGGAGTAGCGTGCATTGTCAAGGTGGTAACACCACCTGTAAACATTTTTTTCGGAGACCCCGAGCTATTTTGCGTTCCTTTGTATTGCAAGCCACATCCGCGAATAATGTGAAAAATGCAGCTGCTTACGCTCGCAAGCCGCTTGCATTCGAACTAAAACCTCTAGTTCAAATCATTTCTGTGCTATACTTCGAGTTCTTGGAAGAACAGGAAGAGAAACTGACATCCCAATTGTTCGGCAAGTAAACAGCATTTTTTTAATTCTCTTGTGGCTCTACAAACAGGTTGTTGCCGAGTTCTCTTTTCCTCGAGACTTTCTTTATTCTGGTGTTTGCCCACCAAGCTGCATTTTTTTCAGAGCTTTCTCAGTGTTCAGTCTACAGTAATTTTTCGACTCGGGAAGACGGTCGTACAACCTTCAGTACGAGAAGTACGTATGGATATATAATACATGTGCGATGGTGCATTGTTGTGTTTCGTATTGCAAATCCTGTTCGGGGAATACACCCGGTGGTCCTTTTCACCAATTCCCAAGCAATGCTGAGCTGTGCGCTAAATGACAAAATAATATTGCGAGAGAGAACCTCATCATCAATGACAAGCCTGCATCGACTAGTATGCAGCAGACACTTCCGCGATGTAGACTGTGTGTTTGCGTGGTGTATCAGAAAACTTCTTCCCGACTCTGCGCCTACTCTCTTCGAGGACTATCTTTCCTACATGAGACCAAGTGCAAAGAATCCCCGCAGAGATCCAGCTTCATGAGCTTCGCCCCTACGCCAAACATCAAGGAAGCGAAAAGTGGAGACCAGCGAACCAGACCTGGGTGTTGCGACTTCACAAGATGCTTTCACTGAACAAAAAGCAGTAAGTGTTTGTACGCAAACAATGAACAGCAGTGCTCATCACGCGGGTCGATACCGTGCTATGACAGGAAGATTACGCTCCCAAGCATCGTACCATCGTTTTAAATGTGAGAAGGTGCAGCTGTTGTTGAAAGAAGAGGAAAAAGCGTCCGCATATTATCGCGAAAGCAAGCACTACGCGAGTGTAAAGAAAACCGTAACAGATGCACAGAAAGGATAGAAAAGGCCGTGTTTCTTTTGCATGAAATAGAATGTTATGGAGATAAGCATTCAGTGTACCCACAATAAGTTGTTAGGGAGTGTGTGATATGGCACTTTCTGTACCCAAAAGGCTACGATCACGCTCACTCTTCGGGGATTCTGACACTGCCAGCAAAGTGTGCTCTTCGGAGGAATATAGGTCCAAGCCCAACATTATCGGGTATGAGCAATGCTATGCAGGACCGTCTGGTTCACGAGGCCTCGCTACTCAGCAGCCAACAACATATGGCCTGGTTAATAATAGATGAAGCTAGCATAAAACAAAAGTGCGTCTATGCTAGGAAGGTTGATGCAGCCTTTGGCCTCACGAACAAGCCAGAGAGTAGCATGGCGAATACAGCGAAAGAATCCTTTGAGAACAGAATCCTCAGCTTTGTGCTGCATGATACCACTAGTCGGTACAAGATTCCATGCTTGTACTACTTCCCGAAGCAACTGAGTGGTAGAGATTTCTTTGCATGGACGAGGTAGTTCATTTCTTGTGTGGAATCATGTGGCTTTATCATCATTCGCATTGTCACGGACAATTATACAGCAAATGTGACGATGTTTAAGCACATGGGTAACGGCAACCTCAACACAGTTGTACGTCATCCACACGACACCAACCGCGTTATCTTTCTGAGTTTTGACCCGTGCCACGTGCTCAAAAACGTCAGAAACCAGTTCCTCGAACGTGAACTTACAGATGGCACAGGAAGGATTAGTGGTGCGTTTGTGGAGAAATTATACGAGTATCAAAAACACACGACTGTGAAGCTGGCCCGAAATTTGACGAAAAAACAACTCTACCCTTCCACTTTGGAAAAAAAATGAATATGCTGCGAGCAGTTCAAGTTTTTCCCCTCAAGTGTCTGCAGCCGTAAAGCACCTTCAGCAAAATTCCACGGGTGCTGCAGCAGATTTCAAGGGAGCAAGTTCAACCGTTTTCTTCATGAAGTCCATAAAAAAATGGTTCGACATCCATGACATTTCATTCAATGGAAGAGGCCACAAAGCTCTCACTTTTAGGAGCGATGACAATCGCCTACTGTGGCTGAAGGATAAGTTTATCTCATATGTGGAAAAAATACAGAAGAGTTCCATCGAATTAGTGAGTGCTGGCTTCACCAACAAGACGTACGAAGCCTTGCTTTTTACAACAAAGTCGACGGTGGAAACAACTGAATTCCTTCTGAAGCAAGGCGTCAGTTATGTCCTGACAAAAAAATTGAACAGTGATCTCATCGAAGCAATCCTCGGAAGAGTGCGGTCAATGTGCGGTGGGAATGACATGCTGGATGCTAGAGCCGTCACCGCTGCTCTGGACCACATTGTTAAGTTGCACATCCCAAGACCGAAAGAAATCAAGTTATCAAATGTGGAAGTTGAGGAAGAGGCTAGTATGATATTGAATATACTTGATAAAGACCAGAGGTCTTTGTTAGAGTGCGAGACTTGGCCGTCTCTATCTGTCACCTTCTCCGGCTTAACATACCTCGGTGGTTACATCGCCAAGCTTATTACAGACCTTGTATGCGACTTTGCGACTTTTGCGCTGCGCTGCTGACGACCAACAACAAGCAGCATCAGCTGTACAAGCTGCTGCGAGCACATGAGAGGAGAAAAATACACTACCCGAGGCCTGAGTTTCAAGCTTTTTTGTACAAGATAGTAGGCTTTTTTCATAAAGCGTCTGAACACCTGCCACGCAGAAATGTGCTAGAAGTTTTAAAAACAGCAGTCCAGCCCTACTTGCAACGCACTCCCATCTTAAGCTGCCCTGAAAGCGTTGACAACAGCCACCCCCGACAATCCGCAGATCTCATTGCCGCAAAATTTCTAAGAATTCTCCTCGTCAACCACACAAACCAACTGACTGACGCAAACGACAAGCCTTCCACCAACACACACAAGCCGACTTGGAAGCATTTTAGGCTGTGAACAAGACATTTGTGAAGTCCGGCAAAGTTTTTCACTTGAAAGTGTTCAACTATTGCCACTGCTTATGAGCAATAAATATTTATTTTCAGACCTCAGAATGTCTACACGTTTGATGGCGGAAAGCTGTACTTCGGGCTCTGATATTTACACATTTTTCAATAAACTTAAGCTCGATTCACCTTGCGCAAATAAGTCGAAACAAACCATTTTTGTGCCTTCAACAATTAGGCAACTTGTTTTTTCAACGCGCGGTGAATGGAGAAGCACGCCCAAACTCATGTGTTCGCGCACTGTACAGAATAGCGCAAGATAGCAGAGGCGCTGAGCTCCCCTCAAAGGAGTGGCGAGAGGCATGTACTGCATCCGTTGCCAAGGTCGTAAAAAGGGAGCGCGCAGGTGCAGTCTAGCCCGACCATGTTTGTGATCGCCTGGTTCCTTTTGAAATCGCTAGATGGCGCCACCTATTCAGTTTGTCAGGGGGGGGGGGCTCACGTTTTTGCGGCTTTAGTGTTCTAGCCATTTTAGCTTTGGTAATTCGGCTATGGTGGCTAATCTGTCTGAAACAATGTAATCGCTAATGGCGCTCGTACGGGGGTTTATTTTCCCAGGATGCCTGGAGTCTCCGCAATGCGGATGTCGAGAGTTTCTACGAAAGAAGGTTGATTTGCGATACAGCGCTGTAAACCTATAAAGCCTACCCAGCGGGTAATTTACGTTGCGGAAAGGTCTACGTCGTTGCGGAAAGGTCTAAATACCCGCGCATGCGTAGATTATATCAAGTAACATGGTAACACAAATCGTACACGTACAAGGTAAAACCTCTAATGGCAGTCACGACGAGGCTGAAGTCTGTGCGGGCAGAGAACGTGCGGGCGTCGCGCCATCAAGCACGTAAAGTTGGCTTTGCTGCGTGAAATTGAACATTTGACGTCACTTTGCATCACGTGACAGCATTCGCCGAATAGCGGTGCGACCGGCAGAAGGAAAAGGTATGCACAACTCTGCTACCTCAAGGAGGCATATAGACACACTCGCTCGCTGGATTCTGCGCCGACCGGTTGTGCCCTCGCGATCTCCGACGTCAGCGTAGCTCTGGCGGACTGGGCTGGCCCTACGTCATCTCCTGACGCTGATCTCCGACGACATCGTATCTCTGACCTACTGGACTTTCCCTACGCCGTCTCCTGACGGCGACAAGAGCTCTCGCAATTGGTGCCCCGTCCTCGGACTCCTGTGACCGTGTTTCCATCTTTCCTATCTCTCCTATCCCTCATATATCCTCGCTCACTGGCCTAGCGCATCTTTCTGCATCGTGCGACGAATACTTGCAACTCCGCTCGTACTGGAAGGTTTCCTGAAATTTTCATGGCGTCGGATTCGTGAGGCAATAAACCCTTTCAGGGAATATATTTAATGGTTACTGGAAAAAGTGTTTCAGGGCACCTTTAAGTAGCGATAGTCTAGGTTCCACCATACGCCTCAAAAGCGCTAGTGAAGGATCAATTAAATTTTGATGACTAATCAATAAGCAGGGGTACAAGATGCCCTAGCTTTCAAATGAGTCATTTATGCTGTCAAGAGTTAAGCTGCAAGTCTCGAACTAACAGGAAATTCAATAAACAGTAGTGCCTTCTCGTCAATTAATTAGTTTACAAGATACCCAATCATGTTCATTAGGAACGTTTCGGTGAGAATTCTCAATATTCTATATTCAAATGTTTTGGCTGTTGTTGCCAACAGGTGGCGTAACGGTTTGTGATGGTATCCATCCTCTTGACGTCTTTGCTCACCTTAGTGTTTTCTTTTTTCTTAAAATGGCGACGGGAGGTGAGAAATTATATTTCCCTCAACTATGAAGCATCCCGCTGGTCAACTAATTCATTTATATAAACGCATTATGTGTTTTTTTACTATGCACTGAAAAGTATAGCTCACGTAGAAAGTGAAACTGATTATTTTGCTGGGGTTTCGCCCTTAAAATGGCATACTTTTCACACCGCATAAAGCCATTTGTCATGGTAAAGCAGGCAAGAAAACTGATCGATTTTTGTCCAGCTTGTTACCAAATGGAGGTACGCAGGTACAAACGCACGGCGAGAAGAAGAAAGAGAGAAACGTAAGTTGGGTACCTTTGACACAAGTGAATGTCGTTTTAGATGCGAAGCAAGCTTGACCTGGTGACATCCGTGCTGCACTGCGCGTGCGCCTCCCCTCTCTCCTCCCCTACGCTCCCCTCTTTCGCCTCGCAACGCCGACGCAGGCAGCGTGTGCTAGCGAGTTTTTTTTTATTATTTTTATTAAAAAACCGACTGCTCGCTTTGAACATTCACTAGCCACCCCGTATATATAGGCGCTGGATCTTGACCTCCAAGGTATTGTTGGTGGCAGATTTCTCCTGTGCGTTGTTGAACAATAGAAAGTCGCAGCGTGCGCGTGAACAAGAGGTGAACTACGAGTCCCTAGTCCAATCGGAGTCTTTTATTGCGATAGCAATTATATAAACAGTCTCGGCTGGTTTTTACTGTTGTCTACGCTGCGGTGTTGCGCCGTGTATGTATACGTATCTATATATAGGAAAACTCAAAAGAAAAAAAAAGAGCCACCAGCACTCGGCACCCAGCTCGTCGCGATGCGCCAGCGCGTGCTTACCTCCCGCGCGTACTTTGCCCCACACATAGAGGGGGTGGAGGGTTTGGTGCTTGTGCGCTCGCACTTATCCTTGGGTGGGGATAATCACGTGCCTTGGCCTTTCATCTGAATGAATGCGTTAGTTGTCTGGGCCAAAACGTAAAATTCGCTCGCTGGGCAGGCCCCGTTTGCGAAAAGGGTACACTTTTCAAACACAGCGAAGTAACAACTGGGACACTCGTTAGTTCGCACTCATACATGTACCTGTGATAACGTGTCATGCGTTGTTTTCCTTTAAACGGCGCGTTAAGCATCGAGTTGTAAACGTTGTTAGCTCTCGTCCTGTGTGTGCTGTTTTTATGCGTCATTTGTGCGCGAGCAGAGCGCTGCACATTTCGATCTACTAGCCATCCTCAGCGTTACATTCCAAGTTATTGCTATCACATTCATTGCTTCGCCCTTGAGGTGAAAATGTGACTTTTTATCTCTCATTGTCCATTATCAGCGATTACCATGTTTTCAGTAGGGAACATCGGTCCATCACGGCGTTCTTTGCACCAACCCAGGTTTCCCTCCTGCGCAACACCGCAATAAGCACCAGCGTCGACGCTGCCGCCAGTGTAAGCGCTAGCACCCGCTGTTTCGCATCTATGGTTACCTTTAGCGGAAGATAGCGTAATTGTTTTTTTTTCGCGACAAGCTTCAAGTCTTTCTATGCGTCTCGGACAAAATTTCAAGAAAATAGTAGCTCTTGGGGGAGGCTTATTATTTTGCTTATCACTTGAATACAACTATAGATGTCCAATCGACGCAGCTAGTGATGGAAATGAGTATGATAGGTGTAGCCTTAAGAAACAAGAAAGGATCAGAGTGGATCAGGGAACAAACCGCAGTTAAGAATATTATAGTTGAAATCAAGAAGAAGAAATGGACATGGTCCGCGTATGTAGCGCGTAGGCTGGATAACTGCTGGTCAATAAGGGTAACCGTCTGGATTCCAAGGGCAAGTGGGTGAAGAGGACCCAGAAAGTTAGGTGGGGAGTTGAGGTTAGAAGGTTTGCGGGTATAAAGTGGCAGCAGCAAGCCCGGACCGAGTTGACTAGCGAAACATGGGAGAGGCCTTTGTCCTGCAGTGAACGTAGTCAGGCTGATGACGATGATGATGATGACAGATGTCCAAATCTGAACCTGACGCTGTCGCCACTATAACAGGCTTCGAGCGGTGGACACATATTTATAGAAAGTTACTGGCAGTATTCACCTGGGCACTGAAATTATTATCATCATCATCATCATCATCATCAGCCTGACTATGTCCGCTGCAGGACAAAGGCCTCTCCCATGTTTCGACAGTCAACTCAGTCCTGCGCTTGCTGCTGCCGATTTATACCCGCAATTTTCCTAATCTCATCTGCTCACCTAACTTTCTGTCTCCCCCTAACCCGCTTTTCTTCTCCGGAAATCCAGTCAGTTACCCTTAATGACCAGCTCTTATTCAGCCTACGAGCTATATGCCTGGCCCATGTTCATTTTTTCTTTGTTTCAACAATGATATTTTTAACCCCGGCGTGTTCCCTGATCCACTCTGCTCTATTCTTATCTCTTAAGGTCGCACCTATAATTTTCCTTTCCATCGCTCGCTGCGTCGTCCTCAATTTAAGTTGAACCCTCTTTGTAAGCCTCCAGGTTTCTGCTCCGTAGCTAAGTACCGGCAAGATGTAGCTGTTATATACCTTCTTCTTGAGGGATATTGTCAATCTACCTGCCAAGATTTCAAAGGGCTTGCCAAATGCGCTCCATCCCATTCTTATTCCTCTAGTTACTTCAGTCTCGTGGTTCGGCTCCGCGGTTATTACCTGTCCTCAGTAACCATAGTCTTTTACAACTTCTAGGGCACTCTTACCTATTTCGAAGCGCTGTTCTCTTGCGAGGCTGTTGTACATTACTTTCATTTTCTTCAGATTATTTTAACACCTACCTTTCTGCTCTCCTTGTCTAATACAGTAATCATGAGTTGTGATTCGTCCCCTGAGTTACTCATTAATGCAATGTCATAGGCGAAGCACAGATTATTAAGGTACTCTCCAATAACTCTTATCCCTAGCTCTTCCCATTCTAGGCTCCTGAAAACCTCCTGTAAATACGCGGTAAATAGCATTGGGGAGAATGCATCCACCTGCCTTACACCCTTCTTGATTGGTATTCTGTTGATTTCTTTATGAAGCACTATGGTAGCAGTTGATCCCCTGTATATTTCTTCCAGTGTGTTTATGTATGCTTCGTTGACGCACTGATACCGCAGTCTCTGCATGACTACTGATATTTCTACTGAATGAAACGCCTTATCGTAATCTATGAAGGCTATGTATAGTGATTGGATGTATTAGGTGGATGGTCCCTGAAATACCACCAAATAAATACCGATTAATTTGTTTAGAACACAGGATGGTAGTCATTCTTCAGACACGACAATGAGGAGGCATTGTATTTTTATTTGACTGGACTTCATGTGCAACGTTATTTGTTAACATATTAGTATTGTTGTGAGTGGCTATTAGGTGAAATGTAGTGTTATGCAGCTAGACCGTATCTTGTATCATCTTTAGTACCTGTCACCCTGGGAATGGACAACGTGCTCTTGTAAACCTTTGTACCTTGACTGACAATCTGTTGCTGTGTGCAACTTTTGGTAGCTTTACTTCTAAAGCTGTGCTTTTAATATCGCCATCTGTAAAAATGGGTAACCGGTGCTATATAAAAGCGCCAACATCTCTTCATTGACATACAATGCACAAAGGAAGCCTTTTTAACAAACGCACAAACAGCTGCCAATCATCTATGTTCATTAGGGCCGTCATGCAATACCAACCCTTTGGTGTTCGGCAAAGACATTCGAGCGCGCGGCAGTGGCTTTAGGCAGCACGCCTGTTATGCAGTTTATTGAGCAATGACCACCTCCGAAGAAGTGCACTGACAGCTCGCTGGCCTTCTCACCGAACTGTGCAGCCTATTCTTTATTATAGATTAACGTCTCGCCACGCAGATATACATTTATTGTAGGATCGTGAAATGATGTGGCTGACGAACTCGTTAGTCCTGTATTAGTTCTTAGGCCAGCAAATATGGCTCCAAGAGACCCAACATCAAGATCAAGCGATCGCCCATCAACTTTCACCTTTATTATCATCACCTCAGCACCCTTGCACTCGGGGACAACTTGCTGTGGCAATGAAGGTAAAACTCCAGGCGTGGGTGGAGCTACTGCTCCTGCTGATCCGTGATGTAGTCCAGGTCGGCTCGCGTTTCAAATTACGGCCGTGTTCATGTAATCCTACTAAACACAATTTAGTACGCCTGCTTACAGAGCCATTTGTGAGTGAAATTTGACGCAAGCTCCTTCGGCGAGTCGAAGGAATAGCTGGAGTGCGACGCGCTCTTACTTAGAGAAGAAGATGTCATTTTGACTGTGAGGTGCACATAAAACGTGCGACGTTTTCAGACGCGCAAAAACGCAGAATGACTCTTCAGAAAGCAGCAAAATGTCACCGTCGTGCACGAAGCATCTCTTCACAAATGGCATCCAAAAGAAAATAATGTTGTTTTTCATTATTATCACGTAGAAAACGTGGACGCATTTGTGGCACAATATTCTATAGCGGTGGAACATGCCGGTGGAACATGTTCAATTTGGCCCCGTAGACTTCCCGTCATTGTCACAGAAAGTTGTCCCCGAGTATAGTGGCGTAAAAACTGAACAGGGCCGTGCCATCTCCGCCGCATGAGGGGGCGATAAGCTCCTATGCCTTGTTAAACCATACTTTGAGCTTGCCAAGTCGCCCTACGTGCGTGGCCTGTAAGACTTAAGTATATCCTCAGCAAGGTATGCAGCGTCCCAGAGTCGTTACAGAGGTCAGCTCTAGGTTCGCTCGATGGACCATGTTTGCTGCATGAATCTTGTGTTCAATGGCAGTCTGCTTCGCGCCTGCGTGTCTCGAAAACTGTAAGTGCACGTGAAACCAGCAACAACCTACTATCCTTGCACGTGGATTAACGCACACAACGTCAACACTGATTGCGAACAAGTTTTCATACATCGCTATTGTCTAAGCATGCCAGAAGCGTGCCAGCCCTTCCATTCCCTAAAATAAAACATCACCTTTCACGGTTTCTGGTGGCTCAGAAAAACGATAGGGTAGTCAGTCTTAGCCTGCTCGTCCCAACGTGAGACGAGCCCACTGCGCGCCATTGGTGTCTTAAAGGACTATTAATAAAGTTTACTCAACCAACCAATTTATTGACGGATGACAATTTAAAACTTCCAATTAAACTAAAAGTGTCTGAGCAATCTTAAATACTGAAAATGGTTGCGCAGTGCCAATTTCATGCTGTTACTGCTATTGATACAGCTTCGTTTATAAACACACGCAGCAGTTTTTTTTCATATATTTCACTGTGTTATAGCATTACAGAATTGTGCTTCAATGGTTCCAGTTGCCAGAAGGGAAGGGGGGGGGGTAATTGTGATGTCCTGCGCGAGCACAAAGAATTATTTGAATAATCTCGTCTCAGTGCATATAGCGGTTGGATGATGTATTTCCAAGTTTTTTTTTTATCTGTTCAGGCCATCTTATTAGCTTTGAAGGCCCGCAGAAAATGGCGCATCAAGTAATATAGAGGATTACAAAGCTGAAAGAGGAAAAAGGGCAAACAGGCAAGCTCGCGTGCGCGCTCAACTTTGCAGCCACACGGAAATGGCTTTCAGGCTTTTTGCGACGTAATTAGGGGCTTTTAATGATAACTTTACAGCAAATACATCCATGTTCACGAGTGTTATGAATTATCGAGGTGATTCTAGTCAGTTTATGCGAGCGCTCTTCAATACAGAGTGCTAAAAAGGTTTAACAATTTTTTTTTATTTTGAATATATTTGTACTTTCTTTCTTCAAAGACATGCTCAAGCCTCTAGCTATGATGGCTGTTGCTCTTCTTCGAAAGATAGCGCAATAAAAAGGTAGCGGACATGGTACTGACTGCCGCTCGAGCTTCTTAGGTAATAATACAAGACTGATTATTCTTATTGTCACATTTGGGGGCTCTTTCGAATGTACAAGTGAGTCTGAATGGGCTTACTCCGAACAACTATATGCAACACTAACGCTCGGCAAAGACGGGAATAACAAATGGGCTGTTTTATGTGAAATAGCGGGAAAGTTGGTATCCACGAGCGCCATTAAACTATCCTTTGTCAGAATTTTTATTTATTTATTTATTTATTTATTTATTTATTTATTTATTTATTTATTTATTTATTTATTTATTTATTTGGTTGGTTGGTCGGTCGGTCGGTCGGTCAGTCGGTCGGTTTGTTTGTTTGTTTGTTTATTTATTTATTTATTTATTTATTTACAGCACCTACATCTCCTTTGAGGAGCATTAGGTGAAGAGGGGTGGTACATTGATAATAACATTCAAAATACAGATACAGAACGTAATAAATTTCAGAAAAGTGTAGAATGGCGAAAAGCCAGTAACCCTGAGGTAAAGCTCTTCCTGGGCACATCGAGGAGAAACTTTATGCAAGTGCTGACTGTTTTGCATGTGTAATCATGCAAACCACCATTAAACTTCGCAGCGCGATATCTCGGAGCGCAGACGTGCTAACAGAATCGCTCGAAGTAAAACTGTGTATAAACGCGACTGCCTCCAACTTTTCAATACAAACATGCCCGCTTGCTACACTCACTAAAATGTAGTAGTGCAAACTTTGTTGCATCGGACGGAATGAGAGTTAAGGTGTGTGGGTCCCTTAGCCCAAGGCTGCACTGGCCTTTGCAGCTCGCTGGGCTGATGGACCAGAAAACCTTGGCTCTCTTGATGCTTGATCGCAAGCCAGACCTCTCACTGCACCTATTAGGGGTTTCTTCCTAATAAGGGCTTTCGGGTGGCCTGAGTCTTTACATGCACGTTGTTTGGGTGAGGCATGGTAGCTCCTAACACTACGTACATGTATCCGGGTACACGTTGGGTGGATTTTGTTGCGGATTAATAGTTTGGGATACGTGCTAGTTTGTAACGAGCGCCAATTCCTAGACTGCCCGATACCAAGTTTGGGGTGCGGTGGGCTTAATTTCTGCCTCTATTTTCTGTCTGACTCCACGATGTCACGTAAGGTGACTGGAGATTCTTCGAGAGTCGCGATCAGTACCCGGACGGTTATTCTGCGAGCGACACCACCTGCCCTCTCACTACCCTCTATCCACGCATGTGCAGGACACCGAATGACAGCGTGATAGTGTTCAATGCGTGTTCCTGGGATTTTAACAGTCATTTTCAATGCAGCTCCAGTCATGTATTGACAACATGCTGACTGCAACTCCGAAATAACCAGAGCACCCTTGGTCTTGTATTCAGCATCTCGTACGACCAATGCTGCCGACTCTGTCATTCTCACTGATTCACGCGTGGTTGCTGTGATTGTATATACTGGGTTGATTTGTGGCTACGACACTGTATTTGTCTTTAGCTTTTTTGTGCGCATCTGTGTAGACGTCTCGATGGATGGTATCTGAACTGCCTTTGCAATGCTCTGGCCCTGGCCTCTTGTCTGCCTTTTTGATATTCGACACTCATGTTTTGGTGAATTAGAGCAGCCGTTATGTGTTCTCTGACCTCATGGGGTAGAAGGAGTGTTTCTTCACCACAATATTGTGGTCTCAGGGGATATCCTATTTTTTTTGTAGTAAGGCTCTCTGCCTTGCTTTGTTGAGTCTTTTCCACTGCCCATGAATAACTGAGATGGCGTGTTATCCAAATGTGTTACGGATGCTCAGGTCTCCAATTTTTCTCAGTGCTTGTATTCTGTGGCAGGCCCCGCCGCGGTGGTCTAGTGGCTAAGGTACTCGGCTGCTGACCCGCAGGTCGCGGGATCGAATCCCGGCTGCGGCGGCTGCATTTTCGATGGAGGCGCAAATTATGTAGGCCCGTGTGCTCAGATTTGGGTGCACCTTAACGAACCCCAGGTGGTCTAAATTTCCGGAGCCCTCCTCTACGGTGTCTCTCATAATCATATGGTGGTTTTGGAACGTTAAACTCCACTTATCAATCAATGCATTGCATGGCAGTAAGTCAATTATTAAACCTTACTTAGTTTTAAAGTTCTTCCCAGTGCTGAATTCTAAGAAAGAATCAAGCTTAATTTTGAACACCCTGTATACATAGTGTACTGTTGTACCTGCGCCCACATGAAACCTATTCTTCTTAACTCTATTCACAACGACGCCGACACATTGATTTGATTGATATGTGAGGTTTAACGTCCCGAAACTACTATATGATTATGAGAGACGCCGTAGTGGAGGGATCCGGAAATTTAGACCACCTGGGGTTCTTTAACGTGCACCCAAATCTGAGCACACGGGCCTACAACATTTCCGCCTCCATCGGAAATGCAGCCGCCGCAGCCGGGATTCGAACGCGCGCCCTGCGGGTCAGCAGCTGAGTACCTTAGCCACTAGACCACCGCGGCGGGGCACCGACACATTCATCATTGAGTATTACTTGTAGCCAGTATGATCATTCCTTAGCCCAACACTTGGCTAGCGTCACTTTCCTATTTTCAGTGACGGCAGATATATAGGCACTTTTAGGTGTTTCCAGGATTCAAGGGGTCTCTTTCAGTTAGGTCTTCATTAGCTATCCACTGATTTGAACTTAGCTTGCGTTAGCGCGGCACATATGGGAATGAAGGGGAAACACAACAGAGACGTCTAGAAAGGTAGGCGCTAAATGACCAACCGTTTATTTCGTGCCCTTGACATCCATTTTATACATGCGTAAAAAACTCTCATCTTGCACGTGGTGTCATTCCAAGAAACGTCATTTCTTTATCCGTCAGTGCGATTGATGGTGAACTCACACACAATTTGCTATTTCTGCTATAGCTTCAGCTTCTTTGATTTCACGTGTCAGTTGATTGCGAGACCGGCCGAAAGCTAAATACATAGATAATCAACTTGCCCGAGCCACAACAGCTTTCAACTATCCACGGGGTTGACTTAACTTTTAAGAGCGGAGCTGTTTAAGCTCGAGTTTTATTCAGTGGTGTTCGCAACAGTTTGTCGAGCCATGACGTCACCTAACGCCGCCTAGCAACGCGTTACAGACACGAAGTGACGAGAGAAGACAAGTGGAGAAGATGAGGAGATGAAATAAATAAAACAAAATTTAAAAACTTAGAGAGTCGGGATTCGAACCTGGGGAACCTAGGTTCGAAGGCGAGCTCGGCTATCCAGGAAAAACTTGGCTACTCAGGCACGCTACCAGAACAAGTATTTATGGGAACCATAGAAAAGTCACAATGGGCCAGATGATGAAAAAGAATCGAGACAAAGAAAGAAAAAAGAAACAGAGAGAGATAAAGAAGCACAGAGAAACAAATAGTCAGAGGAGGTAGGAAATGGACAGACCCAGATAGAGATAAGATACAAAAGAGCAATAATCAACTTGGCTTTACTAGGCTGAACTTGCATTTGACACTATAACTGCCCCTATCTATGCTGCAAAAGTGCGAACTATTGTATTGCGAAGATTCGAACTTTCTTTATTGAGCTTGCAAAAAATAAACGTATGTCATACCCTCGTATGTCAGCTAGTGAAGTCTGTAGGCTGTATCTAGTTTGGTTTATTTTACCTTTGTTCGCAACGTTTGCTCTTCTTCACAATGCGAACGCTAATGGCGGTTCGTCACCCCAGTAACCACAAGAGAACACAATTACAGACTCTTTTCCTGTGGTCGCGAAACACCGAGAGACATTTGCATACCAAATTGTGGAAAACTTCAGCCGCCCATGTCGCGCCTCTTTCGCCATTCTGAATAAACCTCACCCGCGGCCTGCTCTGTCCATCTAACTTGCTCTCTCGGTGCTACAGCCCTGCCTGGAAGCGCTCTTATATAAATAACTTGTCCATAGAAATAGCTCATTTCATTCAGACTTCTGCCTAATTCGCACCTTTAGGGAAGCTCTGGAAGAACTTCGCAATTTTTTTTTTTCAACCGTTATTCTAGGCTACGGAAATCGCAGCGGTGGGCGCGCAGCAGCATTCTTCCATCCCCCCCCCGCAGCTTTGATCTTTGGTTTGTACCCATACACAAGAATGATTTCTGACCCGTGATTACGTTATTGGCGATAATGAAAATTAGCTCCAAGATAAGCGGAGATAATTGTAACATCCTAATAAAACGGCGTTATAAATATGCTCATGGTGTCGTACCTTGATTTTTCTTTGTCCTTGCCGAGGACCATGTGAGTGCTTGCAAAGCAATGCTTATTTGTAGTACGGTATTCTAGCTCTCTCTCTCTCTCTCTCTCTCTCTCTCTCTGTCATTATACCTGAAACGCACTATCTTAATGTTATTAATTTAAAAGCACTTGTGTAAGAGCTAGTCAAGTCATTTGCTTGAGTAATTTATTCAATACATTACAAAACACACCAACAATCTTTTTTGATATCTTTTTCACGCTCGGTGAACGTTTGCCCCAGCGTAACAGGGCTATGTTCTCATCTACCTGTCTTACCATCACCATTCATCTCTCTTTCGCTCCCTTGTTTGCCCTTCCCAGTGTGAAGTAGCAGGTCAGAGCGAACTATTGTTTCAGCTGACCTCTCTGCCTTTCTGTGAATAAATTCTCGCTCTCTCTCTTGTCAATGCTTATAGTGGGCCGACATTTCTTTCCATTTATTTTTACCCGCATTTCTTGCAAAGGTTGCAAATGGTTAACTTGGCTATCATACAGACTACTTGCCGCGTTTCTCCATCATCGGACCTGTACAATGCTGCTAGACAGCGCTCGTCCTGTGTCCTTTTTCCGCGTGTTTTCCTGCCTCGTCTTTCAGTTGTACACACGTCATTTTCTTTCTGCAACTATTGCCGAGGTAAAGTGTCATCATCATCATCATCATCATCAGCCTGTCTACGTCCACTGCAGGACAAAGGCCTCTCCCATGTTCCGCCAGTTAAACCGGTCCTGTGCTTGCTGTTGCCAATTTATACCCGCAAACTTCTTAATCTCATCTGCCCACCTAACCTTCTGTCTCCCCCTACCCCGCTTCCCTTCTCTGGGAATCCAGTTGGTGACCCTTAATGACCAGCGGTTATCCTGTCTACGTGCTACATGCCCGGCCCATGTCCATTTCCTCTTTTTTATTGCAGCTATGATATCCTTAACTCCCGTTTGTCCCCTAATCCACTCTGCTCTCTTCTTGTCTCTTAAGGTTACACCTACCATTTTTCTTTCCATTGCTCGCTGCGTCGTCCTCAATTTAAGTTGAACCCTCTTTGTGAGTCTCCAGGTTTCTGCTCCGTAGCTAAGTACCGGCAAGATACAGCTGTTATATACCTTCCTCTTGAGGGACAGTGTCAATCTACTTGTCATAATTTGAGAGTGCCTGCCGAATGTGCTCCACCCCATTCTTATTCTTCTAGTTACTTCAATCTCGTGGTTAGGCTCTGCGGTTATTACCTGCCCTAAATAGACATAGTCTTTTACAACTTCAAGTGCACTATTACCTATCGCAAAGCGCTGCTCCTTTCCGAGGTTGTTGTACATTACTTTCGTTTTCTGCAGATTAATTTTAAGACCCACCTTTCTGCTCTCTTTGTCTAACTCCGTAATCATGAGTTGCAATTCGTCCCCTGAGTTACTCAGCAATGCAATGTCATCGGCGAAGCGCAGGTTACTGAGGTACTCTCCATTAACTCTTATCCCTAACTGTTCCCGTTCTAGGCTTCTGAAAACGTCCTGTAAGCACGCAGTGAATAGCATTGGGGAGATTGTGTCCCCCTGCCTTACACCCTTCTTTATTGGTATTCTGTTGCTTCTTTTATGAAGCACTATGGTAGCAGTTGGTCCCCTGTAGATTTCTTCCAGAATGTTTATATATATTTCATCTACGCCCTGATTCCGCAGTGTCTGCATGACGGCTGATATTTCTACTGAATCAAACGCCTTCTCGTAATCTATGAAGGCTATGTATAGTGGTTGGTTATACTCTGAGCATTTCTCTATTACCTGATTGATAGTATGAATGTGGTCAATTGTTGAGTAGCCTGTTCTAAATCCTGCTTGTTCCTTTGGTTGATTGAATTCTAATGTTTTCTTTACTCTGCTAGCAATTACCTTTGTAAATAGCTTGTATACTACAGAGAGCAAGCTGATCGGCCTGTAATTCTTCAAGTCCTTGTCATCTCTTTTCTTATGTATTAAGATGATGTTAGCGTTCTTCCAAGACTCTGGTACTTTTCCCGTCAGGAGACACCTCGTAAATAGAGTGGCTAGTTTTTCTAACACAATCTGTCCTCCATCTTTCAGCAGATCTGATGTTACCCGATCCTCACCAGCAGCTTTGCCTATGTGCATGCTCTCCAAAGCTTTTCTGACTTCTTCTATTATTACCGGTGGGGTGTCGTCTGGGTTACTACTAGTTCTTATAGTATTAAGGTCGTGGTTGTCTCGGCTACTGTACAGATCTCTGTAAAAATCCTCCGCTATTTTAACTATCCTATCCATATTGGTAGTTAATTTGCCTTCTTTGTCCCTTAGTGCATACATCCGCCTTTTGCCTATCCCAAGTTTCCTCTTCACTGCTTTGACGCTTCCTCCATTTTTCAGAGCGTGCTCAATTCTCTCCATGTTATACCTTCTTACATCGCATACTTTACGTCTATTAATCAGCTTCGAAAGCTCTGCCAGTTCTATTTTGTCTGTTGTACTTGACACTTTCATGATTTGACGCTTCTTAATTAGGTTCTTCGTTTCCTGGGAAAGCTTGCCGGTGTCCTGTCTAGCTACCCTGCCTCCAACTTCCACTGCACACTCCGTGATGATACTCGTCAGATTATCATTCATTGTATCTACGCTAAGGTTGGTTTCCTCGCTAAGAGCAGAGTACCTGTTCTGCAGTGACACTCTGAATTCCTGTACTTTTCCTCTCAGTGCTAGCTCATTGATTTGCTTCTTGCGTATCAGTTTCTGTCGTTCCTTCTTCAAGTCTAGGCGGATTCGAGCCCGTACCATTCTATGGTCACTGCATCTTACCTTGCCAACCACTTCCACATCCTGCACGACTCCTGGGTGTGCAGTCATTATAAAGTCTATTTCGTTCTTATTTACGCCATTAGGGCTCCTCCATGTCCACTTGCGGTTTTCTCGTTTTCGGTAGAAGGTATTCAAAATACGCAGATTATTGCGTTCTGCGAATTCTACTAGTAGCTCTCCTCTGGCGTTTCTAGTGCCGATGCCATAATCTCCTACTGCCTGGTCTCCAGCCTGCTTCTTCCCTACCTTTGCATTAAAGTCGCCCATTACTATAGTATACTGTGTTTTCACCTTACTCATTGCCGATTCCACGTCTTCATAGAAGCTTTCAACTGAAGCGTCATCATGGCTGGATGTAGGCGCGTAAGCCTGTACTACCTTCATTTTGTATATTTTATTCAGTTTAATTACAATGCCTACCAACCTTTCATTAATGCTATAGTAATCCTCTATGTTGCCAGCTATGTTTCTGTGAATTAGGAACCCTACTCCCAGTTCTCTTCTGTCTGCCAAGCCCCGATAGCAAATGACGTGCCCATTCTGTAGCACAGTATAGGCCTCATCTGTCCTCCTAACCTCACTCAGCCCTATTATATCCCATTTAATGCCTTCTAGCTCCTCGAATAATACAGCTAGACTTCCCTCACTAGATAACGTTCTAACGTTAAACGTTGCTAAGTTCAAGTTCCAATGGTGGCCTGTCCGTATCCAGAGATTCCTAGCACCCTCTGCTGCTTTGCAGATCTGACCGCCGCCGTGGTCAGTTGCTCCGCAGCTGGTGGGAACTGAGGGCCGTGAGTTAATTGACGAATGCCTACGGGAGGGGGTGGCCAGATACTGCACCAGGGTGGCCAATCCTTCTCTGGTGAGATCATCGGTGCGTACCGGCTTTAAGCCGGTACGATCAGACAGTAGTGGGAATGCTCCATGCATGTCTTCCTTATTGTTGTTCAGCAGCGTTGGCGGCCACCCACCATGGAGCCCAACGAGGGGACGCTACAAGGTTACAAATGCTGAAACCTGCAGACGCCAGCCGTACAACGCCACTATAACCCAATGCGCCTAGATCAAGGTAGGCTATTTGCACAGGGTTAACCCTAGCCGCCAGGAAGTTTGGAAGTAAATGGAAGAGAGTAGAAGACAGGACAGATAAATAGTAAGAGATAAAGACAAAGATGTAGGGAGATAGAGATAGGAAAAGGCGACTGCCGATTCCCCTGGGTGGGTCAGCTCAGGGGTGCCGTCTACGTGAAGCCGGGGCCAAAGGGGTGTGTTGCCTCTGCCGGGGGGCCTTAACGGTCCAATCACCCAGCGTCGGCTCAACCCCCAGGATCCCCTTTTCCTCGGACACGGCAAAGCCACGCACGGCTAGGCGTGGGAGGGAGTCGAAACTCCCCCGTTAGCTCGGGTTCGTGGTGTCGCTACACACCAAACGCCTACTTGCGCAGGCGCCCCTGCGGTGCCCCCACGACCGCATTTCTTATTTTTTCAGAAAAACCTTGGCAAGACAAATTATGACCTATCATGCCATTCGAGTTTTCTCAAGTCAAGTTCCCGCGTGTTACAACAGCGCTTGAAAAATACTGTAAAACAGGGATGTTCGAATTTTTTTATTGCATTTTTTTCACAAGATTCTTCCTTACCCTTACTGCCCTTTTTTCAAAGGAGAATCTAATCCAGTCATAATTAGGTGCACTTCAGCAACAGAGACTTGCAATCTTCCAGTGGTTTGGTTTCAGAGCCACAAGTGACGTGCACAACTCGCAGCACTTTACACTGAAGTGAGTCACTATAAAATGTCAGAAACTCACAGTCGATCCCGAATACACTAAATTCGAAGAGGATTCCGAAATAGTTCGATATATCAATTATTCGAAATACAATATATGCATAATAAGGTCTAAATTAAAGCATTTCAGGCTTCAGCATGTATAGAACTATATATAACCAACTTCCACACTTTACTACCATTCTCTCAAATAACAATGTCACAAGGTTTGCCCTTAACAATAACTTTCTACTGCCAAAAGTTCGCACCAATTATGGCAAACAAACCATTCATTTTTCTGGAATTTCTTTTTGGAATAGTTTACCTTCCGACATTAAAGTATGCCGTTCCCTGAAGGTAATTAAATCGAAGTTAAAAAATCATATCATGTCAACTAACTAGCCTGTTTTGCTGTTTCTTAATTGATTCCTGTTCATTGTGAGTTGCGTTCTGTAATCACTTGTCATTGAAGTTAGCGCGTTATTCTTGCTTCTAAATTGTTTCTGTGACATTACAAGGGTATATTCTTACTTTATTTGTTTCAATTGCCTTTTACTGTAGCTCTGTCTCCCTGCTATGTACATCACAATCATTCTCAATTCTACATTGTACAAGAGGTCCCCTTGCAGTCTCTGACTATGGGACCTCTTTCTGTATATCATGCACATGTATTCTTCTTCATTTAGCACAATAAAACCTTCTGTTCTGTATGCCAAGGTTTTTTCACGGAGCTGGCATTTTGCACATAACTTTTTTTCAAATTGTATTACAATGAAGTGCTCACCTGTCTTACTTTGAAATCGGTCAGCCGCAGCAATTGCGCACATAAATTGACCATTTTTCCAATCAAGAGGTGTTTTGTAAAATCAGGCACCAATTTTGAGAAAATGCATTAGGTAGCACTGTTGCCTTTCCAACAGAATTTTTCCGTGCTATGTCTCAACGTTGCTTCACACTATGGAAGCACACAATGTATTTCTGTGATGAAACAAGCATGCCGTACAACACTGAAGCATGATATAAAACTAAGCAATATGCAGCACACTTTCTGAGAACAAAAGTGACAACTGACTAGCTGTAGCTGGTTCTCGTTAGCACTAGAACCAGTATACAAGTCATGCAATATCAACAAACCCACATTGCTACTCTTGTTCACAGCAGCTGAGCTGGAAAATCCATGCATGCCTCAACCATTTATTTGCACAATGCTCTGAACTGCCCACCTATTATAAGTGCCACAATAAAAACACATTGGCGGTAATGGCATGCTTGCACTCACGAGTAAAAATAAAAATCAGTTACATTGATTCAATGTGAAAATTGGGGAACTTGAGCAAAGTGGTGCTTTCATGAAGTGATCTCAACGCTTATATACAAAACTAAATGCAACAAGCACAGTTGTTCCTGTTCTAATCTATGAAACATATCTTCTCGTGCATTTTTTATGTTTATGGCCTGCACATCTCGCAAGACAAGCTGATGCACAAGTTACATTTAATGCGAGTGCAGACTGTAATGTGTCGACGCAGTGTTACCACGAGGGCAAATGCCAGGTTTCTCGATTAAACAATGATTAGAGATGTAACGTCCGAAAGACAAATCTAGGGCTGGATAAATGTTTTTTTTCTGCTCCATTCCTGCAATATGGAAACCAGCATGTATGCAGACAATGCAACGTGGGGCATGTGCCTAGTTGACAAGATAGCGATAGTAGGCAAAGTAAACTACTGTCTTACACAAGCTTTTTGGCCTGAAGTTCTGTCGGGGTCATCACTGAAGTCTCCAACTAATACAGCATCTGACACACAAGAAATTTTCTCACGCAAGGTGCGCAATGACTGGCAGCCGAGCAATGCTAACTCAGCTTGAATCTTGAAAGGAAAGTTACTTTCCTTTCAAGGTAAGGAAAGTTACTTTCCTTTCAAGGTAAAGTGTCGTGCTAACTAAACGTTAAATATCCATTTGAAGGCCAGATTATTTTACTCACGCACCCGCGTTTAGAGCAGTTAAAAATAGTCTTTACCACAGTTATCACCCGTTGGTGCGACCAGCAAAGTGTTTGCATGTTTGGTTACGCCAAAGCTGGTGGCGAACAAACAATAGAGGTAAGCTAGCGATAAGGACGGGCCGGACGCTATCGTCATGGTTCACTCCACATGACCCGCATCGCGCCTCCTGGCCTCAAAGATGGCTGCTCGCTATACAAGCAATGAATATCCTGGTCTATAAACAGATGAAAGCGTATAAAATACATGTAGTTTTTTTCCAGGGGAGCCTGTTCAAACACTGTTAATATCCGGCTCTCACAGTTAAACGTATGATGGTGTTGTACTTTTGACAACAAGCTATGCATGGCATACTTGTAGCCTAGTTGTCGTGTTTATCGTATGACCGGAGCTATTAGCGACTAAAACTAAACGCTCTCCACCTAGTGGCCGCGCCTGGAAATGGCGCTAACAGTGTCAACTGTGAAAGGAGATATATTACCACCATGCGTGCGTTGAGAACCGGACGCATAGTTTGTTTGTTTTTTATTCTCGCATTGTCACACGCATGAGCCCGAAAAAGAAGAAAGCGGTGTCCAAAGACCATTGAAGTGGGTCGCAATGCGTGGCATCGTGGTGGAAAGATGACAACGTATCGTTCTATCACTTCCTGATGGATGCAGACAACGCACGATGGAGAACGGCACAATCAGAAACTGAAGCATTGGAAAGAAGGTGACAGACACTATATATGTATAGGTAGTTTGTTCTAATCAATTCGCTCGTGATGACTCAATTCTGCCAGGTGAGTACGCCATTATTCAGTTCATGTGCATTCTTATCAAAACTCGGCCTTCTTCAAGCGCGGAGTATAGTTTCGTTTATATAAGCAAGCTCTTTAGAAAACTTGTTGCGTTACGAGTGGGACTTTTTATTCGCATATGCTTGTTTTTTCTTCAAGTCGCAGCCCACCTATTCTCAAATTAAGCTGCTGCAATCCTTCCCCCGAAATTTCTTTATTTCGCATGTGCGTATGTACACGCCCACAAACGCGCAAACTAGGGTCGCGCGTGCGTAGCGTGCATGTATGTATGTATGTGTGTTCGTGCACACACACACACACACAAACACACACACACACACACACACATATATATATATATATATATATATATATATATATATATATATATATATATATATTGTCACATTCTTTCCTCAAGCTTTGCTATCACCCGTTACACTGTAAGTAATTCTCAGCTCCAATTTTGCCTACAGTGTTGAATAAGTTTCAGGACTGTAGTATATCATACTGTTATGATGATGTGCACTACGCAAACGATACAGATTATTCTGGAATCTATGAGGCCGCTAGCGTTAACACTGCAATATTATACGGCACATTTATAAATGCTGACGCGCTTCACTACTTGTGAGTTGATTGATGGCCGCTATCAGTGCCAGTGTGTATCGCTGTAATCTGATTTTCTGCTCACAGGCCACAAATAGGCCAAAAAAGCCCCTCCACGGTGGTCTAGTGGCTAAGGTATACTCGGCTGCCGACTCGCAGGTCACGAGATCTAATCCCAGCTGCGGCGGCTGCATTTTCGATGGAGGCGTAAATGTTGCAGGCCTATGTGCTCATATTTGGGTGCACGCTTAAGAACCCCAGGTGGTTGATATTTCTGAAGCCCTCCACTACGGCGTCTCTCATAATCATATGGTGATTTTGGGACGTTAAACCCGACATACCTATTTAAATAGGCCGAAAAACACTTTCATCGGCGAACTACAGTCTGCTCCCTTCCTCAACGCCATGACCACGCGTGACAATATCATGTCCGTGCATTGATAGCGTGCGTAATGTGCTCGCATATATTTGCTTTGAACATCAACTACTGCCAACATGAATACGCGAGTGTTCAGAAGCACACGACCTTATTCATCAGAAACTATGTAACGTGATCGCGAACGAACTAAAAAGAAGCGCTCTTGTTACAATCAAAAGTACTATTTGCTTCATCTGAAGATACGCTGGCGCTCTGTTCTATAATGAATTAAACGGCATGCGCATTTAGCTTTTGACGGCAAAACGGCACTCAGCGGTATATATGCAGTCAGCAGCACGAGTCGCTGCGTAGGTACCTCGAAAACCGATAAGGCTTTGCATGTAGCAGTGTAGCAACGCAGTGCAAAAGTGCTAGCACCCTTCCGAGATACCCGTACGCATGAGCAATTGCCTACTTCAACCTGGGACTCACTAGACAGGTTCTTCAAACTGAAGGAAATCGGATGCGGTTCACCGAAGAGGCTCAATTTTTGCGCGTACAGCGTCGCGATTTCTGATGTTCGCCAAATAAAATCCTTTATGCTGATGAAAATGAGGCGATCCGCGGCCAACTACCTTTTGGCTTTGGCAAAGCAACATGATCCGACACCAAAATCAGGAAACTTCAGCACAGCACTAAGCGAAAGATCCGCGTTGACCCTGTTAAGCGCATCTATCTTCGTTTTTTTTACCATTGTTGCCAGCACACGGAGCATTTTCTGGAGTTGAAAACTCAAGACCGCGAAAAGAAACTACAGACAACGAGCGCAATCCCACTTATGTTGAGAGTACCTCGAAAGGGATTTGTGTAGCTTAACTTGTCATTAACGTATACGTGCAGTAACCTATTGTTCTACGTCATCGTGTAGAAGAGCATAACATATTTTTTTCAGCGTGAGTACAAGAGGTAACGAAGCTTGCAATACATATTCTGAAAACTGTCTCATTCGTAACTATCGCTTCAGTTTTAAATAACGCAATGAGCACGTGTACAAAATATTGCAGTATTATAAACTTGTAACTCTTGATCGGGTGGCACGACTATGCAGCTGACACAGACAGGCGATTCCAAATCCTAGAGAGCGCGATGGCGGAGTTTCTGATGGCTATCACAAGCGTGAGAGTCACGTGACTATGACGTCATTGGTAGAGAGGCACTTTGCTGTTGACTCTGGTTCTATCAGTAGAAATAATAGCATAACAGTGAAAAGCGCGGGTCGCCCTTGGCGTAATTTACTGGGTGTAAAGTAGCATTAGCAAACAACTGCCATTGGTGAAACAGCGATGCTTACGCAACGCCAGACAAAACCTTCCTTTTGTTCAGTCTTTATGGTGGTGGTATGGCGTCATGCATGACGTTTCCGCTCAGGTCACGTGACTGCCCGCATACGACGGTGACCGAAAGCTCAAAAGGATACAGTGCTGTAATTTTAAGTGTGGTCTGTTCAAACACAATCTTTTTAAGTTAACAGGTAGGACTGGTAACTTCAAATCTAGGGCTCCCCGCTGTGGTGGTCTGGTGGCTAAGGTTTTCGGTTGCTGACCCGCTGATCGAGGGATCGAATTCTGGCTGCGGTGGCTAAACTTTTGATGGAGGCGAAAATGCTGGAGGCTTATGTGCCTAGATTTGGGTTCACGTCAAACTTCAGGTGGTCTAAATTTCCGGAGCCCTTCACTGAAAATCGTGCGCGCGCGCGCGCATGTGTGTGTGTGTGTGTGTGTGTGTGTGTGTGTGTGTGTGTGTGTGTGTGTGTGTGTGTGTGTGTGTGTGTGTGTCAGTAATTTTCTATGCCAACAACCAAGAACCAAGTGGTAAGGTTTCGAATAAGTATTGTGATGAAATCTCTCCATCTAGCACCTTATTTTGGACAACAATATTTACACGTTATTGACTTATAACTTCACAAATAGGTGCCTGTTTCTTAAGACGTTCCTTCAAGATGCCTGAAAAGAAAATTCGAATAAAAGCTTGCCTGTCGCCATGCTGCGTACATCACTGCGACAAGTTTCAGTGAAAATCGGCAGTCGAAAGAAATGGTGGTAAAACGAACGCTTCGAGAAGAATAGGGGCTTCCATCAGGACAGCCAGTGCTCCGCCACATGGGAACACTAGAAAACACAATATGACGAGATGAAGCACTTCGTCCTATTTTGTCTTCTTTCACTGCGTTAATTCACTGTGCAAACTTTTTCGGAACAGATCTTTACCAGCAGGCCCACTCGAACATGCTAAAAGCGAATACGACGTTTCCGATACCGACTCGCGAATATCTCTGCTGTTCCAAAAAAGAGCCTCCCTGTCTCTCCACCACGCCTTCCGCAACAGTGTGTATTGGTTCATACTTGTTTACGACTGCTTCAGGCTGTTCACATTTAAATTTGCAAACGCGACACCAAAACTTTATTGCGTAAATATTTTTTACATCCCTCACACTATTTTAACGCCATTCTATTTGTGCACGATTAGTATTTTTATTACGCCTTCGTGCTTATGTATCGTGAATACCAGTATTTTTTATATACCGCCTTCGTACTGTTATCGATTCATTTTAAATTAAATGGGAGCTTCTATTCACCACTTGTCAGTGAAAAGAGATGGAATCAATTTATTGATTTAGTGAATGTGCAGGCGCCTCTGTACACCCGAATAGTAGCAACAAAAAATAATACCAAGAGACAAATATACGCAAGACGGAGAAGAAATTGGTTTCATCCGCTTGATCACGCTTAATCCTTGTAATAATTTGATTGAAAATTTCAAGAATATGCTAATTCTTAACGCAGAACGCTTGAATAGTTAGAAAATTAGGCACATTAAACATCTTATGCACTTGTGCTAAATAAAAAAGAACGTCTCAAAAAATTATTGAAAGAAAAGGCAATGTTAAAAAAACATTGTCTGATGTCTGTACCGCGTTCTTTGAAAGCGGACAAAAAAAATGTTGTCGGAACCAACGCTTCGACAAATGGGACAATATATTGCTCGGAGCAATAACTTACGAATCATTTTTGTGTACGCCTAGCTCACTCTTGCCAACCTCCAAAGGAGAAGCACTGAAGCCTGCGTGATGAGAACAGTAACTGAAGTCTGACTCATCAAAACCGATGAAGTGTAAGAAAAGTACACTTGTAATTACTGCTGTGTTCATTTGATAAATGGAGAGGCAGACGGTGAACGGAAAGGTTTTCGGGATAAGGGCAGATGCCAATCTCGTGTACGTGGCATTATGAAAGAAAAAAAAAGAAAACACTGACAAAAACGTCTAAGTTCTGCTCGAGAAAGTGCCAAACTTCCGATAAATAGAATTTATTTCACGTATTTTGGAACAATTGGCTGTATTACTGGTGGATTGTCAGCGCGTGATGGCAGCACGCAAACAGTGATATCACATTCTCGGAGGCGTATGCAAGGTAGACAGGTTCTTGTCCTCCTTTTTCCCTTTTCCCCTCTCCTATTATCCCACTCTTGCCCTTCCACAAAAGCGCTGGTGCTTTATCCCAGCAGGCTGCATTGTTCGCTGCTGGTGCTTGTTCGTATGAATTTCGGGAACCGTAGTGGGAGCTGAAACCATTGAGAAAAGCGGGCGACGGCTTGCATTGTTGGTACGCGTGTGTAATGTGTGTCGTAACGGCACCAATTATCACCTCCTCTAGTTTACAGCGCGGTCGCTAGACGCGGCAGGTTGAGAAAAACGCATTAAATTCGTTATTTTTATTTAGTGTCTGCCTGAAGTGAAGCTTCTGTCTATCGATTTCAACACCTAGTTTTCCAATTTCGCCGAGAATCTTGGCAGCAAAACTTTTGTTCATTATTTCTTCAAAAAAGAAACTGGTGATAGTTTAAGGGGCAAGGCAAGAAGAATGGAGCCCGCTTATGCTCACCGCAATTATTAACATAGCACTGAGCATCAGTGCTATGTTAAACTTAGTTTCACGATAGGTAATTATAAAACAAGAGTCTTTGTAAGGTCGCGTAAAGCCTACTTAGCTTTAAATTTCAGAACTAGGCTAAATAACTATAAAAAGAACACGAAACAAAAAGTTGAAAACCTCAACAATTGGTGGTTCTACTTGAGTCTTCAATACAGAAATAGATTGTAGAGCTTCATTTGAAACAATCATACTTCTTGGTTGGTGTGAACTTGGGAACACGAGTCACTCATGAGGATTTCAGTAAGGTGATGAATGAGGATAGTTGGTTCACGTCGAGGTCTTGAATATGCGCCACTTCAAACAACGCATATTCAAGGTTTGTTTTCCATTTGATTCAACGCATAAAAATGCTATTACGTGTGGGTTCTCTTAGAGAGAACTGAAATTACATTGCAGTGTATATAGCTTAGGTTAATGTGAGGTATAGCTCTCATTCTCCTCTTCTCTCGATGGGCATAGGGAAGTGTGCGACGCATGTAGATAAAAACTTGAGGAAAGAAGTTGCACTCCCGATGACAACACGCCATCATGACGAAAAATTGGCTCAAGCGACATTTCTTATTCACTACTTCTCATGACCGCAAGTCTCAATGTTCTCCACGGATGCTCTTTTTTCACGTCAGTTTCACTCACCCTGGGAAAGCTGTCGAATGTGAATGGTGAATATATATATATATATATATATATATATATATATATATATATATATATATATATATATATATATATATATATATATATATATATATATATATATATATATATATATATATATAAGACTTGCTTGCACGTCCGTCTCGCACAAGAGCTTGTTTAATGAAACTTTCTCGACACAGCTACGTCACTGCGGAGACGGAGTACAAACTATCAACTTGCAACGTGTACACAGGATAAATTATTAAACCGCGTGATGCCAGAACCACATCAATTTCGTGCTAATTGTCTAAACGTCTTTCATATACCGACTGCATGTTTTAATACTGGAATACCAATAATAACATAACAATGATTTATATAGGTCCAACATCAAAAGTATGATTCATGTTGTAGAGAAAAGGACAAGCCGCTGTGCCCATGGTGAAGTCCACCTTTCGAACTCTTCTTTATTGCTAGCAGTGATCTAATTCTCTGATGATGATAACATCGCTCCTTGTCTTCTACACAATTTGCAACATCCTCCGTACCCCCACAGTGGCGCCTAACGACAAAGAAAACTGAACGTTCACATCAGTTCTGAGTACAAAATGTTCGTCAGTATTAATAAGAGTGTCATATCAGTCCTAGTGCAGTGCAATCCCTGTCTTTTTCCTGCCCTTAACCTTCCAGTGGTTTTTTCAGCTGTTCTGCCACGTTCGTGCTCAAACTTCCTCTTTCTGATCTTCTATGCTCTTAAAGTCTCCTTGGCAAACACTACAAACAAAACGTTGCCACCTGGCCTCGCAAATCTTCTAAAGAACTTCATAGCGAAGTTACCTCAGGCAGGCAAGTACACAGCTTGTGGTCTTACGGGCATACCTTGGATGATCTGGGTTCAGCATATTCGAAGTTGTCATCGTTAGCGCAGTTGACACCTGCACTTAATGTTCTTGCGCCTTCTAAAGGCTGGGTCTACAGGACTGCTATCACAGCAAGAATTTGTACTGGCCTCACGAGTTTCCAAGGTGTCATTGACAAGAAAATGTTGCGATGGGTGGACATATACAGTTGGCTATAGTCGGTGGGTTTTGAGTGTTTTCCTGTCTATGTGCACATCCATGCAATGCGCTTATTCGCGCGTCCGGTGTGCAGCATGGCGTTTCCCGTCAACGTTTTCCCACGGTAAACTTAACAATTCATATAAACAAATATGACAGGTATTTATGTATAAGCATCATTTAAGAGGTCTGATAGCGGTAAGATACCTTTGACAGAGGCGATGTAGTCTAATTCAATTGTTGTTAGACAAAAACTACCGCATAAAGAACATAAAATTGGTTTTCAAAATTATGTTCTTACTTCGCTTCCTGACATTCTGTCCCCACTTTCCGAAGGCAGAGGCCACGAGTTTCTACGATAAGAATTGTCGGACCTCGCAGCTTTCGCATGCTGAATCAGGCCTTGTGGTTGAACTTACACTCTTTTTGTGAAGTGTATCTCCTTTACGGCTCTGTTGTAATAAGTGGCCTCTTTTTTCTTCTATTTTGATGATATTACGATTTTCAAGAACTTAGTAGATCCCTAAAAACACCTATCATTTGCTAATTTAATAAACGAGGATTCGGTTTTGCGCATTGGTTAACTTCCATACTGAATATTGGCCGAGTACGCTACAACCACTCCACGCTGACAGATCGCGGCGTGTCTTTGCTCTGCCAAGATGGAGCGTAACATCGCAGTTTTGTGCACCGCAGGTGACATGCGGCAAGCTAGCCAGTCGACGGGTGCAGTGCTTTCCAGCGCCGGACGCGTTCAACCCATGCGAGGACGTTATGGGCAACATGGTGCTGCGCGTAGCCGTCTGGTTCGTGGTCGTTGCCGCGGTGTTCGGAAACCTGGCTGTGCTGTTGGTGCTTCTCAGCGGCCGTCTCACCGTCTCCAAGTTCTTGATGTGCAACCTCGCCTTCGCCGACCTCTGCATGGGCGCCTACCTGCTGCTCATCGCCGCCGAGGACCTGCATACGCGCGGCCGGTACTTCAGCCACGCCATTCTCTGGCAGCATGGTACGCTCGAACGGCCGGTCGGGAGGCGCGCCTTCAAACCGGCCAGGGACGTATACATCGACGACGCCATTAAACTGCTGACGGCACGCGTGCTTGCAGTTACCACGCGACCACTATCCTGCTTTCTAAGCGCAACTCAAATGTGCGTGGTAAATGTCGCTTTCTAAAACTCACCCCCGCTCTCCGTCACTGCTCACTGAAACAAATATTGACGGCACACCATTTCTTCCACTATCGCACGTTTTTCTCAACATGTCATCACTATTCCTTCAGCAGTGTAGCAGCGTGGCACCAAACGTAATCGCTTCTTTATGATGGCTGCCTCCCTGTGTTCTGAAAACATCAAAACAGTAAGCATTGGCTAAAGTTCTGCTTTGTAGACGAAAGAGCGTAAAGTCTTCGAACTTTTTTCGCGCTGAGCATGACTCCTCTGATGCTGGATACTCGAGCTCGGTCACGCAGCCACGTTTCAGCCAGCGCCACATAGGAAAGTTAAAACCGTTTCGGTGTCTAGTTTCAGTATGCAGCAGGCAACTCCCATTTCTGCGCCAAGGCATAAAAGGCAGCTCAGAATAAACAACCGACACGTAAATAATTCACAAGTCTGCATAACAATAGAAAAGCTGCGTTCCACTTAGCTAATAGAGCAACAACCTCTGTTTCGTTATCACGAAACGAAACTGCTACCCCAGTGTAACCAATACGTTGGGAAACAACGAGAAAATAGCCCAGTCGCCGGCCTTTTTACTCAGAAATAGCGTCCTTGGGCCCTTAGTATCGAAAAAATTTAGGTTCCTATTTCTGTTAAACTCGCTGCTTATATCGCACTCTTGATGCTAGAATTTTTATTCATAAAGGCACTGACTAAACCATTGTTAGTGGTAATCGTAGTGCACTATACGTGTACGTGTTTTAGTGCCATGTGCTCATTCACTTTCACTTTACGCTTTGTTGAACGCAGGCGCCGGATGCAAAGTAGCTGGATTCCTCACAGTGTTCGCCTCTGAACTGTCAATCTACACACTCACGGTGATCACCCTGGAGCGCTGGTACGCCATCACGTACGCCGTTCACCTGAACAGGAGGCTACGACTGCGCACCGCCGCGCGCATCATGGCGTGCGGCTGGGGCTACGCGCTGCTCGCGGCCTCCCTGCCCCTCTTGGGCATCAGCAGCTACAGCAAGACGTCCATATGCCTGCCCATGGAGAACAGCACGGTGGTAGACTTTCTATACCTTCTCACCCTCCTATCAATGAACGGCTTTGCTTTCTTGCTCATATGCGCCTGCTACGCAAAAATGTATCTGGCCATATCGGGCCAGCGACCACGCTCCCACTGTGGCAGCAAGGACACGTCGGTGGCCAAGCGCATGGCTATGCTGGTATTCACCGACTTCGCCTGCTGGGCTCCCATTGCTTTTTTCGGCCTGACAGCCGTGGCCGGCTACCCGCTTATTGACGTTCCCAAGTCCAAGATTCTTCTCGTGTTCTTCTACCCCCTCAACTCGTGCGCCAACCCGTTTCTCTACGCCATCCTGACCAAACAGTACCGGCGCGACCTGTCCGCGCTGCTGTCTACGCGGGGCCCTTGTACGCGCCGCATGCTCAAGTACACCTCGTCCTGGCATACGACGCCCACCAACCGCCTGCTGCGTAACAAGGATAACAGTAGCACATCGCGCCAGACCACCGAGCTTTCGAACCGCACACAGAAGGGCTCACCGCACCCGATCAAAAACAACTTCACCAAACTGGGAGTGCACGAGGAGTTTCTGAGACGCCAGAGCCTGCTGTGCGAGCACATGGACACACCCATTTGACTGAGGTCGATGGCAGAGCCCGCGCACTCGTCGTGCAGCCGCAACTGGGCTACTGGCCACCACCGACCAGAACTTTTCGGCAAGGTGCCGTCTTGTTTCACGGTAGACTCTTTTTTCGAGACGCCGAGCGCTGACAGCGACACTACGGAAACCACGCAAATAAGAACCTCATCGAGGTCTTGGCACAGAACGATGTAAACAATGGATGCTGTCTCAACATTGCTTCGGATCATCTGCCAAAGAAAAAAAGCAGCTTTTCGACTGCCACATTGCGATCTAATGCACGTCCGTATAGTTTACAGCTGTGAAAGAAAAACGAAAGTTGAGTATAGTCAACATTTATGGGTTCGTGAATAGCGAGTGCCCTAAACTGTGGCTACCATTACTACCCCACGAAACATCGTTAAACACCACTTACACTGACGAAGTCGCCTTAGTGTTCGGAAGGTACTTGACTCATGATACTCTGTTTAGTAAGCTTCAGCCATAAGCTAAGGCAACGAACGCGACGAGCGAACGAGCTGAGATTGTTCGGCACTAACATTCCACTCACGTTGCCCATCTGTACAGTTGGTCAAAATCAAAGCGTGATTGGAATTGCAGTTCACGATGTATGGTTACCAGGTATGGCTACCATGATGTATGGCTACCAAAGATGTCAGCAAACTTTCCTTCAGTGGAGAGGTCATTGTTGGTGCAATGTTCACCTGGACGCTGACTGGCCTCCCAAATTTTTATGTACAGGTGCCATAGAGCAGTATAGTGCCCAAAACAGTTTACAAGTATGTTTGACAGTTCATGTTTGGTACTTGAAGTGTGCCTCGAAATATATCGCGCCACCGATTCCGAATAACGTTCGCTTAAGTTCCGTTGTCAACGCTGGCTTCTCCACAATCAGTTACATAGTGAGGAGAAACCTGCTTGCACACATTTCTCTCATTAAGGGCTTGAATAGAGGGACCATGTAATGAGTATTTTTCGCAGGTCACGTTTCTAGGTCCACAATCAGTCAGTCAGTGCTGAAAACTGAATCACCTAGTTTCCAAGGCCAGTGCCAACTGATGCCACCATCATTACCTAGAGCACTAACAATGCCTAATACGCCGTGCATAAGCCCTAGGCGCACGTCACTCCATATGAACGCCCGTATTGAGAGCTGTAGCATTTATTAATGGGGTAGAGATATTTGGCTTTGGGACCTGTCGTATTGATGAGGCAATATACACAAATACCTTTCAATATGAACGCCAGCATGGCAACGCATGCGTGACGCAAGAAAGGTGTGCAAAAGAGTTCTAGTTTTTCATGTATCTGGTTCTCCACTGCCCAAAATTGACCTTAAGCTTTGCAAATGCTTCACCACATCCAGTACCAATCTTTCACCTCATTCGAATCTCCAATGGTTTTTTTTTTCTCGTGGCCAGGCTTGCGAGCTGTGAGCTTTCATGTTCGGATGAACGCGTCAAGTGTTGCACCAATGGAAATAAAGTCTCACTTCTGCAGCATTCCTCATCAACAACGAGAACAAATCATCGTTGTCTTCATCTCGCGAAATGTCCACCCCAAGCATAATGAGGGTAGAGGACGGGCCAGGGCAAAGTCTGTAGTACAAAGGGCTCAAGACATGCCGGGGACTGCTCCTTCGTCGATGCGGCCCGATATCCCGAGGGGAAGGCGTATTCAGCAGTGAGCATCAACCACGAGGGTTGTATCACCAACTCGACAATGGTCCGGACGACGGTGGCTGAAATAGCAGAGCAAGTGGCAATTGCGTTGGCCTTGCTGGGTAATAGGAGGTCCAGAATTTACAGCGACTCGAGATCAGCGGTCCGAGCATTTTTCAAGAGAACAATATTGGAACTATCTTTGGGAAATCTTCCCGACAAAGACATCAAGCCACACACGCTTGTTTGGTTCCCAGCTCATATATGCGACGCATTGAAGGAGCCCCGCCCAATCTCAACGAGTGAGCCCACATATCTGCGCGAGGACTAGTAAACCACGTAGCTATTGAAGGGCGCGGCGCTGATGCTTTGAAGAACCTAAAGTTACTGTATATATGCTACTTTTACCTTAAAGGTAAAGGTTACTGTATATGCTACCTTACAGGTAGCATACGCATTAACTCTAGGAGAACCGTGACCCTTCCACTTCGTATAAAGAAATGACATAATATTTCTACATGGCGCAGAGACAATACCCTCCACCGCACAGAAAACTAAGCAGACCTCAGGCTATGACACTCAGGCTTATTCAGGCCGGGGCGTACCCTAATACCGCGCTATTGAACAAAACTTATCCCAAAATACAGCCAACTAATACATGTTCCTACTGCAACGATATAGCTACGTTGGAACATATGCTCTGGCGGTGCCCCGCATTGCGCTGTGGGGAAGTCATCACGCCGTCCAAATGGGAGGGTGCTATTGCAAGCTCCGGGTTTGAACAATAGCTATGGGCAGTCCACTGGGCCCGCGACGCAGCAGAGAGACTTGATTTTTCTGTTCCAACGTGGGAGCAGCCTGCAACGTGCTAAAGCACGTTCCGAAGGACCAAATAAAGTTCATTCATTCATCCATCCATTCACCAGTACAGGAACCATATCGGGCGCGATCTGCCGATTTTTCTTCCCACTTGAACCTTTACACCATACTGAATCGCAAGATTTATACTTTATTTAAGTGGGACGATCAATAAGATTTTTTTGTTCACCATGAAGATATCTTAACATAGATTTTACGACACAGTTAGCGTAAATTATCGATTGTTAATACAAAGAACGATAGAGTGTAGTGCTCTTTGAGAAAGTTCAAATATATCGGAGGTTTCTGATAAGTTTCGGTCCTCCTATACTTGCCCATTTTTTTCCAACATTTTTTTTCGTTCTCAATAATGTTCAACAGTTAGTAGAAGCGTGAGTTGTTTTTTTGCCTGTAGTTTATATATAACTCGTCTAGCACTGGCTCTGTTTGCACCTCCTCGTATACCTCTTCCTCTCTTCTCCGACATCGTCCAATCTCCCGAAGCCGTGTATATAGTTGGGGAAAGGTTTATCGTGCGTTTGCTTTGTTATTCCCCAGTTGTAGCAAGGCAGAGAATGCGTTATAACCGTACCAGCGGCTAGGCGTCGACGCACGCTAGGCCCGCCTGGCTTTCATCGCAGTACACTGCGTGCTGCAGCGACGCATGCGCCAAATGGTGACCTTGGCTCGGTGACGCGGTCCGCACGAACACGTGAAAGAAAAGCTGACCCCGTGCATCCCGTACACAAGCCGTGCTGCGCCAGCATCCGACGTCACACATTTCAGCCCAGCCACAGGCCACTGAGGCTAAAGTGTTTCTGTTGTACCTCGTCGTAGTCCGCTGTTGTGCCCCGTGTGGACCGACGGATGTCGCCTACGATGTTTCTGCTGAATTGTAATGTATTATTTATATACTCTGTACTGTACATATTCAAGTATTTGAGAGCAGCACAGGGCGGTGATGGTGATGCTGTAAGGCCACGTTGAACTACAATTAAACACTATATACGTCTGTTCTCTAAGCCCTTGCGAATAGTACAAGAGAAAGGCATTGTTGCGAGAAGTTTTTATGTGCCAAGTTTGTGCTTGTTCGCTTGTAAAAGAAAGCACAGGAAGATTGTGCGGAGTGTGAACACGCTTGTTTTTTTTCTACCATTTTTTGTTTTGTTTTTTTGATGTTTTGCTGTTGTTATTTTTGCGAACTCGTCCGTAAGCTTATTCGTTTTGTCACCAGAGAAGGAAAAAATAATTCCTGCGTAAATCTCGAGTACGACCTGATAAGTTCGGTTTTTAGCACATGGGCCTCTCACAGCGTATGAAGTTTCTCATTTTGTACCCAGTTATTGAAAGTTGTCTTCGATTGTGCACACGAAAACAAAAAGGCATCCAGATTGAAACTTCAAATCATCTGTTCAGTAAAACCTTTCTGCTCCACTTGTTCGAAGTAAATGAACAAACAAGAGCAAAAAAATTGCCCGCAGCTTCCCTCGGGGGAACACTGAGGAGGATGCGGAGCATATAATTGGTTAACGGGGTGTTAAAGTGCGACTTACTTGGGTCGATGGCTAAATTGGTTAACGTGGTTGTGAAATGGGGTGTTAAATTGCGACTTACTTGGGTCGATGGCTAAATTGGTTAACGTGGTTGTAGGAGGGGGTGTTAAATGAGTGAACACGTATACACGTATGCGAAAGGGCGGCGCTGGTCGAAGGGACGTCGATCATTGTGTTTGTGGATTCGTTGGAATTCATTTCACCGCGACCTTGGACGTCGACGCGCCGTACAAACCAACCGACGAGCGGCAACTGAGCGAGCGAGCGCCGACCTTGAGTATATATACAGCGCGACGGCGCATGCACTGTCAGCTGTCGAATGTTCGAGAAGGGGGAGAAGCGCAACGGCGCATGCGCGCGCGTCAGCTGCCGATGTTCTCGAAGTGCGACGGCGCATGCGCGCGCGTCAGCTGCCGATGTTCTCGAAGCGTGACGGCACATGCGCGCTACATTATACAGCTAGCGAATGTTCGTGAAGAGGAGAAGCGCACGCGGTGTGTAGAGGAGGAGGGGTGCACAGATGGTGGAGGAGTGAAGCGCGCGCGGTGTGTAGAGGAGGAAGGGATGCACAGATGGTGGAAGAAGGAGGAGGAAGCTTGCGGACGGCGCCGCACTACAAGCCTCGAGTATTAGATGCTCCGCATCTAAAACACGCTTTCCTTTGTGTGACATGGACACTGAATGAAGGCCCACTAACTGCCACACCCGCCACATTAACCACCTTGCGCTTTTTTTCCGACACTAATATTTACTACTCTACGCCCCGAATTCGAAAAGAGAAAGCTTGACACTCACCGCATGTAGAAAAGCGAGGCACAAAGCTATGACGTCGAAGCAAAGTTAGCGAACAACACGCAGATATATTTTGTTAGCCATGCTGAGATTTTGTTAACGTAAAGGCCTGCTCCTAAATATCAGAATCAAGTAGACATGATATGCGCAAGTGTGAGGCACTTCAACCTTTTACATCAAGGTAAACAAAGCAAAAAGGAGAGCACTTGTGACAGGCAAGTTACGACATTCATTAAAACGAAAGTGGGCAAACCAGTCTCGGTGAGCCAGGCATCCGTCCACACAAAAAAGACGCATGTGATATTTTGACCAAATTATCACTGCACAAACAATAATAATAATAATAATAATAATAATAATAATTGGGATTTTACGTCCCAAAACCATCAGATGATTATGAGAGACGCCATAGTGGAGGGCACCAGAAATTATGACTACCTAGTGTTCCTCAACGTGCACGGACATCGGACAGTGTACACGGGCCTCTACCATTTCGCCTCCATCGAAATGCGACTGCCGCGGCCGGGATCGAACCCGCTACCTTCGGGTCAGCATCCGAGCACCCTAGCCACTGTTCCATGGAGGCGGACTACACTAACTAGGTCGTCACTTAGGATAAGACCAATTTTACTTCTCGGCACTGTCTCTGCAATTGCGCTGAAAAGTAACACAATACGCTGTGCGGGCACAAAAAAACTCCTCTTTCCAGCAAATCGGAGTCTCTATAGCGCGGACAGGACCCGCAAACACGCTGTTTTTTTTTATTTCGCCGGGTTGGGTCACTGTGCCAAAGCTGGGAATCCAGTGCCTCGCCTCTTCATCAAAAGTGGAACGCCTAATGTGTGTAATTCGCAAACTTACAAACATTACAACGACCAAAGGAAAACGTTTGACGGACACCTGAAAAAGAATTATGGAAGTTCAATTATACAGAGTTCTCCCTCTCGAATGCGCAGGCGGTACCTGAAAAATGAATCTCGAGACAGACAGCCATGGAGATTTTCTCAAGGAAACTTGCTACTACTTGAATAGTGCGCTGAAAGCACTAAAACGAGGCATAAATTTGCAAATAGTGAATATTACATTTTTCTTTCACTCTTTACCTATAAATGTCATTACGAAAACTTTACATTGGTTACAAGGTATGCACTGAACAAATATGAACATGTTGGCACCCTTCAAAGGAGTGTGCTAAAAATAACTAAAAAATGCACCGGATGTCTCATTTTACCCCAGCCTGAAAGCAAAACTATACAAAGCGGGGGGAAAACTGAGGCAGTGAGAAAAAAAATTCATCATTTCAGATTTCTCAGTAGAAGTACCTGAAATTCCCTCCATGGGCCCCCACGCAATCCTCATGATCCTCCTTGCAATCAACGCAATGAATCCAGACAGGACCCAGCGCTTTTCTTTTTTGTTCCGGAAATAGCAGATCAAGCACCTTCAGTCTTTCTTTGTGCTAATGGCGTCTTTTGTTGAACGCTTGCATTTCACTGGATTATTCAATGATTGGAGACTAGATATGTTCTGACCCATCTTCCTCGCCTATTTTTGCCATTTTGATGCAGAAATGCATGGGCATTACGGGGCTTTTTTACTTCGTCAGCCGGACTTTGTGAGGCGATTGATTTCGAATTTCTTATCGCTTGTTATTTTTAAAATTTCGGTATGAAGAAAATCTTACTAAAACACAATTCCTATACGTGGTTGTGAACGACTTCACTCGGAGACTTTTTCATTTTTTTTTTCATGCGGCTTTTGAGAGCCTCTTTGGGAACTCGGAACAAACTCGATGTGGGTCAAATTGAGTGAGTCGTCTTTTCAACGGCAGTCGGTGTTTTTCATGCCCTTTCCCCCCTTCGAAGTTAGATATAATATTTTCTTGAACGTCCTGATCCTCAAAAACAGCAAAATATAACATCCTTAGTGAGAGTAAATAGTTCACTTAATAAAACACACTCTAAGACATTTCGGGGTGCTTTTGTCGCATTTCGCCCCTCCCACATGCCTGAATCCACAAAAAATTTCCACTTTGGCCCCATGTAGCAAATGAACCAAACTTTTGGTGGCATGTAGCTAGCAGTATAAAGTAAAAAAACAAATACGTAAGTTGTACTAACGTCGGACTAGCTTCATGCACGGATCTAAAAATTTGGCCGAGCAAAATTTCGCCCCTTCTTGAGTGGTTACGAACCCACGGATACCAGCCGCGTGATTTTTGTAACGCAAACACTGCGAGCAAGGCCAAACTTTTACACATAAAAATCTAGACAACTACCAGCACCTATCGATCAAATTGAGAAACAAGGAAAAGTACTTTTTGTACTAGTTACAGAAGTTAGCAAAGCCAAAATGGCGTGTTTCACCACACGTCTCATTTTACCGCACCCTACTCCAATTACTGAACACGCCGGCTCGGCCTTACTAATTTCGTCTGTCCTTACTTCCCAGTGCACACTGTGGGACTTACCTTAGGGCAGCAATCATGTTCATACATATCGCCGATTGTGCCACTGAGAATAATTTTTAAAAAATGTCAGTCTAACAGCCGCGTTGTTCTTTAAAGATACGTTTTTTTTATTTTATTTGCCAAAATGTTCGCATTAATATTTCAGTTAAATGAGTGAAAAATCCGGCCATTTGCGCAATCATTACATTGCGACAACTCGTCCTGCTCGAGGCATATTAGCTACATAAGCTTCATAATTCCATTCACGCTATACTGACGATGCTCGCCCCTCGAAGTTTTTGCTTCTAGGTGGCTTTTTTTTGCGCTCATCAAGAAGCGAGCAATAGCAGCAGGGCAGCCACCTCGAGGTTATCAAAATTCTCAAAATCGGCAACGCCATAGAAGAACTGGCAGAAGAAAAACTGTTGTCTAGCTGTGCTCACGGCAGACCTAAAACGGAGTTGAGTTTCTCCAGGGTTCAGTAGTTGGGCGTCAACACACTCATTATTGACGTAGTGTCCAGGTTTCGGTCATTACTGTGATCATGCCGCCACTCAACAGGGGCCACAAAACTTTTGGATAGTTCCTAGAAACATTTTGAACTCGGGAGATAACCGCTCTGAACTACTGCAATTAGAACAGCGACATATCAAAAAAATGTCTAGTAGAACGGTCAAATGTAGCTATAACAATCACTACATCGAAGTTAAAAAAAAACAGCCTGCGAGTGTTCTAAGAACACAACTTAGTGCTGCCGGGAAATTGTCAGGTCGTACACTTGGTCTGAAAAACGTGGCGTGCAATCAGCCCTACTTCTAAGCAAATTATCTTGTACAACAGCAATCTTCAGTTTGCCTATTCGTTTAGAGTACTTATTGCCACGTGCACAACGAGTATTACATTGAACGTTAACCATTATTAGTCATACATTTTAGGCACATCCACACAGAAATACAAAAAAGCACATGTAAGTTTCAACTCCTAATGTGGCAATATTGCCAATTTTAATAGCAGGTAAGCCTCAATAAGGTCCTCAATAATGTCATTTCATATTTACAGTTTTTATATAAACATCATAAATAACGTCTAATTTTGAATTATTCGCGATTTGTTTATAGGTTTTTCTGTAACACTTGTACCTTTCATAAGAAACCCGAACATTTTTTTTGTTTCTAATGGGTGCACAAAATAACATAATGAATCATCAAACTAAAAAATATTGTACAATAACAGATAAAATGTGATGTTCTGCATAAATTTTATTAAGGTAACTTCGTATCTATAAAGGTCAATCTCTAACGAGCATCGCCCCTTAGGTATAGATCAGGAACTTTCATCAATCCCTGATGGAAGTTATGCCTAAACTCTACTTATTACCTTTACTAAGTGATTGAAAAATGAGAGTGGACAATCGCACAATATGTAAAGCATAGATGCGGAAATGTATGCCCGTGTGCTCAGATTTGGGTGCACGTTAAATAATCCCAGGTGGTCAAAATTTCCGGAGCCCTCCACTAGGCGTCTCTCATAATCATATGGTGGTTTTGGAACGTTAAACCCCACTCATCAATCACAATATGTAAGGCTGTATTCGTGTTTGGTAACGCAAGAAATGTTGTTCCAATGATAGGAATGAAAGTTTGGCAAGGAATTACGAAATACAAGAAAGCTACGCGCAGTTTAAAGAGAGAGGTGGAGTGCTTATGCAGTCCACGCCAAGGCTGGGAGTTTTTCAAAGCTCGAATAGGTAATTTAGTGAGTGACTGATAATTGGAGCGTAATAAAGAGAGCAACAAACTTGTCTTCTTATATCGCGCTGACAAATTAGGTATCTCTTAATACTTGAGATCTGACGCCAACCAAATCACGCGCATAACTACGCTGCTTCACAGGAATCAATTTGTGAGCAGTGCTTACAATATTGTCATTATTTCGTCGACCACATTTTATGTGTTAAGAAATATTTGAATAAGCATATTGCAAAAATATTTACTTTCAACTTAAAACTTCACAAGATTACAAGGGTTTGCAGCTTATTTCATTGTAGTTTTTAAATATGGACTTCCATAAGTACAGCAAAGCAAAACGATGCGAAGTGAGAAAATAAATCAGAAAACCGGACACTTCACAAGATTACAAGTGCTCCTGTTTTAATTTGCTGGAACATATTGGAAATTCAGCTTGAGCAGTATACCAGGATAAAAAATGAGAACGACAATGGAAAATATTTCAACCGTGCAACAGGACATATATTGGTATTTAAAGTGCGTAAGCAGACAAGAAACAATACACAGAGTTAAACAGGTGAGCGCTCGTCTATGTAACTCTGTATCCTTTCTCGTCTGTTTACGCGCTTTAAATACCAGTATGTTCAAGTACAAACTAACCCAAGTTTTAGTGCTTCTAAGGATACACATATACACTGTATTTCGTATACCGTTTAACGCACGCTGCAACCATGATATTAAAGATAGGGAACGTGTGGTGGCTTATCCGTGATAACTCCCCGTCACACACGGCCGAATCGAGGCAGTAAAAGCAACGCCCAGAAAGTTCCGATTCCGACTCGACGACGTAAGCAGCTGACTAAAGTGCCGAGCGCTCGCAGTGCAGGTGGCCCCGATGCAGACGGACCCTTAGTAGTGACACAAAAATCACTCTCTCTACTTGTTTCAGCCTCGTTTCTTTCGTACCAAATCATATTTAATCCTTGATATAAACATTAAAACAGATATTAGACAGGCATAACTTTACGACCCTAGCAATTACTGCCCCTATAAAACGAGATATTTTGTTTTGTTCATACGACATGCAAGCAGTCAAGTGCACGTGCAGAAGTTTCAAGAAAAGCAATCACTCGTGTGCTCATAAAAGTTACCTCACATACTTTGCAGCGCCGAAAATTACCTGATATTACCCCTGATAGCCTATTTAACAAATCCTCAATATATGTTCAAAAAGTCGTGAAACGCACGGCTCTCCATAGTAGAGCTTATACGTGAGTGGATAATCAGTACCTTTCGAAAAAGTACCAAGTAAATGTTTTTACAGTATATGCGACGTAAGGTGCAGGAGCACGCAAAAACACAAGGGCATGACGCACATGTTCTTAAAATTTCCCCTTCGGTTCATTCCTGTGTTCGAAATTGTTTCACGGGTGCCTAATACGAAACTTCAAAGCGTGTGCCTCTTCGGTGATTCGCACATTCCGTCTGTCCCCCTTTGATGGCCTCAAGGAAATTAAGTTGATGGCACACGTGGACACTGAAGAGGTGGCCACGTTTATATGTAAGAGGCGAACATAAGGCCTTTCATTGAGATTTACCGAGACTTGCGAGCGTGATTTGATTAATTTAGTGGATAAATCAAACCAAACTATAAAAACCGATAGGGGAATACTGAACATTACCTAATCGGCGAGTTCGGTGAGCGGGAAGGCTGCTGTGTACAAGTGCCAATCCGTAAAGAATTGGATATGACCGGTGTATTTAACTTCTTTCTCAGTTATTTTGTAGTGACATGTTTAACGTGGAAGCTGGATCTTTGAAGGTAGTGTTGTTTGACGTGAAATTATTAGTTAACAATAAATAATTACCTAAGGAAAAAAACATACTCCTTCGCTTTATCAAAAATTTGAAGGGGCTTTTTTTACATATTTTGTAAATGGCACTGTTTTGATTCGTGGGAATACTTGCTTCAAAAATGCCGATCGAGCGAGCTCTGTTCGGCTTCGGTAAAATGTCCACTGTGGCTTTACGCTCATAATCATTTGCCCTGATGCAGCATTTTTTTCATGTTTCGTACACTGATATTTCGTGTCATTGATATAACATATATCCTGTACATAAAAGCGTGTATATTTTTGCTGTTAGTGTGCACTTAAAGAGCGCCTGTACTATACTCCTAATCAACTGCACCTCGTAAATTCCGTGCAGTGGTACACCCTGTATAAATGTTCTGAATGCTCAACCACGGGAGGGAAAAACGTTCACGAGCATGCGGTTTGCAGAAATGCTTGCGGGAGAATCACACTAAGAAACCTCATGACATGCATGGAGAGATGTCCCCGTCGTATACAGACATCACAACGTTACCTGCAGACCTCACGTGTGCGTCACGGTCAGCGTTTCCACACGACTGCACGGATGCTATGAGGTGGAGCATTTGAAAGCCTGCGCTTTGATGAAAAGAGAAAAGTACAGTGTTCAGCGCATTTTTGTTGTGCTAAATAAGCGAGCAAACTGTCACCGTAGATGCGGCTTGCGTGCGGCTCACGAGCACGCCGTTGCTGAACCAGAGAACAGTAGCTTACATCATACATTCGCTTTTGCCGAGCCTGCGCTAGCTTGAGTAGTAACTATCGGGTATTGCTCAGGTTCTGTTTGAACCACTCCTGTTCAGCCTTGTAAATACTCAGGTGCCGGAGAGTCTTTTGGCGCTCTTAAATTTACGACGTGCAAGCGCCAGGGCAACTGGGGGGAATTTTAAAATGCTGCTTCCCCAGAGCCGGAACGTCGGTGGAGAAAAATTGTTAGTTCAAGTAATTCGACAACATAAAGCGCCTTGAAATATATTTTCTCCTGAGAGTTGTATGTACAGAATCGCTGAACGGTATTTATGTTTGTTTTTACGCGCAGTGCACGACTATTGAAAATGAATTATGACAACATGTCGCTTCTGTCACCGTGAAATGTTTACTGGGTGTGTAAAACGAATGACAAGAGATACTACGTATTTTCCGAACTTTCGCACGCCTCTAGTTTCCAATTGACATTGCAACATGTACTGTAGTGTACCCAATCAACATAGCGTTGGGCAATTTCACTGGCTGCATGCAAAATTTGGCTGAGATTAAGCGTGTTTGCGAAGCCGTATGACCTTTTGACGCAGACCAAGCTTTTTCACGAGAAATTTATTTTTATTTCACTTTCTTTTACTCTGACAGTGCTGTTGTCAAGTAAAAACTACCCCTCCCAAACAGTGAATGACTGTGTGGTGTTCTTTTCTCTTTTTTCTGTAGCGGTTTCTTGCCATTTCCGAATTATGTATAATCAGAATACTTGCAATAAAGTATGTATGACATTTGTGAGCTAAGCGGTGGATGTCTTATGTGTATTTGAAAGTACTTTATCGGGGGGAGAAAAACTTGAGCATGCCTGAGCTTCACCTCAACAGTGAAACGCGATAAGGTTGTCGGGCCTACGACTGACATACATCCTCCTGAAAGAATTGTGTTCACAGAAGAGCCATTGCTGAGGGTACAGAATACTCAACCAGGTGACAGGCGCAAGGTATGTCATTCCAGCCGCCAATGGCATCTGTAGCCCAGATTGCGTTCGAGTCTAGCTCGAACCCAGACTTTGCATTCATCTAGATTCTTCGCTTACGGACAAGGCCGCCGTTACCGACACTACATTTTCTGCAACACGAGACATTTACCACTATTGCGTTAACATCTCATATTTTGGCTGCAGAAACTGTCTGTCTCGCCACATGCCGAGAGACCTAAATAAGTTTTAACGTTTTCAATGCAATTCAGTGCACAGTGGCGTAACATCAAACTTTATATACATACTTTATTGGATTTCATTGAGAAACACAGCCCACCACAAATCACAAATTACAATGCAAACGCAATTTGAAAAGCATTACTTGTGCTTGTTGGCTCTCCATCAATTTAGGGTGCAAGTGGGACGGCCTGGGCGACGAACTGGAAAGAAAAAGAAATAGTTGGACAGCGGTCGTATTGCTATCATTGTCTAATTTTTACTCACACTGCAAGCGTTTTTACAAGAAAGTATTATGTATCATATAGCAGGGTTTTTCAATTAGTGTTCCTAAGCCTTGGGGTGCCCTGGCCATTGAGTACGCACACAAGTGCTTGCTCAGTAAAGCCGCCTTTCTATACAGAAACGAAACGCGCAAACGTTTTCGTCGATTTCAAGATGTAAACTACCCACGATCGCAATCGAGTTTCTTTTTTTTTCGAATAGAATACCAAAAAACCTTGCAAAATATAAACTTTGATGCAAGATATTTACTAGTTAAAAGTCTCTACAATACGAAGTAGACAATAGATTCGTGCGCCAACTGAAACTGTAGCTGAGCGCTGCGCCTGCTTTATAAGCAACACTGCAACACTGCCTGAAAAGCTGTCCGCGACCTCCCGAGGATCGCGCTCACCCCCTACAAAGCTTGGGTCACACAGCATGGCCGTAAACCTGAGATTTGTCAGTGCACTTTAGCTTCGGCCACTTTTTGTTTTGTCCTGGAAACACGCTTTTATATTTTAACTCTTGATAATGCCGCACAGAGTACTTGTGCAGCAAAAATAGAAACCAAAAAACCCGGCGCCTTACTTCTACAAGACATGTCCCCCGCAAACGTCCATTTGCGGGGAACACCATCCATTTCTTTTGCCGTGGAAGATTTTCTGCCACTTTCTATAGAGGACGTCGACGGCAGCAACATTCTATTCAAAATTACGACGCTGAAGAGTTCAACCCGTTGAAACCAAATCACGCTTTCATCAAATGTTAATGCACACCACAACCTCGTTCCGAGTTCAATTCAGCAAATTTTTCGTGCATGGCAAGAATAACAAGACCATTTATGTAAGTACATGCGTGTGTATAAACACACACAAAAAAATTAAAAATTCTGCGACGAGAGAGGGGTATTACGTCTTCCATCTGCCCCCCCCCCCCTTACGTGGATCACATGCCCCTTGAAATACTACGTAAGCAACGGCGCACCACCAAGCATGCTACTGCAAATTTTCCCTAAAAAAAAGGGGGGGGGGGGGGAGTGATGCCACTGGGACCTTATCAGAACCATATATTACAGACTTTACATTTAAACATGTCTGGTTTTAACAAAATGACTACCTTTTTTAGACACATTTTTACGTAATATTAAAAAGCGCCAAAAACACCTCGACGCTCTAGCGACAATTGATTGTCGTGTCAAAAACATCCGAAGATGGCTGAAATATGGCATTCAGCCTTTGATCGAGCGAAACCAAACGTGCAAAATGTAAGCGCACGCTCTACTTCGACATTTGTTCTCAACAAAGCTACATTGGAAACCATATTGGGCGTATGGTAATGCGGCTGTTGCCCACGTAAACTATATTACTATGGCTTTCAATGTCTCATTTAAAAATTAATGAGTAGAAACCAACGAAAACGCAATGTGGTATACCGGTTGTCTAAACATGAATTAATGAATGCATGCCCCACACAGGCTAGCCGACGTTTCGATAGGTGGGCTTATCTTCGCTTAAGGCATCTCATCATCCTTGGTTTGCTACTCTTGAAATGGTTGGTCAGTGACGTCACATCACTGACCATTCATGTGAAAACTGGGGTCTCGCGGGCATGGCGAAGAAATTACAGAAAACAGTGGCCCAACATCTTAATGTGGCAGCACACAGCTTCGAGCTCACACCAGTCACACTTACGGTCACCGAGAGATTGAATGTGTAGAGTCTTATCTGATTCACAACTTTAGTACACTACAGCAAATAGGTATAAACGTTTCAAAAGGAGCTCAATGATCTACCCAGTATAGAAATACCAAACAACTAGTAAAGCTTAAATGAACAATAAATAGGATGAACTAGTTTTCGCGCAATAGTAAATTACTCTTTCGCGATACTAAACACACCACCCTTCCTACAAAAAACACATGAGAAGAAATTGTGGGTGCCAACGTTCCCATTAAGTTCTCGCACCTGTCGTCCTGACGTCCCAGATTTTGACGGCGTCCACTATATAGGCCTGCGTAGTCCCTAACTGTTAAAAATTAAGTACACTGCCTTCGGAGGGAAGCCAAGACGTATGGTCCAGCTTTAAAAAATTTCGTTGCACCAACGTGGTGAACCTTAAGTACAGTGATGTCTCCATCAAATATCTTGAGGGAAAACTTCAGACATTTGACATTGATTTTGTCGCGTATTATTCAAAATAGGGTGAATTTGAAGAAACTAAAGTTTTCGTAGCATAATTTGCATAATTTTTCAGTCTAAACTAGTTTATTGTTTCCGTTTAGTGTTTCTCTAAGCTTTTTTTCTAAGAATAACAAACCGCTTTCACCATAAATTTTCTAAGTGCAGTTGCTGGTCGTGTATTTTCTGGAGAAATATAATGACGCGGCTTTCCTACCAGAAGCCCAGCCGATTCATGATTCTTTCTACATCAATCCACCCCTCAACCATCACCCACAACCTCAACCCACCCTACCCCGATTATACCCTGTTGACGTGAGCAAAGCCCGTATACAACCCGGATACTTATGCCTCCGTCACCTTGTTTTTTATGTTTTTGTGTTTTTTACCAATCTTCCACCGTTCGAATCAGCAACTACTCAATATCTGCCTAATGTTCCTTTTTTCTCTGATAAAGATTGACAACGCCGAGTTCTTCGAAGCATACATAAATTTACGTACATCGGTGTTCTTACATTTAATCCACATAAAAATGTTGCCCGCGTAGTCTGCAATCAAGCCTACATCCTCAAGCTTTGCAGCAAAACACCTAAGCCATTAAGCGACTAAAAAAGATTTTGTGCTTTCTTTAAAACTACAAGAGAGAGAGATGGTATGAAGAAAGGCAGGCAAGTTAACTGGAAAGCAAGTATCTACTTTGCTACTTTGCACTGAGGAAGGGGAGATAAAAAGTAAGGAAGAATAAATCAGAGAGAGGAATGGAAGCGAAAACACACACACACACACACACACACACACACACACACACACACACACACACACACACACTGTAATGTCACAATCATTCGAAGAGACTGGTCGCTCGCAGAAACTTCAAGAAGGCCTTTGTCACTTTTCGGCGTGAAGCTCGTCCTTTCCGGCATTCCAAAACTGATTTTTCGGGAAGCAGCTGATCGTCAAGGCGGGCAAACACTGCTGACAGTGACTGCCTCTGACAGCTGTACTGAAGGCACTGACACAATATATGTTTGATGGTTTCGTCAGCGCCGCAATGGTCACACCCAGCACTGTCTGTTCTTCCAATGCGGCAAGAAAAGGTGTTTGTATAAGACACCCAACAATGCGCCAGAAAAACGAGCTGCTTCCACGTGGCTCGCATGTTGGGCGCACTCGTTCGCCAGGTTTCTCCAGGTTCGCCTCCAGTGCCATGACAAAAATTTGGCTCCATGGCTCACTTTCATGAACAAATCTTTTTCTTTAAGGGTCCCAGCTTGACTGGCTTGTCACCAGGATTTTTCGGCTAGCTTCAATCGTCACTTCTGACGATCTTTGGTCTCAGCACTTGTTGATGGTTCTGCAACTATTCAAGAATTGTTCAGCAACAGACAACACACGACAAAAGCAAGTGCCCTTAGTCAATCGACAGAACATTAGACACCATACAGCATAATATATTCCTAGCTATGTGTCTATCAAAATTTTGTTCCCTCTACATCAAGAGGCGAATGTGGGACACAAAGCTTTTAAAATGAGAGCTGAAAATTTAGTGCAACAAACGCAATAAAATAGAATACACAATGAGTTGGTCCCTTGAGATCACTCGAGACGGAAGTGCTCAGATAAGGCCAAAATGAGCATAAAATTTTGCCCCGAGTCGCCAGCGAAAGACCGAAATGATAGCCGAAGAAAGTACTGACTGAAACGCATGGCTCAATGCATCTGCGTAATTGTATAGCTTTCCTTTTTTTATAACGAACGTCTAAACTGTGCTGTTGAAGCATCATGCTTCAGATCAGTGACTGGCCACTTCTAGTCGATATGTTATTCAACCAGCTTTAAGGTAGTGGTCCGTTTTCACCACAAACTTCGAAGCGGATACATAACAGGCCAGTACGAGGCAGGCACATTCCTTTTCAAAGGTAATGTATGCCTCTTCCCTCAAACTCAGTTTTCGGTTTAAATATTTTCGTTACCAGCGCTATCTTCCTGTCACAATATAGCTCCCATGCCACGATTACTCGCGTCGCATTGAATTACAAAGCCCTTAGAACACCTGAGTGTCATTATAACGAGCTTTTCACGTAAGCCCTGTTTCAGCTTGCAAAACGCATTCTGTTTTTCCGAGTTCCACGCCACTTTAACTTGCTCGGACTTTCGAAATGCATCAGTTAGAGGGCTGGCAGTGGCAGAGTAGTTTTGCACGTAATTCTGATAGTATTTGGTCAGGCCCACAAAAGCCCTTATGTTCGATTTTGTGATTGGTCGTGCATAGTTAACGATGGCTGCTACTTTAATATTTGAAGGTCTACATCGGCCACGCTACAAAACGTGTCCCAGGTAAGACACCTCGCCGCACCCAAGGTGACATTTAGCAGATTTCCTAGCAACACCCGCTTTTTCCCACCTGTTCAGCATGATTGATATATGCTCCATACGTTCTTTTCAGCTGTTTGAGAAGATGGCGACATCATCGAGATACGACAGTGCGAACTCGGACAGGTCATTATTAACGCGGCCCATTATGTAAAATTAGGTCAGTAAAATAATAAGGTGCATTTTTCAGTCCAAAACTCTGCATGAGTGGATGATATGTTCCGAATATAGAAAGAATAGCGGCATAGCGGCTAGCACGCTCCGTATAAGTGATTTGCCAATACCCTCTTACGAGGATCAACGTGTAAATGTGATTAGACTGTGACACCGTTTCTACTCTTTCCTCTATGTTTGGTATCAGGAAAGTAAGGTCTCGAGTTATGACGCCGATAATAGATACATGGAAGATCTTTCGCCGGCACTTGAATTAATAATCGAGGACATGTATACTCACTATCGCCCGTGTGCTACGACTCCCAACTCAATCATTCTATCGATTTCACCTTCCATGATCTTCGTTTGCACAGGGTAACATTGATATAGCTTGCTAAGGATTGGTTCTTCACAAGTTAGCTCGATACCGTGTTTAATCACCGTCATTCTTCTGCAACGGTCCGAAAACGTCTTTAAACTCGAAAACAATCCTCCTGAAGTTCTCCCTCAGGACTTCACTTCACCTTGGCTCCAAGTAAAACTGCTTCAACATAATTGTGACATCCTTTCGGCTACATCAATAGAGGTCAAAGTGTCTTCCTCTAAGGCATTCAAGAGCACATTTACAACCACTTGACGTTAAACCTATGTTTTCATCAAGTTGGTGCGGTCAATTTTGCTTAACCACCTTCCCAATTTCACTTCATATATCGTATCGAAAAGCTTCGATATTACTTTAGTAAGCCCTTTCCATTGAACCTAAACTTGTTCTTCGACGGCCACAGCAATACCTGATTTCCCAATTCGAAGGCGCGTTTATTCGCCGATTTGTCTTAGTACTCCAACAACACTTGTGCAGCTGTCATGTGGCTCTGCACAAGATCTTTTTTTTTTCCAAGCCTCTTAAGGAGGTTGAGAACATACGCAACTACATTAGGGTCCTCATGAAATCCCTCCCAGGATCCACGTTGCATTCGCAATGGTGTCAAACTCTGGCCATAAACAAGCTCTGCAAGGCTAAAGCCAGTGCTCTCATGGGGAACAGATCGCGAGAAATGCACGCTTCCCAGTCGCATTTCTGCTCGTATTAAAGAGCTCTCAGTATCCGTTTCAGAACAGAATGCATAATACGCTCTACTCCATTAGACCACGGGTGATGGTTCGAGCTGTGCCCTACTTTTATTCCGCAATTATCCAATAAGATAGAGGTAAGGCAGCTGGTGAAGACATTACCGTTGCTGCATTGAATTTCAGAAGGATATCCGGCATGCGCGAATATCAAGAGCAGAGCATCTACGACATGAGAAGAATTGAGAACAGCTAAGTGGCACCACTGCTGGAAATTTGTGGCGATCACAGAGTTCAATCAGGGTGTATCAAAAGCCTTGCCTTCACTCTGGCATTGGCCCTACAATATCATTTTCAGCCACCGAAAAGGTTCTGTGATAATTGGCACACGTGAGGGCCATATACTCCAAGTTGAAAAAAAATTACCCTGCTCTTTAAGAAGCTGCTCAGAGTTATTAGAAAAAAGACAAAGAAAAGAGTCGGGAACTGCAGCAGACACAGCCGCTTTTCTGCGAAGCTTACCAAACGGGCCTTCAATGAAAACCGTAGCGATTGGTAAGCAAGCACTCTGCTCCTCGGTGACTTGCCTGATCCACGCGCATTCTCCTGTAAAATCGTCCGGGAACACAAAAGAAGGATGGACAACGTCGATGGTTGCCGATGAGTCTTGAAGTGATCGACATGTTTTTTTCCATTGACCCTAACTTCCTGGATATAGGGGCTCTAAAAACCGCATGTCTTTTTTCAGACTCACAGAGTGAAGCAAAAGCAAACTTATCTATAATTTAACGTGACGGGCCCCTCCTTCTTGCAATTATAGCAGATCCGAGGCTTCCGTGACTCAAACGCCCGTGTGGCATCAGTGTGCTACTTAAAAACCTTTCTCGATTTCTCCGCTTCCGCTTGCCCTTCCCTCGCCGTGTCCTTCGAGAGAGGCGGGCCTTTATGAAATTACGGTGCGAAGTGGGCTTCCGTTCATCCGGTTTCTTTGCAAAGCTCTCTTTTAAATGTGAAGCATTTCTTACCAAACTTCAACGACTTTGAGCGCACCCATCCACCCATCTATTCATTCATCCATCCATCACCTAGCCGCCTACCAACATTTAGCTCCCCTGGTCGTTTCCTTGATGAGATCTATACCAAAATCTTTATGGCTTAACATGACTGTATGACTAGTACAAGTGACTATACATAACATGAAAAATCATCACATGTATGTCAAGAATGTCATTTTATACATGCCATGTTGTTGCGCCTCCTGCTGTGATTTTGTTTATATGCCATATAGGAAAACTGATATGATATGACATGACTGCATGGCAAACATAAGTAGCAGGCCCTTACATTAAACTTATGACATGCATGCCATGAAAGTCATGACTACGTGTCATACACTCATGATACACTCGTGGTCATTTCACTAGCTTCATTTATACCAAATTTGATATTACGTGATGTGAATGGATGACGAAGGTATACGACATGTCTAAACACAATAATCATGACATGCGTGGCATGTAAAACATGACGACATGCTACGCTCATATGCACTCGCGGCCGTTTCACTAGCCTCGCGTATACGAAATTTGGCATTACGTGAGGTGGATGGATTGCAAAGGTGAATTACTCCTACAAATATTATAATCGTGACATGCGTATCATGAGAAACATCACTACATGCTACGCTCATGATGCGCTCACGGCCGTTTAGCTAGCTTCACGTATACCACATTTGGTATCATATGACGTGAACGAATGACGAATGTAAATCACAGGTGCAAACATGAATATGACATGCGTGTCATGTAAGAACATGCCTACGTACCACGTTCATGATGCACTCGCGGTCGTTTTTCTAGCTTCACATATACCAAATTCGGTATTACGTGGCATGAATGGATGGTGGAATGACTCGTACAAACATGATAATTGTGAAATGCGTATAATGTAAAACATGACTACATGCTACGCTCATAGCACGCTCGCAGCCGTTTCGCTAGCTCCTCATATATCAAATTTGGTATCACGTGACGTGAATGGACGACGAACGCAAACGCCAGGCGCAAACATGATAATTGCTAAATATATTTATACACGGCATAACTTACATGCCTACCACTGCAAGCGCGGGTATTGAAAACGTTAGTGGTGCCGCCGTTACGCGACTTCAAACAGCATTCTTGTCTTGTATCCAGATACCGAGTGCGCGTAACTTTCACTTGTGCTTACTGTGTACTACATTCATGCACCTCGTAACGTTGTGGTGATTTGAAGTGACATATCAACTTCCCTCATTCGTGCTTCGCGTATCATCGGCTCCTACTGTACGTGCGATCTGCCTATTTTTTATTGCTGATAGAAAATATATGGACAGTCTCGTCTCGTCGGCAGGTTTTTGCCGTCGCCACCACCGTCACACACACACACACACACACACACACATATATATATATATAGATATATATATATATATATATAGGGTCATCTGCGCACTCACGCTCTTATCGCGTGAGCGAAGAAAATGGGGGGGGGGGGGGGCTTATGGTTGCAGCGCTATCGCGGCAACGATCACCGCCCCACTCTTGTCCCCACAACATACGAGAACTCTTACGGGCTGCGCTATCAAAACGAAAAAAAAAAATGCTCCCACCTCCTCGAAAGGAAACGTAAGGGAATGGGAATGCATTTATTGCGCCGGGAGAGGTCACCGTTGCCGTCAGACATTCGCCGACTTCTGCCATCAGCTTGAGAGGTGCTCAGCCAGCGAATGGTCTAGAGTGAGGAGGGAGCGGACGTGAGAGTGGGCCGCCAGCGTACTCGGCCCTGCGTTGGCGTTTAACAGTGGCGTCTCGACCACGCATTTCCGGATGTTCTTGAGGGGTGCCCAGCCAGCGAACGGTCAAGAGTGAGGTGCGACTGGACGAGAGAGTGGGGCGCAGGGAGGAGAGAGAGTGAACAGCGAGTAAAGGAGTGGCGAATTACTACAACTATCCTCTCCTACACTCTTGCAACACATGCTCCTCTTGCTAGGGGTGTGGAAAAGCTTGCGCGCCCGCAGCTGTTGCCATGAGAGAGGGAGTGAGGGCGGAAAGAACACCTACCGGCAAGTGGCGGCCCCTGCGGACGCCGCCACTGGATACCTGACATAGCCCGATTAAGAGACCCCTTCGCATTTAAAAACGGTGCCGTAAGTGTACCTGGCGTGGCCGTCTACATATACATGTGCTATACACATAAAGTACCACCAGCGGCGATGCACGACGTGTAGCTCTTATTACCAGCATGCGCTGCCACGGGAGGCACTTCTCATCAATGCTGTCACTACGCACGAGTCGTGTTGTGGTCATCTACTGTGACTGCGCCACAGGAAACATGGTTACATTGCAAGCCAGTGTTTACTACAAATAATATTGCACCTAAAAGTCCTAGTTTTGCGTCGTGAAACATTGGAATTTGTTTCTATCGCATTCAATGCGATAGAAACACTTTTGGCAAAACTTTCGCTTTATTGCACCCTTTTCAACACGGACTGCCCTACTGTGCAAGTTTCAGCGAGTGCAGTACTCCTCAGCTAACTCTGCTGCCATGTTTAGCTATACTTTGCCAAGTTTATCTAGCAGCTAAAGCTTGATGTCATCCTCGATACAGCGGTAGAATTGTTATCTGGGTATAAGGCACTCATGGTAACTCAATCTTCTCTTACGAAAGGAGGCACTCGGTTGCTCTTCTGGAAGCGAAGCGAAGTGGTGGACAAGGGCGCGAGCAAGGTGCCTAATATGCGCTCAAAACACCTCCAGAGTATTATGCAGCTTGGCCGAATATTTTGCAATTTATATGGTCTCCGCTGTGCATGTGCAGCATGGCAGTTTAAGACAAAATCCGAGTGCCTGGCCCTGGGCGTTTTCGATTGTGCGCACAATACTTTCGCAGACGTTTTTCATAACTAGCAAGCTGTATCACAGGTACCCCAGAAAAAGCTTCCTGTATAGCTGCAACATCGTGTGCACTGACGTGCCCCACTTCTTTCCTCAGAGGGATTTGAAAAGTTGGGAGATGGCTGTTAGGCGCTTCTTTAGAGGGGCCACTGGCTAGTTGCTTGGGTGGGCAAAGTAATAGAGAGGATGGTACTGGGACGGATAGAATGGTACCTAGAGCATCACATCTACCCAGACGCTATGACGGGTTTTCGCCGTGGCCCATCATCAATTGATAGCGTAATAGACCTGGTCAGCTGCTACCTCTTTCTAGGACAGATGCTGCACCAAAGCACCGCTGGCTTGCTCGCTAACAAACAACGTCACAATGGAATGAGCCGCACATCAAGCATGCCCGACTGTGCTCGCTTGACCCTACGTTAAGTTTTCAAGCCCCGTCGAGGCTTTGCCGAGCAGACCAGACCCTTTTATGTAGGCTGCGGTTGGGTGTTGCGTTTACCAACGCCTACGCTTCCAAATTGGCATAGCCGCCATCGCAGCCTGTGGCCACTGTGGCAAAGAAAAATCATCCAACATATCCTTTATTACTGCCTAGAGTATAGTGGGCAACGACTATGCCTTCGCAAGGAACTCAGCAAATTAGATAATCAACCTCCGTTGCACGAAACAATTTTACAATATCGACAAGATGCAACTTCACAGAAGAAGGCCCTGAAAGCCCTACTGCACTTTTTGCAATCGACTGGCCTTTCTAAACGGTTGTAGCCAAAACGATTGATGATTGATATGTTGGGTTTATTGTCCCAAAACCACTACATGATTGTGAGAGACGCCGTAGTGGAGGGCTCCGGAAATTTAGACCACCTGGGGTTCTTTAACGTGCGCCCAAATCTGAGCACACGGGCCTACAACATTTCCGCCTCCATCGGAAATGCAGCCGCCACCGCCGGGATTCGAACTCGCGCCCTGCGGGTCGTTGTAGCCAAAACGCCCTACCTGTGTGTGTTTTAGTTTTCTCGTCCCTGGACGTGCGTTTTTTTCCTCTCTCTCTACCCCCTCTTTCTTGCTCCTATTTTCCCAACCCCAGTGCTGGGTACCAAAGCAGATGCCAACATCTGGTTAACCTTCCGACCTTCCTTTCTTTCTATATCTCTCTCTGATCAATGGTGACTCCCAAGAACCTGTGTGTTCGAGTGTAGCAGACAGTTTGTCCATTAATGGTTATAGAATATGAAGTCGTTGCCTTCCGCGTGAACGCAACCAGCGCCAATTTCTCTGGAGAAATCTCGAGGTTCTGTTCTGTAAGGTACACCGAAATAGAGTTCGCTGCTTTCCCAAGTCTCGCACGTACCTTTGGAAGTGTTACGCCTGACGTCCAGACAGAAAGGTCGTCTGCATGACCTCTGCACAGACTGGTATGCTTCCACGAGACCGATCATAATAAGACTGAATAGTGTGGGGCTTCATACACCACCTTAAGGAACACCACGGCATATGTAATGCTCAGACGTTGGCCCATCATCAGTTTGCACAAACAATACTCTCATATGGAGGTAGCAGCAGATCTAGCGGTATACTCGCCCTCCCAAACCAACCGACTCAAAGGCATCAAGTATGGCTTCGTGAGCGACGTTATTATATGCTTCTTTGATATCCAAAAATAATGCTACAGAAAGCTACCCATTCATTTTCTGGTGTTGTACTTATGTCACCAAGTCAATGAGGTTGTCAATGGAGGTACAAAGATGACGAAATCCGTCCATAGCATCTAGATACACTGCATAGCTTTCTATGAACTACTCGAGCCTGGCAAGAATCATTCACTCAATCAGCTTGCTTACGCAACTAGCCAGCGCTATTGGGTGGTATGACATCAGCTTGAGGTGATTTTCCAGGTTTGAAAAAGAGGACCGAAAGGTTTGTTCCCCATTCTCTGGGAACAGCTCAAGTTCATCAAGACTCATTGAACCCGTCCAGCAAAATACTACATGCGTGATCACCGAGGTTACAGAATAGGAGGTATATTCTATCTGACCCGGGCGATGACGATTGATTACAAGAAGCAAGAGCCCCATCCAGCTCTTCTATTGAAAAATGTAGATCCATGCACGGGTCAAGGGAGTGTGGTGTGTTAGCAGCAGTGAAGACTCCTGTTCAAGTTCATAGACCTGCAGTGTTACTACAAAAGTCTTGCGCTACCTCGATGTTTTCTCTACGTTGGAAAAGTGCCAAGACTTTAAACGGAAAACATTGTTCGAGAAATGTGTGTAGGCCTCGCACAGTTCGCCATATTTGATAGAATGGTTAGTGAGCGCAAGAATAATTGCCACATTTCACCCAACATTGGAACTCCAGTTTGTTCATATGATGCTGGATCTTCTTTTGCATGTGCCTGGCTATCCGTAGATGTTCAATGGGCTTTGTGCGCAGATATCTTCACTCTGCTTGTCGACGGATCATGCGGAGTCACTCACTCCACGTGTGTTTCTGAGGGCCTTGAAGAGCATGTAAGCGGACGCATCGCACTCCGCGCTGTTTTTTTTAATCGATTGCACAATGCTAGAGGATAGGCTATTAGTAAATGCGTCTTCAATGTTGGTTGTGAATGCGGAAAAACAGATCCTCTGGATATTTTTTGGCCGTTGACCACTGGCGAAGCATTTGATGTTGAGATAACTGGGTATGTGGTCGCTAACATGAATTTCGATGTCTCAAGACTACTTTAAGCTTGAAATTACAATAGATGCGCACGAGGTGTTTATTTTGTGTGTATTTTCACATAAAATAATCATAAGTCCACGTTGTCTGCAACCCTCATTTTCCCCAGTTTACAGTAAAAACAACCAAAATCATTCATAGTCATGCATTCATTTATAATAAAAGTAAAACAAGGCGAGACTGCAGCACAGCAGCCGTTTTAGCCGTTTCAGAGAGAAATAATCAGAGTAATAAATTCGAGCCTTTTCTTGAGGCATCCCCATTGGTCAGGTGACTTACCTCGCAGAGGCGGATTAATTTTTCGTCAGGGCTAAGATCCGAGGAAAGCTGTGGCACGTCTTTCTTGTGTTTCTTAAGTTCATTTTCTAGCTTGTCTTGGTTGAAAAGGTTGAGAACATCCACACGATGGCGGTAAATCAAGTCGCACAGAATCTCCTTGTAATGCCTCCTGTTCAGAGAAACAGGGCAAGCAGAGAATGAAGTGACGAAGCACATTTAATTGCAGAGAGAGGCATCACTACAGGTCGCCAAGTTTTATGTGAAAGATCGGGCAGAGCGCACATCATGTAGGATTACAGCATGAAGTATATGTACATGCAATATACCCAATCCCCCTCGCATCTGGTAAACATCCACTCAGTCTCAAGTCTGTGGTCCTTCGTAGCACCGGCAAAGTACTGATTGCCGTGGCTCCAAAGTACTGCACTCACATGTCGTGCGAAGCACCTGGAGCTGGGTACCATAAACTGAGAACCACAAACTGAACGAGTGTTTACCGTACGCAGTCATCATGCGTCACCGATGCCCTCCCCCTCCCTGCGAGCAGCCGAGATGTTGGAGAATCTCGTTGCAATTATCGAGCACTGCACAAGGATGCATGCTTACTGATGCAACACTACCCCACCGTGGTGGTCTAGTGGTTAAGGTACTCTGCTGCTGACCCGCAGGTCGTGGGATCAAGTCCCAGCTGCGGTGGCTGTATTTTCAATGGTGGCAAAAATGCATTAAGAAAATGCAGTTGGTTGGGATCCATCGTGAACTTAACAGCGCAACACTTGAAACAGGACAGGGAAGGAGAAAAAGCGCCATCTTTCCTTTTTTTTTCTTTTGCCCCTTCCCTGTTCTGGGTTTTAAGTGTTGTGCTCTTAAGTTAACGTTGGCGAAAATGCTGAGGGCCCGTGTGCTGATTCGCGTGCACGTTAAGAACCTCGGGTGGTCGAAATTTCCCGAACCTTCCACTACGGTGTCTCTCAATCATATGGTGGTTTTGGGGCGTTAAACCCCACATATCCATCATCAATGGTGCAACTCAAAAAAATGGTACATTGGTTGAGCTCCGCACATACGGGGAATGTCCTGCTAGCGCATGCTTATGCTTCATTGTTTCCATTTGATGCAAGTAGTCCATTTTCTGAAAAATCTAACAATAGGCGCATGAAGCTCCATATTGATTCAGATTTAGATTATTTTTTCTTCAATTACCACGGAATCAATCGTTTCAATAAAACTATTTTGTCCGAATACTTTACATTAGCTAATAATTCAATGACAGCTCAGAACGTTTGTTCAATATTTACGAACAATCAGTGAAAAGAATACATGTGCCAGTTCCTCTCCTGTCTGTTTCGTAGCAATGCTTACCTGTTTAGCAACATTCCGACTTGAAGCGTGTGGCATAGTTTTCTCTTATGAAGAGTATAAGAAGTTCAACGCCTGCTTCTTTGGTGTCAGTGCTATCACACCAATCATTATAACCAATCGCAGAAGAAGTTATAAAAAAATTCTAGTGAAATAATTTGTAGGCAGACTAGCACGAAAGAGTCGATCGTGATCTATTTAATGTTACGAATCAAGGAACTTGCTTCGATATAGTGTACGCGAATGTATTACGGCATAAATATCCTAAACAAGTAGCCAGGCACGAACAGGCTTGGCAGTCTTTCATACGAGCCACAATTTTATGATCACGTACCCGAGTTGCGTAGTACAGTAAAACTCCCCCGCTACCAAACTCAGATGAATCGAATTATTTTTTTATATTTAACTACTTCTGAAGACGACCGTGCTTCAACTTCCACACAAAAGAAAATATACGGCTACATTGAACAAACAATTACGGCAGCTTCGGAGTCAAGCATGCAGGAGGTGCAGAGCTGGCCAGCCATCTTTGGCGTGAGCACGCCCAATATACTACCCATGGAGCGTTACGCCAAGCGACGACAGGAACATATGACAGCCCGGCCCCTAAAGCGCTCCGCACTGAAAATATCTGGAATGTTTCATAAAAAAAACATCTAACACAGCGAGACGCCCCGAAAAGTTTGCTTTCCTTCAAAAACTGATCGCTTTTACTCAAGAAAGGGGACTTTCCCTCACGCGCTTGGGAACGCGTGCGATGGGATGAAGAGTGCGCCGCGCGAAGTGCTTGTCATGACATTTCTTTCACGATGCCCGTAGGCCCAGTGCGCTGTATCTGTTTGTTTCGAAAAAAAAAGAAATCACAGCATATCTACGGAATGAATGATGATTGGTGGGGTGAAGCGTTCGTCAGTCCTTCCATGCTTCCATCCGTCCATTCATTCTTGTTTGCGTGCGTCCGTGCGTCCGTCTGTGTGTGTGTCCGTCCATCCATAAGATCATCGGTGCATCCGTCCATACATAAGTCCGTCCGTACGTCTATTCGTGCGGCCGTCCCCCTGTCTGTCCATCCGTCCGTTTGTCCGTGCATCCACCCCCTATGTTTGTCTGTCTGTCCGTCCATCTGTATGTCCATCCGTTCGTCCATCTATCTAGCAAACACTTCAAGTCCCACCATATCACATCTTTTTCATCATGTATTTATCATATATAAATACCACCACCCAGCGGACATTCTAAGAACCACTTTTTTGGGTATGTGCCACAGGTGGTTACGCACTACAACGAGGAACGCACAACCCACGCCATAAGGAGCTTCGCCCCTAAAAATCCAAAAGCGACAATAGTCTAAAGAATAGACGAACCAAAGAATATGTACCTTCTGTGGATGAATTTAGAAAGTATGAAAGTAATATTTTGAAGATTACGCTTGTTAAATCAGTACCGCATTTTCTTGCCTAAAACCCGCAACCCCATCTATAATCCCCCCAAAAAATAAAGTAAAAAATATCGTAATGCATTTTTGAGAAACCACCCTCTTTGCACTGTCATACAGCAGGGCTGTAAAGTCAACTTGCATACCAGAAACATGGTAATTATTGAAAACACTCTTTTATATCAAATCTTGTGATATATCAAACCAATATTTTTTTCAAAGCTGATGTATGCGGGTTGGTTTGCATTTCAAAAGCGACTCTTGCGATAAACTTTTTTTAGCGTAACCTACGCGAGAACAAACAATTCGTCAACATGACTACTGAAGAGTATACTGTTGTTTGATGAAGCAATTAACTAGCATAGCAATACATACTCGCACTTCCCGCCTTTCAGTACTGGGAGTCCACACGCCGAGTCGCTATAGTCGTCGCTGGTGATGCTGACAGTACATGCGTCCGTGACAACTTGCGGGGCCATTTCGTCGACCGGAACACCCGCGTCCTGAAAATAACCAGCACCAAGTTGTCTAGAAAAAAAAATTACAACGAAGGCACTTTTTTATACACCAATATGTACGTGGTATTGAACACGGACGACTCAGCGTAATAACGTTACGCAGCTTTTGTGAAAGTTAATGATGCCAGTGCCTATGAACAGTGTCAGGTGTTCTCAGTTATGGCCGCAACACACACACACGCACTATATATATATATATATATATATATATATATATATATATATATATATATATATATCGCTAATTTCTGAGTAAGCCTCCTTTCACAACATGAAAGGCACCGATGTTGCGTCTAAAGACGCGTATTAGAATTAAGCCAGAAGGCGCATGAAAATAAAAGAAGTGGCGACGCCACCCAGCAGTTGCTGCAACTTACCTTGTCGTGAAAGACATCGACTTCATCTGCTGGGCCTGCTGAACTATTTGTCAATAAAATGCCGAACACTATACAGTCTCAAGAGGCGAAAAGCTTGACATGGCAAGTGTGAGAAAATTTTATCCAGACAATGTACACAGTCAGTCAGTCAACAAACTTTATTCGGGTTCTAATGAAATGCAGAGTCGTAGTTGCGGGCCGCGCCCACGTTGGGGCCGGAAGATTATGATTTTCCGTCCGTTCTAGGGTCCCTTAGACATCCCTTAGTTGTTCCTGAAAACCGCCGCTTTTGAGCGCTTTCTCTCAGTCATCTTGTTTATTTAAAAAAAAACATGTTGTAATGCAGAACATTACCATAGCGTGTACGCTAACGAGCAATATTTTTCTTTACACTCAGGGCAGTGTGTGGGTTGATGTTCGGAGCAAAACGACTTAACTTTCTTCTCGATGGGAACGATCTCGTTTGTAATATTCTCAGAGCAGAAGATTGAGGTCTAGTCAGCTTCGGGTGTAAGAATTTTATGTGCCCAAGCTGATAGTGTTTCACTATGTCGTGAAAAGAGAGCAATGGTTCGGAGTGATTCTCATAACCCACATTGTCTAGCGTATCAGCACCATCACGGAATGCGAGACCTCCAGTTTTGTCATGAACTAGCTCATTCGAGTTGGGTTTGCCAGGATGTACATTGGTTCTCAACTGGAAGAACTTTAAATTCTCAATGCTTTCCCACTGTGGCGTGCTCGGTTTTCAACGCGAATTTTTGTAGAATGAAACTGACACTTATTCTTTCAGTAATAAACTTATGGAAGCGATATTACCGACAATGCAGCTCTTCACAGCCTATTATTCATTGTTTCACTTTAGCGTCCCTATAAGGTAAGAAACGTGATACGATCAGGCGTCCGACCTGTTCCAACAACCACAGGCTGGTGGCTTCAAGACAAGCTCAACAGGAATAGAATTGGGCATGGTTAACGACGACATCGCTGACTGTTATACACATTCAGCATTATTAGTTGGAGCTAGTACTGTGACACCAAAGTAACAAATAATGCCTCATTATTTTTGTATTCTAAGATCCAATTAATTCACTTGATTCTCGATGGTCACATAAATGCATGTCAATTCAAATATATTTACAGTTACTTAAAAAGGTACCTCGAGAAGTTTTTGGAGATCTTCGCACGGGTAATCTCTGGTGTAGTAGAAACAATTCCTTGGATGGTGGCCGTGCAAGCCCCTATCCTTACAGTCTTCGTTGCCGCACGCCTGTCGAGAAAAAAATGCCGTCAGCGATAAAAGACTGTTTTTTAATTGAAGAAAAAAAAACAGCAAGTTTGTGGTAAATACAAAGCACAGTGCCCGCGAAAGTTCAAAGAGTAGCATTTCTAGAGTCCTTTGTAAACTCTCTTAGGACAAGTAATGCAAGTTTACTTCCAGGTTAACGACTACGCCATATATCCTACTTTCCTCAAGTATAAAAGCACCCATTAAGCCACTTTTCACGATTCTGCAGAGAAGCGAGACTCGTGCTGCGCATATGTAAGGCATTATGTACAGGTGATGGATTGTGGTTGAGCCCTTTATAATGATGGAGCCCTTGACATGATTCCTGCATAAAGTCTTTTACAGCCAAAGCTGTTATGAGACCACAACTCGGGTCACGCACAGTTGCTTGTTGTCCGCCGCTAGGGTCCGTAACCACATCACGTGAAATAAGAAAAAAAAACATTGCACCTATGCCACAGAAGCGCTCGAACCCGGGTTCGCTGGGTGCCAGCCCCGTATTCTACCACTGAGCTACTCCGGTGCTTGTGACTTGTCAAACTTGCCTTAGACAGGCCTGATGTCGGGAAAGCAATCGCGCGCGTTAATACGACCTATAAGACGTTCTACAACAGCGAAAGCATATCCAGTCGTCACACAATGCGATTAGCGTAACGATTTGGTCGTCCAATGCTCCAACCTATTACAAAAGCCTGTTCTTGTTTCCCTATTAACTGTGGCGCATACCCACTTCAGCCATAATTCATCATCGTCGTCAGCCACTGCACGGAGAATCGGCACAAAATTCCTAGCAAGTGTTTAGCGGATACCACAATTCTCAGAATAATGATGAAAAATAGCCTAATGAATGCCGGCCCTCTACCCAAGAGTTATTGTTAATGGCCAAGTGGGTACCAAGCAAGTTTGCTTGCAGTAGTTGCCGAATTAGTGTTTTGAAAAGGCTCTGAAAGGCCGCTCTTTCAGCTTTCGCTGTGACTGTGCTGCGCCTACCGTGCAGGCCTGGCGTTTTTTTTTTTTCTTGCAAAGGAGTTTCAAGCGCGTGCGTGGCATTCTGGTAGAATACTGAAGTTTCCTTATCTAACAGCTTGCCCTGTCAAAAGAAGTGACGAAGTCGAGATGACCAGGCCAAAGCCAAGGGGACAAAACTAGGAGGTGCACGGAATGCTGCAGAAACGCCTTAATCGCACAAATTCATTTATTTGTGGTGCAGTAGTAAAGGTGGCATGACGTTCTCATGTGAATAAACATTGGTGAGGAGGGTACGATTACCCCAAGGCAGGTTGAACAACAAAAAAAAGGGCGCAGCTTGGGATAGTAAAGGCTGGAACCATCAGCCGAGCAGTTTCGACCTAGCTTTTTCACTAGTAATGCCAAGCTTTCGCTGGAGATGCTAAGTTTTCGCTAGTATGCCAAGCAACTCTCTGTTGCCTAATTTCTTTTGGGAGCACATCCCGCCAATAGCTATTACGCGATCTTGCGTGATTTTAGTCTCGCGACTTGATGCTGCGTAATGTAACGTGATCTAGTCACGTGGGTAGGCGTGTCATTGCACGATTCTAGCCGCGCAACTAGTTAAGCGGCGTTACACACTTTAGTTGCGTGACTGTATTCTGCGAGTTGTTACATGTTTTCAGTTACGTGCCTAGTTATTACATGATGTACGTGATTGAGTCACGAGGCTAGTTTCGTGATGGTACGAGATTTCAGCCCCTTGGTTAGCTATGTGAATTTCAGTCAAATAAGAGACTCGCTCGTCAGTTTTTGTGTTCCACGCTGGCCAAATCGTGGTACGCGTGGGAATGAAGCAGAAGTTGAAGAGGGCGAAGCGAGCGAGCACGTGTAATTTCTTTTCGCACTACGTTATGCTCAAGGAAAAGCTTAAAGGGGTATTCCGGTGCATTTTCAATTATTCTGAGATAATGGCGTTTTCCAACAGTCCTTCAACGGCTGGGTGGTTCATTTTGCCTAGACACTCGTCGATAATTTAAGCAACGAACGATAAGTCAAAACCGAAACCGAAACACTCCATCCTCCATTTTGAGTATCGCAACACGTCACGAGATCCATACTGATGATGTCACGAGATACGCTACACCCCCTCCCCCATAGCTGGCGAAATGCACACATAGCTCACGTGCCTCTTTTGACGCACAAAAGGCAAACTGGCCACGTCTTCTGACGCGGAGTGAAGCTATGCCAGCTCGTCTGAAGTGACCAGCAAGGAGTCTAGCGATGAGTGCATCCATCTGAGCGGGAAAGCATCACCACTCAGATGGAAGAGAATCATACAAAGGCATGATTTCAATTCGCCGGCGCGTGAAATAGCTGATGTGCCCCCTATCAACAGCATCTAGCAGCGACAAAATGAAGGGTGAGCTAGGGTCATAACTTTTTTTTATTTTACACATCGATTACGTAGCTGATTGCTGTCGCTTTAACCCACACATAAATTTGTGTGGTAATTGTCAACCCGACCGCAGAGATGAGATGTCGTGTAGCCTTCAGCGCAACACCACTTTCCAACCATCGTTTTTTAACAGCCCGAAATGTCACTACCAAACCGAACAACTGTACAAGTGACGTCTCGTCGTCGATGCCTCGAGAAATAGTGTGGTGGTGGTCGTTAGAAGAGGAAGAAAGCGCCTAAATTCAGCAGCCCCGGTAGAAAGCACGATGCAGTGCAACAGCGTGTGGCGAGACAGGGGTGGACCATAAAGGAACGCACGAAGAAGGAAGGAAATAACTCCTTCCTCTGTAGGGTAGACGAGTATACGGATACGTCACGAACACAGGGTGGCCCGCATGTAAGGGCATGATTTCTGAATTAGCTATCAATTTTTTAAATTCTTTCGCCGAAAAACTAAATGACTTACGATTATGCATCTTGGCACATATCATCAGGGCACCAAAGACAACTTATCTTGAAAGCTTTTTTGAAATCGGTTAATATAAAAAAATCGCCGGAGTTCCCCTTTAAAGAGCTCTGCTCTACAAAATGCGGGAAGTTTGCACCAAGTCGCGCAAGGCCTGACTAACCGAAGCACGGGCCCGTCACCACTCGTATCCCCCGTCGGCCGACGCGTCTATTTTCGAGATGCGTGGTTTCCTCCTCGGCATTACTCACTCTCATAGATCGCCCCATCGCTGTCTCGACTCAACCTTCACTGTAGAGCAGATGTTGCGCGCGATGTCTCCGTCGGTAAGCATGGCTCAACTGCCACACATGCACGGCGTGGCCAGGTCAACGGCATCGTGTCGCGATGTCTGCTTCCTCTATTTCATTTTATCTCTTTCGTTGGCCTATCCCACTGTTTCTGTACTTCTTATTCCATGCTACGCTTTACTCTCTCCCCCCTTTTCCCCTTCTTCTCGCACCTCATCTGTTCTCACTCTCACTTCCTTTCCCAACCCTTACGGCACTATATGCTCTACTAGCATGCCTGGACATCCGAAAGGATAGCCCCTTAATCTTTAAGGACGCTCGTCTTCGAATGACCTCGTGCTGATTTTTTCCTGAAAATGTATAATATGTATTATATATATATATACACCTTTCGCTCCGTTTTCTTCTCTCCCTGCACTCCATCTCTCACTCAACAGTGTTATTACAGGCCACGCCTGAGTGCCGAGTAGTGGTACTTGCCCAAAATCTGCGGCACACACCCCGTTCATGACAGTTTTTTGCAACACCACTGCCATCTTATGGTTTGACCGACAGCTTAGCTGTTAAATAACAATGATAGATCTTAGCACAGAACCTCTAATCACAGGAATTAAGTCTCACAGGAGAATGCACCTGCAGTACAGCGCACAGAGGCCTAGTTTCATAAAATTACGAAAGTATTGTTTTTTTTCTTTCATCACACTCATATGAGTTCAGTTGCTAGCAAGTAGAGCTGTTTGAAAGACTTCTGTAGCAAGACCGCCAATTTGCAGCATCATGCATTGTTTCAGTCAACTTGCTTTAGGCAATCATTAAATACCTCTGATAGGTGAGTCATGAACTATCTTTTCTCATTTTAACTGTCCCCGCTTATTTGATGAAATTCTTCTCACAAGCGCATCTCATACTTCTTTTTTCGTTGAAGCAAGATTTTACAGATTTTAGAATACAAAACGACAGGCGCGCGCAGAATTCACTCTGTGCACTCTCACTTCAATATAACCAGTGTTGGCGGTAACTAGTTACAAGTAACATCGTTACTGGTAACGTGTTACTTTTTTCGGTAACTTTGTAACGTACCCATTACAATTTAGGAACTTTGACGGGTAACGTACTTTCGTTAACATTTTTCGGTAACGTGAGGTGCCACGTTACTCGTTACTTTTATATTCCGAAGGTGCCACATTTCCAGAACTCACCCCGACGAATTCCTTTGTTGCAGCGAAAGACCACTGTCGCCTACCAGGCATTCACAAAGGAATTGTGGGCGCAATTTAGTTTGAAGAATTTAGGAGGGAAATAGGGTATTTTTAGCAGGCACCGATTCTCTGCACAAACATTCCCTGCCGCACTGTGGCCTGTGTAAGCGCGAGACAGACGCGCAATTTTCCATACGATGCGGCGTGCGGTGCGACGATGCGAAAGCCGGAGTGGTGACGTTTCGTGACGTTTTGTGACGTATCATCGGATCGCACCGCCGCATAGCCGGTGCGGCGAGCATCAAACCGGCCAGATATTTTTGTCGTCGCATCGCACAACCGCATTGCAGCAGCCAATCAGAACGCGAGCAGACGAGTGACGCCACGCCACTAGTGGCGCCATCTCCCTGTAGCCGCTCCCATCACCCGTGATCCGGGCCAGTTGAAGCGAGCCGAAGGAGCAGTGGGAGGGTCGATTCGCTGACATTGCCGTCTGCGGCGGCGTGACAAGCATCGAGTACATTTCCCTGGTGACAGGATATCATTCTGAATTGAATAAACAGATGTTTGAAGTGTTCCATTTCTGCACGACAACACGCGTTTTAAAACCGTTAGCGAGACCGGAGATTGTGCGCAGTGATGAAAGGACATTTGGCAGGTAAACACGGCTACCAGCGTTTCTGCGCTGGCTCGCTTCGCTTCCACCTTTGCTCTTCACATCGATGGCATCGAGAAAGTATAGCGTATGCAAACGCATTACATACGAGCGCAAAGCTTAACAGTGTTGTCAAAAACAAACGCTCGATGACGAGCTCGCGTGTGAATGGCGTAGGAGACTACCGGCGCCCACCATGCTAGGCCTACTTGTCGGAGTCGTGAATAATCGGCTGTTTCTGCTGTTGCGATGTGCTTGTCATTCACGAGGACGTTTTATTCATTATTTTTATGGAACGAAGCGTGGCTGTGCAATGTTTGTTTTGAGCTTCATTAGGAGGATACAAAGTCGTCCGACCACGCATGCCGAGGCGCCGCATGGGGTGGAGCCAGCCGCTGATAGCTCCTTCGCCCTCGTGTGTCACAAAACGTTGCATGCGGCACGCCGCACTATGTGACACCGCACGCCGAAAGGCATGGAAAATCGCACGTCTGTCTCACGCTTTACAAAGGCTGGCTATCCTGAGAAGTTGCTGGTTGCTGTGGCCAAAAGCATCTACAAAGCTCAGGGACACGTACGACGTGCTGCAGATAATGCCATACAGGAAACCATAGGCAGACGCGGAAAAGTCGCGGTCATATCTTACAAGCATCAGCTTTCACCACAAAGGTAGAAAAATAAGTGACTTTTTGACAGGGTAAAAGGAAGAAATAAGCGCAGTTATGTTGCTGCCTCTCCTACATGGGGGCACCTCCACAGTTCTGCGCAAGGGACGTGAGTAAGGAGAAATTAAAAAAAGTATAGGGAGGAATTAAAGGTATAGAGATAGAGAGAGGGGCAGCTATGACAGCCACATATGGAAATAAGGAGAAGATAGTAAAGATGAACACAGTCGCAGAAGTCCGAGGACAGGGCACCAATGAGCGAGAGCTCTTGTCGGCGTCAGGAAATGACGTAGGGCGAGCCAGTCAGCCCGCTGTCGTCGGAGATCGTGGGGGCACAACCGGTCGGCACGAAATCCAGTGAGCGAGCAAGTTGAAAAAGATCGGCTGGCATGTTGGTGCCCATGTGGTTTTTTTCCGCCCCTCACAAGTTAGCCTCGCTTTTACAGGGGAGACGCCCAGTCACGAGACGCGAAGTTGGATGCCAGGTAAGGCATCGTAATCGGTTTTTGGAATGTGTGCAGGGAGGTAGTCTACAGCGTCCCTTTGTTGTGTGGAGCCTGCGACATCCGCCAGACAAGCAGGTAGGTCTCTCAATGACCGTCTCCGAAAGCACGACAATAATGTTCGGAACAAGACCGACGGCTTTCCGACAATTCATTGTGATTCGCTGCCGCTGCCACCCTGTGCTCGACAGCACCACAATTCTGAACCGGCACAGAGACAAAAGCCAGCTTTTGTAGCTCCTCCCAACAGTACAAAGAGATCCTTCTCTCCGTGAAAATGGTCTTATAGACGCTTTTCTGCTCCGGAGGTGTAGAAAGCTGCTGAAATGCTTTTCGCCCCAATCTGTCTCGTACCATGAAATGCCGATGGTATGCCCAACATTCTTGCCGACCTTATGATGAGCATGTTATTTGTTGGCATGGTGAACTTAGCCCGTCTCTTTCTAATTAACGTTTCTAATTAAAAAGCCCCAGAGCAAGCGAGGCTGATCTGAAATACCTTCACATAAATGCTCCCAATTTTTGCGGTAAGTAAACCGGTTAAAATGAAGAAGAAATGCTTATTCACAAATATATTCACAGGCCACTAAGCCATTTAAACAATTCTTTACTGCCACAAATTTTGCTTGTTTATTTCGCCAGAATAAGCACGCTGAAAAAATTGCCGTAAATTTGTTGAAAGTCCTGTGTTGCATTCTTAGCAGAGAGCATTTATCCTGAAGAGAACAGATAACTGGGCCAGTTTATGGAAATTCATGTCAAAGCTTTGATGATTGAATCTCGTATTGTGCGTGGCATGACGTTGATAGAAATATGTCACTATGTGCTAGAATCCGAAGCCATCGCATCCAACTATAGAGGCAACTAGCTATAAGCTCTATGACATTGCTAAAGTTCAGTGCATTTGTAGAAACAGTTTTTGTTAAATAAACATTTGGAGTAATTTTGTAAATTGGTTTAGAAGTTTTGTGTAAGAAACGTGTGAGCTTTCTCACAATATTAATGAGGCTTTCTGCAGCAAAAACAAAATGATTGATATTCAATATTTATGAATAATGGCAGAAATAACGTTCGTTACTTTTTTTCGGTAACTGTAATGATAACGCGTTACATTTTTGTTGGTAACGAAGGACGGTAACGCGTTCCTATTTTGCTGGTGTAGTGAGTAATGCAGTTAGTTACTCTTATTTTGGTAACGGATAGAACACTGAATAAAACAAGGATAGATGAACTATTGTGATTAAGAATCGCATTCACCAATAGCCACAAAGAGTAAACACACTCTGACCTGTCCCTTCCAGAATTCTGTCTTGCAGCATTCGCAAAACTCTCTCTTACAGTTTCTGCATGTGAAGTGGGCACAGCCACCTTTGGCTTTGAAGTACTGTGTCTTGCAATGAGGGCACACTGAAATATTACGAGAAAAAATTCTCAGCCCCCATTGGATCAAATTGCACAGATAAAAGAAATACGCAAGTGTGCACCTGCGGAGAGGTGATCACTTATACCAAGAAACTAGAAAGATAATGGACCAAATAGCTACCAGAATTCACCATTTAATAAGCCAGACAATATTCAGATGTTCTATTGGGCAAGTTGGCAATACATTGTGCTGTTTCCTTCACACAGACTAAAACGCTTGAAAGCGAGATCTTTGGTGTGAACCCAGCTTTAAAAAGATTGAAAAAAAAACACCGCGCTTAAAACGCGAGCTAGAAAAACACAGAAGGGCAGTCGCTGACAACTAATAACTTTTTTTCTCCTCCTTAACGGCAGTCAGCGCCCATTCACGTGTGTGTTCTCGTCCGTGTTTTAAAAGCTCTGTTCTTCTTCAAGACTAAAATTCAATGCAAGGCTTAGTTCAGAACGTTTAAAGCTGCAGTTCCACGATCCAGAACATTAAATTTCACCAAGTTAATCGTTAAAAAAATTGTCCTCCTAATGTTTTTTTTATTCGTTAACAGTATGCGATTACTACAACCTGAGATGTTAAGATAGCACACTCCCAATGAACTTCATGAGCTAACTATAGCGCCATTATTTCGTGGCACTTGGTGTTCGATCAGTTCTTGACAAATGCAAGCACCTTAACTGTTAACTGCACGAGGAAGTTGAAGTGATCGAGTACAAAAAAATAAAATTTGCGGTTTGCATTTTGCAGTAAGCTACGACTTGACAAAGGTTCACCGCCTACAGTTTAGTAGGCGGGGAAGGCTACTTAACTCTACAAATTAGGGGCCGAGAATTTCCAGCTGAACTATCGGCCTATTTCATCAACCAGCACCTCACGTACAATTTTCAAAAATTTTAGTTTTACACGTACAATATTCTAATTTTTTTCCTATATAGCCAACTAACTTTTAGCGGGTAATTTGCTTTTTTTTCTTCTCAATTTCAACATGGCTTCGGCGCAACTTGTTCATGTAGTATAAAACACAAATTGATCACACATATACTCGACCTAATGCATAATTGTGGGGGTTTTCAGTCCGACGAAGCGCTCAAGGACGCCGTAGCACCCTCATCATTTCGAAGGGCTTCAGGGAGGGAATGTTGGCCATCTTGGGCTCTTCGAAGTTCACCTAAATATAAGTATACAGGCCTCTAGCATTTTTGCCGGAGGCCGCCACAGCCGGGATTCGATCCTGCGGCCTTCGAGTCAGCAGTGGTGTCAACCTAATACTTGACCACTCTTCAATAGCAGATGTTTCGCAGACCTTTTTTCGAAAGTGTGCGGTAAAGTGTGCCATGGTTAGCGAATCTACCAGCTGTATCTATTAAGCCTTGATCCTAAAATCAATTGCTGGCTAGAAGTTTTTCTCCTGAACCACTCAGTTTATTTCATCTATTGAAGTAACCTCAAATATGAGTCCAGTTCATTCGCGAGCACATGAAGTCTCTGAACTTGGACATCTATCTGTTTCTCATTCATATTAACGACTTACATTCTCGTGTTTCATCTAAACTTTTTCTATTTACAATTGACCGTGTAATTTACGCCTACATAGCTTGAAATGGGGAAGTAACCATGCATTTTTTAAGCTGGCCTTAACGCCACTTTTATATAGTACAACTTATGGTTAATATAACGAAATACAAAAACTGTAAATTCACGCGTGTTGTCTACAACTACTAGTGAGCTACGTGTATTACTGACATTCCCTTGGATCCGGTAACAACTTGCATGTACCTCCGTCTTCCCATCACATCCGATCTCACATGAGATAACCACATCATGCATGTTACAATTGATGTTGACCCAATGCTATATAACTTACGCTGCAACTTTGCACGTATTATGCAACACAACTTCTTCCTTAAAAATACTGCCCCACAACACCTTAAACAACAAAAACTTGAAAAGGAAATGTGAATCTAGAAGCCAGGTAAACGAAACCTTAGGTAGTCACTGAAAATGGCTCAGAATTACTGCCCTGGTTTCAAAGAGGCCAGGACACCCAATCTTTGCTCACAATCTGTGTCATTTGGGTTTATTCTTGGATGTTCACAAACAATCTGGGAAACTTCAGCACACTTAGTCACACACCTAATTCATAATGACTATCATTATAAACATGTGAGCGACCCGAGAGTGCGGCAATAATGATGCAAAAAGCAATCCGTGACTTAACAAGTCGATTGCTTTGAGAGCATCTCTGATACAGCCAACAATTTTGTTTCGCAGTCAACTGCGCGTAGAATGAAGCCATTTCAGCGTTGTTCAGCTTGAAATTACAAATTCAACTATTTGCTGCAGCTGAAACCTTAAAGACGACGGCTACACTTCACCAAGCAAACGACGTCACGCACGCCATGGCAAAATGGCAAAAGCCGGCCGTGTACGGGGTTTATAGCCGGCAACTTCCGGGGCTCATTTCTTAATGAAATATACCTTTACGGTCCCTTTTCCAAACAGGTACATGCACAATAGACCCTCTACTCCAATTTTTTGTTGAAACCCAATATTCGGTCGGTGACCTTGCTAACAATAACACAACCGCGAGTATAAGTGGCATAAAATTCAGACTTCACTTCTTTGTCATCCCATTGCAAAGTGCATCGTCTGTCCCATTCTCACAAGTTTTCATCAGCCGCATCCACGCAACTAATTTATCTATTCACCTCTGTATGTATCACACAGACCAGGTCATATTGGTAAGGGCGGCAATTCCATCAGGCAAATGTGACGCCTGCTTGCAACCATTTGTACCACGCATTTCCAATGTGGGGAATCACCCGCCTTCCTCTACGACCACCGTCGCCGATCATCACTTATGCAAAAGCCACATAGCTAACATTGTGTATCTGGGCATCCTTGCTCACCTCCATTCATCCCCCTCTCTATAGGTGCCTTTTGTTTTTGATAAATTTTTATTCAATTTCATTAACACTAAGTTACTCGAGCTTGCTGATGCACTTTGTGCTCAAATGCATTATTTCTAGTGCATAAAGTCTTCCTTTGCCTTTGTTCATGGGTGGGGTACGTACGTACGTACGTATGTATGCATGTATGCATGTATGCATGTATGCATGCATGTATGTATGTATGCAGGTAGGCAGGTAGGTAGGTATGCACGTGCATGGGTATGCGCGCATGCACGTGCGTGTATGCACATGCGTGCGCACGCATGCACGTGCGCGTGTCATACGCGCCCCTCCCCTCTACTTCTATCAAACTCTCCTATAACGCTTTCCCAGTGTAGTGTAGCATAGTAGTATTTTTTCTAAAGTGGTTAACACCACCGCCTTTCCTCTCCCTTCGGCTCTAGGGTACAGCAGTTGTCTTATCACATGCTTTTGTTTCGAGGAGGATAAATTCAGATGCAGTGTCATATGTGAAAGTGACCAAAAATCCACCTAATCATACTTTCTTTACTGGAAGTCAAAAGTGGAGGAAGGCTCCAAGAAAAAAACTTTCAATTAGTGTAAAACAACTGACCTATCCTGTATATGCAGGTAAGATGTATAGAAATTAATAGAAGGAGAATTCGGAAATTTTAAATCAAAGAAAACAAATTTAGCAAATAGCTGTGATACAACATAAACAACGCTTCAGTCAAGGCGGGTACTTACCGATGGCAGTTCTCCTTATCAGGTCCCGAAGTTTATATTCGGGGTCATCCGGGTCGTTCTCACTTTTCCATTTCATAAAATCATCACAAGATCTGTTCTCGTGCTCCTTCCGCCACTGAAAAGTTGGGGGCATTTAAGTCTGCCTACGTGCACTGAAAGAGAAAGCAGTGTTCCGAACGCGACGGGACACGTAGCAGACTAGTGCCGAGTCATGTCTGGGCGCGGCCGTATTGACTATATCGACGTCCATACTACTTCGATATATGTCACACAATGTGGTCCCATAACATCCATGACGTAATCGTGTGGTCATGGGACCTTGCACCTTGAAGAAATAACAAAAAGCATATTGAGCATTAATTGTATATTATCGTGTTACCATCCCAGTCGTGCCACTCTTAGTTACCAGAGCTTTATTAAGCGAGAAAAAAGTGAGCAGTTGTCTACCATACGACTTTCCCGCCCCTAAAGTTTGTGGCGTCAGAACTTATAGTGACGTCATAGTGACGTCGGATGCTCGAGTAATGAAACCCGGTCCCTGCAGCGAGCGAAGTGGCCGTCAAGCTGTCTATGACTTCAAGGTAAAGTTGGCAATGCGAAAACGAGCACAATGGCAGAAGTCTGCTGTTTGATGTCAAACAACAGACAGCTTGCTACTTGCCAAGAGCTGACACAAATCAAAAGTGGCATTTGTATCAGATGAACTTCTCGTCGGTGGCTTGCTGCCATGTGCCGGCACAGCGCTCCATAAAGTGCTAACATCACGAGGCCACTGGTGCACGAAAATAGCAGTGGGAGAGGGAGATCGCATTTCATTATGCGCGCTGAAGTAACTTCTCTTCGCCGTGCCATCACTACCTCGAGAGCGCTCGTCGGGACGACAGGACAGAGGAGGCGTTTACAGCGCGTGACATATCCCTACAACTTGGCTCGTTCATGAGAAATTTAAGAAATGTTTACGCCAATCTGTTCCTCGGGCGATGAATTGCGATTCTGTGGTTATTCCATGATGACTTGGATAATGTGGTTCATGATCCCTTTACCAGCTTTTGGTTAGTGATTGACATATGTGGGACTTGACGTCCAAAAGCGACCATCTGATTAAAAGAGACGCCGTTGTGGAGGGCTCCGGAAATTTGTTCAACCACCTGGGGTTCTTTAACGTGCACCCCAATCTGAGCACACTGGCCTAAAGCGTTTTCGCCTCCATGGGAAATGCAGCCACCACAGCCGCGGGATTATATCCCGTGATCTGCGGAGCTTTTGGTTAGTGAAGCTGCGCTGGGCATATGCAACATAGAAATGGAAAGTAGTAAATAGACCCACTTCGAACACAGTTCAACACGCTCGCAGAAGCCATTAGTTTACAAAAAGAAGCATTGGAAGGCCTTCACTTGACCGGAACAACTATAGCAGGGATTGATGACGGCACGTAAAAAAGCCTGAAGTTTTCTTTCTCGAAAATTCTACTTACATAAGAAAAATAGTACTTACTTCATTTCCACACTTCGTACATGCAATAGTTTTGCAGGAAGGGCACTGCATCTTCAACAGTTCTTTCGGCACACTCAACATCATTCCGCACTGCAATGTTGTTTATGAAAACAAGTTAATGAAAATGGCAACAAGACTTCCGTAGACAGAAAAATATAAATAAAATCGCATATTCTTTTTCAGTGCTGCAATTCTTGCAAGCTTCTGTGTCCGCAATGGCTTTGGTTTATTCGAGTCTTCTTTTCTTCAATTTATGATATTAAGGAGATGTTGGCGCTTTTGAATAGCACCGGCTACTCCTGGGTGATGGAATATATCACTTACATCAATTGAAATTTTTCTGCAACTCTTAAGAATACTTTCCGCAGAATTTCATCAAATGGGACTCGTGTATCCAATCAATTGGTTATTGCCCCGCTTTTTAAACATGACGAGTTATATGAACCAATACAGCAAAGTAGCGTGTGACAGCTACAAAGAGTTCGCTAACTTGGCATTACATGAAAAAAGTCGCTCTTGGGCAGTGACTGGTGCAGTTATGGATACCGCACTAAATGCAACTTCATTACTGGGAAACCCGAGGAAGTGCGTAGCATGGGCAACCATAAACTCTAGTACGCAAATTCCAGCTGCTTACTTTACCATCAATGAAGTCAATGTTGTAAGCATGCTATAGGTACGAGTTAAATCTTGTTAAGGAGGTTTTCAAACTGGATGCAACATGCGCGCTGCTTCTCGATGAACTTTATAACTTCCTTCTCATTACGGCAGTTCAGATACGTGTCTGCACCAAGTTTCATAAGGTTTTCCTTTTTCAGGTTTAGCACCGGAGAAGTGCCGATGACGGAAGAAATCGCGTACTCATTTGCGCAGCGCAGGAAAAGTGTTTTAGCTATTTTAATTAAGTACTCCAATTCTTCCTTGTTTATGTTACTTATACTGTAATGAAAACTGACACACAAAAACAAGTTATAGCGGATATTATTAGAAGTCCATGGGGGAATAGCCACCGTCGTAGCACACTTGGTAGAGAATCGAACAGGTTACTAGAAGGCCGCACGTTTGGTGCCGGCCAACGACAATTTATCGTTTCATTCACTTTTCTTTATTCCCGTTTACGATACAGTTCTTTCCAATATTAACCCCCACACTTTCCTTGGCATATTTATCTGTCAGCTCTCATTATTATTGTTCATAACGAACAACACGAGCCCTAACAATCACCTTTCTTTCGTTTATATTCTTTCATACAGTTTTTTTTTAATTCCATTTTGAGCATTGCAACCTTTGCTTTGGGCTTGTATCGACCACTTGATTTAAACTGTCCACTTGAGATCGACTGATGGTCGACAAGCCGGGCCCCAGAACTGCTACGTACAAGAAATTATTGGAGAAGAGCATGTCGTTTTAACATGACAGCGTTAAAAAAGTCAAGAGCCCTTGTCACAACAAATGCCGCGTCGGCATCGGTGGTTGTCAGCAAAAAACTGCGTTAGCAGCGATCAAAAAAATCTTGATGAATGCAAACACCAAACGTTCCAGTGGACTTTCATTTTAATTGAAAGACTGGCATATGGTATGTTTTGAAACGGAATTGTACAGCTTGACATGTGATCAGCTCCAGAAGATACGTTGGCGAATGCAAGACCGTGTTATGCGCGACAAGGTGACGTATACTGCCATTTGTAAACCTAGAAACCCGGATTGTAAGCTTGGACGGACATGCCATGAAAAGATTCTCGACTCTAGTGTAGTCTGATCAAAGAGTAGAAGAACAGTGACGATAGGAAATACAGAGAATAAAGAACAAAAAAAACAAACCATTTTGTTAGCACAGTACTTCTCCTCGCCGGTTTGTTCCAAACAACACAGAAGCAATCTGTGATCAAAAGAAGCATATTCTTCTCCGAAGATTCGCTTCAACTGTTGAAAAAGAAAAAAAGTGCAGATGTATTTACTGGGGCCAAGATTCGCCTGTAGATAGTTAAGATGGTGATTAAGTTTAATTGGTGCAAGTAGCACTAAAGCCAGACACCACTATTAAAATTGTGATTATTCTTCAAAGGTGTAATCCTATAGCAGAGTCCTTGATAGATTTGAAAATACTCTGGCAGTGGACTTAAAGCACTTAAAACAGAAACTGTGTAAGGACATGAAGTTGACTAATCACTGCCAGTGCCCCAATTTGAAATTATTCACAGGTTTGTGATTACATGCCCTGAACCAATGAACTCCCGGTGTATATGTTGCGTAATTAGAAAGTTCAAATCTCGAGTCAGTTCTTTTCTGTGCAAGTGATCAACCCACACTGCGCAGGTACCCAACTATTGATCATCGGGGGTTTGTCTACCAACTTTTAAACAAACATTCCACGCAACTGTTGCTACTCCTAAACTAAGTCAATCGTTCAACGTGTGTAGACCCAAGCAAACTGTACAGTGTCAATTCTTATGAAAGGGAACACGGCGACGCCAGGCTTGCCCACTCCGGTGGCTGCTGGCAGCGCGTTCAAGCGGGAGCGATAGCAACCAGTCTCTTTCCGCGTCATCTCGCGGCGAGCAAAACAACCATTCGTTGCTGATATAGAACGGCAAGCTTGCAACCCCTCCTCCTTTAAGGCGATTACCAGCTGTCGTGTAATTGCCTTAAAGGGGTGGGGGTCGCAATCTTGCCGCTGGCTTCTTATTCGCAGCGAATTGTTGTTTTGCTCCCCACAAGATGGCGCAAAAAAAGAGCGTGGATGCTCTCGCTCTCGCTTGAACGCGCTGCCAGCTGCCGCTGGAGTGCCCAGGCCACTGTTACGAAGGCGAGACGTCAATCAGGTCCCAAAGGTGCCACTTCTCCAAGGTCACCAGCCGTTTGGTAGCGTGTGTTGGTCAGCCCGCGACTGCTTCTGCGCAAAGCTGATAGATGAGCGGACGAGACGATGGTGAGTTTAGGCAAGGTTTATGTACAGCATAGAAATAGAGGCGTTACATATTTGGCACTGGGGCCGACAACTTAGAGACTCGGAAAGCTGAGAAGTCTTCTCTCGCACGCATTCGTCGGTTTATCTTTCTGTTACGAAGCGCACTGCTGACGAGGTTATGAAGGGCACCGTGAAACTCGCCGCTACCAAGGACACCACGCGCGCCGACTGCGAAAGAGCTCGAAGCAACGAGAGGCTTCTCTGACACATAGGTCTACTCCTGGCGACACGTCGCAGGGCTTTTTTTATACGCACCGGATGGATCCTTTGAGTCACCAAACGTCCAACCAGAAGCGTCGCTGGCCGTGATGTCGGAATCCTCCAGTGGGGCCCGCTGCTGAGCGGCGTCATGCTCAACAAATCCGGAGCCGCGGCGCATAGTTGCACTCAAGGACGAGTGACGCCACCATGCATTGCGTAAGACTCGTCAGACTGGAAGGCGTCGAGTGCTTCAACGGGCTCGCGAGCTGAGGGAGCTCGCGGTGCGTTGGGTGACAGACCGGCGCCGCCACTTGATGACGTCATTGAGTTGATCGCGTCAGGCGGGTTTGACCGCTAGCCTTGACACTGATTGCCTTTGCATAGGCTTTGATGTTCAGTGTGGACTCGCAGGCGTAACAGCACCCCCGCCACCAGACAATGCACCGGTAAGACGAGCTGCTTCCACGTGGCTCGGATGTCGGGCGCGCTCGTTCGCCAAGTCCCTCTAGGCTCGCCTCCAGGGCCATGGGGAGAATGTAGCTCTAGGGTCCGTTTCGTGAACACATCCCATTCTTGAGGACGAATCCGAGTGCCACTGGCTTGTCGCCACAACTTTCGGTCAGCTTTGCTCGTCTCTTGTGACAATTTTTGGTCTCAGCACTTGTCGATGGTTCTGAAACTTGTCAAGAACTGATCGACAACAGACGACACACGACACAAGCAAGTGCCCTCGGTCAACCGACAGTACACCAGACAAAGTATAGTACAACATATACCTAGATGCGTGTCTATCGAAATTTCGTTTCCTCTACATCAAGAGGCACATGTGGGACACAAGACTCTTAAAATCAGCCCTCACATTTTACACGTACAACAACGTAATGAAATATAATACAACGTAAAGTTGGCCCATTCAAATCGCTCTGGACGAGAAAACTCAGCTACGGCCGTGATGAGGACAAAATTTTGCCTGAATGGCCAGCGAGAAACCGAAAGGTGGAAAAGGTACTAACTAAAACGCACGGCTCAATGCGTCGCATTAGCGTTTAGCTTTCCTTTTTTGTAGCGAACGTCGAAGTTGTGCTGTTGGAGTATCATGCTCCACCTCAGTAACCGGCCACTTTTAGACATGTTATTTAACCAGGTTAGAGGACAGAGGTTCGTTTCGACTACAAACCTCGAACCAGAGACATAACAGGCTAGCTTTTGAATGGCCTACACGAGGCAAGCGCATTCCTTTTCAGAGGTACTGCATGCCTCTTCCCTGCAGCTGAGTTTTCGACTTAAATACAAAACTGGCCTTTCGTTGCCAGCACTGTCTTCCTGGTACACTATAACTTTCATGCCGCGATCACTCGCGTCGCATTGAATGACAAATCCCTTAGAGAAATCGGGTGCCATGAGAACGTGCTTTTCGCTTAGGGCCTGTTTCAGCTTGCAAAACGCATTCTATTTTCCATACTACTTTAACCGGCTCAGACTTTCGAAGTGCGTCAGTTAGAGTGCTGGAAATGCAAGAGTAGTTTTGCACGTAATGCTGATAGTATCCAGCTAGGCCCAAGAATGCCCTTATCTCAGATTTTGTGGTTGGTCGTGGATAGTTCACCACGGCGGCTATCCTAATTTCTGAAGGTCTACGACGGCCACGGTCCACAACGTGTCCCAAGTACGACACCTCGCCACACCCTAGGTGACCGATGTTTAGGACGGTTCGAGCACTTCCACTACTGTGCAGCGGCGCAGGAAACAGACAGGGAGACGTGTGCAAACGTTTATATACAAAAGAAAGGATATGAAAAGTCGGTGATATGGGTGCTGTCGGGACAGCCACCACGGCTCATGAGGAAGAAGATTCCCGTGGTCTCACGACTCTCGAGCAGCAGTGGCGTCGTCTGGGAGATGCCTGGAGCAGCGCGACCTCGGACCTCGTTTCCGAGCTCTTGATCACCGCCCGCGCGTAGCGGTTCCACGTACGGGTTCTGGCCAGCACAGCACTGTATGTGCCGTGCTGAAATGCTGCTCGCCACAGCTGCGATGTGGCAGCTCAGTCACCAGCGTTCCTTGCCTTGGCCAGAACACCGCCTGGTACCCTCGTGTGCACAGCTCATGAGCTCGCGGCCCACGTCCGAGTCTGGCGCGTCGCTCGGTACGGCTCGGCGCCACTCGGCGATCCTCGATTCAGCCAGCAACTCCCCTGGCACCTAGATTCGTGGCCACCCTGGACCTCGCCCGGCTCAGTGGTCCTCCGTGCACACGCACGCGTCTCGCCTGGCAGAACGTCTTGCTCGTGCGAGCTCAGAGTTGCACGCACTGCCCCGAACATTGCGAGCGCGCCTTGTGCCCGTGCCACAGCACTCTTCTTTTTGTCCCTCGGTGCTCGGTGGTCCGCGTCGACGTGTTTGCGATATTTACACGTGACAGTGACATTTAGTAGGTTTCACGGTAACACCAGCTTCTTTCAACCTGTTCAGCATGACGCGTAAATGTTCGACATGCTGATTGATTGATTTGGGGGGTTTAACGTACCAAAACCACCATATGATTATGAGAGACGCCGTAGTGGAAGGCTCCGGAAATTTTGACCACCTGAGGTTCTTTAACGTGCACCCAAATCTGAGCACACGGGCCTACGACATTTTCGCCTTCATCGGAAATGCAGCCGCCGCAGCCGGGATTTGAACCCGCGACATGCGGGTAAGCAGCCGAGTTCCTTAGCCACTAGACCACCGCGGCGGGGCAATGTTCGACATGCTCTTCCCGGTTGTTTGAGAAGATGGCGACATCGTCAAGATACGGCAGAGCGAACTCAGAGAGGCCTTTACGAACGCGGTCCATTAAGCCTGAAAAATACAAGGGCGCATTTTTCAATCCAAAGTTCAGATTACATGGACGATACGTTCCGAAAGGAAAAACGTATATGGCATAGCGGCTAGCGCGCTCCGTAAGGGCGACTTGCCAATACCCTCGCAGGAAATCTGACGTGGAAATACAGCAAGACTAACAGTTTCTACCCTCTCCTCTAGGTTTGTTATCGGGTAAGTTTGGTCTCGAGTTATGGCGTTAAGATGCCGATAATCGATGCAGGCCTCGGATCTTTTTCCGGCACTTGAACCAATATTAGAGGGGATGTATAGTCACTCTCGCCCGGTACTATGACTCCCAACTCCAGCATTTATCGATCTCTTTCATGATGTGCTTTTGCACAGGAGAACATCAATATGGCTTGCTACGGTTTGGCTGCTCACAAGTTAACTCAATATCGTGTTCAATTGCCGTCGTGCTTCGGGGACGGTCCAAAAACGCGGCTTTAAACTCGAAAAAAATTCTTCTCGGGTCCTCCTTCTGGACTTCACTTAACCTAGGCTCTATAGGTTCAACTGCTCCAAGATTACCTCTGATCCCCTTTCGATTACATCACTAAAGGTCAAAATTTCTGCTCCTCCTTCCCCTGAAGCATTCAAAAGCAGATTTACGGCCGCTTGACGTTGAATGTATGGTTTCATAAAGTTACTGTGGTAAATTTTGTTCGGCCGCCTTTCTAATTTCTTTTCATATTTGGTATCAGAAAGCTTCGATATTACCTTGGCAGGCCCTTGCTAATGAACGTCAAGCTTGTTCTTTTTGGACGACCGCAGAAGCATTACCAGACTACCTACTTCAAAGGTGCGCTTCGCCGATTTGTCGTAGTACTCCCTCGACAACATTGTGCAGCCTTCATGTGGCTTTCCACAAGATCTTTTCTTATTCCAAGCCTCTGAAGGAGGTCTAGAACATACGCAACTACATTAAGGTCCTCATTGAATCCCTCCCAGGACTCACGTAGCATTCGCAATGTTGTTCTCAAAGTCCTGCCATACACAAGCTCTGCATGGCCAAGACCAGTGCTCTCATGAGGAGCTGATCTCAAAGCGAACATAGCGGGAGGAATACAAGCTTCTCAGTCGCATTTGTGCTCGTAGCAAAGAGCTCTCAGTATCCGTTTCAGAACAGAATGCATATGATCTACCGGATTAGATTGCGGGTGATGGATCGAGCTGTGTACTACTTTTATTCCACATTTATCCAAAAAGGTAGAGGTAAGGCAGCTGGTGAAGACACTACTGTTGTCGCATTGGATTTCAGAAGGAAATCTGACGCGTGCAAATATAGATAGCAGTGCATCCACGACATGAGGGGAATTGAGTTCCCTATGTGGTATGACTTCTGGAAAGTTTGTGGCTTCACAGAGGGCCGTCAGGATGTAGCGACAACCTTGCCTTCACTCTGGCAATGGCCCAAAAATATCAATTACTAGGCGCCGAAAAGGTTCTGTGGTATTTGGCACAAGCTTCATGGGTGCTTTGCACTTGTCCATGAATTTCCCCGCTCTCTGACAAGTGTAGCATGAGCGTACAAAATCTTCAATATCCTTCTAGCATTTCGGCCAATAATATTCAAGGGAAACTCTAGCCTTGGTCTTTTTTATGCCAAGATGCCCTGCCCACGCGTTTTCATGCGACAGTTCCAACAGTTGGCAACGATACTTTTGTGGCACCAAGAGCTGCTCATACTTGCGACATTGCGCATTTGTGTAGCTCCGATACAGGAGCCCTGGTTTCTCAAAAAAGGAAACGACCGTTTTCTTTTTCCCAAGTTTATGCTTTCCAATAGCGCTTTAATCGAGAGGTCCCCACGCTGCTCTCGAATAAGCGCTTCTTGATTAACCCTCAACAGCTCACTCCAACATTCCGCTACAGGCGAGAGCGTTGCACGGGCCCCTCTCGCTCTGACTCAATGGCGCCATGTCGTCTCCTCCGCAGACCGAGACCGTGCCAGACGCTTCGGCGACAAACCGCTCGAGTGACTGCTCAAATGACTCGCACGGAGAATTTCCTGTCCGAGTTTCAGTCGACTCGCAGCCAAGGTCACGCAGATCAGCAGACTTTGCAGGTGGTGTTAGACCGCACTGAACAAGATCAAGTTCCTTCGAAAGCTTCCGCGCTTGCGATCGCGTAAGGGTCATGTACGCTAAGTTGGACAAGAACGATTTACTCTGCTCTTTGAGAAGCTGCTCTGTGTTATTAGAGGAAAGATGAGGAAAACAATCGGGAAGCGCAGCAGACACAGCCGCTTAGGTGCGAAGCTTACTGAACGGGCCTTCAATGACAACCGTAGCGATTGGTAAGCAAGCACTCTGCTGCTCTGCGACTTGTCTGATCCACGCGCATTCTCTTGTAAAGTCATCCGGAGACAACGAAGGATAGACAACGTCCATGGTTGCCGCTGAGTCTCGTAGTGCTCGACACGTTTTCCCATTCAGACTAATTTATCTGAGATACGGCTTGAACAACCACATGTTATTTTCCGATTCTCGGATTGTAGCGAAAGCAAACTTTTGCTTGCAGTTTATCGCGATGAGCCCTTCCTTTTTGCAGTTGTAGCACATTTGCGGCTTCCGTGATTCAAACGCCCGTGTGGTATCAGTGCGTTGCTTAGGAACCTCACTCGATTTATCCGCTTCGTTTTACCTCCCCCTACAGTGTCCTTCGTAAGAGACGGGTCCTTCCTGAAATTACGGTGCCGAGCGCGTTTCTGTTGATCAGGTTTCTTTGAAAAGCCCTCTTCCCTTTCATTCTTTTTCACGCACACTGCCCTGCTATTCAACTTTCGGCGAGTATAATACTCCTCAGCTAACTCTGCCGCCTTGTTTACCTGTACTTCACAAAGTTTCTCCTGCAGTCGAAGCTTGACATGCTCCTCGATGCAGCGGAACGTACCGATCACAATAAAGCGGTAGAACCACTTTATTGCGACCGTCATAAACACCTTCGCACTTGAGCCATTCAAATCAATCGGCTTTAATAAGAAATGCGAAGTCAACGTGTCACTCATTCCCCTTTTTATCATACCAGAACCTTTGCCTGAAATCCTCGGGTGACAACTTATAACGTCTCAAGAGCACTTCCTTAACCTCTTCATAGCTCTCAAACGCTTCCCTCAACAAGCACGTTATCACGTCGACCACTTCGCCGGGAAGAAGAGCTAACAGGTTCTGCGCCCAAAGAGACCGCTCCAAAGCATTTCGCCCACAGACGTGTTCAAACTTGACGAGATACTTCGCCATGTCCTCGCCTACTACGAACGGCGGCAGTTGGTCGCGAATTTTCTGACCGCTGACCTGAACTGTCGCAGAAGCTATGCTAGGCGCCTGTGAACACTGCAGTTCCGTGGGATTTAACGTCTCAAAACCATCATATGATTATGAGAGACGCCGTAGCAGGGGGCTCCGGAAATTTTGACCACTTGGGGTTCTTTACGTCCACCCAAATCTCGATCCCGCAACCTGCGGGTCAGCAGCTGAGTACCTTAGCCACTAGACCACCGCTGCGGGGCATGCGAACACTGTAGCATTGCCAATTCTATTCGTTTCAACACAAGGTGCTCCTGTTTCTCAGCTTCCTCACGGCGTTCTCACCTTACAGCTTCTTCGCGTTCGTAAACTTTTCGTCTTTCAGCTTCTTCGCGTTCGCGAACTTTTCGTCTTTCAGCTTCTTCGCGTTCGCGAACTTCTCGCCTCTCAGCCTCCTCGGGGCGTGCTTTTATATCCGCCCAGGCCTCATTGACTTCCTCAGTCGTCACTCCTGCATCCCTCATGATCTCAAGTATCGCTTGCTTTCGTTTTGCACGGATCAAAATAAGGCCAAGTTTCTGACAAATTTTGACGAGATCCTTCACATTATGGTTCTTCGTCGTTCACACTAGCCTCTTGCTGTTTGCCCCTGTTAAGAATCTAGTTGCCGTGCCAACATAAATCTACTAGCAATACACGCAAGCAGTTTTTCACACTGCTGTGTTTACACCCTCTGCATTAACTTTGGTTTCAAAGCGCTTCGACTTTGCTTGAAACGATCAAAGCACACTCTAATACTTCACACAACGCTTCTCTAAACTACTATAACCTGCGCTAGAGTAGTCTGGTGAACCGAGGGGAAAACATCAGGCACTCACCGCATCGATGACGCTGACGCCGGCCGATCCCGCAGCTACCAACCACAGTTACGAAGGCGAGACGCCAATCCGGTCCCAAAGGCGCCACTGCTCCTACCTCCGCCGCCAAGGTCACCAGCCGTTTGGTAGCGTGTGTTACTCAGCTCGCGACTGCTTCTGCGCAGAGCTGATAGACGAGCGGACGAGACGACAGTGAGTTAAGGCAAGGTTTATGTACAGCATAAAAATAGAGGCGTTACATATTGGGCTCTGGAGCCGACAGCTTAGGGACTCGAAGATCCGAGATGTCTTCCCTCGCACGCATCCGTCGGCTTCTCTCTCTGTTACGAAGCGCACCACCGACGAGGTTAGGAAGGGCGCCACGAAACTCGCCGCTGCCAAGGACAACGTGCGCGCCGACTGCGAAAGGGGCTCGAAGCAACGAGAGGCTTTTCAGACACAAAGTCTACTCCGGGCGACGCGCCGCAGGGCTTTTTTATAGGCACCTGTTGGATCTTTTTAGTCACCAAACGTTCAACCAGAAGTGCCGCTGGCCGGGATGTCAGAATCCTCCAAAGGGGCCCACCGCTGGGCCGCGTCACTCTCATCAAATCCGGAGCCGCTGCACATGGTTGCACCCAAGGACAAGTGACGCCGCACGCATTGCGTAAGACTCGCCAGACTGGAAGGCGCCGATTGCTTCAAAGGACTCGTGGGTTGAGGGAGCTCGCTGTGCGTTGCGCGACAGACCGGCGCCGCCGCTTGATGACGTCGTTGTATTGATCGCATCAGACGGGTTTGACTACTGGCCTTGACACAGATTGACTTTGCAGAGGCATTGAAGTTCGGTGTGGACTCGCAGGCGTAACACCACGCGCTCCGGTATTCCGTTTCATAAAAATTGACACTGTACAAACATTCACACTCTTTCGTGGACCTCACGTGTATTATGCTGTGCAATCATCCGTTCTGTCCTATCCCACGAATTGCACGAGCTTCTTCTCAATAACATAAGAATATCTGAGCTTTCACGCACCAAAAACCACGATATTATTATTAAGCATGCTGTAGGATAGGGCTCCGGAAATTTCAATCACCTGTTGTTCTTTATGATGTAGTGACATGACACAGCATCTTCGCCTCTATTTAAATGTAACAGCAGCGGCCGGGATTGAACCCCCGACCTTCGGGTCAGCCGCCAAGCACCATAAGCACTCCGCCATCGCGGCGGACGATGAGCTCCATCTCATTTGAGTCGTACAGTATAGAGTTTATTTACATTCCTTACGACCCTTGCCCGTTTATCACTATCGCATTTGTGATTGTACTTAAATAGACAAAGCCCTTCAAGTTTAAAGAGCAACGCACTGATACTAGTACAAGAAAATGAAAAAATTGCAATATACGGAAACAATGTAATTAAATTTTTCTTATTCGTCTCGCTGCACATAAACACACAAACTTCCTCCAGAGCGCAGGGTTATTGCTTACAAGCAAACGCACATATACTGAGGAGGCAGCATGCATATAATTATACAGTCTCTATAGAATCTACTGGGCAGCACGTATATTTAGAGGACCGTAATTTACTCGTTTTACTCCTTTACTACCATACTTTTGCGTACACGCAAAACCTTGTAGAAGGCACATGCGAAATGCTAATGCGTGAAAACATAGTTGAGAGAAAAAAAGTCACAGCTTTGTCGCAAAGACGAAGCAATGAACGTGATAGCAGCAAATTTAAAGATCACACGCAGAATGGCAAGCAGGTCGAAACGCGCCCCCGCGTTTCTCACGCACAAATGACGCACGAAACGTACTAGCAGGTACAGATGAACGCAAATAAGAGTTTCGGTTGTTACTTCGCTGTGTCTGAAAAGCGCGCCCTTCTTGCGAACGGATGCTGTGCAACGATTGCAGTGACCTTTGTGCGCCCGGTAACTACAACAGAATCGATCCGACGAAACCCAAAGGCTAGCCAAGATGTACGATTCCCCCCACTGCAACATAAAAACGCGCGATCGAGCATACACCCCCTTTTTCTCTACGTGGGCCAAAGTACGCGTAAAAGAGAGCCACCGTGCACTCACTACATCTTCTTGCTAATGCTGAAAATACGATAATCCCCCCCCCCCCGAGATGCCCGCCAACAGCTGTAAGTGGTAGATAGGAATAGCTTGCCGTTTGAATGTTGAAGGAGGTACCTCTCGGTGGCTGAGTGGTTAACACCTCACATTCACGACGCGGAGGCTCCACGTTCGATTCCGTGTGCCGGAGTCTCTTTCCTAGGATTTTTTTTTCTTTCGTTCTCACATATACGTATACGTATACAAATATGGTGCATGACATCGACGCCGACGCCGGTGGCGAAATCCAGCCGCGGGCGTCCATATAATTGTAACGAAATAAAAGAACAAATCGGACGAACGTGTTTTTACCAAAGCAACATCAAGTACGATCCATAATAGAAAATATCAAACAGCGCTTCAACACAGGACACAGGCAAGAAAGAGACTTGCACGGTGCTGAACTTGCAACTATGGTTGCACTTACACAAAGTCAACTTACCACATTAATATTGAGCGACTGGTCGACATCTGCTGAGCATTCCATGCATGACAGCTTTCCCCGATGCACTTGCGTCCAAAAATGCTTCTTCAAGCAGTTCGCACAGGCAGTGTGCCCACACGGTATCAACTTATTTTGAGTCAAGTCCTGAAAACATAGGCCTTAAAGTCAATTGACAGCAAAACCAGAACGGGGTTTGAGGCCTGTACAAATTTTACCGCACGGCGAGCTACGGAGATTCATATCAGGCACGAAAATTAATTAGTGTGTTCTGCTATCTACGAAAATATAAACCTTTTGGGTGTTAGATTAGAACATAACAAACGATGAGGTCAGCTTTCTTCGGTGTCTTACGCAGTGTTGGCGCCAGCAGCAGAAAGGAGAATCTGTGATAAACCTATTAAGGTCCACCCAAGATAGCGCGACAGTGGAGGAATAGTTACGTGTACAGTCACGAATGAGTGCACATAAGGGGTGACGGGGTGCCGACGCAAACTGCTGATTTATGGAGGTCCAATTCGCACAAAATTTCGACTGACTGACCGACTGACCGACCGACTTATTGATTGATTGATTGATTGATTGATTGATTGATTGATTGATTGATTGATTGATTGATTGATTGATTGATTGATTGATTGATTGATTGATTGATTGCGTGATGTCTAACGTCCCGAAACCACCATATGAATAAGAGAGACACCGTAGTGGAGAGCTCCGGAAATTTCGACCACCTGCGGTTCTTTAACGTGCACTCAAATCTGAGCACATAGGCCTACAGCATTTTTGCCTCCATAGAAAATGCAGCAGTCGCAGCTGGGATTCGATACCACGATCGGTGGGTCAGCAGCCGAGTACTTTAGCCAATAGAGCACCGCGGTGGGGCAATTTGCATAGAATGGCGGTGTAACTGTGTACAAAAGAAAAAATAGAACCAGAGCGAATTCAAAGGCAGTATTCTACATTAACAAATATCTAACATTTAAACAGTGCGGCAAACAAGAGTTGGCTAACGCCACAGATGTTATTAAAAGCAAACTGGTACTAGTATCGAAAATAGCGACCATAGAAAAACACTTACACTTTCCAGAAAGCTATAGTAGCACAATACGCAATCTTTGAAAACCGCGTCCTTCAGAAACAACAACGCACTTCTGATGGACTCCTTCTCACGGGCTGCGCGCAGGGCTTTATCTTTGTCATAGCCCATCTTCATAAGAAGTACTGCCAGGATGCCTTCGCCAAAGGTGCGTACTTCTCTATCGGTGATCAACTTTCCAGCATGCTCCTGCAAATAATTTTATTTTGCTATGCGATAATACGCTTAGGCGCACTTTACGCCATGATACAGATGACTAGTTTTTTTCTCACCGTAATGATTCCAGCCATGCGTGTGATTTGTACCTGCCAGGAGAAAACACATTTTCGAATGAAATTCACAATAACCTAGGTGCAGCAACTGTGCCTAAAAAGCGCGAAAACACGATAGCAAAGCAGCTCCCTTAGAAAAACACCAGCTTCTTCAATGATTTTGGACAACTTCCAGCAATTTAGTGACAGCGCTAAGGGATAGTAAATGGGTGTCAAACTTGCAGCCCGCGGACCTTTCGCTAGTGGCCCAGCCTACACATGACCGTCTTCGCCCTACATATAAATATATTTTTCAATTTCATAAGTATGCCCATGACTGGCACACTAGCCTGGTCTCAAGCATTTGTTTTGTCAAGCATGAAGCCTCCGCTATTATTGCATAAGACGTGTAATTAAACCGGTAATAAGAAAAGTGCAGCTCTGCGGTAGACTATACTGGGCCGCTGCACAGATGACCCAGGTTCGAGTCCCTTTATTCAGCTGCTAACTGGGCTTCTAGGGTAGGCAAGGTATGTGGTTTATGAGTGGGTGTGCGAAGGGCGGGGGTGGCACCTTTTTTTTCCTTGCCCTTATGCTATTCACGCAATTGACGCTTTTCATCCGGAAAACTAACTGTGTGGGCTTGTTGGTGTTGCATGACAGACAATGTGTCAAGCCTCTTCGCTACTGCCCTCATCCTCTGAGCATTTATCCTGTGACTCGTCTTGAACGTGATGGCAGTCTGTACCCCGCTCCTTGGTTGACTCGTTCGCTGGATTCCGTGCCGACTGGTTGTGCCCTCGCGATCTCCGACGTCAGCGTAGCTCTGGCCGACTGGGCTGGCCCTACGTCATCTCCTGATGCCGACCTTCGACGACAGCGCAACTCTGACCTACCGGACTTGCCCTACGCCATCTCCTGACGCCGACAAGAGCTCTCGCAAGTGGTGCCCCGTCCTCGGACTCCTGTGACCGTATTTCCATCTTTCCTATTTTTCCTATCCCCTCGATATGTCCTCGCTCACTGGCTTAGCGTATCTCTCTCTCTCTCTCTCTCTCTCTCTCTATATATATATATATATATATATATATATATATATATATATATATATATATATATATATATATATTATATATATATATATATATATATATACCTTTAATCCTATTCTTTTAATCCCTCCACACCCCCATCCCTTGTGAGCTACTGTTGAGGTGTCGCTTCCTGAAGCAGACAGTTACGGGGCTCACTTTTTTTCTTCCTTTCTCTCTTAGAAGCACTTAGTTTGAAAGACCATATACGCTTGCGAGCGTAGAAGCAGCTACGCGGACAAGGACGGCGCTGGGCCACTTGATATGCGCCGGCCCTCACAGGCATTCTTGGACGCAGCAACCTGAAGACTTCGATTGATTGATTGATTTGTGGGGTTTAACGTCCCAAAACCACCATATGATTATGAGAGACGTCGTAGTGAAGGGCTCCGGATATTTGGACCACCTGGGATTCTTTGACGTGCACCCAAATCTGAGCACACGGGCCTACAACATTTCCGCCTCCATCGGAAATGCAGCCGCCGCAGCCGGGATTTGATCCCGCGACCTGCCAGTCAGCAGCCGAGTACCTTAGCCACTAGACCACCGCGGCGGGGTCAACCTGAAGACTTCGTAAATCGCGAACTGGCAGTAGTGCAAGAATCATCATAATGGTGCATGCTGTTACAGTTCGTGTATAAATAAAGGATGCATTTAATAAATGCTTACCGGCTACCGATGAATGCGACCAAGAACCATACAGCAACAGGGGGGAACCCACATGCGAAATGAAAGAGAGAGTCCAGCTTGCACCTCCACGCTTTATTCAACATATTCGCCACTGACAGAATATAGCAAGCTTGCTTTGGAGAAAACGCATGATAAAATTTGTAATGGAAAATTACTGAGTGAGTGAGTACAACTTTATTACGACGAATAAGTTGCTTTGCAATGTCAACATAATAGCCCCGATTACAATTTCTAGTAAAGCGCGAGTAAGTGTAGGTGAGAACTTATCGCACGAAGCAATTTTGGCAGCATATGTTCAGCAGAAGCTCAACGCGGCCTCGTATTTAGTCTGCCAGTGTACCACGACCAATGCGTTCTACGTTACCACAGGGGAGTGGATTTCCAGCAGCGGTGACAGGAATGACAAAAAAAATTCAACAATGAAGTGCCTTATCCCCATAATAGAAAAGGATGGATCAAGTGGCGAAGTGGCTCCATTTTCACAATGAGAGGGAGGAAGGGCTGAGAAGAGGGTTCCTAGTAGTACATCAACAGGCCCTGATGGCATCCCGATTATGCCGCTAAAGGAATGGGGTCTTAAGTCTGAACAAACTTTGAGAGAAGCAGCGAGCAAAATAATAATCGATGGTGAAGCCCCTGATGGATGGAAATTTAACAGGGTGAGCATGATCTAGAAAGGAAAGGTGGACAAAGCTGACATAACCAACTACCGTCCCATAACAGTGACATCAGTGGTTTACAGGTTCGTGATGCAGATTATAAAGGAAATGCTGCAGGCATGGATAGAGGTTGATGGGGAGCTGAGGCAACGGCAGAATGGGCTTCGGAAACAAAGGAGGATGGAAAGCAATCTGTTCTCATTGACTCAGTGCATCGAAATAGCAGAAAAGGAACACAGGCCCCTGTGACTTGAATTTTCGGATATGAAGGGAGCATATAATAGCGTACTTCAAGAGGACTTTAGGGAGATACTGGACACACTAGGTATAGAAGATGGAGTCACTAAGCTTTTAAAGGTTATTTGAAAGTAACAAGGTAGTTATAAAATGGGGAAAACAGGTATCCAAGCCCAAAGAGACAAAACCGGGCTTAGGCAGAAGTGTCTTCTCTTACCCTTGTTATTCATGTTGTACCTACAAGGGCTAGAGGCCAAATTAGAGGGGAGTGGACTTGGCTTCAGCCTCTCTTTCGTCAAACAAGGAAAACGCATTGAACAGGCACTGCCAGCATTCATGTACGCAGATGATATAGTGTAATGGCCGACAACAAGGAAAATTTGCAGGGATCGATAGACATCTGCGGTAATGATGCAGATAGGTTAGATTGGAAATTCAGTAAGAAAAAAATCAGCAGTCATGATTTTTAATGATACTGAAGGTAGTGAGCTCAGGATACAGGAGGTCACGCTAAAGATAACGGATAATTACAAATAACTGAGCATATGGAAAAGCAATGGGACTGAGTACCTAAAGGAACACGAAATATACGTAATGGCTAAAGGTAACAGGAATGCAGCGGCCATCAAAAATACGGCACTGTGTAATTACAATAGGTATGATGTCAGAGAAATTTGGAAAGGGATCATGGTTCCTGGTTTGACGTTCGGCAATGTGGTCTTGTGCATGAGATCAGAGGTTCAAGCAAGATTGGGAATTAAGCAGCGTGGAATAGGCAAGGCTTGTTTTAGGCGCTCACGGGAATACACCAAATCGGGGAGTACAATATGATGTGGGAAGGACATCATTCGAGGGCATTGAAGCTAGCAGAAAGATAACATTTAAGAAGCGATTGAGAGAAATGGGGAAGGAGCGTTGGGCTAGAAAGATTTTTATCATTTGTACATGAGGAATGTCTATACAAAATGAAGACAGTGAACCTGAAAATTGACCTGTCGATACTTAAAAACAGCAGAGGATCAAACCAAAAAGAACTATCGTTCAAGAAGGTAAAAGAAACGAAGACCGACATGTGGAGAATAGGCATGATTAAGAAGTCGGCACTAGAGATCTATCGAACAATTAAGCAGGAAATTGTCAAGCAAAAGATATATGACGATTCTGGCTGTAGTTCTCTACTGTTTGAGGCCAAGACGGGCGTATTGCAAACCAAGACACATCGGACCGAATACGAAGGGGTAGAGACGGTATGCAGTGCGTGTGGAGAGGAAGAAAAAACTGCCGAACACTTGATAATGTTCTGTAAAGGGCTTCACCCTTTAGTTCAGGAAGATGGCGCAGTTTTTCAAAGCACTGAGGTTTAGGGACAGGATGGGCAAAATGGGCAAAATAGGCTTTAAGCGGGTAGAAATAACCAGGAGGTTATCTGATTGGTGGCTACCGTCAAGGCACGAGTGAAACTTAAATCCTTTACAGCAAATTCCAGTCCCTAACTCCACTATTTAAAGAAAAAGATAAATCAAGTTTTGTTCGCCAAGTATTACGGCTAGGTGGCGGTAGCCGCCACTCGATCTAAAGGGTACCGCATATAGGTGTTCTGTGGCACAGCCATATCAATCCACCCATTCATCCAACCATGACCTGCTCCTCAGTGGCGCGGCCGCGATGTGGCGTGTGGCACACGATGCCCTGCAGCCTACGGCAAGAAACGGGCGGTGCGGGCTATGCGGGCGCGTGCGAGCGTAGCAAGAAAATTTGTCTTCTTAGCAGTTTGCTGAGCCCGGCGGGCTGCAGAGCGATGACATGAGAGCGTGAAACATCGTCGCTCACTGCATTGTCTTCCATGTCAACACCTAAACGCTACGCCCGGTTTGCTGGCATTCGAACCGGAAGTGGCGGTGGCGAATCAGCCGGCCGTCGGCGACGACGGGGAAGTAGAAAGGAGAAGGCCACGAGATCACGTGTGCAAATGTGGCAGCGCCCATTCGCTGCTGCGGAAAACGGTAAATACAAATACACACGGCGACGCTTTGTTCCGTGCAGTCTGAGCAGATTGTCGGCGGATAAAATGCGTTGACTATAGTTAGCTGTTAATATATGCGCTCTTCTCTACTGAATCGGTGCACGACGCCTATGCAACGTTAACATTCACCGCGAGTAAAGTGCATTCTGCCTTTCATAGGGATGCTCACCCTCCATGGGTGCCCCTCTTCACGCTTTCGCACTAAATCACGCCTTGCTGAGCTGTTTGTACGTGGTTAGCTTGTGCTCCGACTGCTATGCACTGCTGCAGCATGACTGAACTACTTATTTACATCTTTGTCATCTTCATACTGCAAAAAAGAGAAAGCAAGATCGTAGAAAGCTCACATATCTGTGCGATCATCTCAGTACCACCGTTCACACCTTATACGCATATGATTTTTTTCTCTCATTCCGTTCACCATGAAATGTGGGACAGTCAATAAGTCTAGTCAGGAAAGTATTGGCTGACAGCGCTTTACGCTATACTGCGTTTACCACGTGTACGCACATATTCTTGTACCAGTAAGAACATAAAAAAATTACATAAGAGTTCAGCAGAAAGCTTAGCTTTCGTCGATAGATTGCTTGCATGACAGTGCTACAACAAAGGCCAAGTTTATGGGACAAGCATGTTTTTTTTTTCAGACAAAAAATGACCACTGCTTTCGATCGGTCACTAACAATGCCACACAAACACTGAATACAATGTAAAAAAGATGAAAATTTTAGTGAAGTAATGCGGCATTGAATATAAGGTATGCCGTCTAAATTCATTTTCAACGTCTGAGCTCTTTAAAGAGTTCTTGAATGTACGCACAAGGTTGCGCCCGGTAACTGTTTTAAGTACAGTTTAAATACCGAAGTCTCACAGATTATGTGACTAATACTTCGTTGTAGTGGCATCAAGGCCAGATAAACACAACTAGCACTCCTCGCATAATCAACATACTACAGTACCGTAGTTTTACACCTACCAACAGCGCGCAAGTGCATAACGAAGAGTGTCTTTTTCTTATAACCAAGTCGTTATAAAACGCTGAATTTCCACACCATTTATTAGTCCTGAAGTTTGGGAGGATGCCAAGAGCATTTTGCGATGTGCTTGGAACAGAAAGCGGCACTGACTCTGAAATTATTCTGGTGAATGAAGGGCACGACTACAATCAACAGCATTCTTGAAAGTTGCACTCACCGATCTTATTACAATGTATTAGCAGCCGAGCAAGACCAAATGCTTTCGTACGTCGTTTCAAGCATACTTAGAAACAGTTACATCCCCACTAACATGACCGAACAAACCACACTTTGAGAGCGTGCATGATGAACGCACACACAGAAACACAACGTGGCTAGCAGACGACGCACGGAGCAATCCACACTTCGCATTGATTCAATAAAATGCCAGTTGTGATTAAGCGCTTGCCCTTGTGTGCTCTTTCTTCATTCTGTTTTTGTATTGCGGCACCAGTTTGCATATTGTAAGTTTCCGTCATGTGCACAAAGCAAAAAGTTATATTCGTTGTTTGTAAGCATGCCGGAGCTGGGGTTCCAAACCTTAGATAGTTGTGTGAGTAAATATAAATGCCCTGCACTCGACGTTATTTCTGTTTACAGATTCCCGTCAGACCCCGGTTGACCCCGAATCCCCAATGCCTGGACCTTCTGGCCTTTTCACGTGTGGCCGTTCGGATTAGGTGCGCGCCTTGCCCGGAAACATCCAGCCAGGAAAAACTAAGAAGACACGTTCTGCTGACGCTTTCTTGTGTACGTGTTATTAATGTTTGGTCATTTTAATCTTTTTAACCAAACACAGTGGGTCCTTTTTTAACAATAAATATTAAGGAATTATTTAAATGACAAAGTTCACTCTGAGTGAAGATTGAGCAAAATTGGCGTCGTTTTGTCCCACAACGGCAATCGTCGTCTATATTGCGTTTCTTTCCTTGAATTAAAGCCACGCGCCCTGTACTAGGGCGCGTGGCTTTAATTAGGGCGCGTGGCTTTAATTCAAGGAAAGAAACGCAATATAGATGACGATTGTCGTTTTCAATCTTATAGCGCGCGTAACGAACGTTACGCGCGCTATAAGATTGACATAGCATTCTTGATAAAAAGGTGGCCAGCCCCGAGTTTTTAATAAAGGAAACTCGAGCAAGCTAGATAATTATTGTTGTGGTAAAAAAAGACGCCCTTTTTACTGAACTCTTTAGAGTGTTGCATAGAACACGAAAAAAAAGAAAACAGACAAACACCTGATTGTGGCCCACTACCACAACGAAACCTATATGGATATCTCAGAAAGAAAGCTTCCTAGTTGCAGCTTCGTGCCACAATCGTGTGGTTGTCTGTTCTCTCTTTCTTCTTAACTATTTTGCCACCTTGCGGGATTACGCGAAACTGATTTGCAATGACAGTGCATGTTCTCAGCGTGATAGCTCGAATATATGAAGAGGAGTCCGAGCAAACAATGAGTGAAAATATTATATCTCATTGATTGATTGATATGTGGGGTTTAACGTCCCAAAACCACCATATGATTATGAGAGACGCCGCAGTGGAGGGCTCCGGAAATTTGGACCACCTGGGGTTCTTTAACGTGCACCCAAATCTGAGCACACGGGCCTACAACATTTCCGCCTCCATCGGAAATGCAGCCGCCGCAGCCGGAATTTGAACCCGCGACCTGCGGGTCAGCAGCCGAGTACTTTAGCCACTAGACCACCGCGGCCGGGCGAATATTATATCTGCAAGCAATTATCTCATGCACATGTGATAGCTCGAATATATTGACGCAATGTAGGCTGTAAACTATAGTGGCCAGCCTCTGAGGAGGATAACGAAGCAGTTTTGTGGGCGCGTGCTTTGGTGTTCGTGATTTTGGCCTTTGGTTACGAAAGAAAACGCCCTGTTTAGTGCCTGCGTCTCTGTGTCCTTGTGACATTTTCTGGTGGAGGTGCTGGGTATGGTAAATGATACGGTCTCCAGAGAACAACCCTGACGCAAGCTCATCGAGCAGCTCAGCCGAGCTTACGCCTTTGCACGTGCGTTCCAGCCGTCGCCTCCAGGGACTCGAGCCACAGCACGGTTTGCTGCCTGATTGTCAGAGTACTATGAACCAAACAGCGCCTAACAGCACCGTGCCAGCACCAGCGCACCTGGTTGTATACCAGCCCAAGACGCTGAAGACATTTCACGGAGCTAGTTTTGAAGATGCCGTCGACTGGCTCAAGCATTTCGACGGGGCCCGGTCATCAACGATTGGGCACCAGAGCGTACGATACGCTATGTGTACTGCTTTCTCGAGAACTCCGCGAAAACGTGGTTTGAGAACCATGGTTATGCAGCAACGCTCACGTCATGGGATGAGTTTCACCGGCAGTTTCTCAAGGTCTTTGCCCGAGAGGACAGGAAAAAGACAGCGGAGCGTGCTATAGGGGCAAAGGTTCAAGGCCCTAACGAAAGGGTGACGACTTTTGGCGAATTCCACTGGTAGATCCGGAGTGGCTGCCGAAATCTTGGAGCGAGCACTCGGAGTGTGACAAACGAGATCTGCGAATGGAACACGTGAATGCCCCGCGCGAGGTCTCTCCTGAAGTTTTTTACGAATACGTCAGTGAACCTGTACCGGAAACGATTTTCTTTTCTGCTCTCGACGTCTCGATGACAACTGTGCCACTACTGCAATGCACGCATCTCGGCCACGCACTCTCGCGGAAAGCACGGCTACCGCTTCCCAATTTCATGAATTTAAACGAGAGCACAGGGTTACTCGACCACCAGCAAAAATGCTGAGGGCAAGGAGGAGCTCCATGGCTGAAGGCGACCCAGCTGCCCGACTGTACCGGAAATGACGGCAACGCATTCTCGGAGTTCAGGCGAAATCTGTCTGCCAGATGGAGCACGCGGAACGCTCCGTCGCTGGGTTGATTGCTCCGAATCTACCAGTGGAAAATGCGAACTTGCTCCGAATCTACCAGCGTAACGCGGATTGTCAGCTTTCAGGCAAGAAAACTTGCTCCCGCTAGACGAGTGGAATTCGCCATTACGTAGAGGGCATAGATCGGCTTTTTCAGGCGTGCGGAGCCATCTATGACCGAATCCAAGAAAGTACGCCACTTAATGCATGGTGTTGAGATTTTTGCCGGCCTGAATCTAAACCCGCCTGCGACACTTGCAGAGTTCCATGAGGAAGCCACTGCCATGAGCAAGCCACTGCCAGGCAGTATAACCATGGTGTACATCCAAGTGAGGCCACTTCTGTCACTCTCGGCAATGACATGAGCGTGTTGCGAGAGCTCATCAGAGCTATCATTTAGGAGGAGCTACCAAAGATGCAGGTAACTGCTTCACCTGTAGAGCAGCTCTCCGTTGCGGAGATGGTACGTGCCGAGCTACAGCAAGCCGTTCACGCTCCTCAACAATCCTAGGCGCCACAATAGAGGCACTGCGTCGAAATGAGCTACGCGGATGCAGTGCGACGTCCTTCATCGGGCAGTTCACCCAGCGTGTTTTACCCAAATGAGCGATGCGCTCAGCAAATGTAGGTAGGCTTCCATCCTCGCATTCTGCTGTTGATCGCCGAAGCACGACCAAGGAAGAGTGACATCTGGCGTACAGCTGACCACAGGCCCCTTTGTTTCCACTGCGGGGAAGCCGGACACGTCTACCGAACATGTCCATACGCCGTGTAGGTCTCCGTGGATTTTCGCCTAATGCCCCTCGTCCACGACCTGGCGAGCGACCATTGGAAATAGAGAGTTTCATCTCGAATCGTCGCAGTATCGAACATCGGTCGCACGAGCCCCACTCGTCGGCGCCTGCTCGCGACAGGTCACCGAGCCCAGCCTATTTACGCGGCGCTCCGAGACGCCGTTCACCCAGTCCTGCAAGTCGGAAAAACTGAGTTCAGCGACCTCCAGAGGTGAGGTCTCCGACGCTGACTCTATGGAAGATCCTCCACTACGACGAAAGCGACGGCAGCAAAAAGATGTACAGACGCAGTCAAACGTGGTACGAAGAGTGGTGACATCAAACATTGCGGTAACCGCGGACGACGAAGTGATGGCGCTAATCGACACTGGAGCAGACGCTTCTGTTATGAGCATGGGTCTTGCTTGCAGGCTGAAGGTTTCTACCGAGTGGGCTGGGTCGCAGATACGTATGGCAGGAGGCCATCTTCTCACTCCTGTGGGGCGGTGCACAGCGCGAGTCAGTATTCACGGATTTACGTATCTCGGAGATTTTGTAATACAACGAAGTTGCTCGAGGTACCTAATTCTCGGACTGGACTTTCTGCATGACACCAGAACCGTGATTGACTTGCAAGAGTCGCAGGTGACGTTTTCTACGGCACACGCTTTAGCGCGCAACCCTCACGATTGTTACGTCAATGCTTTAAGTATTGTTGACGATGGCGGCACGTGACCGCCGAAGAGTAGCGTGTTGACCTTGGTAACCTGCAACGTTTTCGATTAATTCAACGACTATGAAGGTATTGCAGAGGCAAATATTCAGCTGCTGCTCAAACAAAACAGCCCGATGCCTTGTTCGGTTAGAGAATAAACGTTCTCGTGTTCTGCTGACTAATTTCAGGATTGAGTTTCAGCACGGCCATAGAAGCACCACTGACGCTTTTTTCGGTGAAATCACCGACTTTTCCAATGCCGGCACATTGGATACAACTTTACCACATGCAAAAGCTTGTGCTGATCTGGGCAGCCACATTCACGTTAATCTAGACTTGCCAGATTCACGAAAAGAGCGGCTGCTAAACCTTGTGACAGAATTCTCGGACTGCTTCTTTACAACATCAAAAGTTCAACATACTACCGTTACAAAACACCACATTATTACCGAGGAGTCAGCGTGGCCTCTTCGCCAACATCCATACCATGTATCCCCGAAGGAAAGAGAGGTGATTGATCGTCAAGTACAAGAAATGCTGTATGATGACGTTATTAAACCCTCGACAAGTTTGTGGGCGTCACCTGTTGTCCTAGTAAAGAAAAAAGACAACACACTACGCTTCTGCGTCGGCTACCGACGGCTTTACAAAGTCACAAAACGCGACGTTTACCTCCTGCCACGGATTGATTACGCCTTAGACAGTCTACGCCATGCCCAGTTCTTCACGTCATTATATCTCAAATCAGGGTACTGGCAAATTGCAGTTGACGAGGGCGACCGTGAGAAAACCGCGTTCGTGACTGACGATGGGCTCTACAAATTTAATGTGCTGCCGTTCGGTCTCTGTTTCGCTCCCACCCCATTTTTACGTATGATGGACACTGTACTTGCTGGAATTAAGCGGCAGACGTTTCTTGTATACTTGAATGATGTGTTTTCAAGCACGTTTGACGAACATCTTTCAAGGCTAAAAAGTGTCCTCACTGCAATAAGGAGGGCAAACCCTACTATCTAGCCCGAAAAGTGCTACTTTGGCTATCAGGAACTCAAGTTTCTCGGCCGCGTGGTGAGCCCGGGGGGTGTTCGACCAGATTCGGAAATGTTGGCTGCCATTGCTGATTTCCCTCGTCCTGGAGACAAGAAAGCTGTTCAGCGATTCCTCGAACTTAGTGTCTACTACCGCCATTTCGTCGAAGGATTTTCGAAAATGGCGGAACCTCTTACAAGACTGACACAGCCAGATGTGCCCTCCATATGGACGGAAGAAGAACAACAAGTCTTCGTAGAGCTACGCAATCGACTGCAGACAGCTCCAGTGCTGGCACATTTTGACGACACTGCCGACACAGATTCACACGGACGGCAGCAACGTAGGGATCGGAGTCATTCTAGTTAAATCGCAGGACGGCGCAGAGCATGTGATCCCTTACGCGAGCCGCAGCCTCACAAAAGCAGAGGCTAACTACTCTACCACCGAAAAAGAGTGCCTAGCAGTCGTCTTGGTCATTAGCAAGTTTCGACCCTACCTATACGGCCGGCCATCTCGAGCGGTCAGAGACCACCATTCGCTCTGTTCGCTTGCCAATCTACGGGATCCATCAGGCCGCCTCACCTGCTGAAGCCTCCGCCTTCAAGAGTATGACATAACGGTTGTCTACTGATCAGGACATAAACATACAGATGCTGACTGCCTGTCTCGTGCTCCTATTTCCCCGACGTCATCTGACACTGAACAAGATTTACCGTTTTTTGGCATCGTCGATGTGGTGCGGATGGCTGAGCTTGAACGTGAGGACACAGAGCTACTTCCTGTCATCCAGCATTTTCAAGGAGAAGACGTTACCGTCCCACGCCGGCTCTCACGTGTATTAACATCGTATTGCCTGCGAAACAATGTTTTCTACAAGAGAAATAGAGCAGCCAGGAAACTTTTCTCCTCGCTGTTCCAACGGCATTGCGTGAGGAAGTTTTGCAGGCGTGCCACGACGATCCTTCTGCCGGTCACTTAGGGTTTCCTAGGACATTAGCGCACATTCGACAAAAGTACTACTGGCCACAGCTGTATTCGTCCGTTCAGCGCTATGTCAGCACCTGCCGTGACTGTCAGAGGCGTAAAGTTCCACCCGCAAAGCCCGCCGGTGTCCTCCAACCTTTAGATCCACCTCGAGCACCGTTTCAGCAAGTGGGAATGGATCTTCTTGGTCCATTCCCTACGTCATCTTCAGAAAAGAAGTGGATAATCGTCGCAACCGACTATCTTACTCTTTATGCAGAAACCAAAGCTGTGCCTAGTGGAACTGCAGTTGAAGTCGCCAGATTCTTCGTCCACGACATTGTTTTGCGTCATGGTACACCTGCTGTTCTCATAACCGATCGCGGAGCATCATTTACGGCAGAGTTATTGCAACGAGTCGCCAAGATGGCGCACACAAAACACCGGGAAACAACAGCTTATCTCTAAACGAACGGCTTGACGGAGCCGTTAAACAAAAAGCTGGCCGACGTGCTATCTATGTATGTTGATGTAGAGAACAAAATGTGGGATGAAATTTTGCCGTACGTCACGTTTTCTTATAATACCACTGTGCAAGAGACCACAGACGTAACAACATTCGAGCTTGTTTATGGCCATCACGTCACAACACCGTTAAACGCTTTGCTCCCTGTAGGCCAGGACAGCAGCAGAAATGGCAGCATTGACGACTTCGTTGAGAAAGCCGAGAAAGCCCGCCAGCTTGCATGGAACCGCATTCGCTCGCAGCAAGATACCGACGCTCGCCGTTACAACCAAGGCCGAAGGAACGTCCACTATCAACCACGTGACTATGTATGGGTGTGGACACCAGTTCGGCATTGTGGGCTTTCGGAGAAGCTATTCCGACACTACTTTGGCCCTTACGAAGTTGAGCTCTGCCTCAGTGACGTGAATTACGAGGTAGTTCCCCCAAAGCTATGACACCAGTTTAAACCGAAGACGTCCACGTCCAAAAGTAGTCCATGTAGTATGGAGGAAACCGTACCACGCCTACGAGTTATGAACACTTCGAACTTTTCCTTATTATCCACAACAGCGTGGTGTTATTTTTTTTCGTTGACGTGACCATCTTTTTCCATGGCCATCTCTAGCATCTTAGTCAATCGACCGGAACAGTCGCTCTTGAGAGGAGGTGATTGACGCAAGGTAGGCTGGCAACTATAGTGGCCAGCCTCTGAGGAGGATAACGAAGCAGTTCAGTGGGCCCGTGCTCTGGTGTTCGTGTTTTTGGCCTTTGGTTACAGAAGTAAACGCCCTGTTTGTTGCCTGCATGCCTGTGTCCTTGTGACAATATGAAGCGAAATCCGAGCAACCAATGAATGAAAATATACCTTCCAGCACTTATCTCATGCTACCGATCATGTAAGATGCCGCAACATGAAGCGCTGTTAATATCAATACTGGTTTTGATAACCACAACTATCTAAGTAAGTGTAAAATTCTTATAGGTAGCTGAACCACTCACAAAAATTAGAAATTGTGTATGTCAAAGACTTATCAGACGCATCAAAACTATGGAGAGATGATATTTGGTCTTGATTTGTTGCCAACGAAATCTCCTCTAAATTGCCTGACAGTTGCTTATAGAGAGGACGCTGTGCTCGCCATGTGTACCTATGCTGACCCTGAGACAAATTATATTGTATGCATCTCTCTTTACAGTTTCCACACCATCTCGCTGAGGTCCAAAGAGAAAGGTGTATTTACCGAAGACCACCACCGTCATCAAGCGACTAAAGAATAATGCGCAAAGGTAACAGAAGTCAGTGAGGAAAAAAATCCGACGAAAAATTACTACACGGGAGGTGCTCGACAAGTTGAAGCTTCATGTGAGCCCTGAGTTGTACAAACTCTTGGGTAGCCAAGTGGAACTCCATTGTCACAAGAGGAAGAGAAGGAGGTGGTCTCGAGAGGTTAAGGAATTTGCCTCGAATTTGTCTTTTTATGGGCCAAGTTCTTACCACCAACTCGATAAAGCGTTCGCTTTGCCATCACCGAAGTCCCTTCGAAAGTGGTTATCTGAAATTTCAATGACATACGGAATTATTTATAACGTATTGGACATTGTTAAAGATTCAGCAAAAAATCAGCTAATAGAACTAGGGGCATGTGTAATTGCGTTTGACGAAATTTCAGAAAGACCAAATTTACAGTATGACACAAAACTTGACGTAGTCATTGGATTTTCAGATGATGCAGAGAGGACAACAGCAGTGGCAAATGTAGCGTTTGTAGCACTACTTTCTGGGATCTCGCGATCGTGAGTGATGCCAGTGGCGTTCGCTGTTGCCAAAACTGCTCTGCGTGCGGAAAAGATCCAGATACTGCTACTAGCCTTGATAGCGCAACTTGCAGAATGCGAGCTGTATGTCAAAGTCGTGATGTGTGATGAGGGGTCAATTAATATATTTTTCATGAATTGGCAGCCACACCACAAAATCCGTACTTTGAAGTAAACGAACACAAATTTTATTCTTCGACACTCCATATCCATTGAAGTGCACAAGAAATAACCTTCGAGCCTCTCAAAAGCTTTTATCGGCACCAAAATTGGGTACATTCGCAAACTGTTTGAGTGCTCTGACCCACTTAAGAGTAAAATTGGTGAGAGAATTAATATTGGATCATATCTATGGGAGGCCTTTCAACAGCATGAAGGTCAAGTTTGTTGCGCAAGTCCTGAGCGAGTCTGTTGATATGATGATTGATATGTGGGGTTTAACGTCCCAAAACCACCATATGATTATGACAGACGCCGTAGTGGAAAGCTCCGGAAATTTCGACCACCTGGGGTTCTTTCACGTGCACCCAAATCTGAGCACGCTGTAAGCTACCTGCGACTGCCAAATCTACTGCAGATTTCATAGAACAGATGGACAAGCTATTTGATTGCCTGAATAGCAAAACTGCCACTGCTAGTACTCCTGGCAAAAAGAATTATGCTTTAAGTGCCACCTCAGAGCCCCTGGCGTTTTTACTAGAGAAAATCAAATGAATATCGTGGAGGTTTGACAGCCCTAGGCAGCCGCACACCATCCGTGGCTGGCTAGTCACCATACAGGCTGTCCTTACGCTGTGGGGAGACGTTCATAAAAATGTTAACTTTACTTGCCTCTTGACTCATCGTCTGCAGCAAGGCTCGCTGCAGAACCTATTCAGCACATTGAGGCAGAAGCATGGCTGCAATAAACATCCGAATGTGTTTCAATTTATCGCTGCTTTGAAACGCGTTTCCGTTGGAAAACTGTCAAACCTGTCATCGCGCGGGAACTGCGAAGTTGTCAATTCGCACCTACTTGTGCACGGTTGACCTTACGTGAGCCTCAAGCTCATCAAACTGTGGTAACAGAAACGATTTTCCCAAGCGAGACCTCGCGTCAAGACCTCCTTGATATCACAGAGGAGAATGCGTTGTACTGCGTTGCAGGTGGCATCACGCAGCGATTCCTTGAGAATAGGCCAGCAGATTGCATTTGTGAGTCATTACTTAGGAGTGGTGATTCGGCATTCTCAGGTTCCTATCAAACCTTAGCCATGCTTCAGTCCCATGGTAAGGAAGGCGGTCTTTTTGCAAATCGACGCTCCCTTCTGATGTTTTTTCGAGGCAGTGAAGGACATCAAGAAATGATATTTGGAACACATAGGCGTGGTCGCGCATTTGTGACAATTAACTACTGTGCTGAAAAATAAGCTAAACAGCAGTCTGCCGAAAGTAATCTTTTGCTCTGAAAAGTGCCGCTTGGACTTTCTGCGGCAGTTTTGCTATGCATGGCTTACGCTGCACATAAGTGACATAAATGGGGCCCTCAAAAAACAGCGTGAGAGAAAGTCCGCTGCAAAACGAAAGCTTCAGGAGCTTCAAAATTAGGACAAATTGTCGAACTACTAGCTTAATATTTTTGTAGGTGCAGCTGTTCTTTGGGCAGTCTCCTGAGTAGGCTATTTTTACAAGACACTTTAGCGCATTTTGATGTCGGCGCAAACAACGTGCAAGGTATTGTCCTTATGCAGACATTCATAGTTCACATGGTTGCGCTATAATGCACTGCTGCGATACGCGAAATTCGAGACCTCGAACTTGATGTGGTGAAGTTGCAAAATAACTAATACTACTCGGCATTCTCGCCATGAATACTTTCGCTTTAAAACCAAATGAGGAAGAAGAAGCTCCTTCTAGAAAAGCCGGAAATATTTTAGTAAGTCAAGAAAACCCGCTGTGCCACAAACAAGTGTGCCAGCAAAGTTTAGAGGCTTTCACCGGTTTGTTGGAGCGTCTTCTAAAGTCAAATGACGAATTACCTTCAGCCAATTACAAAACTAATACATCTCAGACTTCTACGTTTTCAACATGACGCACATAGCTGGGCAGGAGCTCTGTAAGAAAAAGTATACTTTATATGATTCAGGCTAATTAGAGGACTGTCTTGAAGGCCGGTCTGAATATACCCGTTCTGAGCTATGTGCGCAGGCTGATTCATTAAATGCAGTCGATCTGAATTTCCTCCGTGGCCGTCAACGATGACAACGTGACGAGACCTGCGCAACACGATCGCTTTGGTGAACATTTCTCTTTGTCAAGAAGGTGCGAGTTCCGCAATTCCTTTGTACATCACTGTTCTTGCCCAATTTCCGATGATGAGTAACCATCAACACTTGCCTATACTGCATTTACTTGTTCTCGATGGAAAGCTCTGTCTGCAGGGCGACATGTGGCGTTTGTTGTTGTAGGATTGTGATACTCATGTCTAAACTGTGATAGAAAATATGTGCATTACTAATTGAGAGGAATATACTGGTGTGAAATTCTGTAATACAATGCCCTGTTAGCAATGCTACTGCTTTGAAAAAGGCTTTACGCGTTGTATTGAGAAATAGTCAAGTGGTGAAATGTAAATTGAACTTGCTCAACATACGACGGTGCATTAGCACAAGCGAGTTATGTAGGAAATTTGCTTGCTATATAGAAGGTTGTTTCGACAGCAACTTTCATAGAAAAAGAAAAAGGGGCTGGTAGTGTTCGGCTCACTGTGCTGGTCATCTGCACTGCATGATCAGTTCATTATTTACGAACGCGTTACTATAAGTGGTCGTTTCTGGAGACTTATATTGTGTACAGCCAATGAACGTTATGAATCCTGCAGCTAAATTTTGTATATGGCGAATTATGACAAGGATTTCATTATATTGTTTGTGCAACCGATGCAGAATGCCAACATTTGTTATATATGGTGTTTTTTGGCGCAAGGGACATTTGATGGCCAAAGAGTGCCAGTTCATTTTACTAAAAATATGGACAATGATTGTGATAAGCGGCTGTATAAGGGCCATAAAATTCCTCGCGGTAAGGCGGATAAAAACATACAAGTAATAAAATCATGACCATGTCGTGAAAGGTGTGTGTGGTGTGAATAAATGATAAAAGTTGGTGATAATAAAAAACGATGGTGGATATGTATGGCATTAGCACAAGTGCCTCACTCGTTTATACCCTTACGTCCAAGGGCCGTGAGGCAAGTGCTTTGTTGTGTAGCCACCGCAGCGAAAACCTCTCTGGAGAGGTCGTGCTACGGAATGCCCGGGTATATGATATGAAAACTATGAATTTCTTTTAAAAACAATAACAATGATTTATGACTAAAAAGCGGTTCCCTACCGACAAACATTGCAGGGTGTAAGGGTATATGTTGTCGGTAGGGTAATGGAAAGTGCCGCTTTCCTAGAGCGTCCAATCGCTTGCACTGAACCAAAATGCGAAGAACTGCCAGTGCCTCACCATATCCGCCACACAATGGTGGATCGCCACCGGACAAAAGATATGTGTGTGTCGCGCATGTGTGTCCCATCCCGAGTCCCGCCAGTATCACCCCTGTATGACGCGACCCCGACACCGGCAGCCAATGACAAAGGTGCGGCTCAACAATGTGCAGCCTGTTTTGTGCGTGTGTATCCCACCCGCTCTGCCAGCAGTCCCCGAGGCCTCGCCCGAGAGACTGCCCAAGATCAAGGGCCGGGACCAACACGGCTGCAGGGGCAGCGCCTTCGTGGACGGATGCGGCGAGCCGATCCGCCCCCACGCCTCCATGGATCCCACGGCGCCCCGGCACCCAGCACACCACAACATGCCGATTGAGTGCGCAGAGCGTGCACAAAATGGAGCAAAGCGAGACAAGGACCGGGTTTTTCCGCCTTTCAAGACCGCGCAGAGCCGCCACCACACCGAGGGATCCCGTACAAACCCCTGCTCCTTGCACTTGTAATTGCTTGATGCATCCAGCCGCCACAAGCATCGTGCAAGCCCCCGCTGCGAAGACACCTGAGCCCGGATGCAGAGGGCCAGCATCCGAAAAGGATGGGCCGACAGCAGCGCAGGACACAGAGGAGCCAGAGCCGGAGGCATCTGCAAAGAACTCAGTACGCGTGTACCCGCGCTGAAGCCCCAGGAAGTATGCTCGGATACGGGCAACAGGTGCATGCCCTGCAACTTCCAGGAAGGACACATCGCAGTCCACAGTCCGCCACCGCCACGGCGGCGGGCATGCCACAGGAGCCACCAAACTGTGCTCATGCGACACTCCAGCCTCCCTAGCCAGACCCCTCAGGCGTACCGAGAACGGCTGCCTCATCGGAGGCCCGTTCTGAAACAGAATGGAGCTCAACAAATCAATAATAGCAGAGTATGAGGGGCGCCTTCAGTCCGCCTTCACCCTAAGAAAACAAGCAAAGGACATGTAAGTTCTCTGCAGATGAAGCGACCACTCACCCGACTCAACGTAAAGGCCCTCCACGTGGCGGGTGCGAAAAGCACCCGTAGAAAGGCGGATGCCCAAATGATGCACAGGGTCCAGCATCCCCAAAGCACCCCGAGCCGCAGACTAACAAATAACGGCCCCACAATCCAAGCGGGCGCGAATGAGACTTCCATACAGATCCACGAGGCACTGCCCATCACCACCCCAAGCAGTACCCGACAACACCCCCATAACATTCACGGCCCCTAAACACTCTGTCTTCAAACACTTGCGCGACACGAAGGTCCACCTGCTGTCCAAGACCAAGCCCAAGAATCCATGCTCGGCCCCGACAGACAGACGCTGCCCGCTCAGCCGAATGTCAAGTTCCGAGTGCACGCCCCTCCCTCTAGAGAACAAGACACACGAGCTCCCCTTTCGACTGGGCCAAGTCGAAATCCGCTTTCATCTGCTCATCTGGAGACCCTGCCCAAACCCAGCTGAACCTGCCGCTCACACACTGCCAAGCTGCACGACTCGAAGCCAAGCCGAACGTCGTCGACGCACGCACAATAGTACAAACACACTGCGGGGGACGGACAAGTGCAAGGAACTCACCCTGACATTAAAAAGTGTGCAACCAAGCGCACCACCCTGCGGCACGCCCGCTTCCCGGACAAATGTTTGGGAGAGAACACCGCCCACACGGACACCGAATGTCCGGTCTGACAGGTAACCCTCCACTATGTGAAACATTCCCCCGCGCACACCAAGGTGGGACAGGTCTCCCAGAATTCAAAACGCCATGTTGTATCGCAAGTCTTTTCGATATCGAGGAACACAGAGAGAAAATACTGTTTATGGACGAAGGCGTCCCTGATCCGCGCCTCGACACGAACAAGGTGGTCTGTGGAAGATCCACCCTCTCGAAACCCGCACTGAAACGGGCCAAGCAGACTGTGCGCCTCAAGGAAATATAAAAGTTGGCGGTTTACCACTTTCTCAAAAAGTTTACAAAGGCAGCTGGCCAGTGCAACGGGCCCACAACTTGAAACTGAGGAGGGGTCCCTGCCCTGTTTCAAAATAGGGACAACAATAGCCTCCTTCCAGGTAGCAGGGATGGTGCCAGAAAGCCAGATAGCATTGTATAGAGAGAGTAAAGTTTTTCGCGTTTTGAGCGGCAGGTTTTTCAACATTTCATACGTGACACGGTCGTAGCCTGGGGCAGAATTACTGCAAGAGTTTAGTGATGTTTGTAGCTCAGCTAAGTTGAAAAGTTCATTGTATGCCTTGTGATTTATACACTTGTATTCTAATTTCCACTTTTCCATCTTTGCTTTATATCTTTGGAAAGCTTCAGTATAGTGTGACGAGCTACACACTTGCTCGTAGTGTGCACCGAGGAAGTTCGCCTGATCTTCCAGGCTGTCACCCTGTGTGTTTACGAGTGGGAGTGAGTGTACTTGTCTTCCTACTACCCTACGAACCATGTTCCAGACTTTAGCCTCTTGTGTTTTTTATCCCTGATAAAAACTTGTGCCAGCTTTCTCTTCTGGCCTGCCGACGCGTTCTCCTGCCTCGAGATTTTATTTTCTTAAAGCTCTCAAGGTTTTCCGCTGTCAGCGAGTTCCGCAGCAACCTCCATGCCCTGTTCTGTTCCTTTCACGCATTCTGACACTCAGTGTTCCACCACGGGACGTGTCGTTTGCCGGTCAGTCCAGATATTTGTGGAATACATTTGGCTGCTGCGTCAGTAAGAAAAGCCGTGAAGTACTCCACAGCTTCATCTATGCCTAATCCGCATATGTCAGTCCAACTTAAGTGAGTAATCTTTTGAAATTGTTCCCAGTCGGCTTTGTTTACCAGCCATTTGGGAACATGTGGAGGACATTCATATATTATATGTGTACTCAAAACTAAAGGAAAATGGTCACTTCCATATGGATTATTTATGACTTTCCACTGAAGTAATGGTACAAGTGAAGGAGATGCGATACTAAGGTCTATGGAAGAGTAAGTTTTGTAAACAAGGTTATAGTATGTTGCCTCTTTTCTATTCAACGGACAAGCACCTGATGAAATGAGGAATCGTTCAATGAGATGACCTCGTGCATCACAGCGAGAGTCACCCCACAGACCATTATGTGCGTTCAGGTCCCCAAGGACCAGATAAGGTTCAGGTAGTTCGTCTATTAAAGACTGGAACTCAAGTTTTTCAAGACGGTGGTGCGGAGGTATGTACAACGAGCAGACAGTGACAAGTTTTTTTAAAATAACTGCTCGGACAGCCACCGCCTCGAGGGAAGCTTGAAGGGGTAATTGTGTGCATGCTATACCTTGCCTAACTATAACCGCTACACCACCGGATGGTGGCATGGCATCATCTCTATCCTTTCGGAAGATTACGTAGTTACGTAAAAAGTGTGTGTTCGTTTGTTTTAAGTGTGTCTCTTGTACACACAGCACTCTTGGATTGTGTTCATGGAGGAGTTCTTGTAAGTCATCGAGGTTTCGAAGAAGGCCTCGGATGTTCCACTGAAATATTTCTGTCTGCATATTTAAACAAGAAAGATGCTGCTGTGTGTACAAAGAGTATCCTGTGTTGGAGTGAGCTCGTTGATTCAGGTGGCAGGACGGTCGTCCGGCCCCGTTATTGGTTTTTTATTTTTCTTGGCGCGCTCCAAGGAGCCCCGCCGCAGTTTTGGTACCAAGGGTACCATTGTGTCCATTGCTTCCTCAGAGGCACTGGGTGCCCGCACATGCGAGCTGGTGGTTCAGATTTTAGGCCTGGCCTGGTGAGGGGAGGCCTTGAGACCAGAGGACCCTGGAGTCTCCGGCCACAATTCGCTAGGAGGCGGAGTAGACTGAACTACTGCCGCCTTGGGGGCAGGCGCCACAGCCGACGGCTCGCTCTGCGCTGGCTGAAGGAGTGACAAGGGCTGGTGCGGCGTTGCCCCCTGACGCGCCGCATCAGCATATGTAGCGCCATAAAACGGCGACACTCTTCGTCTTGCTTCCTTGAATGCGATATTTTCTTTAATTTTCAATGTGATGGTTTCTTTTTCTTTTTTCCAAAATGAGCAAGACCGTGAGTATGCGGCATGATTTCCGCCACAGTTCACACAGTGTGATGGTTCTTCGCAATTGTCAGAATTGTGGCCTGACACTCCACATTGTGCACAAGTTTGGTGACCACGACAGCTTTGTGAGCAGTGTCCATACTTCTGGCATTTAAAACAACGACGCGGGTTAGGTATGTATGGTCTGATCGACGTCTTCGTGTACCCTGTTTGAATACTTTCTGGCAGATTACTGGAAGCGAATGTGAGTATTCGGTGTTTCGTTGGTGTTACCTTGTTGTCTCTTCTAATGATGATCCTTTGTACATTGGTCACATTCTGACTCTTCCACCCCTCCAGAAGTTTCTCTTCAATCAAGCTGAGCAAATCAGCATCAGATACTACTCCACGGGTTGTGTTCATAGATCTGTGTGGCGTTACAGTGATGGGAGTGTCACCAAAGGTTGAAAGATTCTGTAGCTTTTCAAACTGTTCTTTTTCTCGAACTTCAAGGAGGAGGTCTCCGCTGGCCATTTCGGTAACTTTGTACCCGGCTCCAAGAGTTTCTGTGAGACATCTGGCTACTACAAAGGGGGATATAGTTCTGGCTTGCTTGCTGCTTATCTCCCTATGTATAACATGAAAATGGGGGAAGTTTTCACTTGATCGGTTGAAAAATTGATTGATATGTGGGGTTTAACGTCCCAAAACCACTATATGATTATGAGAGACGCCGTAGTGGAGGGCTCCGGAAATTTAGACCACCTGGGGTTCTTTAACGTGCGCCCAAATCTGAGCACACGGGCCTACAACATTTCCGCCTCCATCGGAAATGCAGCCGCCACAGCCTGGATTCGAACCCGCGCCCTGCGGGTCAGCAGCCGAGTGCCTTAGCCACTAGACCACCGCGGCGGGGCGATCGGTTGAAAAAGCCCAAGTCTTCGGTGCGTACGCGCTTTAAGGCCGTACGGTCACTTAAGGGAAATGCTCTATGCATGCCAGTTTAATTTTCTTCAGAAGCGTTGGCGGCCACCCACCACGGAGCCCAACGAGGGGACGCTACAAGTTTGCGGATGTCAAAACCTGCAGACGCCAGCCGTACAACGCTACTATAACCCAATGCGCCTAGACCAAAGTAGGCTATTTGCACAGGGTTAACCCTAGCCGCCAGGAAGTTTGGAAGTAGACAGAAGAGAGTAGAAGACAGGACAGATAAATAGTGAGAGATAAAGACGAAGATGTAGGGAGAGAGAGATAGGAAAAGGCGACTGCCGATTACCCCTGGGTGGGTCAGCCCAGGGGTGCCGTCTACGTGAAGCCGGGGCCAAAGGGGTGTGTTGCCTCTGCCGGGGGGCCTTAAAGGTCCAATCACCCGGCGTCGGCTCGACCCCCAGGATCCCCTTTTCGCCGGACACGGCAAAGCCACGCACGGCTAGGCGTGGGAGGGAGTAGAAACTCCCCCGTTAGCTCGGGTCTGTGGTGTCGCTACACAACAAACGCCTACTAGCGCAGGCGCCCCTGCGGGGATGCCAACATTTGTATTTATTGTCCGAGATGTACAGCTTTGTAGTAATGTGGCGTGTATTGAGTTCTATCGTTTGAAATACATTGCTAATAGAAACAGCGGCTAAACCACATTCTTCGATACTCCTTTTTCTTGCACAAACAAAACTGTCACACTTCAAGGCTTGCTGACTGGCGCGCATTCAAAAGAGAAATATTTCCAAACAAACGTTTTAGGTACTGAGAGTCTTAGAAAATTAGCAACCGAAAGCTGTCGAAAACAATATATGCAGAAGCAACACAACCTGGAAAAAAATGTTAGCGGCGTTCTTTTCCGTTTGCGGCTCACAATGCCATCGCGCGCTCGTCTAGCGCGTAGCAGACAACATCTCGGCATTTCCTCCTCTCCCATCAACAATAGCGTTGCCATAGCAGCATCAGCAAATTTTTATTGTTTCTTTTTTTTGTTTCACAGTTCGGCCTACCAAACGACAGGGGACAAATTGGCGCTTGTGGCGCAACTTTCGATTACCTGGGGGGTATACGAGCTGACCTATAGCTGGGGTATATACAACTGCATCGAATACATGCAGCAGCGCGGCGCGCTGGCCACATTGTCGGGCAGCCTGCTGATTTCATTGTTGCTGTGCGAGCTAGGCCGTTATTCCGTACCAAACATTGTGCGATGCCAACCTATCAGCGTTCATTGGCGATAATAGGGTACAAGAAACAGTACTTAACAGCACACGTTGTTTGCTCTTTCGAAATGGTGTGGTATGAATGCGTTCACGTATAATTCTTTGTGTATGCACCACAGTACGCTGCGACAGGGAAGTCTATAATGAGTACGTACCGAGTGTGGTGTTTTTATTTCACGCTAACGAAAAATGAAGCACTACACTGCCGTGCAACTATGCTGGTTTAACACAATAACACAATAAAACAAACTATAACGAGTTCAGAAATTCTTTAGGTCAAGATAACGACTTTAAATGTGCTTCTCGATAGAATTCCATTTCTGAATGCCATTTGAATCGCCACAACACATTGACTACTTCGGCTTTATCACATCATAACCCAAAGCACCATCACTTTATTTTGTTAGTATGTACAGGAAGTACGTGCAATAGTAATCCTAGCTGTTTACATAAATGTGTTAACGTAATAATACTCCTATTGCTGTGCCCGTGTTATATTGCGAGTATGTATTTGTGTAGTTTTTGTGTACATATTCTTCTTCTTGTCATGAATTGTTACTGATTTATGTGGCGAAAATGATGTTGAATATGAATTGCTATGTGTACTTGTTTGTATAAGAATATTTATTTCGTGTGCACATTGCACGCGTTGACAACTGATTGGTTATTAATTTTTTTCGTTTCATCTGATTGATTTGTGGGGTTTAATTACCAAAAACCACCGTATGATTATGAAAGACGCCGTAGTGGAGGGCTGATTGACTGATTTGTGGGGTTTAACGTCCGAAAACCACCATATGATTATGAGAGACGCCGTAGTGGAGGACTCCGGAAATTTTGACCACCTAGTGTTCTTTAACGTGCACCCAAATCTGAGCACACGGGCCTACAATTTTTTTTGTACAAGTGCTTGTTCACACTCCTGCATGGGCTCCGATTCGAGCCTGCAGTATTCTGTAAATAAATAAATAAATAAATTAATTAATTCATTATATGAAGCATCACTCACTCATCAACACCGCAAAGCACGCGTGATGTTTCCAACTTCACTTAATACCTCGTCATGTCCCCTGCGGCAGTGATGACGGCGCTCCTTTTGAACGGCAGCGAGGCGTACAGTGACGCGATTCCAATATCGACCCAGTTCCCGCATGCAACGGCGAAATTCGCCCGCTGGCTGACAAATGCGGCCAGCGCACACCGCCGTAGACGACCACGTGGTTGAACCGCGCGATTGCCGCGCGCTACGTGATTTACCCCAAGTTTGAAACACTGTACCTCTGGTATGCCGAATATAACAGTGAATCGCTATATAAAACATTCTCGTATAACAACCACTCATGAGTATCTCTCAAAGACGTGATCCTTCTTTTTATATTGTGCATGACATTCAGCGGCTTTCCTTGGTTATCTAAGTTCCCAAAACTTGGGTCACCACACACTCAGGCTTGCAGGTGTGCACAGGTGGGCATGTCACCGCGTACGTGGGATACCAATATTTTTGTGGGTAATTCCGCGATTTTGAATTATTTCGACGTGTATAGTCACGTTTATCCAGGGGGTGATCCTGCAATATGGAAGGATGAAGGCACCCCCAGGGCAACAGCGTAAAACAAGCTCTTATCGCCCTCTTGCCACCTAAGTATACCTACCTCCCCCCCCCCTCCCATTCTCATATAACAGAACTCAAATAACAAAAAAAAATTTCAAAGCATGTACTGAATACATTTGCAAAAACATCGTTCGTGGCTATAAATGTTTGAAAAAAAAATTAGTCTGGCGAGGAACATAAATCGTGCATGGGACCCACTCCCTGAAGTATACGCAAGCAATTTGCATTTTTTGACGAATATATAATAAACACCGCTGTGCATTCATTCATTTTAAACCAGGCACCCGTTTTGGGCGCCGAAAGGTTCAATTTTATCCGTCGAGTGAATACGCTTGCTTCAGTCATCGTATACATAGCTGAATCTACGTCTTTAAAAATAGAACATGGTACTATAACTGCCTAAGTTTTACGCGCCAAAGCCAAGATGTGATTATGAAGCACGCAATATTGGGGAAATCACGGATTGATTTTCGACCACGGGCCGAGGCTCTGCCCCTAAATATAAGTACATAGGCAATAAGCTTGGACATCATTCTGGTTTGGTGCCCGAGTTTAAAGCAATCTTGCAAACTTCACTAGAGCATAAATAAACATAGAATAACATTACACGCAGCATAAAAAACAAACAGGGTTGTCAATATTTCACTTTACGTTCAGAGAAAACAGTTAGGTAGGGCATGCCACGTAATGCACTGGACAGGTAAGCAGTGGACATGTAAATGAACACACGAGCAGTGCAAAGGAACACACACGTCTCACTAATTGGAATTGATGAAAACGAGGTGTGAAAGTGTGAACGGGTTCGGTTCTAAAAGATTGGAAGCACAGGAGAGGACAGTAGAATGCTAGGAAGGCGAATGAAAAAAAACAAAGGGGTGGCATTAAATTGAGTCTCGCGTGAACAAGCATAAACTGGAGATCTTTGGGGAGAGGCTATGTCGTGCAGTAGGCAGGCTGATAATGGCGAAAATAAACACTTGTAAGCATCGCATTGAGCACAGCCATTTCACTAAAAACTTCGCTTTATATATATTTCAATACGTATACCTGGTATTTCTTTTTACTCGGCGAGAGCCGGCTAAAGCGCCAATATACGCTAGATGCCTAGCGACAGCACGGAACTTCAATTAGAAAGAGCCTGTTCGCGAGATAGTTCTGTGTTCGCACGCTGACGAAGAGCACCCGTGCGTGTCCTTTCTTTCCTTCTCGCCTTATGGTGTGCATTCGTTCAATATGCGAGGCATTTAACTTGGAAATAGTGTCGCAGCGGGTGCACGTCCCCATGAATGAGCAGCAGTTTGGCGCCAGGTTTACACATCGGCGAAACAAAGTGTTCATAACTTTTTGGAATACCTTGCACAGGACAAAATGGCACCGTTATAATTAGCTGATTACTAGACGTAGCTTCAATTACTCTATCGAATCGGTGGTATTGTGAACATCTGCGAAAATACGCAATGTTTCTAGCTCTTTGTTTTTCTTTGACGTGTGCCACCGTCATGCAATCATGATCACCGTTCGTATTTCCACAATGTAAAGGCGAAAAAATTCGGAGCGAAAAAAAATTGTTTACCTCCACATTCAGTAGTGATAACACCTTCACGTGCTATTCACTGTGATATTCTTCAAGCTTTCAAAGGGGCACACGCGAACAGACAAGTATAACGAGAAAGAAACGCAATTGAATAGTCGCATCAAATGTCTGACGATCGTGATTTAAACACTCCAGATTCCAACCACTTTTCGTAACGAAGTGCGATATGCATTGCCAGTTTTCCCTGAAGTGTCAGAATCACCTGGGCTAAAGAACGTTACTGAATGTACATGAGACAATCAGTAACGTTATCTGGCGCTCCTAAAAGGCGCATAGTAAAAAAATGCGACATGCTTTAAGCGCCATGGCTTCCAGCCTGTTGCTATGGCGGTATCACTGATCGAAGAAGTAATGTTTCCCAGAGCGCTTGAAAAAGCGAGCGCCGTTGAGGTATACGCACACACTACTTGCATCTTTCAGAAATATATTTGCATTATTCAGTACGTAGCTGTATGCCTCAGCCGGTATTAATGTCTGCCCATCCAATTGTCGCAGCTCCCGTTATCACACAATGTTTTTCCAGGAGGCTGCTCCCCTGATAAAATGGTTCAAAGGTTTACCTAACCTTACCAGACCTCTGTTTCAATTGCAGTTGTTATGTTGTCTAATGAAATTTATTTTAACCTTGCGCATGCAAAGGCATACTTTTTTGGATCCATTAATCAAACATCATGAACCACGGTCATTACATCGAGCCTCTCCATTGGCTGAAAGAGCGAGATTACGCAGCGTAGCATTATCACTTTCCATAGGATGAGCCGTATACAGTAATGGGTACCAGAACGCAGTTCATACTTATGAACGGTGCAAATTACACGGGACACAAAATGATGAGAACATTAGTACGGGTGCCGGTCATCTCATCATTTTGTGTTTTCAGCATTTTGTGTCCCGTGTTATTTGCAGCGTTGGCAACTAAGAACCGCCACCAACTTGCCTAAGAGTCACTGCTACAGAAAGCAGTTGCTGTCAGTGCGAGTATGCTTCTGCCAATTGTATATTCATGTGCTACGTTCACAGCAAGCCTTGAGAAACATTTCGCCCGGCCGATAAGACGCTTCTACCGTTGCGAGCTGTCAGTGGCTCGCCGCCTTTGTTGTATACGTGTTCCGTGGTCTCACGTGTCACGAAGCAACCTCATCTGTCTCTTCTCTTTTCCTTGAGGAGCCGAGATTAGTTTTGGAAACCAGCAGCAAACGGCATCGCCAGCTTTCTGTACAAATATCGTGAGTGGCAAAGCAAGAGGTTGCCCTACACAAGACTCACTCGACAAACAGTTTTCCGAGAGCCGGAACTTCAAGCGAACCGTTACGCTACGTTCAGAAAAAGAAAGCAGACCCACTCACATTGATGACTGCTCTCGACGGCTCCATATTGCCTGCCGCTTCTTGATGAAGAAAAGCGACGCTCGAAGCAAAACCGCCCATGTGGTGCGTCGGGCAACACGAATAAGATAAGCCGGAACTACGGCGGGGAACCGTCGCGCCGCCGCCGCCCCTCGGAGCGCGACTACGTCACCGCGTAGCAGGACTGATACGGGACGGCACGATGTTGATATGGAGCTTCGAAAGGGTTCCCAGATAATGTCACCTAAACGCGCTGAAAGCACGTTGAACGCGGTATAAAAGTAACTAAAGAGTGAAGTGTATCTCAAAAATAGCCAAATGGCAAAAAAAAAGGACCTATGCGTTACATAATCGCTGTTCATGTAGGTGAAATAACTTGCAATACGCTGCTACTCGTGTAATATTGCTTTCTCGCTGCCTTTGTTCACTTCACTGAGCTAGACTAACTTGTCTAACCCAAACGGTGGTCTGACATCTAAGAGCTTGAAACACCTCGTACATAAGACAACTGTGAGCTCACATGCATATAGCCCTTCAGTGAAACTTCAGCACAGTACAATTCGTATGACACGTTTTTCGTGTGGTTCGCCAAATAATATTCATGTACCTCACCATGGTGGTCTAGTCGCTAAGGTAGTCGGCTGCTGACCCGCAGGTCGTGGGGTTGAAGCCAAGCTGCGGTGGCTGCATTTTCAATGGAGGTGAAAATGCTGTAGGCCCGTGTGCTCATATTTGGTTGCACGTTAAAAAAAACCCAGGTGGTCGAAATTTCCGTAGCCCTCCACTACAGCGTCTCTCATAATCATATGATGGTTTTGGGACGTTAAACTCCACATATCATCATCAATAATATTCACACTTTGCAGTCTTATCTGTTAAGGCACTGTAGTATACCTTAGTGTAATTCGTAGGCGCAACTGTGAACGTGCGTTCTCACGTTTTATGAGAGCTTGTTGGTGGGAGAGTTGAGGAATAATTGACATCTTCAAATGAGTGAAAAAAAAAGATGTGCACATGAGAGACGACAGGACAGGCGCTTGTCGTGGTGTGCTCTCTTTAGCGCTAAAATGAAGTCATCGTCAACTATTCTCGCGCTTTTTCGTTGTAAAGAAGCAGTGACGTCGTAGTCAACTTTGCGACCGTAAGGACGAACGGAACAACCGGAAGAAGAGTATGTTAAATAGTTAAACGTCAATCAGAAATTTAGCTACAATACTTCACATCAGGGTTGCCGTTGGGTAGATTAGAAAAAAAAAGTCATAATTCATGCCAAAGTGGCCATGCCACTTAATTTTATCGCCATATTTCTGGCCACTTAGAATAAAGCGGTGTAATGATTAAAGTTTTTATCACACTTATTACAATTTTTATCGTGCAAAACATGGAACTATGAGAAAAAAATTTTTGTAGCTTGGTCTTCAAGCCACAGGTGAGTCACAGAAAATTTATTTGTATATTTATTTACTTACTACAATGTGAAGGGCATTAAAGAGAAAAGTTATTAAAGAAAAGTAAAAATATACCAAAATAGAGTTAGTAAGAGTGAACAATGAACAGACTTCCAACAAATTGTACAATAGTGGCTACTGTCTCTCAAATACGTTTATTATCACCACTTGAACGTTGACGAAGGTGATTTCACTGTTTTCTTGTGCTTGGAAGAAAGGCTTCGTCTTTTACCAAATGTAATGCCTACCTGATAGCAATAACCAATGCGATGGGACATATAACGTGGTAATAAAACAAATGTGTCGTCAAGGGCGCTAAGGGGGTAAAGTCTACTAAATAAAATCAAGTGGCAGAAATATCGATGCATTGATAGAGACGGGAGGAGAAAAATTGCATTTCGTGGCTGTTATGCTAAAAGCGCGATTGAAATCAGAAGGAATATTACACTCTTCTATGAACGTATTAATATTGATAACAAGCTCTGGCAAAAAAGCAGGCACGCCGTGCGTTGCGTAGGCATGCCTCGATGCGCACCGGCCTGCTCCCGGAGCAAGGACATCCGTGTGCATCGGCTGACGCAACAAAAGAGCTTAACAAAAATTAGCAGGTAGTCTATAGGCTTGCTTCTTTCTTTACATAGAAACAATAAGAATATTGGCGACTAAACGCACCAAAACAAAACCTCCATGTAGCCGATAAGTAGCCATGGCACCAACCTGAAAATTTGGCAGCCAAACGCGAACCTAAAGTAGGCAATTCTGCGCAAAGTGGCCACCAACGGCAATCGTGCTTAACATCTTCTTTGACATGAAAAAAAAAAGACAAGTACATGAGCGACGGCAGGACAAGTGCTACGAAGTACCGGTTTATTGCAAAGGGGTGGCAATAAAATATCTAGCATAGCGATGCGCAAACAGAGCCAGTGCAGATATTGACAAGACCATACACTTATCAGGCAACGGACATCACATCCAAAAATTTTATCTTATGCTTATAAAGGGAGATGGCCTTGTCGCCGACGCAATAGTATCTCTTTTCCTTGATATGGTGTGCTTCCCTAAACTCACGGGCTGGTTTGTCCGGGCTTAGCGAAAGAAATAGAGAGCAAAGACCAGGAGGTTAATAAAGCTTGGCTGGGTTGGCTAGCCTACACTAGGTGTGGGATAAAGAATAAATATTAGAAAGGAAAGAGATGAAGAAAAAAGAAGAATACTAAGTAAGAGATGAATACAAAAAAATTGGCAGATCCCACTTACAGGGGAATCGATGATATACGAAGCACGAATGAGGAAGGTTGACGTATCACTTTAAAATCAGCCCAACGTTAAAAGGCGCATGGATGTAGAACAAAGTAAACACAAGTAGAAATGTTGTGCGCACTCAGGCATCAAGATAAAATACAAGTATGTTGTTTATAGTCGCGTAACGATGGCACCACTAACATTTGCAATACCAGCCCAGTAGCGAAAGATTGATGTGACCAGCTGAGGAAGGACCAGCCCAGTAGCGGTAGGCATGTAAATTATGTCGTGCATGACTTTCATATTATGATTATCATGTTTGCGCCTGGCATTTGTGTCCATTCACGTAACGTAGTCCCAAATTTAGTATATGTGAAGGTAGTGGGACAGCCATGAGCACGCTATGAGCGTAGCATGTGGTCATGTGTTACATGACACGCATGTCATGATTATCATGTTTGGATGTGTCACTCAACTTCATCGTCCATTCAAGTCACGTAATACGAAATTGAGTATATTTGAAGCTAGCGAGACAGCCACGAGCACTTTATAAGCATGGCATGTGTCATGTTCTTACATGACACGCATGTCATGATTATCATGCTAGCACCAGTCACATACCTTCGTCATCGATTCATGTCATGTAACACCAAATTTGGTATATATGAAGCTAGCGAAATGGCCGCGAGCGCACTATGAGCATAGCATGTACTCATGTTTTTACATGACCAGCATATAAGGATTACCATGTTTCCATCTTTCATAAACCTTCGTCATCCTTTCACGCCATGTAATACCAAATTCGGTGTATGTGAAGCTAGCGAAACTGCCGCGAACGCATCCTGAGCGTGGTACGTAGCCTTGTTCTTACATGATACGCATGCCACGATTATCGTGTTTGCGCCAGTCATATATCTTCATCCTTCATTCACGTTACGTAATACCAAATTTGATATACGTGAACCTAGTGAAACGACCGTGAGTGCACCATGAGCGTATGACATGCATGTCATGATTTCTACGTTAGGGTCTCTCAGTTATGTTCGCCCTGCAATCATGTCATACCATACCAGTTTTGAAATATGACATTTCAATGAAACCACCACAAGAGCAGCAAGACCATGACATTCAAATCGTGGCGTACATGTCTTGATTTTTATGTTATTGCTAGCCACTTATGCTCGTCACTCAGTCATTTTATGCCATACAAAATTTGATATGGATCCCATCATCGAAACAGCCAGGAGAGTAAAGGCGTAGGCGCATAGATAGATAGATAGATAGATAGATAGATAGATAGATAGATAGATAGATAGATAGATAGATAGATGATAGATAGATAGATAGATAGATAGATAGATAGATAGATAGATAGATAGATAGATAGATAGATAGATAGATAGATAGATAGATAGATAGATAGATAGATAGATAGATAGATAGATAGATAGATAGATAGATAGATAGATAGATAGATAGATAGATAGATAGATAGATGCGCTCAAACTAACTGAAGTTCGCTGTGAAATTATTTGAATTTAATAGTGAGCTCGAGACTACGCAGCACAGTCTCACGCTGTTCTTTGACAAGCGCTCGTGAAGTCCAGTGGTCCTTGAAAAGCACAAGAGAGCTTTCGTGGATTTGCGCTGCAGCGCCCTCGTTTGGATGGTGCGCAAAGCGGAAAGCGCGACAGTAAACAGAAGAAAATAAAGACGGCGCTTGGCCGTGGCACGTGAAGTGAAGGCTCTCGTTTCGTGCTGGCGTCGATTGTCATTCAGGCGTCTCTTCGCTCCTATGGCATAAGCCTACAAACGGTGACCTACGACAACGAGAATGACTGATCCGAACGCTCCCTCAACTGAACAAGCCTCACGACGTATCGGCCTTGCAACTGCATCTCCCATCGTTTTCTGACCCCAGAACCTGCAAACTTGGTTCCACCAGGTCGAGGCACAGTTCTCGCTGTACCGCATCGCTACGGAAAGGACACGCTACTGCCATGTCACCGCAGCCCTTCCCCCTAATGTTACCAGAGAGCTTTCCGATGCCCTCTCTAACCCCTCGGACACTACGCCATATCAGCACCTCAAGACCAAGGTGCTGCAGTGATTCATACCATCGGAATGCGTCCATCTTCGGCAGCTCCTTGTAGAGGGGGACCTCGGTGGCAGGCGCCCCTCCCAACTACTGCGCCTAATGTGACAGCTCCTTGAGAAGCACGACGTCCCAGCCCCCTCAGCGCTGCTTCGCCAGCTCTTCCCCCAACGTCTTTCTCAGCCAATCCACTTCATCGTCGTGGTGGCCGGCAAGGTCAACCTTGGGCGACTGGCGGAGCTCGCTGATCAGGTTCACGAAGTGACCACCCCACCCGTAAACGCTGTCTCGCCACCAACGAACGCGGCGATTTCGCGAATTGAGGCTCGGATCGATGAACTCGCCACCTGAATTGCCGCACTCCCAAGTCCCCTCCCAATAACTCATTCGCCTCGTTCAAATCATCGAGCTCTTCTACTGACAGAAGAATCTCGGAGTCTCAGCCCTTCGCCTCTCTGCCGGTACCACTGGCGTTTCGGACAACGAGCAACAAAGTGCAAACATCCCTGTTCGTGACCGGGAAGCACTCGCCGAGATCACTGACGGCGGAATGTGATCTCCCTTTTGGTCCCAGCCGCCGTTTCATGATAACAGACCAGCTATGCAGCGCCAAGTTCCTTATAAATACGGGCACAGAAATTAGACTTGTGTCCCCGACTAAGGCTCATCGTTTGAAGTTATTTGGGCAATCGCTTCGTGCTACCAACGCCTCTACAATAGCGAAGTATGGGCTCCGATCTCTCACCCTTCACTTTGGCCTCCGCCGCATTTTCCGGTGGTGTTTTCGTCATCGCAGACATTGTTCAGCCGATCATCAGTTTTGACTTCCTCTTTTACTTTGACCGTCGTCAGCATTGGCGTCACCGCCTCGTAGATGGTCAGACTCGTCTCTCCATCTCTGGAGTTCTGTCTCATATGGTACACCAGTAGCCGCTCGGCCACGCCGCCTGTTTGGAGACTGCTTAGCGATCGCCAAGCGGGAGTTTGACCACATGCAACTGCTTGGCATTATACGCCCGTCGTCAAACGCTTGGGCTTCTCCGCTGGATTTAGTGCCAAAGCGTGATACCGGTGACTGGCGTCCTTGTGGAGACTATCGAGCATAGAACGCCAAGACTCGCCACGACAGTTATCTCCTACCTAACATCCAGGATTTTACATCACGCCTCGATGGCTGCACCGTTTTCAGCGAAGTGGACCTTGTCAAGACGTACCACCAGATTCCCGTCGAGCCTGCTGACATACCTAAAACCGCCATCACGACGCCCTTTGGTTTGTTTGAATACGAGCGGTTGCCTTCTTTTGAACAGCGCAATTCGGCTCCAACTTCCAGTGGTTCATTTCTGAGGTCACACGAGGCCTACCTACTGTGCTTGCGTACTTTGATGATGTTCTCATCGTCAGATGAACTCCTGAAGAGCATGAGCAGCATCTCCGCGCTTTGTTTTAACGCCTGCAGCACTATGACCTCGTGGTGAACGCCTCAACGTGTATTTTCGGCGCACCCGAGCTCGAGTTTTTGGGCCATCACATATCATCGAAAGGTATAAGCCCTCTCTAGTCCCACGTTAAAGCAATCAAGCTTACCCTCAGCCTACAACAGTGCGCCAGTTACGCATATTCATAGGACTCGAAAATTTTTCTAGGCACTTCATACCCCACTGCGCATAACTGCTTCGGCCACTCACCGACCTCCTCCGTTCAACCATCGGCCCGTCCTCTGCCATTCCTTGGTCGTCAGTAGCCCAGGCTGCCTTTTGTGCCGCCAAGCAAGCGGTCGCAAACGCTGTGCTTCTTATACATCCACGCAACAACACCCCTACTCGGTTGGTGGTAGACGCATCCAGCGTGGCCGTTGGAGTCGTTTTGCAGCAGTGTATTATATACTCCGAGTGGAGACCCTTGTCTTTTTACTCGCGGAAGCTACTTCCTGCTGAGACCCACTACAGCATCTTCAACCGGGAGTTACTAGCCATCTACTCAGCGATACATCACTTTCCCCATTTGTTTCAAAGATGCTCATTTTACGTGCTAACTGATCATAAGCCACTGGCGTATGTTTTTCGCACAAACTCATCCAAGTAAGTGCCCCGTGAGTTCCTTCATCTCGCTTATATCTCAGAATTCACGACTGATATCCGTCACGTCAAATGTGTCGACAACACCGCCGCGGATGCCGTATAGCCGCGGTAGATTCTCCATCTCCAGCCATCGACTGGGCTTCCTTTTCCTCCGCGCAGCAGAATAATGAAGAGCTCACCGCTTTTCGGGAGAACGCTCGTTCCCTACGACTACGCCTGGTGCCACATCCTTTATCATCTGAGCCATTGTGGTGCGATGTGTCAGCTGAAATTCCCCGCCCCTTCGTTCCCGCTCCATTACGTCACACCGTTTTTCACTCCTTACATGACATCTGTCACCTCAGCATTCGGGCTACTCAGCGTCTTCTCACCCAGCGCTCTGTCGGGCCAGGAATCAATAATGATGTACGTGCTTGGACGCACATGTGCGTGCCCTGCCAGATGACAAAGGTCTCCCGTCATACCAAGACGCCTCCCCAAACTTTCCTTCCACCCGGACGTCGCTTCGACCATGTACATCTAGACATTGTGGTCCCTCTACCAGTGTCTCAAGGATACCGCTCTCTACTCACCATGGTCCATCGTTTCACACGCTGGCAAGAGGCTGTTCCCATTCAAGCTATCACCGCTGAGACAGTTGCCCGTGCTTTCATTACTACCTGGGTATCTTGTTTTGGCTGTCCTGGCACCGTGACAACAGACCATGGCCGTCAGTTTGAGTCCACTATATTTACTTGCTTTAACCACATCCTCGGAGCAAGACGTTGCCGTACCACTGCTTATAATCCGTGCGCCAACGACGTGGTGGAACGCCTTCACTGGCAACTGAAGACTACCTTGGCCACCCGCCTCAACAGAACCACCTGGGTCGATGCCTTACTACTGGTGCTTCTAGGTTTACGGACTGCTATCCGGACGGATGTACAGCGCTCAGCAGCAGAGTTAGTGTATGGAAGTCTTTCTTCTTGGTAAAGAAGACAGACGGCTCTTGGCGTTTCTGCATTGATTATCGGCACCTCAACAAGATAACCAAACAAGATGTGTATCCTCTTCTACGTATTGACGACGCACTTGACTGTCTTCATGGCGCCACCTTTTTTTAATCTCTCGACCTCCGATCTGGCTACTGGCAAATTGCTGTAGGTGAAATTTATCGTGAGAAAACTGCATTCGTTACCCCCGACGGCCTTTACCAATTCAAGGTAATGCTGTTTGGTCTCTGCAACGCCCCAGCAACCTTCGAGAGAATGATGGACATGCTGCTTCAAGGATTTAAATGGACGACGTGCTTGTGTTACTTAGATGACGTGATAATCTTCTTACCCTCCTTCGCCACACACCTTGAACGCCTTTAGACCATTCTATCAACATTTTTACATGCCGGCCTCCAGCTGAATTTTTCGAAGTGCCACTTAGGTTTTCGTCAAATTACTGTGTTGGGCCACGTTGTTGACGTTTCCGGTGTACGACCAGACCCGGCAAAAGTACGCGCAGTAACGAACTTTCCGAGACGCTTGAGCACATTCTATGCCACTGATCAGCATACCAAACTGAACGACGCGTGTTATGGAAGCCAAGATTCGTGAGCTGGATTCATGACCACTTAGAGAAAAGAAGCTCCTGGAACCTTGGCCGACGGTTTTGCATACGCTCTGTAGGCTTACGCCACAGAAGCGAAGTGAAGAGACGCTTGGATGACAATTGACGCTAGCAGGGAGCCCCGCCGCGGTGGTCTAGTGGCTAAGGTACTCGGCTGCTGCCCCGCAGGGCGCGGGTTCGAATCCCGGCTGCGGCGGCTGCATTTTCGATGGAGGCGGAAATGTTGTAGGCCCGTGTGCTCAGATTTGGGTGCACGTTAAAGAACCCCAGGTGGTCTAAATTTCCGGAGCCCTCCACTACGGCGTCTCTCATAATCATAGAGTGGTTTTGGGACGTTAAACCCCACATATCAATCAATCAATCATCGCTAGCAGGGAACGAGAGCCTTCGCTTCACGTGCCACTGCCAAGCGCCGTCTTTATTATTATTTTTTTGCTGTCGCATGCTCTCCGCTTTGCGCGCCATCCAAACGAGGGCGCCACAGAGCCCTCCGTGTAGACTGGAAGTCGAAATCTGACATGTTTCAGGCAGTCGGACGGGATGTCAGGCGTATATGGGAGGCTTTCTATAGCGGTTTCCAGATGCGCCGGCTTAAGTTGGTCTAAGCTGACTGTCTCAAAGTGTGCATGCGTTCTGGAAAACGAACTGCTGTGGCCGATGTCAGCGAAATGTAATTACAGCAGTGAACAAAAGTGTATATGGGCTACGATGGTTGACTTATCTGTTTTGCTGGCAAAAATCTAAGCCTCCCTGGATTCTCGTTTCTTCCAGACGCTATGGCATTGAATTTATGAATAAGAAAAGATTCATGAACTTCCCTTTCGTAGTGCGATTTTAAACCTGATTTGAGCATTGTGGAAGATATGTTGTCAAAAGAGTGGCCTGGAGTAGCGAGGTGTTTCGACAGGGGAAGGCTAGGCAGGCCCAAGACGTGTGACCTGTGAATATTGAAGCGCAATCCGAAAGCTCTCTCTGTTTGGCCAATATATTAGAGGTTACACAATGAGCATTCAAGCAAGTAGGTTACATTTCTCGTTTCACATTTGAAATCGCCTTTTGTCCTGAGAGTGAAATCTGACGCAGTGCTCTTAACAATTCGCGACGTGGTCATGTGGGGGCGCATTTTGCAGCGTGCCTTGTTACATGAATGACACCCCGTATGGAATGGCGTTCATGATATGGATGACGTAAGTATGCCTTGTAGGTTTCTCTATTGGCGATAAACTGCTCGGGGAGGCTCCGGGAAGACATCTTTGGGACGATTGTTCTTCATTAGTATGTTGTAGTGCTTTTCGAGGATCGCGTTAGCATTTGGAATCGATGCAGAATGTGTCAGAATTAAATTGATGTGCGTCCAGTACGCAGGTTCTTTATTCGATTTTAGAAGCGCTCTTCGGTCCATTGCATCGGCTTGCATGATCGCGTTGTCCACAATCTGAGGCGGGTACTGTTGTACAGTTAGGGCATCATGAAGCTTACCGCAGTTCTCAAGAAAGTCTCAATTTTCGGAGCACAGACTTTTGAAGCGAAGTGCTTGACTGTATGGTGTACTCGTCTTACAATGCTCAACATGGCTGTTTTTGAAATGAAGGTATCGGTACACGTCGGTGGGTTTTCTGTATACTTTACTAGGTATTTTTTCGCCGCAAAGAGATACTGTGACATCCAGAAAACAGATCGATTTATTCGAGTACGATTGTGATAATGAAATAGATGGGTGAACCTTGTTAAAGTCCGCAATAAAAGTCGTGAGTTCCGCTTCGCCGTGGTGCCAGATAAAAAAAATGTCGTCTATAAAACGTTTGTAGTAGTACGGCTGTAGTCTACACGTTGAAGGAAAGCGGTTTTCTAATGACCCATAAATATATTCACATAATTTGGACTGAATTTAGTGCCCATTGAAGTGCTACTGATTTGTATGTAGGGAACACCACCAAACTCAAAATTGTTAAGCTCCAGAATGAGTTTTAATAATGTTGCTAATGAACAGCTATCAACAGATTTGTTGCATGATGAGTCGTCATAAGCATCCACTAGTGCACGAATGCCGTCTTTGTGGGGAATGTTGTGTAAAGTGATGCAACATCTAATCTTACCAGCAATGAGTCAGCAGGGACATTTAGGTCGGTGATGTCAGCCAGGAAATGAGAAGTGTCCTTCAGAGAGGACAAAAACGTTGGAGGTGATACATGTATTTTATGCAATAGCTAGAACCTTCCTGGAACAGGGCTTAGAGGAACTAATGGGTGTTTTGCTTTATCAGGAAGTTCATCATCTAGTATTAAACACTTGATTGAATCAGTAACGACGTCCATAAATTTTTCGGTGTAGTTGTCACCGTGAGTCGCTTGTAAAATGTGCCATTATCTAGCTGTCTCTGAGATTCCCAGATCTAGTCCGTTGTGTTCATCATTGCGATTGCACCTCATTTAACGGCGGGTTTAATTACAATATCGGCCCGTTCTCGTAAACATTTACTGCATTTATATCTTTGAATGTTACGTTTCTTTTGAATGAAATGCGGTTCCCATAAGCTTGCGGGATATCACTCTTAACTGCAGAAATGTACATATCAAGGAATTCATTGCGTTGTATTGGCGGCGTTCTGCAGTCGTAACGGAAAGACATGTTGCTCTTGGATGATGAACGGTCATGGAAAAATTCGCTTCGCCTCATACTGCCTGCAAATTTATCTAAGTCTTTTACCAAGTTAAATTCGTTGTAGCCGCCAGTAGCTGTACAGGAATTTAAGCCCCGAGCAAGCACACTCATTCCCGAGTCAGATAAAACCACGTTTGCAACGTTTACTACGTCATGGCTAGCTGATAGTTTGTCTCGTCTAGAACAGGATGGTTCAACGGGAAGGGAAGCTTCTTTGGTCAGTGGTTTTGGAAGGGTAATATGGTCACAGAGGAACTTTTTTGCTTTCTTCTGTTCAATTTTTAATTGTTTTCTCTGTTCGTATTTAACCAGTGAAGACGATTCAGAAGGATGCAACATACGAGTTTTGCGCAACTGTCGTTCGCTGTTTAGCAAAGCTTTGACAGCAGAATTATAATGGTCGATGATAATGCGCATGAGAGCTAGGGAAGCATTCTTTAACGTATCGTTCCATTTCTCGCCGTTGCGTTGCGACATATGGGAAGTAGCTGGTTTGAGCGAAATCACAAGTCCTTTCGGTACAATCAAGGCATTTAAATAGGTTTTAGCGTAGATGCGTGAAGTTCGTATTTCATGCGTTTTTCGACAACGTTTCTAATTCTGAGAAAGTTACGACTGTGAATAGAGTTGTGGGATGAGGTTGGTATTAGTCAATTTTTTTAAGGTACAGTGCCTTTCTCACGACTACAATTTCTTTAAGAGTACCGGTAAGACAAAGAAATGTTTCCAGACCTTTAACGAGAGGAGAGTCCTTGGTTCTATTGTTTCGCAGCAACTGTGGCGTAGGTAGATTTTTCTTGCGCAAGGGACTCGGTGTAGTTTTCGGGCACTTGGAGGCGGTGTGGTGGAGATAAGCGGGGCGTGACGCAAGTTCCACAGAACCAGGTTCGTAGGCATCGCAGGCTGGCTTCATGGGACTACTGAGCATGTGGTCTAGCCAAGAGGAAGACGAGGCGTCAGTTCCGAAAACACAGCTGCTTGATGTGGCCAGCCATCAGAGCAACGCCCTTGAAGTTTGGAATAAGGCCGTCTGCCGCGAGAACGCGCACTGACGGAAACCATTCGAAAGCATGGTCCAGAAAGAACGCCCGGTGAGAGCAACAGCATAAACTCCGTAGACGGTCGTTCAAATCGCTGGCTTCGCGATTGCAGTGGCGGAAAAATGCTTCATTGTGCTTGTCACGACAGCGGTTTAAAGCACGCGGGATAACAAAGTTGCATAAATGCGGCTTATCATGGGGCGTTTCGACAGAATGAGCTGTAGCAGGGCCCTGTACTTGTTGAACGTTACACGTCCAGTGCTGTGAACCAAATCATTTGTTCCGACGTTAAGAATCAGAGTTGTCTTTGAATGTGGAACGAAGTCCAAAAGGCCATGTACGTCGCGTATCACAGCGCCAAACTGTGGGATGAACGCAGGAGTACCTTCCCGAAGAAGGTCGAAGTGCTGAGACAAATACTTCGATTGGGAGTCGCCATTGACACCCGTAGAAACCGTCGTCATCGGGAATTTTCATTTGATCGTTTTTGTTGCCGTTGCCAGAATCCATAGGTGTTTGGTATTTCTTCAAAGTCTTCCTGGATTCGGTTGGGTTATTTTTCACAAGATGAAGCGGCAGAGCAAACGAAAAAAAAAGCAATGCTTTATTGCCAACGTTATGTCCGGGCACCGGCCTTCGTCAGGGCATACATGCATATGACACGAAAACCCACTTTTTAAGGACATCGTGAATAATCACCTCATCGTGAATAATCACTCTTAACAAATTTTGACATATACATGTTAACAAGGAGATATTCAGACATGCGAAGCATCTTGTAGATAGCAGGGCAGCAGTGGGAGATACAGAATATGGGAATGCAATATGGCATGAAAACATAAGCTACAAATAATATGCAGGACACTTATGATATCGCAACAATTGTGAACGACTAAAAGTAATGAAAAAATGAAAAAAGTAATAAAAAACTAAAAGAGCAATACAATGTCCATTCGCGTTCGTTTTCTATGAAATGTAGACGAGCATTATATCACCATTCCTGTCACAATGTGTTAACAAAGTGTGCATGCGTTCTGGACAACTAACTCCTGTGGCACATGTCACCAAAATGTCATTACAGCAGTGAACAAACTTGTATATGGACTACGATGGTTGATTTCTCTGTTTTGCTGGCAAAAATGTTAGCCATACTGCTCTGCTTTGTTGCTTTACGACAATACATGAAAGCCATGATGTGCCCAATGTTTCGAACTAAATAACATTGTGACATGCTCTATATAGCATTAACGCGTTTTGCGACGGACTTCAGTGACACTCCATCTCTTCTAGTAACGTTTTCAAACCAGCAAACGCCCGTATCTGTATGAGTTACCTAGAAAGGATGCTACGTTTCCGAATTGCATCGGTTGCAAACAAGCCAGCGGAAATTTTCAATGCACGCGCACGCACCGGTAACATTTATTGTGTGGCATGGGCGTGCCTAAACCCTTCCCTAATTGTCATGACGTCACTCATAGGATGCCGGGGTATGTCGTCCGCTGGAACCACACGCTTCCTTCGCTTCTACCACCACGCGTTTCTGCTTTGTGCACCGCACGTGCTTCCTCCTATAATCCGGACAAGCCAACGGCGACTCCGGTGGCACACACGTGTAGCATGCTACAATCGTTCCCTAAATACGGTACAGTTAATACGATGGAAATGGGTACGATGCGAATGGTGTCACAAAAGGTAAGCAGCTAATACGTTAATAAATACTCCAATTCAACTACAATTCTCAGACTTCGCATAAAACGAGCGAGTGAACTTGCAGCATTTAGGTGAACGGGCCTCGGAACACTACATTACCCCTCCCCTTGCGCGTGTGATGCAAATTAATGAACAACTGTCAACGGACACGCACGGGAAGCTGAGCGGAGCGAATCTCCGCACCACGGTTAGAAGTGCTGGGGGAATCTACAAAACAAAGGGCCGACCTTCACTCCACTGCTCATTTTCGTTGATTTACGATCATCACCATGTAATTTTTTTTCTCATTTATTTTTAATTTTATTTTAATACTGATTAACGTAGTTCTTGTCATTGCTTACCCTTGTCGGCAACGTATCAATGTTAGTTTTCATAGCCTTCGATGAAATCGTAGACATGACAAAATATTTTTTTTCCTTGGGCACCTCGCCGTGAGAGATATTTAAGACGCGGGTGCTCATTTTTCTATTTATTTTGTTAATTTACAGTGTGCTTACTGTTCTCCACCATCAGTTAACTCATCATTAAACGCACGCGATGAGCAGCCGCCGGCAAAGCTCGTGAGCACACGTCAGCTGTTACCGAACATCCTAGCAGCGGCCACGCACACGAAACCCTCGTTACGAACGTGCTGCTTTCTGCGGACCCGTAAATTAGCGTCGACGTCTTTCTCCATTTTCATATATACCAGCCAAGTGTTGCGCACTTCTTAGCAGAATTGGGGCAATGATGAACACTTATAGATCGGACCTGTCGCATACGCCTGGCAAGAAGGCAGCGAACAGTACACCAACAAGCTGAAGCTGCTTGCAGTCCACTAAAGTGGTGTTGCGGTTACGGTACTCGGCTGCTTCAGTCCCCAGCGGCTGCGAAGTAACTGTCCAAGGCGGCGGTGACCTGCGACGCAGCGGAGGGTGCTAAGAATCTACGAACAGGCCGCCATTGGAATCTGAACTTGGCTTAACGCTGGAGCACTGTCCTGTGAGGTCAGCCTATAGTTGTGCTCTTCGAGGAATCAGACGATGTTAAATGGGATGTAATAGGACTCGGAGAAGGTAAGAGAACACGTGAGGCTTGTACAATGCTGAGGAACATACACGCCTTATGATTAGTTGGCAGCAAAGAACTAGGGGCGGGGTTTCTTGTACACAAGAATATCGCGGGCGACATACGGGAACGCTATAGCATCAGTGGGAGGGTCGCAAGTATCGCAATTAGGTTTAACAAAAGGTTCAAAATGAAGGTGGTACGGGCTTATATACGCGCCTACATCTAACCATGATGATCATTTGGTGGAACGCTTCTACGAAGGCAATTCTCTATCTATCAGGTTATGTATAGGGGTTTGTTGTATTCCGCACATTTCTCTATCAATCAGCTGATAGAGGAATGCGCGGAATAAGACCAACTCCTATGCATAACCTTCATAGATTACGGAAAGGCGTTCGACTCAGTCGAAACGTCAGCAGTGATGCAACCACTACGGAATCAGGGTATCAACAAACCCTGTATAAACACACTGCAAGAAATCTACACAGGATCTACAGCCACCATAGTTATTCATAAAAAAAAGGGACAGAATGCCAATAATGAATGGTGTGAGGCAGTGTGACGCCCCGCAAACACGGACGGAACCCCAGCCATTTCAAGATGTTTACGTTCATTTCTTAAACCCACAAAAAAGAAAAAGAAAACCTTCGGGGTAACGAATAGGTATTCCGGAGTGGAGTACCTGGAAGGATTATTTCTACTGTTCTCGCGGACCCCCCCCCCCCCCCCCCGCGCAAACACGAGGACTGGGCGGCACCTTGTTGTCTACAGACAGTGTGACAGTGTACGGTGGCAATCATCCGCGCGCACCTTTCAGATTTGTGGCATGGGGGAGCAGCAGAGCACCTTTTGTTGGTTCGGTGAATGCAACCCTGCTGCAGCGCCTGTGCCGGGTCCGGCCTGACTTTCCGTCAGCCTCCGTGGCTCCAGGGCTCATTGCTGCGTTCTGCGCGGATGGCCACCCGTGGCGTTGAATGAGAAGAAGCTGCGGCTGCGGAGAATTGCGCGGGAGACACCGAGCTGCATGGAGACGTTGAGACTCGTCTGGACATCGGCTCATCAAGTACCAGAAACCGGGGCAATTTTTCGGCCGAAAACATTTCCGCACAACACTGCAAACTCCGGACGTTGGCCATTACAGACGACGCGCTTTGTCGGAGCATTGGGACCATTGTTCGCCCGTAGTTCACGTGTCTTCAGACAGCTCGCCCATCTCTCTCTCTGATGCTTGTGTTTGTACATTGTTACTTGCTTGGCTTGGCTTGGGAGGGGGTTTTCCACTGTGGGCCGCGGGGGCGGCCGTAGAACCTGAAACACACCGACTGACAGAGAAATGTGTCGTGTCAACAGTGGCAATTGGTTAGGTGCCACGGAGGGGCGGAGTCATGTCCTACGAAAAGGGACTACGGAACGACGATCGGGAGAGACGAGGTGATGAGATCGAGACGGTAGAGACACGGAATGGAAAAGAAAGATAACGGTGTGAAGAGATAGCAATGAGAGTCGATGAGATGATGACTGAGGCAGGGATGGTATGACGAGGAATGAAAGTTAGAGATGGGAAACGAGGAAGCGAGTGATTGCGGGACGTTATGAAAGAAGATTAAGATAGAAATCGCTGAGAAAGACGACGAAGACGATGAAGACGATGAAGACTGACAACACGGACCATTCGTGAGACGAACTTTATGCACCCTATTTAGACGAGCTTTGCAGGAAGGGAAGCGGCGCGTTGAGACATTGCACGGTTTTATTCATTGATAACTTTATCATTTGTGTCGTCGTGTGCTTTCTTTACATATGCATACCCTTGTATTGTTGTAGTTACTTTCTTTATGTGTCTACCCTGTGTCGAACGTCGCGAGTGTCTAAATCATGTGTTATAATTTTGTGTAGTGGTTGATCTACGCGGGTATACGATGTTTGCAGTTAGTAATAAATTAAATGAATCAGTAAACAGTAACAGGTCGTAGCGTCTTCCATTTCCCGGCCTCAGCACGAATCCCTGTGTATGGATAGTGGTTGAGACGCATAGCCAAGAGGGAACCGAGATAAAGGGTTGAGTGTTCTTCCCTCTCTTTGGCGATCGGTGGCATAGCGGGGACGTCTCAGCAGAGTGACACGATCTATCCAGTGATATTCACCGCATGTTTACAGGAGGTTTTTAGGGCCCTAGATTGAGAAGAGTTAGAGATAAGAGTTAATGGAGAGTATCTTAGTAAACTGCGATTCACTCGTGGCATTGGCATGATGAGTAACCCAACAGGAGACTAATTACAGCTCATGATTACTGAACTAGAAACGAAAGCAGAAAAGTAGGTCTGAAAATAAAATGCACAAAACTAAAGTATTGTGCAACAGTCTCTGCAGAAAAAAGCACTTTGGGATAGGTCGAGAGACGCTCGAAGTTGTACAGAAATATATTTACTTAGGACACGTAATAACTGTGCAGCCGGACCACGAGATTGAAGTAACGAATGGGGTGGAGCACACTTAGCAAGTACTCTTAAATCATGACTGGTAGATTGCCACTATCCCTCAATAGGAAGGTATATAACAGCTGCATACTGCCAGTACTTACCTGCGGAGCTGACATCTGGAGGCTTACAAAGAGGGTTCAGCTTAAATTGAGGACGACGAAAGAGTGGGCCAGGGAACAAACCGGGGTTAAGGACATCATAGTTGAAACCAAAAAAGAAGAAATGGATATGGGCCGGGCATGTAGCACGTACGCAGGATAACCGCTAATTAATGGTAACTGACTGAATTCCCACAGAAGGCAAACGCATGAAGGGGAGACAGAAAGTTAGGTGGGTCGATGAGAATAAAAAGTTCGAACATATAACGTCGCTGCAGAAAGCACAAGACCGGGTTGGTTGGCGGATCATGGGAGCGGCCTTTTCCCTGCAGTGGGCGTAGTCAGGCTGATGATGATGATGATGATGATGATGATGAGAAGGTGGAGCCGTCAGTCGTCGTTTACTGCTGCAGTCTGGCTGAATTGGTCAGTCACCTTCACTCGTCGTCCGGGGCTATGCTGGAAAGCCGCTCCCCATTGAAAGAAGGGGGGGCATCAACTACTTCCTCTAATAATCATCAAATCATCATCGAATGGCACGGGGAAAAGAAGCTACGTCAGCACGCGTCGTCACAACCTTGTGTGCGATTGAGCTAGGGATCGCTCTCTCCCGCTGTAATTCACGGGCGCGAATGCGGTTGATCAACAGTCACTTCATAGTTATACATGTAGGAAGGAAAAGCTAAGGAGATGCCTTCACGTCATATTCGTGAAGCCTCCAATTGTATGAATACTGTGAGAGAGAAGAGAGAGAGATGAAGATGCAAGGAAAGCCAGGGAGCTTAACCAGACGCACATCCGGTTTGCTACCCTGCACTGGGGAAGGGATGAAAGGGAGAAAAGAGGTTGTAGAGAGATAAGAAGGTACACACAATCACGAGCACACTCGGGGGAGCACACACAGTCTACAGACAGTCGCTCAGGTTTGTTGACTTTAAGTAAAGTAGGAGTGCTTTAGTCGCTTTCTGCGCAACTGAGGCAGATGCCCAAGATCCTAGAATCTTCTGCACACAAAATGGTCTGGAGTCAAGTTGATTCAAAATCATTCGGAGCTGGCATCGCTGTGTGTCGTAGCAAGGGCAGCTGCACAGGACGTGTTTAATGGTCCCTTCAGCTCCGCAGTAGTTGCATGTAGAGGTGTCTGCCATACCAATGCGAAAAGAGTACACCTTTGCGAATGCAACACCCAACCAAAAGCGGCCTAACAGTGTCGCATCGGAGCGGGAAAGTTGTGATGGTAGCTTTATCTTGAGCGAAGGATCCAGTTCATATAATTGACACCTTTGGAAGCTGGTAGACGACCAGAACGTGCATGTAAGATCTCGAGCCAGCAGATAAAGTTGTCTTGCTGCATCATTCCTTCATACAGGAATCGGGACCACACGGGTTCCTTCATGGGCTGAGTGGGCTGCGTCATCGGCTAATTGATTTCCGGTAATACCGATATGTCCAGGCAGCTATTGATATATAATATCATGCCCTCGTGCTAGAGCTGCATAATGGCAATGTCTTATTTTATGTACCAATCGTTCATGATTCCTCCTACGCATGGCAGACTGCATACTCTGAAGCGCTGTCTTCGAATCACAGAATATGACCCATTTTCCTGGACGCTCTTGAACGAGATATTGTAAAGCAGCCCTTATAGCAGCTATAGCTCTGATGCAGTAGATGTAGTCATATGCGACAACTTAACTTTGATTGTCATTCCTGTAGCCGGAATTACAACGGCACCTGATGAGCTGCTGGACGAGACGGACCCATCAGTGTATATCTGCGTTCGGTCCAAGTACAACTCATGTAATAATAGCAGTGTTGCTTGCTTCAATGCTACTCTGGAGTGATTGCTTTTCTTTTTGATACCCGGAATTTCTAGACGTACTTGCGGCTGGTTGAGGCACCATAAAGGACATGCCATTCTCGTAGCTGGCGTATATCCTGATGGAATGCTGTTTAGGTGCTTGGCTATGACGCCTGAAAACGTAGCACGTGGTCTTCCGGAGGGTAGAAGGGCCAAGTGGTGGTCGAGGACATGGCTGGCATGTCGAATGTGCGCTCTGAGGCAATCCACAACTCTATATGTCCTGACCGGATGGTCTTTGGCAAGCACGATTGTGGCATAAGTAGAAGCGCATCGGGGCAGTCCTAGGCAGATACGCAGCGCCTGACCCTGCAAATTCTCCAATCAATGAGTATTGGATTTGCAAGTGTTAGTCAGTACCGGCAAGTTGTAGCGCAATAGAACCAGAAATAGGGCCCTGTACAGCTGTAGCATGGAGGCCACAGAAGTTCCCCATGCTTTCCCGCACATGAATTTCATTATATGCACAATAGATAGCAGTCTCTTCTTCAAGTACGCACAATGCGGGCTCCACGAAAGACTTCTGTCGATTATTATGCCCAGGAAACGATGCGTCCGTGCATATTTGACACTCTGCCCATTGATGTAAACAGGGTATGGCGTCATTGGTTTGCGTGTAAACGCCATCAACGCGCACTTCACAGTTGATATAGTTAGGCCTTGTTTCTGAAGGTAGGCTGTTGTGAGGGTTGCTGCCCACTGTATTCGTGCACGCACCTGAGGGCGAGTAACTGCAGCACTCCAGAGGCAAATATCATCGGCGTATATGGATAGGCACGCCGACTTTGGCAGAACCTTCACCAGACCAATGAGGGCAACATTGAACAATGTGGGGCTTAAAACACCTCCCTGAGGTACTCCGCAGTAGGTGTAATGTTCAGCAGTTTTATCCTCATCTGTTTGCACATAGAAATCCCTGCCAGTTATATATACTTTTATCCATAGAAACATTCATCCACCGATGCCCATTGCTGCGAGAGAAGTGAGGATGGCATCGTGAGCTACATTATAACATGCACTCTTCACGTCAAGAAAGATGGCCACTGATATACGCTTGCGACTTTTTTCTTGCTGAACAAATGTCGATAAGTCAAGGGGACAGTCGATGGAGGAGCGGCCCCGACGAAAGCCTGCCATGCAGGAAGGGTATTTGGTGTATCGTTCCAAGTACCACTCGAGGCGATATAGAACCATTCTTTCCATCACTTTTCCGAGGCAGCTTGCGAGGGCAATAGGGCGATACGCTGTCAAGTCCAATAGTGATTTTCCAGATTTCAGAAGTGGTATTATTCGACTTATTTTCCATTCTCGGGGAACACTGCCGCTGAGCCAGGAGTTGTTGAAGCATGCTAAAAGTTCTCTTCTGGATTTTTATCCAAGGTGTCCCAACGCACTATAAGTAATACCATCAGGACCCGGCGATGACGTGCGCTTAGAAGCAACTAACGCACCTTCCAGTTCTTCCATGGTGAATGGAATGTCCATTTCTGGTAATCGCGTCTCAGGAACGATCACGGCGTCGATTCTCTCGTTCATAATATTCGCGGCAACTCTCGTGCAAAATTCTTCAGCCACCTCGAGTTCTGTTTTTCGATGAAGGAGTGCCAAAGCTTTAAAAGGGTGCCGTTGTTGCGGAGAGGGGCGAAGACCACGAACCATTCTCATATATATGACAGCGGTTTATGAGAGTTTAGAGATTCGCAGAATGCTTTCCAGCGTTCGCTTTCCAGCTTGTAAATGCGTCGTTGAATCCTTTCTGGAGCCGTCTTGCTGCCCTCAGGTCGTAAATTGATCTTGTGCGTCTGTATCGTTGTTCAGCACGCCTTCGTATAGCTCGTAATCTTTCCAGTTCGATGTCAAACTGTGTTATTTTAGATGAAAATGGTAATATACATTTCGACGCTTGCATAGCTCCCACGATGGTATTTTCCAGGCTGCAGGCAAGACCTTCTTGGCAAGCGTCCTCAACACGCGATGTAAACATCGACCAGTCAGTAGCAGTTACAACACCGGAAGAGAACTTTTTTATGATACCATCGATCTTCACGTAGGTGGCTATGTGATCACTCCCATGAGTCTCAATATCGCAAAACCATTTAACTTTGTGAGGGAAGCACCGTGACACCAATGTCAGGTCAAGGCAACTGCCATACGTGGGACCCCGCAGATATGTTGGGGTACCATCGTTCATGATGGAAAGGTCGTAGTCGGAAGCGAATGTAACAATGTTCCGGCCCCTTGCATTCATCCTAGTGCTCCCCCAAAGCATGTGATGGGCGTTGAAGTCACCGGTGATGATCCAAGGCCCATCGGTCCTCATTAGGATGTATTTTAATCTGTCGCAGTCAAATCGCAATGACGGAGATATATATTCACCAATAAGCGTGAACGAAACTGCATTCGTCTTTACACGAAGACACACGTACTGATTGTCGTCATTTCAACTTATTGGGTGCGAAAAATAAGTCAAGTCCGTGCGAATGTAAACAATTATTTTGCTTCGTTCTTCGCAAGCGGCTGAACAAAAAGCTTCATAACCGGACAATCTATAAGGCGTTGATACGTTTGGTTCACATATGACAAGTATAGAGAATTGATTGGCCCGAACAAATTGGCGAAAGTCCGAGATACGGGACTTCATGCCTCTGGCATTCCACTGAAATATCGACGCACTTTTAACTTCAGTGCGGAAGATGAGATTTTGTTGAGCCATTGTGCTTATACGACGTTAGCAAGAACTGGATTCAGTGCATCCAGTATTTGCAGTGCACTCTTAGCAGACGGAGTTTGTATGCTGCTCAGTAGCGTGCGAATCGTGGCAATTAATGATTGCACGATTGCAGTCACTTGCCTGTCTTGGTTGAAAAGATCTCGAACCGGGATCGCGGGCTGGCCGTCATGAAACTCCTTCGGTTCGCTTGGTGCTGATTTCCTTTGAAGTGCAGGCCACTCTGTCGCAGTTAGGGTATGCTCACTGGTTTTGTCCTTTACAGCCTTTCCCACAGCATGTGGTCTGGGAGGTAAAGGAGGTGTTACTGATGAGGAATCTGGCAAACGCATCGAGGAGGTAACGGGTGTCCTTGAAGACCGACGTTGACGTGAACGACACCTTCTGACTTTAGCTGCGGCTTCTCGATGAGATGAGTGATCGCGCACCATCTCCTTCAAGATGGCAATTTCCTTCTGAATCTGCGGGCAGTCCTTCGATGTGGCTTCATGGGATCCATTGCAATTAGAGCATTTCTGGACAGTAGCGACGCACTTATCCGCTGCATGGGGCTCGGCGCATCGGTGGCATAACACCGAATTCTCGCAGACGCTGCTCACATGTCCAAGTTTCATGCATTTACGGCACTGGAGAGGCTTTGAAATGAAAGGCCGCACAGCATGTCTGAAGTACCCCACCTTCACATGAGAGGGGAGAGGTGTGCTCTTAAACGCAATCTTCACACAGCGAGACTTGCCTAGCCGGGTGACATCAACAATTGGAGTATCAGTTGTTGACTTGACAAGAAATTGTAAGTCATTATTGGAAATAGACACATCTATGTCGTAGATCACGTTGGTTACTACATCACATCCCAAGGGAACATGAGAGCGCACCTGATTGCCGTCCAAGTCCGTTACACTGCGCAGAACGCCCAACGCGCTTGCGTTCAAAACGTCAACAGCCAGTATATTCTTTCTGGCGTTCACTCTTATGTCCGTGATCTGAGTCGGCACGAGCGCTTCCAGGGACCTCGACACACTGTCTGTTAAGGCGTTTCATGCTGACAGTAGGAAGTGCAGGCAGAAACATGATGGTATATTTCCTCCTCTTCGCCTTGCGGCTCAGCACAGGTTGGAAACCGTCATCTGGAAAGTCATCACTGCTGAGATAGTAAGCGTGAGTATTTTCCCTGTCGCTGTCACTCACTTGTCCAATCCGCTTCCTGGAGGCGGCCACCGCTGACGCCACTGGTGCCGGCAGGCACCCGGGGTGGTCTACATCCATCCCCTCCAAGGGAGCAGCGGAAACCGATCAACAGACCTTAATTACCACTGAAATACGCTGGAGTTAGCAGAAGTAGCTTGAATGCTATGAGCGTCTCCTTAAAAACAGGGTGGTGAGTCGCTGGTGACATGTGTGCCGCTTGCAAGAAAAAAAAATTAAAATAAAACTTTTTGTATAATTGTCCTAGTGCGTTTCCTACTTCGATTAAATCAATTTTATTACAACAAATATATGTTTAATTTCTGTCTCTTCAAGCAGAGTGACCTCATTTTCCCACTATTTATACCTCAATGTCTACTTGTCTGCTACGATACTCAACCGTCTCTTACTTGCTTCTATCACGGATGTGTTCAGCTTTCCATGTTTGTCCCTAAATCCAAAGCCTCATTCATGTAGGCTTGTATCGCCGCATTTAATTAGAACATGTTACATCGTTTCCTTGGCTCCCCCACAGCATCTCTCAGCGTCAAATGAAAGCCCAACAGCAGCCACCCTTCGCGATAGTGTAATGCACGCATCCTGTTAGGCATCTCTGCGCATATATGCGTGCCTGTCCATGGTGATTGATGGAAGGCGCGCTCTTTACCGTCGCGAAAGCTTGCCGCTGTTCAGGTTTCATTTGACGCTCATAATACATCGTTCTTCCTCTTTATTGAATCTCGCTTTATGACTACGCGTTCTAAGGCAACTTGACCTCACTTGGAACCGTAAAGCGCTTCCCCTTGAATCATCATAAAACCTCTCCCGCCTTCTTTCGTTCTTGCCCTTTCGGTGGTTACTGAGAGCCGGCTTCTTTTTCACCGCTGTCATCTAAGAAATCCTCTCTGGATGTATGAATGAATGTTTGCGGCTGTGCACTTCAGATCGGGCGGCGGCTCACGCCACCTAGCCATAAAGCTAAGTACTATCATTATGTGTTGAAGGATTGAATTTCACTCGCGCCTTGATTGTAGCCACCAATCACTTAGCCTCCTCCTGGTTATTTCTAGCCGTCTAAAGACTATTTTGCCTTCACTGTCTCTAAACCCCAAATGCTTTGAAAGATTCCGCAATATTATCTTGGACTATAGGGAGGAGCCCTTTACAGAACATTATCAAATGTTCAGCCGTTTCCTACTCTTCTCTACACAAACTACATAACGCATCTGTGCCTTCATTTTTGGCTCGGTACATCTTGGTCCGCAATACTCCCGTTCTGGCGTCGAGCAGCAGAAAACTACCCCGAGAATTATCGCAGATGTTTTCTTTTGATACTTCCTGTTTGAAATTTCGATAGGGCTCCAGTGATTATTTTGTGAGCATTCCTATCTTCCACATGTCGCTCTCTGTTTCCTTCACCTTTTTCTTAACCAATGTTTCCTTTTGGCTTGCTTTTCTGCTGTTGTCCAAATACTTGCTTGACAATTTTCGAGTTCACTTTCTCCATTTACTATCAAATTCTTCATGTACAAGTAGCTGAAAACTTTCTTAGTCCAACGCCGCTCTCCCATTTTTCTCAATCACTCCTCGAATTCTATCTTGCTGCTAGCTTCCCTGCACTCGAACAATGTCCATCCCATGTCACCATGTAACCCCCGATTTGGGGTATTCCCGTGTGCTCCAAAAGCCAGTCTACCTATGCCGCGTTTTTTTTTAATTTCCAATCCCGCTTGAACCTCTGAATTCATGCACAAGACCATATTGCCGAACGTCAAACCCGGGACCATGACACCTTTTTAAATACCTCTCACAACTTTATACCTATTGTAGTTCCACAGTGCCCTATTTTTCATTACAGCTGCATTTCTGTTACCCTAAGTCATAACGCATCTTTCATGCTCCCTTAGGTACTCAGCCCCGTTGTTTATCCATACGCCCAAATATTTGTATTTATCCACTATTTCTAGCGTGGCTTCCTGAATTTTATGCTCACTGCCTTCATTATCATTAAAAATCATGATTGCCGATTTTTTCCTGCTGACCTCCAACTTAACCTATCTCACTCATTACCACAGATGTCTATCAATCCCTGCAGATCTTCCTTGTTGTCGGCTATTAATACTATATCATCTGCATACATCAATGGTGGTAATGACTGTTCAATGTGTTTTCCTTACTCGGCAAAAGAGAGGATGAAGTCGAGTTGATTGCCCTCTAATTTGGCATCTAGTCCCTGTAGATACAGCATAAATAACAAAGGTGACAAGAGACATCCCTGTCAAAGCCCGCATTGTGTTTCTATAGGCTCAGATACCTGTTCTTCACATTTTATAACTACCTTGCTACTTTTATAGATAACATTTTGATGATTAGTTATTTCACCTTCCACATCTAGCGTGTCCAATATTCCCCACAAGTCTTCTTAAATCACACTATCGTAAGCTCCCTTGATACCTAAAAATGCCAGCCACAGCGGCCGGTCTTCTTTTACTACTATTTCAATACACTGCATCAAGGAAAACAGATTGTCCTCCAACCTCATTCGTTTGCGGAACCCATTTTGTAGTTCTCTCAGCACCCCCCTCATTTTTCTTTTACTATCTGCATCACCAGCTCGGAAACTACCTATGTCAGTGTTATAGGAAGGTAGTTGTATAACAGCTTTGTCCCAGTTTCCTTTATAGATCATGCTCATCCTGCTATAGTTTTCGCCCATTGGGGGCTTCATCATCCATTATTGGTGTGCTCGCTGCGCCTCTTAATGTTTGTTTACAGTTTGGTCCTAGATTTTTTATTAGCATAATTGGAATCCTGTTGATGTGCTATTAGTCACCCTCTTCTCTGCCCTTTCCAACTTTCGTTGTCCCAGTGGAGCCACTGGACTAATTGGTTCATCCTCATATGGTATGGTGCATGCAGCGCTTCCTTGGTGCTTAAATTTTCTGTCATCATTGTTCTTATATATTCCATTGCTTCATCCCCTTTTAGCCTAACCCCTTGAACTGTAGGTATAAGCATGTGTTCCATGCTTGTCTTATTACTCACAGAATTAAGATGGTTTCAAAACTTTGCAGCGGCCTATCTATTCTTTTGTTTACCTCCACTACCTAAGTGGCCCCCTTTTTTTCTTATCTTTTCACTGATCAGATTGGACGCTTCTCTTCTGCAGCTCAAAAAGTTGTTCCATTTTTTTTACATCATTTTTCGGTTCACCCATCTGTCTAGCATACATGTGTTCCCTGGAGGCTTCCTGACGTCTTACTATGGCTCTCTTAACTTCCTCATCCCACTAGCTCTTGGGTTTGTGTCTCCTGTTCCCGCTGGGTTTGACTCGTACCTTAGCAAGCTCCAACTCAAACAAACGAGTTAGATTTGAATACGTCCACTCTGTTTTAGTATCCTCGGTGATTATTTTCTCAATCTCTTTAGTTGCTTTTTCTATTTGCCTTTCTGAATAAATATTACCATGTGGTTGCTCATAATGCCTCCTTCCCATTTTAATTTCTCTTCCGAAACTCAGCTTGATACATTTTTGATCACTACCTAAGCTTCTGGATCCATATTCACCTATGTTCATGACCCTTAGTCGATCATACATCCTATGTGACATCATTGCGTAATCTATCGTCAACAACTCCACCTCCCATGTTATCTGCCCTTCGCACTTCTCGGTACTGTTTGCAATGATTAAATCATGCATTTCACGCATATTCATTATCATTCTGCCTATTGGGTCAGTATATCCATCCATATCTTCTGTGAGAGCATTCACATTTTTTAATATAATTACCTCGCAGTCTTCTCGTGGTTCATCAAATCCTTGAAACTGAAGTCTTTTACATCTATGGCAATTCACAGTGCAAAAGTAGCATCGACTGGCGTATTTTTTGTAGAGTGCGTCTGCTCTTGTTTTAGCCGTCGATTGAGCGAGTGAACCAACAAGCACTTCATGGCAGTTCAGTGACGCGTCTGACTAGAGGAGAGACATTCACAGTTCTTTTTCTAAGTGTTTAATGCTCAAATACACCTGCTATTCAGCTCAATCGTTATTGCGTGAGCTGTAGTTGCACCTGGTTGCGCAGAAAAGTGTGCAAGGGAGTCGCGCTTTGCACTACTCGATACTGCGTCGACAGGTGGTGCTGCGTGTCCGCAAAACTCCAGAGTCTGATGTCCATGTACCTTACGTCTGAATTTGTTCGGCCCTCGGGCCTACGACGTTTTTTTCCCCAGACTCTACCTGTCTTAGATATTGGTGCCACTTTGGAATCGTATCTGTCTATAACACCTGGTTGTTTTCCTCGTTACTAGTTATCCTGGACTCCGAAGGGCACGCGCGCCCCCCAAAACACTACTGTGCGTCCTGTAAGTGACCAACCCACCTTATGACCTAGCATCCTATCGAAGTGAATTCTGTCTCGTTGAAAACCATCCCACATATATGCACCTCTCTGTTTATTTCGACTACCTGAAAGCCGACTAAGGTTGCACGGCGGGCTTGTTGGTTATTCATGTTGTTCGAGGTATAGCGCATCCAGGACGGGACAGAGAAGAAGACACAGAACACATACACGGCGCTACTAAAAATGTAGTCGACTACATTTCTAGTAGCGCCGTGTATGTGTTCTGTGTCTTCTTCTCTGTCCCGTCCTGGATGCGCTATACCTCGAACTACCTGAAAGCCTTTATCTCAATTTATCTGTCATGTCTCCTTGTTTGCGTCGATAACCGCTCTTTGAAGGTTGCCGTTACACACCGGTACCTCCGGTATCGTGTGGACCACTCACTACCTGTACTTGAGGGGAAATGGCGCGCATGTCATTGACCCCTTTTGCTAATGTGGTCGCTAGCCCTGCCGATTGTTCATTCAAAACATCGTTTAGACCGCCCGCAATTATCACGAGGTATCGTCCATTAGCTTTAGTTGTGAATTTTGCGCTCGCTTGCCTCCACAATAATTGTAGCTTAATTATGTCCTGAGAACGTCCCTATTGAAACCCTCTTGCCGCATCCTACCCTCTCTTTGATTGCTTCCGCGCATCGATTTAAATTTGAGTCCCCGGCGATTATTACGTCCTCCGACTTTTCTGCTAGGGTGCCCGGCGCCTGTATGTTACTTCAATTTGTACCACCGGCTGCTTTGTCCCCTCCCACCCCCACAACTATTTCGCAGAAGCTGGGTCTTGTGACCATTAAACCGATTAAACCTGTTTTTTTTCTGAACCTGCTTCCCCCCTACTTCTTCACCGTTCTGGGTGCTGGCACCCTACCACTCTCGTCATTCACTGATTCTTTGTTCACCTTGCCCACCTTTCATAGTCTCTCCTGGGCTAACATAAGCCTTTCTCCCATAGCTTTCGTTTTTTTTTCTTGCACTGTCTCCAACTCAGTTTCCAGCTCGGCGATTCTTCTCATCAGTTCACTCTGGGCAATCATTTTCTCCATTTTTTCCCCTACCTCACATTGTTTACACTTGACGTCAGCTTCCCCTGCATTCACATTCACACTACCCTTCATTTTCAAACACACCCCACATCTTTATCATTCTACAGTTTTTTTAGGGGCGAAGCTCCTTAGGGCGTGGGCTGTGCGTCCCCTGTAGCCTGTATGTAGCCACCTCTAGTTTAGTTCTTGCAGTGTTCACTAGATGGCGGTGCCGTCCCCTGTATCTAAGCTCTTGGACTAGAATTCAGTGTAACGAAGTGTGGATTGATGGTATTCAATGATCCCTGTGATCAGACGGTGTCCATACAAGGCCAAGAAATACCGAGGGTAAGCGAATACAAGTACCTTGGAGTATGGGTAAATGAGAGTGATAGATACATGGAGGTACAGGAAAAAGCCTCGGCAGCAAAAGGAAAGAGGAATGCGGCAATAATGAAGCACAGAGCGTTGTGGGGATACAATAGGTATGAGGTGCTTCGAGGTCTGTGGAAGGGTGTAATGGTTCCAGGGTTTACTTTTGCGAACTCAGTGGTGTGCATGAGGGCAGAGGTGCAATCGGGAATGGATGTAAATCAAAGGACTGTGGGACGCCTCGCGTTGGGTGCTCACGGGAAGACGACAAACGAGGCTGTAAAGGGCGATATGGGGTGGGCAGGTTTTGAGGCGAGGGAAGCGCAGAGCAAAATAAGGTTCGAAGAAAGGCTAAGAAATATGAAGGAGAGTAGATGGGCAGAGAAGGTGTTCCGTTATTTGTATAGGAAGAGCGTGGACACACAGTGGAGAAAAAGAACTAGAAGACTCACTAGTAAATATACGGCTGGTACTGTAAGCCATATGTCAACAAAGAGCGTCAAGGGAAAAGTCAGGGAGGCGGAGAGGATTTACTGGATGGCAGCTATGGAGAAAAAACCGGCTTTGAGTAACTACCGAAAGGGCAAAAATGAAATAAGGAGGGAGGCATTTTACGATAATTCAAGGGGAAGCGCTTTACTGTTTGAAGCGAGATCGGGTTGCCTTAGAACGCGTAGTTATAAAGCAAGATTCAGTAAAGAAGAAGAACAATGCACATGCTGCGGGAAAGATAAGGAAACGGCGGAGCATGTTCTGATTGAATGTGGAGATATCCACCCAGGTGTACGTTTGGGCACGAGCCTACAGGAAGCCTTGGGTTTTAGGGATAACAATGGAAAGCTGAACACACCCGCGATTGAAATAAGTAAGAGACGGTTAGAGTATTGGTGGCAGAAAATTAGAGAGAAAGGACAAAAATAAATATTGGAAAAATAAAATATGGACAGTGTGCCGTAAATGGCAGAGAACTTAAGCTGAAAATTTACCTTTTTTTCCATTAAGATAGAATTTATCGAAGTAGAGGCATTAGGCCATCAAAAAAGAAAAAAAAGGGTTTTTTTTTTTGTCGAGCCTGGTGGCATACTTGTCACCACCCCGTTATAAAGGGGACGCTCATAGCATCCATCCATCCATCCATCTAACCACCTCTAGTTTAGTTCTTGCAGTGTTCACTAGATGGCGGTACCGTCTCCTGTATGTAGGTGGAAGAGGGAGGCTTCGTCGAGGTCGGACGTGTTTTTGGAGAGCTCCGGAATGACAGCTACAGATAAGTGTTTTTGCATGTTTCCAGCTTGCCTCTGTATGTAGCGTTATGAGAACGTAAGGCGCTAGCGTAAAGCTTGATTAGGTCTAGTACGGTGTACGGTTTTTTTTTTTTTAGTATTCTGTACTGTGTCTTTTTTTTCTCCAGCCACCACGTGGCTGAGGCCTGCGCGTAGACCGACCACGTGCATGCGCAGGTGCTGTGAAGTGTAGCGTATTTATTTATTATTGTGGTTCTTTTTGGCTTAGACCAGTGTATTTTAGTACAGTTTCCTAACACGTGGGCATCGGTAAACTGAGCTAGCCATGGTCAAAAAGACCGTAAAGTGTTCAGAGTGCGGGATAGGGTTGAAGGTGGAAATTAGTGCGGAAGAGAAAGCAGAAGATGACGCCAAGTGTAGACAGTGCGAGATCGAGGAGAAAATGAAAAATATGATGGCGGTCCAGAGTGGGCTCATGGAGAAAATCGCAGAGCTGGAGAATGCATTGGCGAAGGAGCGAGAGAAAACGTCAGCCATGGAGGAAAGGCTCCGGGCAGCCGAGAAGGGCCTATCGAAGGTCGTGAAGGGGAACGAAGACGCAGGTGACGGCGGAAGCATTATGGCGACGACCCACCGTGCGGGAGAGATGAGGGAAACAGGCATGACAAAGGCAGATACATTGGCCACAGGGCCCAGCTACCGGGAAGTAGTTTTGAGGGAGGGAGGGAGCAAACCAGCAGCCGTGACTCACGCTAGTCACCTAGTCAGCAGCCAGGTGCAGGTTTCAGAAGGAATGTCTGAACAGGTCATCATCGCCGGTGACTCAAATTTAGGCCGATGCGCAGCGGCAATCAAAGAAAGGGTGAAAGGCGACAAGAGAGTTGCGATAGGGACGTTCCCAGGACAAACGCTGGGGACAGTAATGAGTCAAGCAGGTGAAAAACTCGCAGCTAAAGCTAACAATCGCAACCTCGTTGTAATTGCGGGAGGGTTAAATGACGTCCTAAAAAAAGAATCGTCAGGACTAGCGACGACCTTGGCGAAAGGGGTGGATGACATGCGCACCGTGTCCCCCCAGGTGCAAATTGTAGTATGCACAGTACCAGAAGTACCAGTACGCAACATCAACCTGCAAAGAGCGGTAGTCGACGCAAACAAAGAGATATGGCGAATTAGTCGAGAGAAGGGTTTCGAGGTAGTGGATTTAAACAGGGAAGTGCACAGGTGGGGTGGATTCCAAAGAGACAGGATTCATTTCGATGAGAGGCTTGGACACGAGGTGGGCTGGCGACTGGCAGGACGCGCAGTAGCTTTTTTGGGGGGCTCACGGGCCCTTCGGAGTCCGGGGTAGCTCGTAACGGGGAAAACAAACAGGAGGACGCTTTGACAGGTAGAATTGCGAAAAACCAGAAAAAAGGTAAAAGAAAAAGGAAAAAGGCGCGTGTCGCAATTAGTTACATAAACATGCAGGGTGGCAGAAAGAAGGCAAAATGGTTAGAGATTGAGGAGCAGTTAAACAAAGAACAGATAGGCGTGTATGCGGTTACAGAAACACACCTTAGAGACTTGGAAGAGCCACCACATATTAAAAATTATGTTTGGGAAGGGTGTAACAGGACCATATCGGAAAGGAAAGGTGGGGGTGTAGGAATGATAATTCACCGCGGAGCCAAATGGGTTAGAGTGAAACAGACGTGTTCAGAGCACCTCTGGGTTCTGGGCACAGTAGGTGGAAAGGAAACGTGGCTAGGGGTAGCCTACTTGTGGACGGGGAATAACTGCAGAGAAAAGAATCAGGAGATAGTGGATTGCATGAGTGCGGATATTAAGGAATTTGGTAATGGGGCCGAAATCATCCTTCTAGGGGACATGAATGCCCACATACATGACCTTGACGGATATTCAGACACCAATGGGAAGTTATTACTAGATCTTTGCGAGCAACATAGTCTGGAGATAGTTAACACAGGGCCTAAATGTGACGGCCAGATCACATGGGAAGTCGGAAACAAGCAATCAAGCATTGATTATTGTCTCATGACTGAAGGAATTTACCACAAACTGACAGAAATGAGGATAGACGAGGAAGGCATTAACAGCTTGGGTAGTGATCATAAACGAATAACATTACAAATGGGATACGAAACTAAAAATACGAGCATGGAATCAAAGTCTGGCAGCTCGTATTTAAATGACAAACAAATAATAAATATAGCCGCAAGAGTCGAGAAAGAAGTAGGCGAAATACCAGGCAAGGACTGGGAGTATAGGGAGCTGTTACATCTAATGACGAAGGAGATAGGGAAAGAGAAGAAAACCGTTTGCTGGAAAGGAAAAAGGAAGCCAAAAAGTTGGTGGAACAAGGAAATCCGGGAGGCGATCGAGAAGCGACGCGAAGCATCACGGGAGCATAGAAAGGCAAAAAAGGAGAAGCGGCCGCAGGACGAAGTCAAAAAAATATGGGAAATATATTTGGAGAAAAAATCCCTTGTACAGAAATTGGTAGAGGCAAAAATTAAAGGTGAAAGTGAACGCTGGATGACAGAGATACACGAAAAAAAGGAGGCCGCGCCTAGGATTTTTTGGAGCCACATAAAGGCGCTAGGTAGGAAGTCTGTCACAACGCAACAACATATTCTAGATGAAGGAGGAAATCAATTGGAAGGGTACGAAGCGCTAGGTTACATCCAAAAGGTAACAGCCGATTCGTTTCAAAAGAGCGTCCAGGGGATCTCCCCAGTGAGTAAAAGTGTGGCGGAGAAAGCAACAGAGGAAGAGCTAGTACTAGATAATTTCAACTGGAAAAAGGCCGAAGGAAAAATTCCAAAGCGCACGGCCGCGGGTTTAGATGGGATTCCCGTTAGCCTCATTAACGAACTAGGACATAACACTAAAGAAGCATTGTTAAAAGCAGTAGAAAAAAGCTTAAAGGACGGACAAATACCGGACAGTTGGCGACAAAGTAGAATGAACTTAATCTATAAAGGCAAGGGAGAAAAGGACAAGATTCGCTCGTATAGACCACTAACCATTACATCGGTACTATACAGGTTGGCGATGCAAGCAGTAAAAATGAAAATAGAAACATGGGCCGAACATAACGATATTTTGGGAGAACTTCAGAACGGATTTCGAGTCGACAGGCGGTTAGACGATAACCTGTTTGTTCTCACTCAGTGTATAGAAATATCTAAAATAGAGAATAGGCCCTTGTACGTGGCTTTTCTAGACATCACTGGGGCATACGACAACGTTAATCAGGAAATTTTGTGGGATATATTGAAAGGAATGGGCATGGGCGACGACTGTATACAGCTTTTGAGGGAGATATACCGAGAAAATACAGTTTGCATAGAGTGGGAAGGAATGCGTAGCAAAGAGAACGTTGAGGTTAGCAGGGGTCTGAGACAGGGATGTCCTTTGTCCCCACTGTTATTCATGCTGTACATGGTGAGTATGGAAAAAGCGCTAGAAGGTAGCAACATTGGTTTTAATCTGTCACACAAACAGGGCGGCATGATGATTGAGCAGAAGCTTCCAGGTTTATTTTATGCGGACGATATCGTCTTATTTGCGGACAGTCGAGATGATATACAGCAGCTGGCGAATATATGCGGAAGGGAAGGTGAAGCTCTTGGACTAGGATTCAGTGTAACGAAGTGTGGTTTGATGGTATTCAATGATCCCTGTGATCAGACGGTGTCCATACAAGGCCAAGAAATACCGAGGGTAAGTGAATACAAGTACCTTGGAGTATGGGTAAATGAGAGTGATAGATACATGGAGGTACAGGAAAAAGCCTCGGCAGCAAAAGGAAAGAGGAATGCGGCAATAATGAAGCACAGAGCGTTGTGGGGATACAATAGGTATGAGGTGCTTCGAGGGCTGTGGAAGGGTGTAATGGTTCCAGGGCTTACTTTTGGGAACTCAGTGGTGTGCATGAGGGCAGAGGTGCAATCGGGAATGGATGTAAATCAAAGGACTGTGGGACGCCTCGCGTTGGGTGCTCACGGGAAGACGACAAACGAGGCTGTAAAGGGCGATATGGGGTGGGCAGGTTTTGAGGCGAGGGAAGCGCAGAGCAAAATAAGGTTCGAAGAAAGGCTAAGAAATATGAAGGAGAGTAGATGGGCAGAGAAGGTGTTCCGTTATTTGTATAGGAAGAGCGTGGACACACAGTGGAGAAAAAGAACTAGAAGACTCACTAGTAAATATACGGCTGGTATTGTGAGCCATATGTCAACAAAGAGCGTTAAGGGAAAAGTCAGGGAGGCGGAGAGGATTTACTGGATGGCAGCTATGGAGAAAAAACCGGCTTTGAGTAACTACCGAAAGGGCAAAAATGAAATAAGGAGGGAGGCATTTTACGATAATTCAAGGGGAAGCGCTTTACTGTTTGAAGCGAGATCGGGTTGCCTTAGAACGCGTAGTTATAAAGCAAGATTCAGTAAAGAAGAAGAACAATGCACATGCTGCGGGAAAGATAAGGAAACGGCGGAACATGTTCTGATTGAATGTGGAGATATCCACCCAGGTGTACGTTTGGGCACGAACCTACAGGAAGCCTTGGGTTTTAGGGACAACAATGGAAAGCTGAACACACCCGCGATTGAAATAAGTAAGAGACGGTTAGAGTATTGGTGGCAGAAAATTAGAGAGAAAGGACAAAAATAAATATTGGAAAAATAAAATATGGACAGTGTGCCGTAAATGGCAGAGAACTTAAGCTGAAAATTTACCTTTTTTCCATTAAGATAGAATTTATCGAAGTAGAGGCATTAGGCCAACATAAAAAAAAAGGGAAAAAAGTTTTTTTTTTGTTTTTGTCGAGCCTGGTGGCATACTTGTCACCACCCCGTTATAAAGGGGACGCTCATAGCATCCATCCATGTAGCCACCTCTCGTTTAGTTCTTGTAGTGTTTACTAGATGGTGGTACTTGTAGCTGATGATGAAAAGATGCAAGATGTTATAAACTAGAAAGCGGTACTTGTAGTTGATGAAAGACGCGAGATCTTATAAAATAGGAATGATGTCACATATGGCGCGTGTCATTGGTTGAAGGCAATCGTTCGATTTAGTGCGGCGACGTACGCTAGGGGGAGCGATGTAATAAAATCGAGTGGGCAAAATGTACAGAGGATTCATGGTTTACCAGGTTTACCTCCTGAGCTTCGCCCACTCATCATCATTCACTTCGTGGATATGGCGGAATTTTTTCATTAGGTCTTTTTTTTTGCAGTTTTTTTTACACGAATTCACCAGTCTCCACGAGTAGCTGGGTTGTCCCACTCGATATTTACAGGACGAGTAGTATGACGAAGAGTGACCTAAATAATAAAAGTCTAAGCTCTACTACAAAAATATATGTGGTCGGTGTACTTGCACTCTCCCCCCCCCCCCATGGTGGCAGGAGAAAAAAGCACACAAACAAGAAAAATACCAGGTGACTGACCCCGCAACTGCCGTACAATATAATAAGTGCAGTAAGGGTTTACACAACTGCCTTACCAATTAATAAAAACAAGCTCGAAGCACGAAAAAACACTTATCCGCACAGTCCACTATGCACACGTCTATCCACCGCCAAACCAACCTTTCGAAAACACCCGCAACACCTCCTAACGGAGAAGTAGATAAACACTTCGTGATTTCCACCGCGCGGCGGCGAGTCAATTCGCGAATGGTACTCATTTTGCGTGTTTTATTGCAATAGCAATTATATGGACACTCGGCAAGATTTTACCGTCAGCGTCACCGTCACTCACCGTGTATGTATATGAATATATATATATATATATATATATATATATATATATATATATATATATATATATATATATATATATATATATATATATGAAAACGCAAAGAAAGAAAAACAATGTAAAAAAAGACTCTGGCGCGCGGAATCAGACGTGGGACCTTTAAAAAAACGTCAGTGTGAGGCGTTAACCACTGAGCCACGGAGAAGCACGTTGTTCAATGATCAAACGACAAGCTATTTCTTACCGCTGGTGACGGGAATCTTGGGGGAAACTATCGTGTTTTCACCATTACCAGCAAGATGGCGCGATGAGCGTGCGTCGCCACATCGTCACGGCACAGCGGCGCGCACTTTTATCTCCCACGCGTACTTTGCTTCGCAGAGAGGATGGGAGGACGCTCGCTCACGCACCCTTATCTAGCGGTGGGGAGGATCATTCTTGGCTGGCCTTGGGTTTTCACCGGAACGATTCTGTGATAGTTACCGGGCGCACAAAGGTCACTGCAATCGTTGCACAGTCTCCTTTTGCGAAAAGAGAGCGCTTCTCAGACACAGCGAAGTAACAATTGAGACGCCTATTCGCGTTCACCTATACCTGAGAGTACATTTCATGCGTCATTTGTGCGTGAGAAACGCGGAGCACGTTTCCATCTCTTTGCCATTCTGGGCGTGACTTTCCAATTTGTTGCTATCGCGTTCATTGCTTCGCCTTTGAGGCAAAGCTGTGACTTTTTTTTAAGAGCTGCGCAATGCCCAGTTGTGTACACTCGGTGCGAATCCCATGCACTGCCGGAAGTACCTGGTGTCTCTTTCGACGTACGTCGCTTCACTGCTGATCAATAATGCACAGTATTTACATGCGGAGCTCTCGACCTAACGCTTCGTTGGTTCTTACTCATTGTGTCAACTGAGAACACATGCGAACTTTTGTTTTTGATGTTGTAGGCATCGTATCGCGTTTTTAGAAGTTGTGACGTTCATACGGAAGGACAATAAAGTTTTCTTGTTACCGGACTAAGTGTATGTACTGTGCAGTGTGCGCTCGCTGTGTGTTAATTGTGTGTGCACTGGAATTACACACTTTCCGTGCATGATCACGTACACAATACAGTGGTGTCATTTTTTGACGTGAAGTTACGTCCAAGTACTAGGCTGGCGTTGCGCTGAATAGCTACGAAGCAAGCTCTTAAGATTGTGCATTGCTACACCGACATCATGTACGAGCTAAGAACTGCTAATCCGCCCGTAGATGTGGAAATCTGTCTACGAGAAAGGAAAAAAAAGCCTTATGGCGAGCAGAACGCGTTAGTCACTGCCGGGCGGGTTCGAATACGATGATGCAGAGGCTGAATGATTATGATTACGGCCCGTACCGGTGCTTTCTATGCTGTAGCACAAAAACACAACACAAGTATTTCAAGGTGAACGTCTTCGACATATATATGTCTGGCTCGGTGAACTTTCATGCTAATATTATAAACTCACTAGCCAAGTTACAGTACAAAGATAAATGTTAAGGACTGTGTCGTTGTCAGATAGGAAGGAGACGCGGCGCAAAAGCACTTTGTCCCAGAGTCACACTTAACTCATCAAACCATCTCCATCCTACGTCTGTCCCGGCACTTCCTCCCCTCCCCCCAGGGTCGTGCGAGGGAAACGTTTTGTTTCGGGCAGACGGCCATGCCCTGGCAACGGGGCCACGGTTCGGCGCCAGGCGCCAAACCGACGCGGCCTGCCTCCCGGCGTACAAGCCAGGGTGACCCGACAAAGGGACTACCCTTCGGCGAAGCAACTTCAGTCGCGACGCACAAAGTAAACGTACCCTGGCAAGGTGGGCTATCGCAGCGCGTGGGGTGCGCTGCGGTCATGGCCCGTCTCCTGACCGCTAGGGCCCAGCGAGACTTGTCACAGGGGCTACCCTTCGGCATGGTGGCTCTCGACACAGCACGCAAAGCGGACGTAGCCAAACACATGGCAGAGGGACTACCCTTGGGCGTGGTAACTTCAGTCACCCCAACCAAACTGCCCATGCCCTCACACTGTCGCGCGGCTGAGATCCTGCAACGACGTCCCTTCAGGACGGATGGGCTATCGCTCGGCACGAGGCGCTTTGCGGTCACGGCCCGTCTCCTCACCACTAGGGCGCAGCACTGACTTGGCGTTTCGGGAGCCATTCGGCCCCTTCTTCAGGGGTGACTACTCGGCCGGCTCTGAAGCTCGCGATTTTTCTTGGCGGTGTCGCCCTCTCCATCGGCCTTCTTTCCGCCATCCTTTTTGCTGCGGTGTTTTTTCAACTGGTTCTGTAGACCATGCACTTCCTTTCCACTGTTGTTGTTGCTGCGATGTTTCTTGAGCTGGTTCTGTAGACCATGCATGTCCTTCTATGCAGCGTTGTTGCTGCGGTGTTTCTTCAACTGGTTCTGTAGACCGTGCACGTAACAACGACAGTGGAAAGAAGGACGTTGGATTTCTATACGTGCAAGCCTACAGATCCAGTTGAAAAAACACCGCAGCAACAACAACGGTGGAAAGAAGGACGATGGAGAGGGTGCCACTGCCAAGAAAAATCGCGAGCTTCGGAGCCGGCCGAGCAGTCATTTCTGAAAAAGGGACCGAATCGGTCCCGAAATTGATTTGATTGATATGTGGAATTTAACGTCCCAAAACCACGATGTGATTATGCGAGACGCCTTAGTGGAGGGCTCCGAAAGTTTTGACCACCGGTGGTTCTTTAACGTGCACTCAAATCTGAGCACACGGGCCTGCAGCCTTTTCGCCTCCATCGAAAATGCAGCCGCCGCCACCGGGATTTGATCCCGCAACCTGCGGGTCAGCAGCCGAATACCTTAGCCACTAGACCACCGCGGCGGGGCAATCGGTCCCGAAACGTCGGGTCAGTTCACAGTCTAAGTTTTATCGTTGGACTATAACTTGGCTAGAGAGTTTATCTTATTTGTATGACAAATATTTCAGCACGCCGAGCTCGGGCCTGCCACGCACGAGCAGTCTGGAAAACGTGTGCTCGCAACATTTTACTGCATTCAAACCATACAATACGCGTAAAGTTTACGACGGGACCCTAAAAGTCTGCGCAGAAGCAAATCAGCGCGGAGAGCACGCCGCGGAGCATCGACTGCTGTTTTGTTTGCTCCATACCGGTTTGCCACATAAATTTGACGTCACTTCCACCACACTTTTCGCAATGCATTGTAATGTGATAGGTGTTCTCTGATAGGGCCTCTCCTCAGTGTTTCCTTCCTCCATGGTAATAGATCATACAGTCGACTGTGTTAGCAGACTATTGAGTGTGGCGTACGGCACTTGACGGCACCTCATAGCAAGAAGTGCGCCTATAGTCCAAGTAGGCTCTTGGTCTGTGTCAGCTATTGGCCAATGCATGATGTGTAGGTATCATTTAGTAAATTAATAAAAGGTGCAAAACGTGTTACATCGCGGCTGAGTAGGGCGACAGCGTTGTGTAGATTGGGTGGGGCAAGTGCCAGTGTTGCATGAGGGGGCATTGTCCATCCATATAGGTCTAGCGTGATGACGCTCCCAATCAACATACGTTACAGGCCTAACACAGTGCTAGCAAAACCGAATTAAAATGAACGAACCATACAAGGTCTAAACTAATACAATTGCCGCGAAGTAATGGTAATAATTAACTCAAAATATCCAACAACGGTTCAGGAACATGCGGCTGGCACCCGCGCCACGCAAGTGTGCCGTGCCGGTGCATGATAGAGATGGTGTATATGCTACCTTTAGGTAGCACTAAAGGTAGCACAGTAACTCGAGCGCTTGATAGCTTCTAGCTCCCAGCGGTGCATCATCGCTACTTCTGAAGGGGGAAACAACCTGCCGGAACTCGCCGCAGACGACACATACCTCAATTGTCGTAACAAGGAGAAAGTCGATGAAGTGCAGCGAAAAGTAGCGCACATGTCAACTTCCTAGAAACCGATTCTACTCATGCCGGGGAAACCCTACCTCAAAACATTGACATCACCAGTAGTTTGGTTAGTTTGCTAAACAGAGAAGTGCATGGAGCTCGAGAATCGCTGGGTACCAGCAAGGTCACAGAAGTGGAGCTCCAATCGCTTATTCATCAAGGCAGAGAGGTGGTTCAGGTCGCCTTACGCTGCTTTACGGGACCTTGAAGGGCCCGTAAAGCACTTCCGATATTTTGTCAAGCAGTTCAAGTAAGCGCGCGCATCGTGTGCACAATGCCGTCGCGATCAACGACTGTACGCGTGGCAGCACTACGAGCCGCCGGCGCGCCACAAATTATAAGAAACAATCTCCTTCTTTCCGGGCACCTTCCTCCAAGTTTCCGGGCCTTTCGGGCCTCCGCATGATGCACCGTGCCACATTTCAGACGCGCCGAGCCAAATATGCCAAAAAAGCTGTGATGAAAAGCCTACGACTTCCGGTCAGTCTGCAATTAGGCAGCTTTCCGCGCTGTTTGTTGTTGTTCGTAGTCACAGAGGAAGTAAAGGTCCTTCCTCCGTGTTCGTAGAGTTGCCCGCGTGCGTGCAACACGTGCAAAGCACGCTGTGTCCGCGTACGGGTCCACCGCGCTGGCGATCCTTTGAAGGCGTGCGCGCAACACAGGGTCTATACCGGCTAGATTACGGCAGCCACGGTTCGCCGACAAGCACGCAACTGACGGAGTCGACGGCCGGATTCGCGGCAAACGGAAGTAGACGGTGTTTCAAGCAGCGCGTTAGCGATGACGTATGCCACGCGAGATTGGGAGGGGCACTCGGCGAGATTGCAAGGCGGCTTGGGAGAGGATACTAGCGGAGAGAAGCGCAGAAGAGAGCGAAAGGTGTGGTTACGGTGGCTAGATAGTGTGGTCATCATTGTTTCGATAATAAAACGCGTCTACTCCGCAATTACTGCACCGTTCAGAAAAATTCTCAGGGCTCCGTGTTCGCCTACACTCGTGCACAATTTACCCACCACAACGGAATTTCGACCTCTGGGTGGTTTACGGGCCCTTTAAAGGGATATGCTGAACAAAAATCGCGAACTGTGACTAAGGCATCGCGATTCTCTTTGGAAAACGCGACTGTTCCGATAAACAGATTTTATTTCACGCATTTTTGGCTGATTTTCACCGTGCGAGCCCTGGCATTACATCCTCGAAGGCATATGCAGGGTGCACGCGTTCCTGTCCTCCTCTCCATTTGTAAACTTTCCTTTATCCCACTCTCCCCCTTACAAAGAAGGGCTGATGCTTTAGACCAACCAGGAGCAGTGTTCACTGCAGGTGTTGCCTAGTGGTTCTGGGAAACATTGTGGGTGCAGAGAGGGTTGAGAGACGCGGTCGACGGCTGGCGTGCATCTTTTTTTTTATGTTTTCAGCACTGTGCCCGACCGTGCCAGAAGTAGCATATGGTCAGCAAATAACCCGCTAGGTTTACGCTGTTTGTCGGGTGCTAGCATCACTTCGCATTAAATAAATGTAGCTTAAATGCGAGACCAGTTCAAACAGTCAGTCTGAAAAAAAATTTAATGGAGCAATATATGCGCACAAGTGGCACTTTCGCTTTGGCGCGCGTGGAAGGGAGAAATGAAATGCTAAAGAGATATGTTCTAGAAAAACCATAGAACAGGACAAACACAGCCAAAGCAAATTCAGGATTTTTTGGACTACTTTTTGGTGGTGTCTCAACTTCTTTCTAGTGTCTGTGTTTTCATGCCCAGTCTTATATATATACTTTTTTAAAGAGCTAGTTATTTTTTTAAAAACAGTGAATCCAACTGACAATTATGCCAGGGAGAGCCTATGGAACTTTAAATGCTTTTTTTACCTGTAGTGAAGTAATTGAGATATAAATTGAAGTGAATCAAAGTGGATCGATGAATAATCACGCATTGCATCATGCGTCATCTGAACAAAGCACACGTGTTCATACCTTTTTTTCTTCAGCAGTGCTTCATTACCAGTACTTCTGTACTTCACACAACCTTTGAATTGCACGTCCCCTGTGCCCTACAACAATTAACGGCACCTATGCTTTCCGAGGCCCAATTTTCTGTTAGATTCATTCAGTTGCAAGGCAAGTTGTCACTCAAAGTTGTTACATAAAAGGTCATAGCTAGAATCCAATCAGGCTCGAGAATGTTCAAGGAAATCGTTTACATAGAGGGTTATTTGAACATCCTGTGTTTCTTCAAAGCTTTTCTGCAATTTGGTTCAAGAGCATAAACCAGCATCTCATACCAAGCACAATATTTTGATATGTGGCTTTTTATTGGCGCAAGGGCCATATTTGGCCAAAGAGCACCAGGAAAAATTAGATTAAAAAGCACTGATGCGTGGTTTGTGAAGACATGTGAAAGATGCGAACTATGAGGCTGTTATGTGGCTGTATAGGGGCCTAAAACTCTACGCTTTAAGGCGGGTAAAAGACATATTTATTTAAAATCATGAGTGTGGCATGAAATGCTTCCAACATAGATCAATGGCAGTGGTTGTTGAATTTATAATGAGGTATATGTCATAAACACAAATGCCTCACAGATAGCCCTTGTGTTCAAGGGTCACAAGGCAGGTGCTATATTAATGTTCCAATGCAGCAGCAACCTCTACTCCGAGAGGTCGTGCTATGGGAATGCCTGGAAATACGACATTAAAATTATTGACATTCTTTAAAAATGCGAACAGTGATTTATAACTAAAAAGCGGTCCCTCCCTATAAACATCGAAGTGTTCAAGGGCATTTGATGATGGAAGGGAAACGGGAAGTGTTTTTTTTTTCTAAGTGTGTAATTCTGTGCACTTTACTAAAACATGAAGCACGGTGAGTGGTTCACCGCAATTATTGCAAAGAGGTGGATCACCACCGGACAAAAGGCGTGAGTGAATACTATGTGTGTGCGCTATCCTTAATCTGGTGAGTGTGACTTCTGTGTGGCGTGATCTCGAAACTGATGACCAATCCCCGAAACTTGGCTTAATGAGGTGAAGTTTGTTCCGTGTTTGTGTGTCCCACCGCCGCTGCCAATGATCCCTCAGCTTTCATTTAAGATAGGGCTTGAGGTCAAGTGCAGGGACCACTATAGATGTATTGACGGTGGCATTCTCGAGGGCAGAAACAGCTAGTCAATCTGCCAACAAGTTTCCTTGAATCTCGCGGTGTTCTAGCACCCAGCAGACTACGACATAATGTTTCTGTGCGTAGATCTTGCATAAAAGTGAGTAAACAGAGGCAAGAACAGGGTTCATGTATTTTTTAAAGGTTTTCAGGATTGTTACCCCGCCTAGAAAATCAGTATATATCACAGCTTCTGCCAACTTCATTTCTTTGATATGTTTGATGGCCGATATTATCGCGTATGCCTCTGCAGTGAAGGTGCTCACATTGGGGTGCAGCACACCTACATCCGAAAAAGATGGACCAAGAGCAGCATAGTACACAGAAGTACGAGATTTCGAGGCATCGGTAAAGAGTTTTGAGAAAATGTATTTATGCTGTAGTTCAAGGAAGTGTGTATAGGTATGTGCAGTAGGTGCATGTTTAGTAACCTCCATGAACGAAACACCACAGTGTACGAGTTGCCACTGCCACGGTGGGAAATTTGCAGTGAGGGCTGCCAGATGGTGTTCGAGGAGTGGCACACCCATTTCCTGGGCTAGGCTCCTTACCCACAGCGAGTAAGGCTGCCTCAAGGAAGGGCGGTTGTCAAATAATGTTGAACTAGAGAGATCGTTAATTGTAGAGTGTACAGGGTGTTCCTTGTTAGTTTACTTTCAGAAAAGACACAAAAGCCGTGCAAGGTCTTTGCAGGTGAAGCCACCACTCATTCGATTCAGCATAGAGGCTTTCTACGGGGCTCGTGCGAAAAGCACCCATAGAAAGACTAATTCAAAGATGGTGAACGGCGTCTAGCACCTTCAGGGCAGTTGGTGTGGCGGACTGATAGACAACGGCTCCGTAGTCCAGGCGAGTGCAAACGAGGCTTTTATACAGATAGCGAAGACACTTCTTGTCACTACCCCACGTGGTGCGTGACAACACTTTCAGAACATTCATGATTTTTAGACACTTGTTTTTTGTATATTTGATGTGGTGTGTGAAAGTTAGTTTTGCATCTAATAGGAGGCACAGGAATTTATGCTCGGTCTTTACTGACAGAGGCTGACTACAAAAATGAACCTCAGGATCTGGATGAACACCCCTCTTTCTAGAGAATAGGACGCAAGTGCTCTTCTGTGCGTTCAATTTAAAACCATTTTCATCTCTGCCCATTATGAAACCTTGCTTAAACTTGGCTGTATTTGTCGTTCAAACATGAAAAGGTTGCAGGATATAAAACCGGGCTGCACATTGTCGACATATGTGCAATAAAACATATTGCGAGGGATGTGTAGGCGTAAAAAATTCATTTTCACAATAAAAAGTGTGCAACACGGTACGCCATCTTATGGCACTCCTGTTTCTTGGACAAACATTCTGTATAAAACAGCACCTACTCGAACGCGAAATGTACGATTGGACAGGTAACTTTCAATTATAGTCAACATTTTTCCCCGCACACCTAAATGTGACAGGTCTAGGATGATGCCAAAGCACCACACAGTGTCATAAGCCCTTTCCATATCGAGGAACACAGAGAAAAAATTGGTTACGGACAAAAGCGTCCCGAATTTCTGCCTCAATATGGACAAGGTGGTCAGTAGTGGATTTCGCCTCTTTAAACCCGTACAGATGTGGGACAAGCAGATTATCTGTCTCTAGGAAGTGCATAAGTCGCCTGTTTATCATCTTTTCAAAAACCTTGCAAAGGGAGCTAGTTAGGGTGATGGGCCAGTAGCTTGACACAGAGGACAGGTCCTTGCCCTGCTTTAGGATAGGAATAACAATAGCTTCTTTCCAGGCTGAGGGGATCTCGCCGGAAAACCATACGACATTATACAGGGAGAGAAGGGGCTTTTGAGTTTCGGATGGCAGATGTTTTAACATTTCATATACTACTCGATCGGAACCTCGGGCGGATTTATTGGAGCAGGTAAGGGAAGCCCATAGTTCAGCTAAACAAAAAGGTTCATTGTATGCCTCGTGTTTCATGAATTTGTGCTCTATTTTCTGTTTTTCTATTTTGATTTTATGTCACTGAAACGCTTGAGTATAGTGCGAGGAGCTGGAGAGCTGTTCAAAGTGCGCCCCAAAGGAGTTCGCTTGGTTCTCCAAGCTGTCGTCTTGTGTGTTCACTTGTGGAAGTGAGTGTGCTTGTCGTCCTGCTACTTAACAAACCATGTTCCAGACTCTCGCCTCATCTGTATATGAATTAATACCCCTTGAAAATTTCTGCCAGCTCTCTCTTCTAGCTGGTCGACGCACTCTTCTTTCTCGGAACTTATGTTTTCGAAACTGTCAAGATTCTCAGCTGTCGGTGAGTACAGAAGCAGCCTCCACGCTTTATTTTGCTTTTTGCAGGCATTTTGACACTCGCTATTCCACCAAGGAAGCCGTCGTTGAGTGCAGAGTCCCGTTTGTGGGATACATTTTGTTGCATCAATTAGAAAAGCGGTAAAGAAGTCAACAGCCACGTATGTTGGACCAACTTAGGTGAGTAGCTTTATCAACCTCTTCTCAGTTGGCCTTGTCAATCTGCCATCTGGGAATCTGTGAAGGACAGGCATTATCTATTGCTGTGCTCAGGATTATTGAAAAGTGATTGCTTCCGTAAAGGATATCAACGACTTTCCATTTGAGTAGGGGTAGGAGTGAAGTGGATCTGATCCTGAGATCTATGGACGAGTAGGTGTTGTTGGCCAGGCTGTAATATGTTGGTTGGTTCTGATTCAAAAGATGAGTGCTGGATGAGAAAAGGAATTGTTCAATTAGACGACCTCGTGCATCGCAGCGAGTATCACCCCATTAGCTACTATGTGCATTAAAGTCTCCAAGAACCAGATAGGGCTCAGGTAGCTCATTTATCAGGGATTGAAATTCATGTTTTTCAAGGCGGTACAGTGGAGGTGTGTAGAGAGAGCAGATGATGATGAGTTTGTTCAAAAGAACTGCTCGAACAGCCACTGCCTCAAGGGATGTTTGTAATGGTAAATGTGTACACGCAACACTTTGATAAACAACCTATAATGGCCACCCCCACCAGATGACACTAAAGCGTCATCCCGATCCTTTCTGAATATTACATAACGACATAGGAAATTGGTGTTCTTGGAGTTTAAGTGTCTCTCTTGTATACACAGCACTTTTGGCGAGTGTTTGTGTAAGAGTTCCTGGGTATCGTCGAGGTTTCTAAGCAGTCCTCTGACGTTCCATTGTATAATTTGTGTATCCCTTAGGAGTGTAAATGATTGCTGTGTGTACAAAAAAAAACTATTGCATTAACTCAGGAGCCCTTGTCAGGCCCCGTGATGATGGTTTTTGACTTTCTGGTGCGCTCTAAAGAGTCACGCCTGTCCTTCGGTGCCGAATACACCGATGAACTTGCTGTTGTGTCCATCACCTTGGACAAGGTACTGGATGCCCGCTTGCGGTTCACGCATGCGGGCACAGAAGTCTTAGGGCTATCTGTGAAAACAGAAGGCCCTGGGGCTTCAGGTCTGGAGGCCTGCAAGCCTTTTGGTGGCGGAAGAGCCTGTGCTACTTCCGCTGAGGGGGTGAATGGCACTGCCGCCCATCCACTTTGTGTGGTACGTGCGGGCGCCGCGGATTTTGGTGGCACTGCCCTCTTTCGTGCCACCTGCGCGAACGAAGGACCCTGCAAGGGTACCGTAGACCCTTGCATGCCTCCCTAAACGAGATGTTTTCATTTACTTTGAGTTTAAGTATTTCTTTTTCGTTTCCACGCAGGACATGTGCAAGAGTAAGCGGGGTGTCCACCATCGCAGTTTGTGCAGTGGGGAGTTTCTTCTTCACAGTTGTCTATAGCGTGTTCGTGCAAACTACGCTTTGCACAGGTTTGACGGCCATGGCAGCAATGAGAGCCATGGCCGAAACGCTGGTACTTAATAAAACAACGATGGGGGTTGGGGATGTAGGTTCGGACCTTTAACTTCAAGTAGCCTGTTTCGATATATTCTGGAAGTGCGCTTGTGCAAAATGTAAGAATGAGGTGCTTTGTCGGGATTTCTTTGTTGTCATGCCTGATCTTAATCCTCTGTACATGTGGTACGTGCTGTTCGTTCCAGCCCTCAAGGAGCTCTCTCTATCAGGTTAATTAGGTCTTGATCAGATACTACGCCTTGGGAGCTGTTCAGGGTACGGTGAGGTGCGATAGATACAGGTGTGGTTCCAAAAGAAGCGAGTTTTCTCAGATTTTCATACTGGGTCTTGCTTTAAACTTCAAGAAGAAGGTCACCACTAGTCATACAAGTAGCCTTATATATAACCTGGACCAAGGGTATTGGTGAGGCATTTCGAAATGACAAATGGAGAGATTGTTTTTGCATTTTTTTTGTGTGTTTCACAGTGAATCACATGGAAGCGCGGGAAAATTTTTTTTGCTTTAAAAAGACATTCAGCATTCCTTCGGTGCGCTTCCTCTTAGGGGGAAGGCGATGAGACAGCTTGGAAAATGAAAAAGAGGCCATAAAGCAACTATAAATTCAGCAGCCATGTCAGCCACCCACCATGAAGCCCAACATGGAGACGCGGCAGCACAATTATAAAAAGGCATGCCAGCGCCACCTGCACAAAAGCCACTATAACCCAATATTATGTGACCAAGAGGGGGCACATACACAAGGTTAACCCTTGCCGCCTGGAGGAAGGAAGTAAAAAGAAGTGAGGAGATGACAGGAAAGATTGAAAAGACGAATATATAGGGAAAGAGGGATAGGAAAAGCCAACTGTCGATTTTATCTGGGTGGCTCAGCCCAGGTGTGCCGTCTACGTAAAGCCGGGGCCAAAGGGGCGTGTTGCCTCTGCTGGGGGGCCTTAAAGGTCCAATCACCCGGCGTCGGCTCAATTCCCAGGATCCCCACTTCTCCGGACACGGCAAAGTCACGCACGGCTAGCCGTGGGAGAGTTCAGAACCCCCCATTAGCTCGGGTCCGTGGTGTCGCTACTCACCAAACGCCTGCTTGCACAGATTTTCTTAGCACAATATTTTCTTATCCCTTTAAAAGTGGTAGTAGTGTTCAGTACTGTGTTTGCATAAAATGCAGCACGCTTGAAAAGCTTCAAGTTCGCACCAATAGTTGTTCGAGAATTTCACCTCGCAACCACACACTCATACACATGAAGATGAGGTCAAAATCACTGATGACCACAATAACTTTTTTTTTACTGCCCAACCTCGCCTCACTTTGTGAGGTTAAGGTTAAATTGAGTTAACTTTGACATTGTTAGGTTGCCCATTTCCAACGGTAGCGCATATAAAACAAGAGTCTACACAAAACGACCGGAGAATGGTTTCATGTGCCAAGTAAATGTGAAAGCATATACAATTGTTCGAGAAAAAAAACAGTGAAGGTAGTTGACCAACACATGCATTTCCAATATACAGTTGCTGCAGTAGTCTTAGCTTCTGGCTTCAACCGCATTCAATCATAAAGTTTGCCTCTTTATTATGCCCCTTCTACATACATTGATTTGAATAAAAATAGGGAGCTCTGGGCTAAGCAGATCATAAACCACTCAGTACATTGAAAATTATGCAACAAAGTGAGTGCACTGATTGTCAATATTTGCGATACAGAGGAACTACAGTTTAATATGGCTTTGCAATTCTGCAAAAAAGCATGTTTCACCCGCAGGGCGCGGGTTCGAATCCCGGCTGCGGCGGCTGCATTTCCGATGGAGGCGGAAATGTCGTAGGCCCGTGTGCTCAGATTTGGGTGCACGTTAAAGAACCCCAGGTGGTCGAAATTTCCGGAGCCCTCCACTACGGCGTCTCTCATAATCATATAGTGGTTTTGGGACGTTAAACCCCACATATGAATCAAAAAGCATGTTTCACACACACACACACACACACACACACACACACACACACACACACACACACACACACACACACACACACACTTGGTTTTTACTCTTCTTTTTAACGAATTGGCTTTTTCTTCAATAATTACTTTGAGACATTTTTCCTCTTCATTTATGTTATATTAGCTTTAGCCCGTTATATCTACTGGTGGTGCGGGCCACCCATGTTTTCCTTTATAGTTATTTTCATATATAGGGGGCCGAAAATACATGCACACAACGAAGTTTTCATCAGTGAGAAGTCCCTTCTCTCGTTGCTATTTTGAACAAGAATCTCTGACATAACTGTTCACAATATCTACGACACCGAGCAGCCAACCTTCAGCATGAGAAAAACGACACATATTCTGTCGCATGGTCAGCTCAAGACAAGCAGTATCTAAAAAGCAGTTTGAGTAACAGCCCCACCTGGAATAGGAGAAAAAAACATGCTAGGCCTTCACAGAACATTCGGCGTAGACAAAGTGAAAGCTAAAAGAGCAATTGATTTATTGATATGTGAGGTTCAACATCCCAAAACCACCATATGATTATGAGAGATTCCGTAGTGGAAGGCTCCGGAAATTTAGACCACCTGGGGTTTCTTAACGTGCACCCAAATCTGAGCACATGGGCCTACAGCTTTTTCGCCTCCATCGAAGATGCAGCCGCCGCAGCCGGGATTTGATCTCGCGACCTGCAGGTTAGCAGCAGAGTATCCGAGCCACTAGACCACCACGGTGGGGCAAGCTGAAAGAGTGGCCTTTCTAGAAGCTCACTTGAGGAAACTAATATATGCCATATATTTTCATAATTTTTCTGAAGTAGGAAAGCATGCACAATGCCATTATTTAATCTGCAGAGAAGCAAAGCACTCGCTAGAGGTGTGCACAGGCTCTGGGTAGCCCAAAAGACCGAACCCACCACATTCTGTGGGCTGGCCACAGGTAGGTCAATGTCTTCTCATTTCAAGCGCGGGCTGGGCTCGGGCTACTATGTTTATTTATTGGGGGGGGGGTGGGGGGGGGGGGGGAAATGGTTTAGCCGCAAAGCTCGAATCAAGACAAAAATGATTCCAGAGGCTGGAATTGTATTTCAGTATGTAGAGCTGAAAAACAAAATTATTCATTGACTGGAGCTACAGTGGCAAGAATTTACCACTAAGACAACACAGGCTTTGTGATCCTCCTCCTGTCCTACATGTGAGGTACCTAACTTCTGGAAAAACAATGTCTAAACATCCCAAGGTTGGTATGCTTATGATAAAGATACTGGCAATTGAGACTGAGTGCGAAAAGCAGACGGAGCTTAAGTTCGGCAGGATATGTGATGCAAGAGCATCTCACTTCACTGAAGCCTGAATCATTGGACAGCTTGTCTTTATAGACCTCCTTTTAATCTGAACATACCACTGTCATGAGTCATTTGCTAGTGTTTAACTTCTATGTGCTAAATGAAATGCCACATAATCGGAAAACAATATCACTGTCTCAGCAGCAAACCTTCATAATGTCAAGTGAGACCAGGCCGGGCCTTCGACCCAGTCAGTAAAGTAAGCCCGGTCCAGGCTCAGGCTCTGAAATTCGACTCCTGCACGGCTCTAGTACCAGCTACACATCTGCAAGCCATTAGTGTGTGCACTTGGTTGATGCTGCGATTCATGATGATGAAACATTATGGCTGAGCCCGCTGTAATGGGTTGCAAGCATTATTTGACCCACTTGTGCAATTCATATAGTATGACACCCAAATGTTACTTAACTTTTCTACCAAGCTATATAATGTGTGTTAATCAGATTTCTTGCCTGACACCTGTGTAGGGCCTCTTGCAACGACATTTCAAGCACTGGCATGGCTCTGTGGTAGAACACCCGAATGCAACGCAGAGAGCCTGGGTTTGAATCCAACCTGATCTTGGGTTTTCTTTTTCTCATTTCAAGTGACAGTGGTTACAAACGCTGGTGGCAGTGGCATAAAACTAGGCTGTTGTGCTCTCATAACAGATTTCGCTGCAAAGAAAAAAAGAAACATGCAACACTGACCAAGGGTAGCTGCACACTTTAGGCTATTCTGAAAGTGGGAGATGCCTGAACACATAAAAGTGACAGACATGATTAACAAGACATGAAGAATCTCGTGCACAGCTGAACAGCTCTCATAATAAAAACAAAACCAAGCATTTTTTTATTTGATTCCATCTTAAATGTGTGAAACAGAGTTTTGGAAAAACACTGGTATGATGGATAATACACAACCATAAATCCAATGCTGATTAAAATGAACAGTGTGAAGCAGAATGAAAAACAATCGCGGCTGATAGCACAGAGAACTTCACAGATCTCGCAACAACCAAGTACATACGTGCATTACACTGATGAGAGTAAACAACAAATAATATTGTGAGAAATGAGACTTTTCTACAGGCTATGGACGCTACGCAATTTTCTGACATACAAGTATGATTGTTGCATGCACATTTTTAAGCAGTAATCAAAACACCACAAGAAGAGTTACGGTGGCTCGCTTCTTGGAAGATGAATGCCATATGATTCTCATATTTAGGTATCCAGGTGTCACAGCAATTTGTCCAACGTATACATAAACTTATGTACATGTTTATGGTATTTGCTTGAGCAAAGGCTGCAAACCGGGGTGTGCAATAAATTCAGGCACAGCCTATAAAAATACAGGCCAAGAAATCGTTCACATTATGCATGAAAAACAGCACCAACAAATGAGACCACTATACATTGAGCCCAAAATGCTACTCTGCTATCAAACTGACTACCACTGAATTAGCAATATGCCTGTCACAACGCAGAGCTGCTGTATTTTGCACAAAATGCACGATTGTAGCCAAAGTTCCTACACACAATGAATGAAGTTTCTGAAACAAAATTTTTGTCGTTCAAGTAAGTCGTGCAAGCACACAATGCACATCACCACTGGGCAATGCATGCTGCTGTTCAACTTTCACAATAACCTTGCTAGTTGAATGTTTCATGTTGACATCATCCCAGTCCATGAACAGTTTTGACTGCCAGTCTAGCAAATCAATGGGTCACAGTCAAATGAGAATGCAGGGCAGTGTACGCACAACTAGGTACAAGTTAAAAGGCATTGTTTAATTGGAAGGTCATGCTGATTCATGTCCGCAAACAGTACAAATATTGCTTCTTAACAGTCAATAACACTAAATGCTTATTTCCTGCAAAATGGCATAGCATTATTAAATTATCATAAGAATTTATCATAACCAGCAAGCTGAACTAAAAGTAAGGTACGCAATATACATGGTACAACAAGAGGCCTAAAGGAACACTAAAGGCAACTATTAAGTCAACGTTGATTGTTGAAATAGCGGCCCAAAAACCCCGTAATGTTACTGTTGTGCCAAAGAAGGACGTATTTCAAATAAAATCACATTTTAGTGGCCTGCATCGAGTTAGCCCACTTCCAATTACCTGCCTCTAGATGCTGACCGACTTACGTTAAGCTGGCTAGAATTGGGAGGTGGGAAAACCGGCCGCCCCAAGCTGGCTCCGATTCGCGATACCGCAGCGGTGGCGCTGTAGTCAGAAGCACTGCCAGCTTGCTCGACGGGGGGAGGAGGGGTAAAGTCGTGCTGCATCACAGCTGGGGGAGGAGGAATCGCTCGTGCAACACCTTCATGGCGCATGTTGCCTGGTGGGGTGGGAGTGGTAGGGCAGGTGCTTGTTATGCACCGCCCTTCTTCGTCTGCCGAAGCCCGTGCACTCACGTTGGTTGTTGCTAGATTCTCACCACTGGAACAGTTTTATCAACGTGATAAATAACTTCATGAATTTGCATTCCACTTACGCCACGTTCACGAATAATTAACGGCATTAGCGAACCTTTCAGCAGTCGGACAACCAGACATAAATAGAGCGTGAATTAATGCGGGCTTGGTGGAGCATACTGTATCATTGGAAAAACAGCACTGGTCTTGTCAATTCCGTCTGTTGCAGGCTAGAGCTATTTTTCAGAAAAATCAGAGATAACACAGCCATCAATAATGCAGCCATTTTTTGATAAATTGTTAATACGAATGAGCTACTGTTTACATATTGGATGAAGGCGAAATTATCTCCATCTTCCTAATATTTATCTACACAAACACGGAGCAAAAAAGACAGCTTCTACATGCAGGACATAACATGAATTCGAAAGTTTTCTAGCATTCTAGTGTTATCCCGAGATAACCTTTGGTAAATTGCATTCTCTCGTACTATGAAATGTAGCTGAATAGTTTGAGTAGTCTTGTTCATTTGTTCTTAGCCCTTTAATACATGCTTAACATAAAGTCAGCATGTTATTAAATTTCTATAAGAGAGATAGTAATTAGTTTCATGGCTTCAACCAAATTTAATTAGCACCTTTATATAATAAAGTACACTGGTGTATGTTCTTTATGCTAATGCTTGGGTTAAATTCACATTGAAGAAAAATGATTGCTCGATCATGATGTAAACGAATTTGACCACAGATTTTGGGAATCGCTTACATGTTGGACGCAGCCACTATGTGCAACACGTACACTGCTTACAGAGCTACAATAAGCTACCTACTATCTTTGAATGCAGGTGAACTATGCGAAAAACATGTGTCAGCCTGCTTTAAATTAGCTGCTTAAAGCTGTATAGTCGTGGTGTGTAGAGCAGCCTTTGAATATCCACTTTTCTAGTTATCTAACTTTGCAGCTGTTTTGCAATGCTTTAAACGGGCACAATGCATGCATTTTTGATATTTGTGCCTATAATACACAAGGGGAGCCTCGCTGCATTGCTCTAAATGCTCAACAGAAATACAATGTTGTAAAATCGAGAAAAAAAACTAGAACATTCAAATGAATGCAGTTACCAACCAATCTTTCAGATATTTAAGAGCTCTAAAATTAAAGCATTTAGTAATTTAGCTGCTGGTGTTTGTCATACATGGGCGTAAAAGCTATTGCAGCAGTTGTTCGGGTTCTCTACATTTAACTTGAGCCAAAATGATTTTTTTTCTTAGATGGCCAAATTTTTCTCTATAGCTTTATCTCCATTACACTTGTGATAAGAGCAGGGGTACTTCCTTTTTGGCCCCACAATTAAAAAAATCTGTAGCTCCACCTCCCTCGGGCATGGCAAGCTGCCAAACTGCAAATCTGTCAGCATGCCAGTGCACAAATAAGTGACCCCCTTGTCGTGCATGTTTCGTCGTACTCCGAACAGCAGCGCCAGACAAGAAGCACGGTTCCCAAGTTTTCTCAATTTCGTGGATGGCGTTTCTCTTAACGCACACTAACACAAAGTACTCGCAAAACCACATGGAACGCCGACGAAGCTGACAAGGTCCCGTCGCAGCGGCCTACCATCTCCCCCAAGTTAGCTGGCAGCACCTCTGACTGTCACGTACGCCACGTTTTGGCCTAGTGGAGATATCACGCAAAGCAGCGCCTCTGGACAAGAGAAACACGGCTCGCTTTTCACACCTCCCCATTCCAGCCACCCTACTCCCGTCCCTGTTACCATGCCCAACGTTGCCCAGTTTTACTGCGCGGTCACCGACACTAGTAGACAGAACGAAAGCAGCGCGAGCCACAGCAGCAACAATGGCCATCGATCAATTTCCTGCCATTGGCTCTGAGATAGCAGACGTGTTTTGGTTCAACTGTGCCCTGTTAGATGGCACGACCTGTCCAGTGTAACCAGGCGAAAATTGAATTTTTGAACCACTTGTGCCATTCTCCACAGTAACGTTCGCCGGTTCTCTTCTCCAAGAATCAAACAGAAACAAACAAGCAGCCTTTTATTGTGTCTCTTGATGCACGGAAGGTTCTTTATTTAGTGTAGCTAGATCGATTATTAGTGATTTATTGCAAGAGGTTTGTCCGACGTCATCGGTATCATTTTGAGAATGTCCTACAGCGGTGCATGTATTCTTGTGCATTTAGCTTAATTTCTCAGTAAGTAGGGCCCTTTTGTTGATAATATTGTCGTTTTAGATGTTGTCATACATTTAGCTTTCACTCTGATGTAAATTGTGATATGACTTTAGTGCCCCTTTCAGTAATGCTACAGCTGAATGGTTGCTTGTCAAACCATGAACCGAGTCAATGCAGAATGAAAAGAAAAAGGGGGGTAGGGGGGGGCTCACAATGTTAATTCATACATGCTACCACGAAGTTAATATTCTCGAAGAGAATGCCCAGGTGTACAAATGAGGCTATAGTTAGACTACGTGCACAGTACTGACATCACACAACTGCATCACTGGATGCACAAGATTAACATCAATATTTTACTTGAATGTCATACGTTTATTCATGATTGATTTTTCAAAAACTTCTCTGTCCAACTGACAATAAACACTCATGAAGACCCATTGTATGAAAGGTACTCTGTAATGAGCATGTTTAAAATTTTCAATAGCTTATCCACACATTCAGCTTCAAGAATTTCACACACCAAAATGATATCTTTTGCCTAAAATATAAGCAATAAGCAGATGCGCAATTTTAAAACAACGGCACAGTTTTGCCTAGGCAGCATAAACAGAATCGCATATTCAGAATCTCACAAATTTTGTTTGTCCTTACACTGCTTAAAAAATATGGCCAATTCCTCTTATACTATAACAAAACATGTACTGGTGCCAACTTTTCAGATGTTTTCCCCAGCGGTGAAACAAACCATACATATAGCATTTCTCATTAAAAACACACACACATGCGTGCACACACCTGAACACACACTCACTTACACCTTTAGCTTTATATAAAAGCATGCTTAACAGTTTGGTAATGAAACTATATCAAAAACATCTTTGTGGAATGGTGACATGGAGACTACGGCAATGGTCTGCAGTTCATAGCCACAGCTACTGTTTCCATGCCACATAAAGTATATTTCAGAAAGTATTTAAGTAGAGCAAACAACAGTCATGTATGGCACAGCTAATGCATGAATGAATGTTTTTTTTTCTGTGCTAGGGAAACCAACAAGCTTGCTCCCAAGATGGCCAGGTTTTACAACAGAGTAGTTGAAAGCCCCATGGTTTGCCCCAACAAAAACATTTTCAATACAGCACCAAGAAAGCTCGTAAAAACAGCACAGCTACCTAAAGTTAAGCAATCCAATAGCCAACCCCCCTCAAAAAAACTTCCATACTCAAGAAAATTCACTAAAAAAATTAGGATAAAAGTGACAGGACAAAGCAATGTGCAAGAAGGCGAATATTACAAACCTAAAGTCTTTACTGTAAATAAACACTACACAAAATCTCCACTTGTTACTCAAATAATGTTCAATTTCGGTGCCACCAAAGCTTGTTTATTTAAATATGTATAGTACTAGTCCAGAAAAGTACAGAGCAGAGACTAAGTTCTCATACAGATATATGTCCCGAATTGAAGCAAGCAATAGCGTATTCTAACTGAATGAAAAGCAAACCGCAGCTCAAATGAAAATTTAAAAAATGTTAGTTTTCACCAAAGCTTTATTTCATTGACTCAAAAATTAAAATGTTTATCAATTCAAAATGACAATGTCACAAGGCTGATATTAAGATAATCTCTCTAGTGGAATCCACCATTAGCCACCTGATAAGATCTACCTAGCGAAAATTCTAATAGTCTCTTAGGTTATGGACACTCATACATGTATTAGAGTACATATAACCAGATAAGCTATTGATTTTTCTATTAGTATTTTTGCTAGATATTATAGGCTAAATAAATTTCAAAGAGCACGCATTTAAACTCTGAAGCCTGTTTAGCATTAATGTACCCTGGACGTAGCATGCTCTCTAGACATTACATCATCAAACACCAAGAAGATGGAATAAGAAAACTGGTACCCTGATATTCAAGCAACTCAGAGCGAGAAGTAGAAACTCTTAGCTTTAAAACACAAATGCTTTCAATCTCCAACTTAATAAGAATAATAACACTATATTATCAGCAAGCATTAAGCAACAGCTGAATTACCATATCACAAATGTGAGGTAGGATGCCCAACACAATATGTTTTAATCAATATAAAATTTACTTCAATAATCCATAATCACAGAATACACAAATACACCTTGCTATGAAACTAAACTGCCCATCCCAACTCACCAATATGCAGCTCTTCTACCATGCAAACCAACAAAAATTGTAGCACCACAAGACCACATGGTGTATCTTATGCTGAAATTTAATGCTACTTACAGTTCAATTTTATTTTAGAAAATTACTCAGCTACATGGAAATTTCTTGTCATTGTAAGACTGTATAATTCTTTTTTTGACAACAGAACAGGTTATCTAGAAGATTTATTGGCAATAAAATGGAATGTCACCAATGGGCTACCTTCATAAATGAAGTTTCGAAGATACTCAATGCCAAAAAAGGCAGTGCCTTATGACAAATAGCTTTAAATATTAATTAGAAATAGCATATCGCACAGACTTGTTTGTATATACATATATATGCCCTGTCTGTACATATAGATAGCAAGAATAAATTGCACTCTCACACCCCCTTCCTTCTAGCTAAATTTTAACAATTTGTACATGAGCATGGTGTTCAAGAATGTTCAGTGTTTGGACAATCCTCAGAAATTGGTACAATGGCAGTTTGTGTACAGCTGAGAAAACATATGACATATCACTGTTTTAGTGTCCATAAATCTATGAATAAGAGCAACATCTCGCAATAACAACCTAGTATTTTCTCTACCACAGCACGTTTCTTGTAAGAAAAATTGCACACAACCTTATGGTAACCTTGCCTATAAAAAGTGCTAATAAAAACAAATTTGTCACAAATGACTTCAAATGTAAATAACAAAGCAGTAAATGCTAGAGCTCTGCAACTAGAATTGTCTTCGAAGAATATGTACTGATAAAGGTAACTCAGGCACTGCACACTTAACAATGCCGCCCATCACGCGAAGCTAGCTTGGCTATAATATTCCATGCAAGATGTTACATGTAAAAAAAATGAAATTCTCGCAAGAAATATTCACGTGCTACATGAACACATATGGTCTGCAATTACTCTGCAAGTAAAACCCATGTTTACCTTACAGTTCACGGCTTCCAAGGTTACAATGAGCACAGCTTAAGAAGCCACCTTTGAACTATGGCTATAGTTCAAAGCACCTCACACTATTGTGGGGAACCACACATATACGAGGAAAACAAGGTCAGCGCACATTTAGCTTGAAGACACAACAAGAGGTCTGCAAGATAACTTCCCATTTACTTTCATCAGGACAATATATTTTGTCATCACAATCGCAGTGTGATAAACAAATTCACTGGGTGCTTCACACAGGTACCTAGGCTCAGGATAATATTGATAACAGCAAATCCTGCTATCACGGTGGAAACAACAACAACAATCAAAAGACATCGGAAAAAAGGCCTTGGCTAGCTGTGCTGTTTTTTCGAGTGAAGATAACACTGGTAGCCGTGCCTAAACCCCAACCCACACCGGGAGCATCGATGTCGTTCCCTTAAGTGGCACCAGTACATGTGGACCAGGTAACTACTGTGACACCTGAATGCCTTTTTGCGCCTCAATCCACCTTCCAATTTACAGTGGTGACAAGACAGGCTCAGCAAGGACTTTCCTAAAGGTAGGCGCGAAGGTGTACAACGTTTTCGCCGATGTCGTGGAGCAGCTGTTGAGCCTAGCTGGGACTTTCCACAGCGATCAGAGCAACAAACAACTACTTTCCGAGGTTTGGGTTGCTTCCTAGACTGCTTCAATCGCTGAACCTGCAGCACGGGTGCTGCTAAGACCTTGACAGCAGTGTCTGCTTCTGCCACCAGTCCAAAATGGCGCAAAAGCGTCACTGTACAGTCAGCACAGCGTCCCTTGAGTGCCAGGTTGTGGTGGCTTTCTGCTGCATGTCGTGTCAGCACCTTGGCACTACTGCATGGCATCCCACAGTGTGGGCACCGCGCCACTGCATCGTCATCACCATGCTCTGTGGAAACATGCTTACGCAACACATCCTCGAAAGGGGTGCTGTATTGACAGCATGCATCCATGGCTCGGCAACGAAGTGTCTGACCCGAATGGAGGCGCATGTGTGCAATCATTGTGTCCTGAGTAAAAGAGCAGAATCCACACACAACGCAGCGATAAGGGAACACTGTGGCCAGGTTGTTGGGGTTGTCCCTGCAGCCACTCTCCCGGCTATGGGCAGGCCCCGGGGGCACGCAGTCTGCTAGCCCTCGCTGCTCAGTTGCTGCACTCCATGTAAAGAGAGACAGGATGAGCGGGTCACGCTTAAAAGGGGCTCACCCAAGAAAGCCATTCTCCTACACACCTCGATTGATTGATTGATTTGTGGGGTTTAGCGTCCCAAAACCTCACCTACACACCTCGCTATCGGCCTCTGCAAGGAGAGCTGATAATGCTGCCCACATGCAGACATTTCCACTAGGAGAATAAATTCACAAAAAAACACTCTTATGTTTCCTCTTATGTGCCTGAACACCTAATATGCATTTACAACAGCAATCCTCAGTACGGTGTATCAGAAATTTGTAAACTCCCATTTTTAACCATGTGACTCTTCCTTTCTTTCAAATTTCATTGAACATATTATGTAGCCACATAATGTGGCTAAAGGAAATACTGCTTCTTACATGACTAGTTTCGTACCTGAATTCAGCACCCCTGTTCATCTTTTAGCAAACAAACTCCCATAAAATGAAACATATTTTTCTTGTCCCTTGAGGTATCTTCAACAAGACTTTACTGTATATGTCATAAGCCTTTTGAATAAGTAATCATATAAGGAACAATTGCGCCAATACTTACGTCCCACCTGTGGTTTTGAATTGGAAGTGCAAGCACTGGTGCCATTGGGCACCGAACATCCACAAGGCTCAATTTTGCACTTGTCCACTGGCTGCGAAATCTGTGGGTGTGGCGGTCGTACAGGAAACGGTGGATACAGGGAGCAGCCCATACGTGACTTGTCGTTCAAGCTCGAGCTCAAGCTGGAACAGAAAGTTCACTATTCAGCAAGAGGTACATGTTACTACAGCAAAGGTTACACAGACGTTATTTAGATGAATTGTCATTCATGACAACATTTACAATTTCGAGATGATCTCTTTTGTGATCCTTAATGCCTTGTTCAGAGGGATAGCAGCGAAAAACGATGCTGTTACTGTAAAGGCTGGCCAGGCAAGGCGTTGTGAGACTTCCACACCTGTACCCAATTCCCAATGCCCTTTTTGCAAAAAAAGGGATAGTGCATTTCCCGAGTAGATTCAACCAGAATCCTGAAATTTCTTATTGATGTGAGAGGATGTTGAATGATCGATTGTTGATTGATTGTTGGGGTTTAACGTCCCAAAACCACCATATGATTATGAGAGATGCCGTAGTGGAGGGCTCCGAATATTTTGACCACCTGGGGCTCTTTAATGTGCTACTTTAATGTGCTACTTTAATGTTTTATTACACTTCCAGTGTAATAAACACAAGAAGAAATTAGTTGAAAACAACCTACTCCAGATCCATCATGCCTTCCTAATGAGACGCAAAAACTATGCAGCTTCGGCCCCTAATGGACTAGGAAAAAAAATAAGCTAAACACTCTCATGCGTAAGAGCATCAAAAAAGTATGGAGGTTACCCGTGACCACTTGCTCTGACCGATTAAGCCGACTCCATATGCACAACGACATCTATGAAGTGATCGAAACACAGATCACAGCTCAGATAGATGGTCAGACTCTCGGCAACCAGGGCAGAGAGATGCATCCTAGGCAGGGCTGGCAAGGCTCTTAGTATGATTAATGAACGGGAAATCACCTCATCCAGGGACGTTCGCGAAGCCGTTGGGCAGCCCATTCCCTCGGAATACGCACCCACAATATAATGTAGGGAGGTGAGAAGCCAGAGCACAAGCAATTTTACAGAAGCCTGGTAAAAATCTCAAATCTACTGTCTTAGTCGACAACGCTCAGTAAGGCAAGTCTTCCACATTTGCGCTGGCAGTCACTGATGGCAATGGAGAATTACACTCTTCTGCTTCAGTTAGGCTAGCTACGAGTGCTGTTGCAGAACAGGTCGCCATAGCCCTGGCCATGACCTCACGCACCAACTTTTTTACAGGCTCACGAGCGGCTATCAAAGTTTTTGAATCAGGATCCTAATACAAGAGGCTGCCTCCATTCTGGAAAAAGGGCGAACCTCAGTACTCACTTCATTTCTTGTTTTCCCACCCATATTGGTACAGACATCTAACAGACCGTACCTAACCTCAATCAGCTTGCCCATCACCGTGCGCGAGACTTCACGTGCGACAGCAGCATGGTGGCTTTATGGAGACAGGATGAAATCCAGCTTCACGATCCGCTCCTTACATTTATTGAAATCACCTCTCGATATTGGCTTGGTCGAAGGGCCTATCCTCTTCCTGACCTGAAGTGAGACAGGTCTCAGTCGGTTACACTTATAATGCTTCGGATGAGCTATTTCCCCTCGACGGGATTTTTTTAGTCGTATCTCTACAGAGATTAATGCAAGCCACCCGAACTGTAATGCAACTCATTTTTCCTTAGCCCACACGCTTTGGCAATGCCCTGTTTTACTTAACGGCTCTCTATCCTTAACCTTAATTAGAAAGTGCACTCTGCTGCACGCAACGCAATAGCCCGTGCAGAAGGAGATGGCCTTGTTGAAGAGTATTTGGACCGCGACCGACTTACGGGATACAATGAACTGACCAAGGTGTTCTACTTGGCCCGGCGATACTATACTCCACCTTGTGGCAATTTATGCAGAGCTCAAGCAGTTACCTGGCGACAGCTGCAAACGAACACTTATCCTAATACATTGCTATATCACCGAATATACCCTGATATTCATAGCACCAACATCTGTGAGGTCTGCCCCGTAGACACAGCCACGCTAAAGCACATGCTCTGAGAATGCGAAGCTAAAGCGAAATGTACCGTATTTACTCGCGTAATCCTCGCACTCGCATAATTCTCGCACCCCCAACATTGCCCAACAAAGATACGATTTCTTTTTTTCTTTGAGTAATTATCACACCCCTGAAAACTGCCGCAGTAATGTCGTCTGCTCGTTAAAACCACTGCTGATAGCGTGCGCTGTCTGGCGCCATCTCTTAAACATCAAGCGTGCTATTATTGGACGAAGATTCAATCCAATTCAAGCCAAGCCAAAAGGGCAAGTGCGCGTTGCGGCGTGGTTTATACAGTCGAAACCCGCGATAACGAAATCCCGAGGAAACGAAATTCTCACTGCAACGAAATATTTTCGGAGCACCGGCGAACGCCCATAGGAGTCAATGCATTTCGTTATACAGTCGAAACCCGCGATAACGAAATCCCGAGGGAACGAAATTCTCACTGCAACGAAATATTTTCGGAGCAACGGCGAACGCCCATAGGAGTCAATGCATTTCGTAACTCGCGACGACGAAAAATATTCATGCCGCAGTCCCTCATTAAAAAAATTTTTGAAACACGAGTGCGGAAATAATCTATTCTCGCAACATTTACATTCGAAAACTGCTGAAATTCATTCATGCCACACTTAAATTGTGCAAAACTATCGCTAAGCGTACTTGCAAAGCAGTTGCCATCATTGTTTACAAGGCTCGCGACAATGATGATGATGGTGGCTTGCCAAAACACCTGCTAATTTTTGCGGACTACAAATGTAGCCAAAGCCACGATCCTCATGGAGTGTCGTTCGTTGGCTTGGCTCTGTGCTTGGCTTTGTCAGCTTCGCGCACACATGGTCACGTGTGTGGAGCCATTTGCGGAGAGTTCGATTGCTTGGATTTGTGGAGTGTGTTGCGATTGCTTCATCCGATTTCGCTGCCTGCGAATATGCCGCCCCCAACGAAAAAGCAGAAGTTCATCACGCTGGAAGATAAGGCTGCAATTATCAAATTATCAGTGAGGTGGAAAAGGGCAGAAAAAAAATTTACATTACCGAAGAATTCGGCATTGCTTGCAGCTCGAGGTCCATGATTCTTAAGAACAAGGCCTCCATTCTTGATGCACTTGAAAGCGGCGCATGTGCAAGAAACAAAACCGTGATGGCTGCAGCGTTCCCGGACGTGGACAAGGTGGTGTTCGCGTGGTTTTGTGAACAACGTGCCAACAAGGTGCCTTTATCTGGAAAGATCCTGCAACAGAAGGCGCTAGACTTCACTTATATGCTAAGCCACGACAACTTTAAGGCGAGTCCCGGCTGGCTGAGCCGTTTCAAAGCTCGCCACGACATCGTTGCCAAAGTCATCTCCGAGAGGCAGGAGCCTTCGACTCGGCGACAACGTCATCATCGCTGCTGAGCAACAAAGAACTGCTCGGCCAGTACAAGCCCTCGGACATATATAATGCCGATGAAACGGCATTCCTTCACGAAATGCTGCCATCCAAGACCTAGGACTTTAAAGGCCAGAAGTGCCACAGTGGAAAACAGAGGAAGCGGTGCGTGACAATTTTATTGTGCGCCAACACGAATGGCACAGATAAACGGCCACTGCTCGTTATTGGCAGGAGCAGGAGCGTGCTATTTTTAGCAGCTGGCTCCAGTCTTTCGATGCTGACATGCGCAAGGCAAAGAGGTCAGTCTGCTTTCTTCTCGACAACTGTAGCGCCCAACAAGTCGACGTGCAGCTCGGAAATGTGCGCCTCGTGTTTTTCCCACCAAATTGCACTTCGGTGCTGCAGCCTCTCGATCAGGGAGTTATTCGCAGCGTGAAGTGTGCTTACAGAGAGAGGCTGATTCAGCGTTTGCTGCTGAATATACATATGAAGCGTCCGACTGACGTGAACTTGTTCATGGCGCTAGAGATGATCACCGCCGCAGGGATTGCGACGAGTCCAGCCGTGATAACGAATTGCTTCACACACGCCGGCCTTGTCACTCCGCAGGCATTATGCACTAATTTGGCAGAACCAGAAGAAGGTTCGCCTGTAGGCGCATTTGATAATGGTACTGGTAACAGTGCAGTGCCGCCGCCACTGACCAGTGCATGGGCGAACTTTGTGCCGTGGCAAACGAGATTCCCAATGGCCTCAGCGTACATGAGTTCGTTTGCCCGGACGAAGAAGTGACTGATGAAACCATCGTCAGTAGCATGTGCGAGGTGGCCAATCCCGATGAGCAACGACCGGAGCAGCCAGAGAAAACAACAAATCCGCAGGATGTGGTGAACGCCTTCGACACAATTCGTACGTTTTTCGGCGAGCACGACGACGACGTGGCGATGCACTATTTCTTACAGTGTGAGTCGAGAGGCATGAAATTGCTGCATGGTTAAGGCCCGCCAAAGTAAACTTACTGACTTTTGGAAATAATATGTTTTTTTTTCTAAATTTCATGTCTTTTCTGCTGCATTCTTGCGCCAACGAATTCAACTTCCCGCAAGAGCGAAATTTTGTGCCTTCCCCGCCGATTTCGTTATTGCGGGTTTCAACTGTACCTTGTATCAGTAATCTTGTCACGTTATGGGGCGATACTGATGCTACATGGCTGCTTTCAAGTTGAAAGAGATAGATCATGCACTAAACAATGGCAACAGGGGCGCCGGAAGGCCCTTCGGAGTCTACGAGTTTTGTGTTCGCTACTGGTGGCAGCGGCTGAAAGCCACCAAGACGAGTTGGGCCTGCCATGTGCGTACCAAACTGGGATTGATGGTAAACTTTATTTCTTCAGAAGGAAACTGCGGACGATTCTGTTAAATAGTCATCAGCCCAATGCTGACGTCCTACGCTTACCTTTTGAGTGCTTTCGTTAAGCGAGGAACGCTACCGCTACACCCACATCGCCCACAAGCTTTGCGCATAGTATTCTAATTCCCGACTATTTGCTCGCACTTTTTGTGACTCAAATAAGTCTTGCCTTGTGTTGAACCTGTGCTTTTATTACTGAGGTAAGTTTTAATTAGCACTTTTGAAAGCTTGCTGATAGTTGCTGGTGTGAGAATCCCAATTTGCGGCCACTTCGTTTTGTTTTTAGCTTTGTATGTTTTCGTGGAAAGTTTTCCCCGCGTACTTCTCGCACCCCCCAACTTTGCATCGGTTTTCCGCCAAAAAAAAGTGCGAAGATTATGCGAGTAATTATGGTATTAATCCTGATGTTCTCTCGGCGAAGTGGAAAGCTGCTTTGCGTAACTCCCAAGCTTGCCTACCAACTCTGGACAGTCCAGCAAGCCTGTCAAGCGGTGGAGAGGCAAGGCCTTTATGTCCCTACATGGGAGACCTGAACCCGGGCCAATAATCTACTGGACAATTAACGAAGTTTTTCCATCCATCCATGGTCAGTACTGCTGACCACCACTCCGGAATGGTCTCTACATACAGTTGAACCCTTTCTGGGCAGCAATTCTTGTCTCTTATATGAGATGTCTCTTATAAGCACAGTACCTTGTACACGTTTTATTATCAACCCTTATTTTACTGTAGGCACATTGGTGTCTCTTATGCCCATTTGTCTCTTATATCAGTGTCTCTGATAAAGGGGTCCGACTGATTGTACATATGGTCCTTTGCAATGTAGAGGCATACTGTACACTTTCAATTTTGGAAATTATCTTCTCTGCTGTTAAGAAAAAAGGTTTTTTTTTTTTTTTCCAAAGGCAGACTGGAACTTTCATGTTTGGCACAGCCACATCGTTCTCAATGAATATGCCTTCGGCGGGGCATTTCTCACATCCTTGCTTAGCTATGATTACCTCATTGACTGATGGAATATAGTGCTTATATTTCTTTTTCTGCATGTACAGATTACCAAACAAAAACTTCTAAAAAAGTGACAAATGGGGTAGTACTATTAATTTTATCAAAGTCAGGTTCCAGTGCGCAGTCATGAAAATATTAGCAGTAGAGGCATTATTTGTTTGGTGCTTGATATGGGAACCATTTGGATTGTGACATTAGAATGCACATCGATTCTGGTGTCATATGTGTCACTGTATCGTCAGTAAAATGTAAAATCAAGGATTTGTCATCGGACATGAGATTGTGGATATCCTCTTCCTCGCCATATTTGTATCACTTGAACTGTCACCTTCAGCAGAGTTGTTAGTGCCAGTGGGACTCGTATATTCATATGGAACAAAAAGAGGAATTTGTAGCATAGAATGTAACTTTATGACTCACTTGGCCCAGTCAGGAACCCTAATTGTAAGCCATTTCTGCACGGTGGTTAGTGTAGCTGGCACCAAAAGAAAGTAGTCCTACGTTATCGACCTAGTTCACTGCGTATTTTTACGAATACTGCCAGAACGATTATTACACGATTGCGCTACGTGCTACATACCGTATATACTCGTGTAAGGGCCGCCCTCGTGTAAGGGCCGCACCCCAACTTTGAAAGCGGATATTTCGAAAAAAAAAAAACAAAAGTTCAAAATGTCCCGCCAGAAAAGTGTAGTTAGTTCATTTACAGCCAGATGGCGCTGCACGCTTTTCCGCTTTTATTCTACTTCCGCCGACGCGCCGACCACGCTGTTGACAGCGCGCCGCCATATTTGCCTTGTGCGGCCTCTTTGTTGGCATCGTTCCTAGCATCGTGTCGATACGTTGGCAGCGCGACTTCAGATCGGTGTCGTCGGTGTCACTTTGTTGGTTGTAGTGAACCCTGCAGAAGCCAGCGCACGTGACGGACGATGGGCCGGCATCTGAGATCATTCACTGCAGCATTTAAGCTGCAAGTGATTGACTATGCCGAGGAGCACGGGAAGCGGGAAGCTGGACGAAAGTACGACGTCGATGAGAAGCGCGTGCGTTACTGGATGAATCAGAAAGATGCCCTCGCCGCTACTAACAGGAGCCGAAAGGCGTTTCGCGGGAAAAAGTGCAAGTACCCGCAACTCGAAAGCGAGCTCGTCAACTACGTCGTCGACACACGAAGGGACGGCTACGCCGTATCGACTGACATGATACGCGTCAAAGCCCTCAGCATCGCTCGCCACATGGAAATACCCCCGGCACAATTCAAGGCAAGTCGGGGCTGGGCTACGCGGTTTATGAACCGTAACCAGCTTTCTATTCGGCGCCGAACGACGATTTGCCAAAAACTGCCGCGCGAGTACGAAGACCACGTCATTAAGTTTCATCGCTTCGTGAATGCTCTCAGGAGGGAGCATGAATACGACCTGTCCCAAATTGGGAATGCGGACCAGACACCTGTGTGGTTCGATGCACCGGAAAGCACCACAGTGGATTTAAAAGGTGCGAAAAGTGTGTCTGTGCGCACGACTGGTGCAGAACGCCAAAGGTGCACTGTGATGTTGTGCATCACGGCAGACGGCAGGAGGCTTCCGCCGTACGTCGTATTTAAAAGGAAGACTCTCCCAAAAGAGAAGTTCCCTCAGGGAATCGTCGTACGTGCGCAAGAGAAGGGCTGGATGTCCGAGGAACTGGTCGTTGACTGGATTAAGACCGTCTGGGCAAACAGACCTGGAGGGCTGTTACAACGGAAAGCCCTCCTTGTTTTGGACAGCTTTAGGGGCCACTTGACCGACCGCGTCAAGAACCGAGTTGCCGCAACTCGTACGGACTTGGCCGTCATTCCCGGTGGCCTGACGAGTGTGCTGCAGCCGCTCGACGTATGCGTCAACAGACCATTCAAAGTGGAATTTCGCCGATGTTACTCTGAATGGATGGCTGGAGGCGTCCACGAGAAGACCCCTACAGGACGGCTGAAGCGGGCGTCGCTCCAACAGGTGTGTGAATGGATTTTGAATGCGTGGCGTGCCATGTCAGTAGAAGTAGTTGCTAAAAGCTTCAAGGTAACGGGAATTTCGAACTCCATGAACGGCACCGAAGATGACCGTCTCTGGGAAGACGCGGACGCCGAGGCGAGCTCCTCCGAGAACGAGGACAGCGAAATGGAATCCGAATAAAAACATTTCTGGCATGTCATTTGTGACTCTTGCACTCTGCTACTGTTGCATAAACAGTACAGACCTTTGGCCTGTACTGCCTGTACTAAATCGGCCTGATTCGTGTAAGGGCCGCACCTAGCAAAATTTTCGAAAAAAAAGTGCGGCCCTTACACGAGTATATACGGTACAACAAAGGTCCCGTAAAGTTCACATAGCTTAGCGCACAAGCGAACTTTCAGAGTTCAGCACGGGATGCGGCATGCTGGCTCTAAGGCTGTTGCTTAGCAATTAAGAAAAAAAACGCTCCTCTGCAGACCTAGCACTACCTGGAGCACTTTTAGGACTAAGGAAGAAAACTAAATACTTGTTAGCTTGATCGACACCTAGGTGGCACCGCAAAAAAAAATTTCAGTAGTTGTTCAGCAACGGTGACCACAGTGCCAGAAAGAGTGAAGATTTGACTGGTGTTTTAATTCACATACCGTATTTTCCAGTGTATAACACTAATTTTTTAATATATTTTCTCTAATATGTCTTATACAATGGTGCATCTTATATACGCAAAAACGTCATGCCATTCTGCGAGACCAATATGTCGGTATTTTGTTCACAAGCAAAATAAACTGAGCACGAGAGCATTTTTAAACAAACATCTAATTTTGTTATAACAACCAAATGGGTGTGGTCTTAGATGTCGGCTACTTGCTGTTCAACCACTGTGGTGACCATGAAGATTACGGCCGCAATAATTGCCATCATCGTAACACAAACTATTATACTATTCAGAATTGTTGTTCTTAAAAATTAATTAAATCTACAGAACTAAGCCAACAAGTGAAGAAGGGCACCACAATGTTTTGTTGCAATGTTGTAGCACTTGCAAATCCAGTAACAGGAACGAAAGTACCCTTCGTTGTTATCAGTTTCCACATGTGGCTCCTGTCCTGCAGTGGTTGCAGCTTCTGGCTTCGGGTCACCATTCATGTTTGTACGTGTGTTTGTGTGTAGGCATCAAACCTGTGGTGTGATCATTGGTGTTCTCACGAAGCCTCATAATGCAATAGCGAAAATGTCAACATTGTGCTCAAAGGCGCTTTCAATGCCATGTAAAAGAGTTACTCAAAGGCGGACAACAGCCGCCCCGTGACGATGCCAACTAAGGCGGAAAAACTCTTTAACAGTGCACCAAAAGCTTTGAATCCATAGAATAAATAGCACTCGGTTTTTTATGCCTCAGGGCTGTGCTATTCGCAAGTTTTATGCTGTTGGTTATAGATATTCAACACAGTGTGTGCCCATGTATTTCGCAATGAACACACTCAGTGTGCGTCAAGTTTTCTGATGTTGACAGCGTCAAAGATAAGTGCGTCTCATTTTTTTTTCCCCACGAAATTCGTAAAAAGCGGGGGGGTGTATTTTATACAAAGGTGTGAATTACAGACTGAAAAACACAGCATACAAAACAGAAACTTATGGTGTGCCTAAATGTGGCAAAGGTGAACAATTTAGAGTGAAAGAGTATCTTTTCATTAATGACTCCATATTTTTCACGAAAGTAATGTACAAAAACCTCGGAAGAGAGCAGCGCTTCGAGATAAGTAATAGTGCACTTCAAGTTGTAGAAGACTATGTCTACTTAGGACAGGTAATAACCACGGAGCCAAGCCACGAAATTGAAGTAACCAGAAGAATAAGGATGGGGCGGAGCACATTTGGCAAGCACTCTCAAATCATGACAGGTAGATTGCCACTATCCCTCAAGAGAAAGGTATATAACAGCTGCATCTTGCCGGTACTTAATTACGGAGCAGAGACCTGGAGACTTACAAACAGGGCTCAGCTCAAATTGAGGACGACGCAGCGAGCAATGGAAACGAAAATGGTAGGTGTAACCTTAAGAGACAAGAAGAGAGCAGAGTGGATCAGGGAACAAACCGGGGTTAAGGATATCATAGTTGAAATCAAGAAGAGGAAATGTAAATGGGCCGGGCATGTAGCACATAGACAGGATAACTGCTGGTTATCAAGGGTAACTAACTGGAATCCCAGAGAAGGCAAGCGGGTTAGGGGGAGACAGAAGGTTAGGTGGGCAGATGAGATTAAGAAGTTTGCGGGTGTGAAATGGCAGCAGCAAGCACAGGACCGAGTTGACTGGGGGAACATGGGAGAGGCCTTTGTCCTGCAGTGGACGTAGTCAGGCCGATGATGATGATGATTTTTCGTGGTAATTTCAATGGAGTACACAGCAAGAGTACTGAATAAGCTGGACTCACTGGTTCTCTTTGACATGGCGCTCCAGAGCAATAGAGTCCTCCCCCGCAAAGTGGCACTTGTTGCACAGATGCTTCCCGTGAACCTTCAGCACATGCGTGTTCAGGCGCTCTGACCGGGCTGCCTTGTACTCGCAAAAGGGGCAGGAAAATGGCTTGATGTGCGTGTTAAGATGTCGCCGCAAGCACCAGCCATCTACGCCACGCCAGGGGCAATAGGCACAGGCAAATGTTTTGGCTGCTGCAGTTCCGCTTGTGGCAGTAGCTGCTGTTTTGCCCGAACCCCCACGTTTTCCTTTTCCTGTTGTCTCTTGGGACAGGGCAGCAGGGCAGCCCATGGTCTTGGGGCCACTGCCACTGCACACAGCGGGCACATTGCCAGCATTGAAGCCCCAGGCTTGTGCAGCACCTGCACAAAATCCCTTCATCTTTAGTCAGCTGCTACAGAGTCATGCTGCGCACCACCATCCAGCCTAAATCAAGAAAAATAATAAAGCATCTCTAACTAATATGATGAGTGTGTCTAAAAAATACGTGAACCACAGCCTTTTGAAATGAAATTACAACAAATATCTCTTTAAAAAAGCATTAAATCTTATGGTTGAGACAAACCCAAAAACACTTCATTTTGACATAATGTGAAATTAAGTGTTGTGTTAACTGATGCAATAAAAATGATTTGCTTTTGACGCAGACACACCAAGCTACACATCACAAGAACTCTTTTTGGCATTGCTTAACAAAGAGTCAGAACTCGGCCTTGTTCGATAAACATTTTATTTGAAAATTGTTTTAAGTAAGAGCACAAAAGATGCCTATTACACTGCCTTATGCAAGTCAAAGAACCAAGTTGTCATATCTACAGGGTGCCCTAGAAATCTCAAGCCAGAGTTTACAAATATGCAGTTAAACTTTGTGATGACGTGACCACATGAATCTTTCTGACATTGCATGGAGTAAGCAACACTTTTTTTTTTTTATGCCTAACTGCCTAACTGGTATGTTTAATTAACCAGGCTTTGAAGCAATGAAGCTGGTTAAAAATTACAATATAAAAGTTCTGTAAATTAACATGAATAAATGGTAGACAAGAAAATGGAAGCAAAAGAAACAACCTTATGGCATTGTTGAGGCCAGCAGTGAAACCAAGGATGCCATTCTCAGTGTAACAAAGAAAACAAGAGTAAACTTAAGAATAATTTTTTTGTTAGACAATATTAATTACATTAATATTCAGTGTAACAAAGGACTATTTGCTCCTGCAAAAGCAGAAAATCTAATTTAACAGTACAGAAAGATGCCATAGGCTAGGAGAACAAAAGGCAAATCGAGGTCAGCCAGTCATAAAATGGTTGGATTTGAAACAGTTTTGACGATTTTTTACAAAACATTGGGCGGCTAGACCAAGTCCCAAGGGTAATTTAGAGACTGATTTGAGCTCTGTGCGTAAACTGTGTAATTTATTACAAAGCTTTAAAGCTGCGAATCACCCCACATTGCTGCAATCACTGCGACTCGGCCAAACGCGTTTTCAACAGCCCATACACTAAGCGACATGCTCTGCCCCAATGACGTAATCATTTATAGCTGATCTGATTGCCTGTGAAACGTGCAGCACAGACTGCCAGTATCGGAGCGGCGGTGGAATTTACGCATATGCGGTCTCACGCCACATCGTGACGCAGGCGCCGTGAAGATCGAGCTTAGCCCCGAGCACTCGAAGGAAGAGTTGAGGACAGTTGAGGGTGAAAGACGAAGCGGAGGAAAAGGGTAGTTTTTCAGTGCTCGTAGCTGCATTAATAATGGGTGTTTCGATTGAACTCTGGTGCCAATGATTTGCTTCAGTAGTGGTCTAATCAAAAATGGAATGTGAAAAAACCATTTCAGGGACCCTTTAAGAGAAGGTTCTAAATTAAAAGGTTCTGTGACTTTGTCACTGAATATTCTTCAACAAGAGTTAGAGAAATTAGGAGAAAATTAAGGCAGACTTCGTTTGAGAAGAGAAAAAAATGGAGCTAAGGCAACACTAATTTTTGGTAAATTGGACATAGGTGACACCATGTTTGCTAGGGATGAAGCTAAATGACCAGTGTCAGAAGATCACAAGAAGGGATAATTGATCACAGCAGAAAACATTAACCACAACAATTTCAAATATTAACTGTCGTACTATTTTTAACAAACCAGTACTGCTTGAAACTGTTCTGGTTTTACATTACCCTGAACTTGCTGTACTAGTATAAACTTCACTGGCTGAAGATATATTCCACAGTGAAATAACTCTAAAAGATTACAAAATGTTTCGTAAAAATAGTAACAGAAGAAATGGCGGGGAGTCACAATCTTATTCAAAGCTTCACTGAAGCTGTTTTTTGAAAGCTCGATATACCTGCCATAGAAGCTCTCTTTGTAAAGCGTATCAGAATAAAGCAAGATATGTACTTGGAGCTTGTAATCAACCCACTTTCTCTTTGGCTTATGGTCTTGAACAACTTCGGTCCCATATGCAGTTCTACGTTACAATTGCGAATAAGACTATTCCTGGCTGGTGACCTAGCTGGTGACAATCCTAGCTGGTGACGAGAGGAGGTCCTTGCTTTCTAACTTGGTTGCATTGTAGCCTGAGCCAATAGCTTCTGTGGGCGTTTTTGAAACGAGGAAAGGTGAGATTGATCGAACTGTTTTGTTTTCTTTTTGGCTGTGCACAACAAGGCACTTTGGGAACGACTGCTTTGGTTTCAGGAGTGTGAAGCTTTCTTCGGTGCGCCACTTTTCCGAGTAGCGATCAGGGAGTGCGGGGAAAAAGTGTGCCATAAGGGAAATGTAATATTCGGTGGCGATGGTGGCCACCCACCACCGAGCCTAACAAGGGAACGGTACAAGGTTGAATAGTAAACACTTGGAGACACCAGCCATGCATCGCTGCTATAACCGAATATAACTACCCAAGGTTGGGCAACTACACAGGGTTAAGCTTTGCCACCAGGAAATTTAGAAGTAAACGGAAAAGAGAAGATGACAGGAGAGATAAAAAGTGAGATATAGAGACGAAGATGTAGGGAGAGATAGATAGGAAATGGCGACTGCTGATTTCCCCTGGGTGGGTCAGCTCAGGGGTACAGTTTACGTGAAGCCGGGGCCAAAGGGGTGTGTTGCCTCTGCCGGGGGGCCTTAAAGGTCCAAGCACCCAGCGTCAGCTCAACCCCCAGGATCCCTTTTTCCCTAGACGCGGCTCCGCCACGCATGGCTAGGCGTGAGAGAGAGTTGAAACCCCCCCCGTTCACTCAGGTCCGTGGTGTTGCTATGCACTAAATGCCTGCTTGCACAGACGCCCCTGCGAAGAGGGGGTGAGGCACACACACAGAAAAAAAAAAACATGAACACTAAACTTCTTACCCAGCATTAAAGACATAGCAAAACATATTAAAAGAAGGGGGGGGGGGGGGCGAGAAGCTGATGCACATTTAACTGTAACAGGAGATGCCATTTTCTTCGTGTCAGCTATCCAGACACCACACAACCTGATACAAACTGAGAATACTATTGAAAATAAATGTCTTTCAATATTAGAGCATAAACAAGCATGCACTTAGTTGAACAAAACTAAAATTTTAGCTAACATCATATCATTATTCTCATCATTTTTTCAGAGCTATTGTGCAATAATCTTCTAATTGCAAGGAGCACCCTATTATACTCTTTAGCTAAGGCAGTATCACATGCTATGTATAAAAGAAGTATGAGTGTACCTTCCTGAATGCCTCAAAAATTCTTTCTCCTACACATGGTCTCTGATGACTAGAACCAGCTGCAATGCCACTTTTGCTCCCAGATGCTGGAAGCAAGGCCACTGGAGGACCAACCCTAAACATTTATGCATTTTAAAAATGCCAACCTGCAGGACAGCCATTGGTAGGCACAGGCAAAGCCCTGGAACAGTCAGCTGGACCAGCACAGTTGGACGGCTGGGCAAGACGTGCTGCACCAGCAGGATGTGTCCATTGGCCGTTGTTGCTGTGATGGTGGCCACTGGCAGAGGGACCATGGCTTGTGTGAGTTGCTGAGCGTGGCGGATGGCGCCGTATCAGGCCAATATCATAGGGATGGTTCTTGTGGATGCGCAGAAAGTGCTTCTTGACGTGGTCGGCTCGGTTGAACAACTTGAAACAAACATAACAGTGGAAAGGCTTGTCATCCTTGTGGATGTTCTCATGTCGGTGGTATAGGTCTCTGCGGTCAGTAGCATACGGGCAGCGAGGACAGACATAGCGCTTATCTACAGCTGGAGTGGCAGGTGCTGCAGCCAGCCCTGCACCTCCAGAAGACTCGGCCAAATTTTTCAGATTCTGCAGCAGCCCCATGATTTCATCGAGTAAAGGCTGGTCACGCCACAGTGATGCTGGAGCGTTCTGGATGCCATGTACCTTGCCCAAATGCAGTCGCACACATCTTGACCAAGCGCTGCTATATGGGCACTCTGGACACTGGAACACCTGCTGTTCATGCGAACACACAAAAACAGAAGACATTGTAGGCAAAGAGCAAGCAAAAAACATAAGCACATTGGGACTACTGCTTGCCATGGAGTAATAGTTAGCAAGAGTGTGCTTTGGGCCACATTTATTGGCTCCAGGTTGCACGGAATGGGTTGGATTAACACGAACATAAGTACACACATATGAAACACACATTCTAGCCTTGAGGAAGAAAAGTCCACATGTTGAAATGGCTTGACCCAACCGCTGTACAGATTTTTTTCATCGAAAGCTTCTATCTTCCCTTTCCTGCTATTTTTTAAATTTACGCAGACCTGTGTTTGGTATTATTATGCCACCGTATTCTTCCCCAATGTGGCCAGGCTGACCACATCCGTAACTTCTGATGCACATAGGGGTGCCAGTTCCTGCTGTATATAACAACCCGAAGTTGGACGCTTTGTATTTTGCTTTGTGGATAATTATACATATGATTCATACACCATCCTAAACGAGCATTGACAGGGTAGTAAGTTTAGCTATGAGCTATGGTCCTGTCAATACTCACCACTTTCCTGGCAGCCAATAAATTCAACAACTGCTGTATACAGTAGGCTCTCAGTAAACGAAAATCTGTTAAACAGAACCACTGCTTAAACGAAAAAATTGCCCCTGTTATGTTTGATTTAAAGCGTGTATTCTGCACCCATGTTCACCTCCCACTAAACGGAACTCCTTCTAAATGAAACATATTTTCCCAGTCCCTTCAGGTTCTGTTTAACGAGAGTCTACTGTATTTGCCTCTATCTTTAGATACTATATAAATTATAAATCAAAATGACCTAATGATGTGTAGACATATTAAAAGGTTTATTTCCTAGTTTTCATTCCCCAGTTTCCATTTTTGTACTTGATCATCACATTATTTTATCAAAACATTCACTGTTATCACAGGATATTTTGGTTAGCATTTTTCTCATGTGCTGCTACTGCTTTCAAGTTTCAACACACATTTCCTGTCTATTGTGAGCTACACGATTCTGCAGCTGTACCAGTCAGTGCTGCAGCAACACAGTAGAATACAGGCAAGGAGGAAGGAAGAAATAAAAAAAAGAACAGAGAGCTTAGCCAGTTCTTAAACTGACTGGCTACTCTGTGCTGGGAAGGGGGGTAAGGTGAGTAAAAGATGATAGAAAAGGCATGGTAAAATTTAAAAAAAAGAAAAGAAGAGACAGCAATAGAAGTAAAAATAAAGAAAAATAGAATAAGACAGTGCTTCAAGTCTGTCACACCGACCAATTGCCCGCTAAAGACGTAATAACGCTTTAAAGGCCTCCTAGGCTGAGGATGGACTCGACCAATGACCTATAATCTTTTGTTCCGACAAAAGGCAATCGTCTAGTTTATCTTGTGCATTCATAAATTCTTGTCTTGGCACACTGAAACTAGTGCACTTATACAAAATATCAGCTGCAATTACTGCATGTCGAGGTGCTAGCCATTCCAATACAATAGGAGTATGCACCTGTGAAAGCCCCACCGAGCCACAGGCGACACAGAAGAGTCTCCTCAACTCGAGATATTAAGGGAGGAATAGTAGGTCAGTTTTTTCCCACTACCCAGAGACTGAAGTAAGCACACGTTGCTCCTGCAGTCGTTAATGAAAGGACTAAACAGTGCCCTCATTATAACGTATATATAAAAACACTGCACTGGCCAGTTATTCTCAACCAAGGTTAGCATTTCTGTGACATCACAGACTTCAAATAAGCATTGTTAATACTACTTGATGATGTAATGGTGTTTTGTGGCGCAAGGGCCAAGGCTCGCCAAAGAGCGCCATGACAATTGATGTTGGAATGTCGATGAATCATGAGTAATAAGGTGTTAATAATATAGTGGCTGTAAAAAGGCCTAAAAGAGATATACAACAAATAGAGGTTTGGTGCGTGTACTGGGGTGGGCGATGAGCTACATTTTTAAGTGATAGGAGGTTAAAATAGATTAGGGGTAGTTGACAAGAGAAGGAAAATTGCGATGTTTCATGAAAATGGCACTTATGCCTCAACAAGGCCCTTGCTTGACCTCAAGGGCTTGGAAACATGCACCTCTTAAACCTACCGCAGCAGCAGCCTCTCCCGAGAGGCTGAGCTACGGCACTGTTGGGGCAATAACATGCAATGCAATGTTTGAGATTCATTTAAAAAGACTAAAATCGAGCCTGTGCTGGTAATAAGGGGTCTGAGCCAAGGAATAATACTGGGTGTAGTGGTATATTCTGTTTATACGCCAGGGGAAAGTACTTTCTTCTTAGTGTGTCAAGTCTCTGGCATTCCAATAATGTGTGAAGGACTGTTAGTGTCGCGCCACACTCACCGCGGATAGAAGGATCATTGCCAAGGAGCAGGTGAGTGTGCATAACGTATGTACGACCTATTCGTGGTCGGCAGAGCATGACCTCAGTGTGTCGCACTTTACTACAAGGAGGCCAGTTTCCTATCTGTGGTTTGATTAGCTGAAGTTCGTTCGAAACCCTAGTATCCCACAATCGCTGCCAGTAGTCCCTCACCTTTCTACGCACAAATGTTTTAAGATCTAAGGCAGGAAGACCTATAGAAAGGTTTCTAGATTCCGTTTCTATTTTAGTAGCAATTCTGTCAGCAAGCACATTGCCTTCAATGCCCCTATGGCTAGGAGCCCAACATATTATTATGTGTTGTTCTGCTAGATACACTTTGCAGAGAGAAGAAAAGAGCTCGACAAGAATTGGATTTTTGTCTGTATTTTAGTGATTTCAAAGCTTTGACAACACTAAGCGAGTCTGTATAGATAACCGCCTTTTGGAGCTTCATACTATAAATATACCTAACAGTAAAAAGACGTGCATATGCCTTAGCTGTAAAAATATTCGTCTGTGGGTGCAACCTCTCGCATTCCGAGAACAACGGACCCAAAGCGGCATTAGACAAGTCCGCGTTGGATTTTAATGCGTCTGTGAAAAATTCGGGGCATGAGTACTTAGACTTTAGTTCTCAGTAGTGCATTTGTATCTGTATTTCTGGGGCGTGCTTAGTTACCTTCACAAAGGACGTGTCACACTCTCACAATATAAGACATGTCCACTGCCATGGTGGCAACAGCCTCGCAGGGAGCAGCAAAACATGCTGAACGGGGACATTCATTTCTTCACTTATGTTTCTCACCCGTAATGAGAACGGCTGTCGCACTGCAGGTCGGTTTGCATACAGCGTGGCTGAGCTCACATCATTTAGAGTGGTGTAAGTGGAATACTCTGGATTGGATAGTATTTGAAGAAAGTACATAAAGCTTCAATATGATCTTTGCAAGTGGAGCGACCATTTGTCACATTCCACATAAAGGCTCTCTACTGGACTTGTCCTGAATGCTCCAGTAGCCAACCGGATAACAAGATTATGAACTGGATCGAGCATTTTCAAAGCACTTGGAGCGGCAAAATGGTAAGTCACAGAGCCCTAAGAGTGTGCGTATGAGACTTTTGTAAAGTTTTATTAGGCATTCTCTATCACTGTCCCATGCCATGTGTGACTGTATTTTAAGAATATTCATAGTTTTAAGACATTTGTTTTTCAGGTATTTTATGTGAGATATAAAAATCAGCTTTGAGTCTAAGATAACACCTAAAAATTTAATTTCTTTGTTCATGGGAATGTAGTGCCCTTGTATATGAACATCAGGGGGAGTAATTAGGCCTCTCTTTTTTTTTGAGAAAAGAACGCAGGAGCTTTTCTGAGGGTTTAATTAGAACCCATTCTCATTGACCCAGGTTGACAGCTTATGGAGACTTAACTGTATCTGTCGCTCACATACTACAATATTACAGGATCTAAAGCCTATCAAAACATTAAACATAAACTAAATAAAACATGTTTCTTAGAATGAATGACTGTAGAGAGGTCACTTTTACTATGAAAAGGGTACAGCTTAGTACTCCACCCTGCAGTACACCAGTCTCATGGATAAATGGTTTAGACAGGGCATTGCCTATTCTGACACGAAAGGTGCGATCACATAGCTTTCTATTACGCTTACCATTTCGCCTCGAATACCAAATTCTGAGAGGTCTTGCAAGATTCTAAATTGCCAAGTAGTGTCATATGCCTTTTCCATATCGAGAAACACACAGAGAAAAAATTGCTTGTGGATGAAGGCATCCCAAATGTAGGCCTCAATACGCACGAGATGATCGGTTGTAGAGTGGCCCTGTCTGAAACCGCACTGATACATATCAAGTAGTCCATTAGTTTCGAGAAAGTACAAAAGCCGGGGGGTTTATCATCTTTTCCAATAGCTTACAAAGACAGCTTGTCAGGGCTATGGGCCGGTAACTTGCTGCACAAGATGATTCTTTGCCCCGTTTCAGGACAGGGATTACAATAGCCTCTTTCCATGCTAAAGGAATACACCTCGCGGTCCAGACCTTGATGTAGATACTCAAAAGCACTATTTGCGCATCGGGATGTAGATGTTTTAACAATGTGTACATCATTTTATCGGCTCCCGGAGAAGAGTTGTGACGAGCGTTCAAGGAAGCCATAAACTCAGCCATGCCAAAGGGACAATTGTACTGTTCATTTCTATTAGGCTTACGGTTCAGTGGTTTCTTTTCTGCAATTCCCTTGTATTTACAGAAACTTTCTGAGTAGTTTGAAGATCTAGACACGCACTCGAAATTTGCACCAAGTGCATTTGCCTGGTCTTCAAGGCTGTTGCTTTGGTTGTCAACAAAAGGTAGAGCGTTGAACTGCTTATCTGATAGTTTTATTAGCCTATTCCACACTTTTACTTCTTGTGTGTATGAGTTGATACTCGAGAGATAGTTCACCCAGCTATCTCTTTTAGCACTACAACGAGTGCACCTGCCCTCGGATTTTACTTGTTTAAAGTTTTCAAGATTTTCTGCTGTCGGATGCTGGCGTAGCAAACGCCAAGCCTCATTTTGCTTTTTCCGTGCATTTCTGCGCTGGTCATTCCACCAAGGAACACGCTTTTTTCTTTTGGCCCTGTTTGTCATGGGAATACACTCTAGCGCCGCATCAACTATAAAAGCGGTAAAATGTGCAATAGCATCGTTCATGTCAAATTCATTAAAAGCATTCCTAGGTATGCAAGTTATACAAGAGAACTTCTCCCAATCTGTGCACGCTAATTTCCACTGAGGGTTATGTGGTATTGAATACTCCTCTGTCGTCTTGAAGCAGATAGGGAAGTGGTCACTGCCATAGTGGTTCTGTACCACCTTTTAATCTAGGCAGGGTAAAGAGTGGCTGAGCAGATTGTTAGGTCTATCGCTGAATAAGTGTTGTGTGTGGTGCTGTAATATGTTGGTTGTTTTTTGTTGAGAAGGCGTGTGCCAGAGTTCAAGGGATAGAGCTCTATCAAGCCTGTGCATCACATCGAGAGTCTCCCCAGAGTGAGTTGTGTGCATTTAAATCGCCAGTTAAGATAAATGGCTCTGGAAGCTGGTTAACTAGGCCTTCTAAATCAGCCCTGCTAAGCACTTGATCCAGGGGGTTATATAGAGAGCAGATAGTAATGGTTCTATAAAGCAAGACGGCACGAATGGCCACTGTCTCTAGAGAAGTTTGAAGTTGTAACTGCTTGCTTGCACTGGACCTTACTGCAATGATAGCTACCCCACCTGACAAGGCGAGGCGGTCGGTACGGTCCTTACGAAAAATGACATATTGATTTTAAAATCTTATGTTTTTTGGCTGTAGATGCGTTTCCTGTATACAAAGTACTTTAGGATTAAAGGTACTAATTAGTTCTCTTACGTCATCTAGGTTATGTATAAGGCCTCCAACATTCCCCTGCAGGATCTCTGCAGCCATTATTACCTAGAAAGGGAAAGTGCTCTATATATCAGGATTTCTTTCATGGCTGATCCTCTTTTGGAGGAGCTGTTATACATTGTTTGTTTCTAGTAGCACGCTCAAGGAAGCAGTGCCGCTCCTTCGACACCACCAGTGTTGAGATGACTGGTGATGTATTTATCGCCTCGCTGGAGACGCTGGATGAATGCACAGTGTGCGCAGACTGTTGTTTCAGCTTCGACTCGCAAGAGGCCGTGGAGGCCACTGAGCCACTAGGCTGTTGGTTTTTAGTTCAGGGCAGAGCAGCAGCAGGTGCTGCATCCGCCTGGGGGGCTGGTGGCTTAGCCGCTGCATCCCTGCGCGAGGTCCGAGTGGAAGCCCCTGGCCGTTGTGACACTGCCCCCTCGCATGTCACATCGGCATATGTATTGTGCTGTACTATTGAGAATCGCTTTCGTGCTTCCTTGAATGATACATTTTCTTTGAATTTGAAAGTAATAAAGTATTTTTCCTTTTTACTCTTTTTACATGCAGGGCATGATCACGAGTAGGAAGGGTGTTCACCATCCCACATGAAAATGGGATGTGAATTCCCAGCTGGAAATTGAGTTTCCAGCCTGGATTTTAGCTGGATACTTCTATTCAGGTGAGGAATTTCCCATTCCCAGCTAGAAATTCCATTTCCTGCTGGGAATTAATTCCATCCCAGGCTAGGAATAGTATTTCCTGGCTGGAAATCGAAATGATTCCCGACTGGAAAGCCATTTCCAGCTTGAGGCTTCCCAGTCCCGTTTGGAAGTTATATTTTCAGCTGGAAATGGCTTTCCAGTCCGGAACCATTTCCATTTCCAGCTTGGAGTTTTCCAGTCCCAGTTTGGACGTTATATTTCTAGTAGGACATGTTTCCATTTTGCAGTTGGGAAATAATTTGCTCAATTAGCACGAAATTTTCCTGTTTGAGAGTGTTTATTTGCGAGAAAAATTCGAGACAAACAAAAAAATGCTATATATACAAGATACAGATTAAGTGTTTACCGCATTTACGTAAATGTAACTCGAGTTTTTTCCAGACTTTTGCTTCCTGAAGTCCTACGCCTTGAATACATAACTAAACTTTTTCTTCCTAGACGCAATAAAAAGTTACTTTTTGGTAATGCAGGCTGTGCATTCGAGGATGACTCGGAGTATTGATCACATTAATGTATGCACTAAGGGACAAAGAAGGCAAAATAACTACCAATATGAATAGGATAACAAAATTAGTGGAGGAATTTTAAAGAGATCTGTACAGTAGCCGCGACAACCACGACTTTCATACTATAAGAACTAGCAGTAACCTAGGTGACACCCCACCAGTAATGATAGAAGAAGTCAGAAAAGCTTTGGAGAGCATGCAAAGAGACAAAGCTGCTGGTGAGGATCAGGTAACATCAGATATGCTGAAAGATGGAGGACAGATTGTGTTAGAAAAACTATCCACCTTGTTTACGAGGTGTCTTCTGATGGGGAGAATACCAGAGTCTTGGAAGAATGCCAACACCATCTTAATACATAAGGAAGGAGATGACAAGGACTTGAAGAATTACAGGCCGATCAGCTTGCTCTCTGTAGTATACAAGCTATTTACAAAAATAATTGCTAACAGAGTTAAGAAAACATTAGAATTCAATCAATCAAAGAAACATTGCAGGATGTAGAACAGGCTACAAAACAATTGACCACATTCACACTATCTATCAGGTAATGAATAAATGCTCAGAATATAGCAAACCACTATACACAGCCTTCATAGATTACGAGAAGGCGTTTGATTCAGTAGAAATATCAGCAGTCGTGCACACACCGTGGAATCAGGGCGTCGATGAAGCATATATTAACATCCTGGAAGAAATCTGCAGGGAATCAAGTGCTACCATAGTGCTTCATAAACAAAGCAACAGAATACCAATCAAGAACGGTGTAAGGTAGCGGGATACGATCTCCCCAATGCTATTTACCGCGTTCTTACAGGGGCTTTTCAAAGGCCTAGAATGGGAACAGTTAGGGATAAGAGTTAACGGACAGTACCTTGGTAACCTGCGCTTCGCCGATGACATTGCATTGCTGAGTAACACAGGGGACGAATTGCAACTCATGATTACGGAGTTAGACAAGGAGAGCAGAAAGGTGGGTCTTAAAATTAATCTGCAGAAAACAAAACTAATGTACAACAACCTCGGAAGAGAGCAGCGCTTCGAGATAGGTAATAGTGCACTTCAAGTTGTAAAAGACTATGTCTACTTAGAGCAGGTAATAACCACAGAGCCGAACCACGAGATTGAAGTAACTAGAAGATTAAGAATGGGGTGGAGCACATTTGGCAAGCACTCTCAAATTATGACAGGTAGATTGCCAATATTCCTTAAGAGAAAGGTGTATAACAGCTGTATCTTGCCGGTACTTAGCTACGGAGCAGAAACCTGGAGACTTTCAAAGAGGGTTCAGCTTAAAATGAGGTCGACGCAGCGAGCAATGGAAAGAAATATGGTAGGTGTAAGCTTAAGAGACAAGAAGAGAGCGGAGTGGATTAGGAAACAAACGGGGGTTAAGGATATCATAGTTGAAATCAAGAAGAGAAAATGGACATGGGCCGGGCATGTAGCGCATAGACAGGATAACCGCTGGTCATTAAGGGTAACTAACTGGATTCCCAGAGAAGGCAAGCGAGTTAGGGGGAGACAAAAGGTTGGGTGGGCAGATGAGATTAAGAAGTTTGCGGGTATAAATTGGCAGCAGCGAGCACAGGACCGGGTTAACTGGCAAAACATAGGAGAGGCCTTTGTCCTGCAGGGGACGTAGTCAGGCTGATGATGATGATGATGATTGATCACATGGATGAATGGGTGTCGGCAGGGGGTCGGAAAAGGGGCACTTGCACCCCTCAATACACACCAACAATTGCCCCCACCAAAGCTACGCCAGTGCTTTCTCCCTCCCCCTGGCAGTGGTGCACCACAAGTTTGCCCCCCCCCCCCTCCAAAAAAGAAAAACAAATCCTGCTGACGACCAAGATCATACGACCGGCATACACTTAACCACCGTGATTTTAGGCGCCACGTAGTGCTGGGAATCAAATATAGGGCGGGGTCGGACCTAATTTTATTTGACCTTATAGTCGCACATCCAGCAAACATGTCGTTGCAAAATGTTATAACTGTAGACGTTCAACCAGGTGCTAGCTCAGTTGCTCATTAGGTCGCTGCGCTTTGAGCTTTAAACAATACCAGCTTCTTCTTTGTGAAAAGGAGCCTTACTTTTAAATTCACTAACGACTACCACGATCTAATATTTGTAACCTTTGCTAGCAAGCTCTCGTCGATGCCGCAGCCACGAACCACGAAAAACGACGCGCTGCCACGATTTTTATTGACTTCTCAGTAGCACTAGTTGCACTATTGTCGTATCATTTCCCAGTGCACTCTAACAGTAGCACTAGTAGCACTATTGTCGTATCATTTCCCAGTCTAACGATATTTTCAAATAATAGCCTACTCTTTATTACTCATGCTTCATAAGGAAAGTAATATTCTTTTTTAAAGGTAACATTATTAACAACAGTGTTCCAGTAAGCTGAATAAATTATTACTAGCCACCGCAGCATGACCGCAGCTTTGTACAACAAATGGCGGCTAGTTGTGGAACAAGTGTAGCGACCAAGCTATGCCTTGACCCAGCGAGTCATTCGCCACACCGGATTAGTGCCAAAAGGACAGTCTTGCCACGGCTGGACGGAGGAAGCAACAGAGGCCGGCCCCACGAGACGGCGCCTACTGATTGACAGCGGCGCCAACGGGGTGGAATGTCGCCAAAGAGGGTTTTGGAGCCGCCGCTCTATCTCCCGCCTGGGCCAGCCACGCATCGTTAGCGCGTTAACCGGCAGACGACAACGGCGCTGGTCAAAGGGCTCTCCCCAGAGGATTCCACAAACCGGGCACCTCTCAACAGATCGGCGCTTGTTTAATCCATTGTCAAGTAGCCGACCGGCTGACTGCCTATGCCCGCCAGGCATTGTCCCGGAGTACGAGACGTAGTGTCGCCAAGACGCCGCGACGCCACAAAGAGGACAACAGGGACGGCGTCTTCCTGGGGGAGACCGCGGCGGCTGCCGCGGATCGCCCCGCTAATTGAGCGAACAAAATCGGCGGACCCTTTGAAGTATGCGGCCAGGATCGTGGGCACTCTTGACTAAAGGCTCACACACGACGAGGAAGAGCCCTGCTGGCGCCACCAAAGTGCAGTGTTCACGTGGACCTTGCATGCTCGCCCCCCCTCACCTGTGTGTGCGTGACTGGTGGTCGACTCGTAGAGGAGGAGCCCGACAGGGCATAAAACGACGCGGCAGAGTGCTGGACATCGCTCTGAACGATGTAAAGTTCAACCACTACGCTCGTGGTTTGTGAAACCACTAGTTCTTCTCTTCTCTTCTGTCATCTCGACAACTCCCTGTAAAGATGTAAATAAATCCGTTAAGTTTGCTCAAAGCTCTACCCTGGTCCTAGGGCTCGACGGAGCGACGGCGATCGGCCCCGCTACCCGCAGACAGCGGTCGTCGCGACGCGCAACAACTGGTTGGCAGCGGTGGGATGCCATCAGCAGCGACCTTCCTTCCTTTCAACCGCAACAACTGGATGGCAAGCGGTTGGATGTGAGCCTGGAGGACGGAGAATGAACAACACGCCGAGATCATGGAGACTGGCAGCTGTGGACGGGTGAGTGCTGGCTTTGGTTTTTTGGTTGCCAGGCTGATAAGATAGAAGTGCAATCTTTTCGCTGGTAGAGGCTACCACAGAAGCAGATTTTCGGAACTTCTGGGTAGAGAGTGAGCTGCACCACACTAGTTCTCTGTCATGGATTGGAAGCGTTTGTTGAAGAATCAGCTCCTGATTCTGGGGGAGGAGCTGGGAGCAGAAGTAGATACGGGGATGAAGAAACACGCAATTGTTGGCGCTATCGAGGGCTTGAATCTGAGCAGTGAAGATATTAAAGAAACGTGGAACGAGATTCAAAAGCAACAGGAACAGGAGCGTCAGGAAAGGCATGAGGAACAGGAGCGCGAAAAAAGGCGTCAGGAAAGGCGAGAGCAAGAGAGAGAGCAGTGGAAGGAAACCCTAAAGGGAAAACTGGAAGAGACAAGAAGATCAATACAGTGCCTTAGATGGTCTCAAGTAAATTCGAGGATCCGTGCATTCGAAGAGGGCGAGGATATAGAGAGTTACCTAACCTCTTACGAGAATGTTTGCACAGACCTAGGGCTCGACGAAGACTATTGATCTATCGCCTTATTGAGTGTCTTTCCATGCGACTTAATTGGTAGAATAGGGTACCTTTCCGAGGACGAGTTCAACAGTTACAATGTAGCTAAGACAGCCTTACTGCGATGCTTCGGCATCAGAGTTGACAGAAAGCAAATTGAGTGCAAGCTCATGAACGCTCCGTTGAAGAACGCGCGGCGGTGTGCTGGTATTAAAACCAAGCCTGAGAGAGGTCCGCGTGTCTCTCATAGCACCAAGGTGAATAGTGAGCGCAAATGGGAGATAGAAAAACGGGAGCGAGGTGAAGAGTTCGAGCGAGCACTCAGCCTAGAGATTGAACTGTCAGAACAAAAAGTCGAGGCAACGCGGTGGAAGATTCAGCCATCCGCAAGTGTAGCGCACGAGAAGTGCGAGGTGCAGCCCAGAGCTTTAGAGAAGGCTAGCACGTGTGAACATAGCAGCGGATTCAAAGGCGAATCGAGTTTATTTTTTTATTTGTGAAATACTGCAGGCTAAAAAGGCCCAAGCAGGAGGGGCACAAACACAAACACAATATCAGTACATGAGTGACACAGCTTCACTAAAATACATCTGTGTAAGAGGAGAGCGAGTAGAAGAGAAACATCAAAAAAAAATCAAGCGATATTGGGAGGGGGGGGGGGGGGGTCAAGATTCACAGAATTAAACATTGGGTTCATCAAGATCGAAGGTTTGGAGGAAATCAGAAGGCAAGTTATTCCATTCTGTTACAGTTCTAGGAAAAAAGGAAAACTTAAATAAATCTGTCCGCGCAAAATACGGAGTTAAAGATCGGACATGAGAATGACGAGTTTGCCTGGTCGAAACTGGGGTAACGTAATGTGATGGGTCTAGCCCAAGTTTATTGTTAATTAGTGAGTCCAAGAATTTTAGACGGAGAAGCTGGCGCCACGATTGTAGCGTCTGGAATTCGTTATCTCGCATTAGTTCAGTAACTGATGTACCACGACCATACTTTGAGTAAATAAAACGCACTGCTCGTCTTTGAATCTTTTCGAGGGAATATATGTTAGACTTAGTGTGTGGATCCCATACAATACAAGCGTATTCAAGCTTTGGACGTATTAAAGTGTTATAAGCTAATAGTTTCACTTGCGACGGGGCGTCTCTGAGTTTGTGCCTTAAAAGACACAGTTTACGGAAAGCCGATGACGAAACATCGGCAATTCGCTGTTTCGGCGATGAAAACATCGGAGTTTGAGTGCTGCGAAGGAAGCTGCGCTGAGTAGAGAGGCCGACGAAGGCCAGAGCGAGTGCGACGAGGTGCTTTGCCAGTTAACTATTAGCGAAACAGCTAGAATAGCTGTAGAGAATCTGGCACAGACCTCAACTGTGTTTGTCGCGGCGGTGGATCTTGCAAATGAGGTGGAAGTAGGCAAGAACACCGGAGAAGGCTCAGAAGCAGCGAGCGTAGAGAATGGTATCAGTGCAGTTGGAGACAGCTCTCAGGAATGCGAGCAAGATTTTTCGAAGGGAAACAGCTGCATTGTTCCTAAGTGTGTTAACCAGTCCACCGGTCTAGAGGGTGAGAATAAAGATGACCAGGTCGAAAATCAGACCGCGCGACTGAGACAGCTGACGAAAGCTGTGAGAGGGTTCACGAGTGTGAGATGCGATCGGGAGGCTCGGAAACGACACGCAAAAAGCGGCGCAGACGAAAGAGACGTCGCAAATCCGCGAGAAAGACGAACAGTACTACGCGTGTAAAAGAAGGCGCAAAACCTGTCAGCGTAGCAAATAAGAGCTTTGCAGCAGCGTCAAAATTACATTGCATGCGTCCGAGCAACCGGACGAAAAGTAAGAGGAAAGCGGGTTCGCGAATGGAATTGCGTGGAGAGCGCCGGTCTTTCCGTTCTATCCCCAGAACGTTTCAGGGCGCACCTGAGTACAGCGTTAGCACAGGTGAATCGGCCAGACAAGGCGACAGAGCCAAGAAATCAAAGTGCCGAAACACTGTGGCAGGTGGTGCAGAGGCACCCTTGAGCGGTAAAACCATTGATAACTCAACGTGCAACGAATTTACAAGCGGTGCAGGACAGGTTGGTCGCAGACGTCGCCGGAAACGAGAGAGGCGTACGCGAGCGACAAAGCGAAGGGGTGAAAGAGGGGGCAATCAGCCGGGCGAGCGGCCCAAGAGTAGGTTACGGGCCAGTTCAAAGAAAGGTCCTTTGTGGCGTAAAGTAAGGTTCCAACGGCGGAAGGGTAGGCCCCAGCGCGCATCCCCGCGATGGAATGTACGCAGGAGAGTTAAAGCTTTGCGGGAACGGGATTGTAGAAGGGGTCCTAGAAAAAAAGGAAAAGCCACAATAGCTAAGCACCACACGCGAGCTAGCCCAAAGAAAGCATGGCCACTCTGTCCCACGCATCGCTCCGGTCTCCTACGCCGAACTGACAGAAGCCCGCCAAAATCGCGAATGAGGCGGAGGAACGCTGCAGTTCAGCTTGTTGCTCGTGCACGTTGTCGTCTCTGGCGTTTTCAGAGTCGAAGACCACGACCGCCGCGTGTACGGCTGAAGGGGGAGCGACAGCTGTAGGCTGGAGAGTCAGACACAGGAGTTTTTTTTGGAAACATACTTGTTTGGTTATATTTGGTTTTAAAGTGGTGCACCTGTGTCATCTCAACAGCTAGTTTGCTTGGATACTTTTTTCTTTCCTCTAAATTTTGTTTGCGTGTAAGCTGTGTCAAAATTTCGAGTTGAATTGTTCAGCGTTATGAGGAAGCAGTGGCCCGCATCAGTCAACCGACTGCGTGAAAGGAGTTTTTTTAAGATACGAGCACGCAAGTCGCAAATGAAGATTTGGTACGCCCGCTAGTTTTGAAAGCGCGGTAGAGTAGTCGAGCGGCGCCGGAGTTTCTAGGCTTCGTGCCCTTTAGTTAAGCGCGGCATCGCATGCCGTCTTCATAAGAGTAAATGAGCAATGTTTGGGAAGGTTTTAGAATAAAACCAAACAAAAGCAATTTTCGAAATGCTCATGGGGATAAACATTCGGTACAGAAGTTTTAGCGCAAAATTAACGCCTGTTTTGTTACGCACTCCTGACGTGTACATCAAGTGTTGTTGTTCCTTGCGTTTGTTCCTTGAGAAAATTCACGTTCAGATGAGGGTTTAAGGATACCTAGGTGAGAGAGATATCGCCTATGGTTAGGTGCGTGTGGGTATGCTAGCGCGCTTTGGATGAGAGTAAGATGTCGTGCTGGAGCGCACAGCAAAGTCTTGTGCGTTCTTTAAAACCATGGGCTGACATGAAACTACATTCAGCAAATAAGCGTGTTAGTATACAAAATTGCATTACCCTTTGTTATTTTGGTATGTGCTCAGGGATCAGTTGAATTCTTTAGCTGAGCATCATGTTATTCGGAATGTTGAGGGACGTTTTCCGTAATGATCTCAAGAGGTATTTGGAGTAATCGAAATTTTTAGGTATGGGGAAGAGTATTAGTGTGGTTGCCATTTAAAAGAAAAAAAAAAGCATAGGTGCATTGTGGCACATTTGAAAGACCGGCCTGGTTGCCGAAAACTCATTGCCAGCGCTTGCTGGTTCTAGCGGTTGGTCTTTGTGGTTTAAATGGTGTTGGGAGACTGCGGTTACTGTGATCTCTCCCGTCGAGCAGCTGATACTACCCGACGTCCGAGATCTCCCCGTCGGCGGAGGAGCTATAGCGACCAAGCTATGCCTTGACCCAGCGAGTCATTCGCCACACCGGATTAGTGCCAAAAGGACAGTCTCGCCACGGCTGGACGGAGGAAGCAACAGAGGCCGGCCCCACGAGACGGCGCCTACTGATTGACAGCGGCGCCAACAGGGTGGAATGTCGCCAAAGAGGGTTTTGGAGCCGCCGCTCTATCTCCCGCCTGGGCCAGCCACACATCGTTAGCGCGTTAACCGGCAGACGACGACGGCGCTGGTCAAAGGGCTCTCCCCAGAGGATTCCACGAACCGGGCACCTCTCAACAGATCGGCGCTTGTTTAATCCATTGTCAAGTAGCCGACCGGCTGACTGCCTATGCCCGCCAGGCATTGTCCCGGAGTACGAGACGTAGTGTCGCCAAGACACCGCGACGTCACAAAGAGGACAACAGGGACGGCGTCTTCCTGGGGGAGACCGCGGCGGCTGCCGCGGATCGCCCCGCTAATTGAGCGAACAAAATCAGCGGACCCTTTGAAGTATGCGGCCAGGATCGTGGGCACTCTCGACTAAAGGCTCACACACGACGAGGAAGAGCCCTGCTGGCGCCACCAAAGTGCAGTGTTCACGTGGACCTTGCATGCTCGCCCCCCCTCACCTGTGTGTGCGTGATTGGTGGTCGACTCGTAGAGGAGGAGCCCGACAGGGCATAAAACGACGCGGCAGAGTGCTGGACATCGCTCTGAACGATGTAAAGTTCAACCACTACGCTCGTGGTTTGTGAAACCACTAGTTCTTCTCTTTTCTTCTGTCATCTCGACAACTCCCTGTAAAGATGTAAATAAATCCGTTAAGTTTGCTCAAAGCTCTCCCCTGGTCCTAGGGCTCGACGGAGCGACGGCGATCGGCCCCGCTACCCGCAGACAGCGGTCGCCGCGACGCGCAACACAAGTTGCACATGTACTCGCTCGCTGTACATTAGCTTAGTAATTTTCCTTGAGGAATACCTGTGTGGCAGTTGTATGAAATAGTTCAGTTTTATCTCTGGAAAGTGCTACGAGTGATGACAGTGGGTTCGAGTGGTTTTTACTGCTGTAGTGTGTGTGATGTGTTAGATCGAGAGCCGATCGTGGGACATGGATTATGTCAACTGTGATTCTACCAGTTAAAGGTAAGTTTCGTACCTGTATATTTTAGGCACATTTACCTCGAATGTTTGTTCGCAATGTTTCTATACACGCGAAATGCACTACAGGCCAATTTGGGCAAAATGACTGTCGCCATATTCGTGTGCCGTTCAATGCTTGTGCCAAAGGCATGCACGCGTCTTGGCAACTAACACCAGTAATTACATATGTGCGCGTGAATTAATTTGACATTCATTTAGAGTAGTTTAAGGTTGATGAAAATAATACTTGCTTAAATGTTGCTTAATAATTTTTGCAGTTTAAACCACAATGCCCATCAAATTTTTCCTAAATGGACATTTGTTTTACACGCTCCTGTTGTTTTGGGTGTATGATAAAGGTGTGTTGTACTTCTTTGCAAAGCTGTATTGATACTGTTCAAGTGGGTTGGCGAGGTTATACTGTTGCTAGATAAGCGTTTTACAGGTCAAAGTGGTTTTAATGTGCGCTCACAATGCATGAATATACTTTTCAGGTAGTGTACAAGGATGTAACCAACTCATTCCACATCTCTAGATATGTTCCAGCACTTGCTACAAGTGTTCAAATAAATGTTTTCAAGCTTCAAAACCATTTTTTTTTTGTCTGTGTTCAGTGATCTGGATGAACAGGTCCTGAGGAACTAGATGCTTGTACGTATGGAATAGCAGTGAGGTGAAAATCTGGACATTCTTTCAAGGCTTACAAAAAGCCATTTCCTGCTTGAAATGTTTCCGTTCTCAGCTGGGAATATTTCAATTCCCAGCTGCATTATGAAACCTGGAAATTTTTCTAGGCTGAAAAAATTTTCATTCCCAGCTGAGGAATATTTCCATTCTCTGCTGAATTATGGAACCTAGAAATTTCTCCAGGCTGGAATTTTTTCCATTTCCAGCTTGGAATATTTCCATTCCCCGCTGGATTATGGAACCTGAAAATTTTTCCAGGCCAGAAACATTTTCCATTCCAAGCTAGAATTTCCAGCCTGGAAAAATTTCCAGGTTCCATAACCCAGGTGGGAATGGGAATAATTTTCACCAGGGATCGCAGTTCGCACAGTGGGGTGTCTTGTTACAGTCATCAGAGGAGTGTTCATGCTCACCGCATTTTGCACATGTTGGCCGTTCATGGCAACTCAAAGATCCGTGGCCATACCTCTGGCACTGGAAACATCGTCTGGGATTAGGTATGTACGCTCTGACACAAACTTTCATATACCCTGTTTCAATATGTTCTGGAAGCCTGCTCGAGTCGAATGTAAGGATGAGGTGCTTAGTTGGTGTTTCTTTGTTATCCCTGCGTATCTTTATTCTCTTAATCAATCACATTTTGCTCTTTCTATCCGTCCAATATTTCTGCCTCAGTCAGTGTAATCAGGTCATTGTCTGCCATTACACCATGAACCGTATTCATTTATTTGTGTGCTGTCACAGTTATGGGGATATCTCAGAATTTCTCGAGGCTGGCAAATTTCTCACGTTGGGATTTACAAAAAATCTCAAGAAGAAGATCTACGCTTGGCACTTTGCTGATCTTATATCCTGATCCTAGTTTTTCTTGGAGGCATTTGGCAACAAGGAAAGGTGAGACAGCTCTCACTGGCTTGTTGGTTTGCTCGCTGTAGATTACATGATACCGGGGGAAATTGTCTTTGTACGCGAAAAAGCTCGATGTCACTTCAGTGTGCACCCTTTTGAGAGAGCGATCAGAAAGCGGAGACAAAGGTGCACCCATGCAATGTTTTATGATTCAGCAGCTATGGTAGTCACCCACCATCGAGCCCGACAAGGGGACGCTGCAATGCTTGGGTAACACATGTACACGCCAGCTATACATAGCTGCTATAACCCAATATATTATATCCAAGGCTGGACATAGAACAGAAGGTTAACCCAAGCCGCCTACGAAAACTGGGAAGCAACTGAAAGGGTTAGAGGACAGGATAGCAAGGAAAGAATATAAGAAATGAAAAGGTAGGAGAGCATGGATAGGAAAAGGCGACCGCCCATTTCCCCTGGGTGGGTCAGCCCAAGGGTGCAGTCTACGTGAAGCCAGGGCTAAAGGGGTGTGTTGCTTCTGCTGGGGGCTTTAATGGTCCAATCACTCGGCGTCGGCTCAACCCCCAGGGCCCCCTTTTCTTAGGACACGGCTCAGCCACACACGGCTAAGAGTGGGAGGGAGTTGAAACCTCCCCCCGTTAGCTTGGGTTCGTGGTGTCGCTACACACCAAACGCCTACTTGCACAGATGCCCTTGCAGGGTTGTTAATACTATCTAAAAGGAGCATCATGCCAACCCATTGCTGTGCGCTCTGTTGTAAGCAGACAGAAGTTCATGACAAGGACAAGTCAAAATGCAAACTTGCTAGGGCACTTGCCCTTCCAACATGAACACCATACTTGCTCCCATAATGAACACACTTTTTTTTCTCGAAAAATTGGAGTAAAGTTGGGGGGTGCATTCATTACGCGGGGTAAATTTTATGAAAGCTTTTTCAAAAGAAGAAAAAAAATGTGGTAGTGGAAAAAAAAAGTTAGGTCGCTTAGCCTTTTGCAATTTACATAAGCGTACACTGTTTGGAAGCAGGTTCTTTGTTGCACTTTACTCATCTTCTGTGGTTGATGGCGCTATCTTCTGCAAGTTGTCCCCCGGCCGGCCGGTAGTCCGCTTACCTTACAATCATTTAGCCGCAACAGTGGTATATGCTTGTGATTTCGAGGGGCGCCCAAAACTTGCACTCACGAGGAAACCGGGAATGGAGGGACAGTTAGAGTGAAGAAAAAAGAAAGTAGGCTATAAAAGAAAGGGGGAGGAGGTCGCAGGAAGTGACCAACATCGGTTGGCGCAGGCAACTTGGTGACCTTCGCTCGCTGTGTGCTTATCAGTTGCAATGTCTCTACACTCACACCGCTTGTGAACCCCGCTGTGGCGCACAGTGTGCTGCGGACATAAAGAAAGAAAAGCAATAAGCACGCGAGAACAGGCGAAGGGGGGGCTGAGGAAGCGAGCGGAGGTGGTTGATGAGGATGTCGGCAAAGTAATAAAAAACGGAAGAGAGCCAGCCATCGGGTGAGCAGGCGCCAGGTGTTGGTTAGCGGGACTGCGGCAGGTGAATGTAGGTGATGCGTTTATTACAGATAGAAAGAAAAGCAATACGGCACGGCACGGCACGCAGCAACAGGCAAAAGGGAAGGAGGGAGCGAGCCGAGGTGGTTGAGGGGGTTTGGTAAAGTAATCAAAAACGGAAGAGCTCCAACGGGTGAGGAGGCACCAGGTGTTGGTTAGTGGGACTGCAGCAGGTGAATGCAGGGGGTACGTTTATTACGCGAGGAGTAAAAAATCTAAATTTTTATGGCTGAAGTTGGGGGCGCATTATAATGCGAGTGCGTTCATTACGCGAGTAAATACGGTATATTACTGCATGTGTGATAACTTGTAGGCATTCTTTATGTATCCCAATAAAACTACACAACGAAGGAAAAGCATTAGCAATTAACCGTGATGAGGGCCTTTTCTTCGTAGTCATAAAGTTTGCAAAAGTTTGTCCGAGCCCCAAAGCACTCTTTCTTTACTGATAAATCTACATGCCAAACACTGCAGGAAAACAGTTTCTTTCTTACTGCACTAACACACTCACAAGCATCTTTGTGCATTCTTTTCCAAACACTGCAGAAAAACAGTTTCTTTCTTACTGCACTAACACACTCACAAGCATCTTTGCGCATTCTTTTGCAAGGTAACAACTGGGGATGAAAAGAAAAAAGAAAAATGGGTAACTAAGCTACGTGAAAGCTGACATCACTGCTGCAAGCTGCTACATATGACATGACTCCAGAATATGAGCTATTCACTGCTATACAAATGAGCAACATCGACAGCTCCAGTGTTCTCGCACTAGTGGCGATAAGTTGAATAGACAATGCGCTGTGTGAGCTCACGTAAGGTGACAGACCTTAGCCAACAACTCAATGCAGCGATGGCACATGTCCAGGTATTTAGCCAAGAGATGGAACTTAAATGACAAGGAAGTGAAAATGAAAAGAGTGATGCGGTATAAAGCAAATCAAGAGTGACACATTGCAGCAGAAAAACTTGGACAGTGAGAAAAGCTGCATAGTCGAAAACTTTCTAGTTAGAGTTTTCAGGACAGGCCAGAAAAGGTAACAGACTATGTGCAAGCTGTATAAAGCAACAATAAAAGTACCCTAGGAGCATGACACTCCACACATTTTGGCAAACTAATCTGTGTATATTAAGCTTGATTTCAACATACATTAGTCTTTACTGTCTCTAAAGAAAGTTCGAGTGCCTACAGACAATTATTCATTCTGATTATTCCTCCTCCCTACCTTCTGCCTTTCTTTTCTTCCTTCTTGATCTTTTCTCATCCATGTGAATGTACAATACAGGTATGTTATATTTTTAGATTGGAGATCATTTCAGTAAGGTGACTCTGAATAAATAGAACCCTACCGTAGTTGATCTATACAACCGAAAATTGCAAGGCAAGCTAAAAGAACTTTACAAGACAGTGATATTGCCAGCAATATTGTACAGACTCAAAATTACCCTGATTATTAAATGTGGTTGAAACGAGAATGCTAAAGTTATGGTGCAACAGAAATTTTAAAAATGTGAAATGAGTATGAATGCTTAGAACACAAAACGCACAAGTTTAATGCAGGTCATCTCCATTATGCGAATCTCTATGAGCAACAAACAAATACAGTCTGAAGGAACAACCCAAATAAAATAGCACCAAATGCCTCAGCTACTCAAGAGGACAGAAAACAATGCACACTCAGATAACTTGCCTTGGCATTGACATGTGTTCCCAAGTAGTGCTCGGCAATTCTTGAAAGAAATCCCAATGTGTTGCATGCAACACAGCGGAACATCTTTGTTGCGGGATTGTAGGCAGCCACCGGAGAGCCATCCCAACTGAACTTTTCTTGTCCTTGAACCCAACCATCACTAGCTGATGCTCCTGGATCACGCTTTGTCTTGCGTTCAGACTTTGTTGAAGTACCTGAACTGGGAACCTACAAGAAATTTCAATGTATGTATCAGCAGCAGAGCATAAAAACCTGCTTTTGAACTTTATGCGTCATGACTAGCTTCAAATTTGAAAATGACCTTATGTGATACAAGTTTCTGCATCATACATACAACTGCCTCAAGTTACCACGGATGTCCGCTGGCTGCCCATACCGAGTACAAATGTCCGGCCACTCCAATAGCCAACATAGATAGCCAATGGACGTGTCCATGTCCCATGTGACTGTTTTCTGGACATTCGAACTGGGTGTCAGCTTCAACATTCAGTCTTGAACATTGGCTGGCTGTCCATATACCAACATTCCAAGGATATGTATATTTGTTGATCCTTTATTGTAAAATTAGAACGTAGTGAAAAGCACAGTTGACAATCATGCAAAATTTGATAAAGATACCGTACTATAAAATTTGGCACATACATTTAATCCGAGGATGCTAAATAATTATGCCTCCTGACAGTAACAAAACAATCTGGTTGATTCAATATATGTATCATATGTCATAAGAAGCAATGTGTCAAGTATTATTATTATCGCATGTGAATGCGGTGGTCTAGTGGCTAAGGTACTCTGCTGGTGACCCGCAGGTAGCGGTATCGAATCCAGGACACCGCGGCTGCATTTTCGATGGGGGCGAAAATGCTGTAGGCCCATGTACTCAGATTTAGGTGCACGTTAAAGAACGTCCAGATGGTCGAAATTTCTGGAGCCCTCCACTAGGGCATATCATTATCATATGGTGTTTTGGGACGTTAAACCCAACATAACCATAAATCCATCAATCAATCAATCAATTGCATGTGAACAAAAATGAGGATCAAGCGAGTCATAGCAGTCATGTAAGCAAACTTTCATGTGCTAGCCTCGATGCTTCTTAATAAGCAGTGCACAGCAGCTGCTCAGATTTTTCGAACGTACACGTCATGCTTGTCGTGCCCTTCTGGATGTGTTGGGAGAAAACGTGCACCACTGTGCATATTGTCCCAAAACTTGCTTGACCAGCAGTGCACACTGAGGGAAGGAGTACAGGAAAGGAGGGTGTTCGTGTTGCCTCGCACCTATGTTGAGCCGGTCTCCGAGCGGCAGAAGGCAGATTTTTTCTCAAGTCCGCCCATGTGGGCATCAGCAAAAACATGTGAATTTACAAAGGATAGCTTTTTGACAAAAAAACACTGAAACACGGCACGAGCCCACCACTGTTTTCAGCAGATTACCGCAGCAAGCAACAACGAACCTATACTTAATGGACTCTTCACACGCACAGCACAGATAAGGCCACGTGTTACGACTGTTCGCTACATCTCATCAGACATTTATCTGTTCTTATAATGCTCTAAGTGTCGTGCATTCTTTGTAAAAGCCTTGCTAATATGCGGTGTGTTTCCAGTTCTGCATTTGCTCGCATATATTCCTTGCTATTACCCGATTTAAGACGTGCATGTGGTTGGTGCCTGTGAGCCTTTTTTAGATGCATGAGCTACACACATAAGTTTTTCTCCGGTGCTTGTCTCTAGTATGTACGTATTGTGTTAACTATAATAGCATTACTATAAACACACACGACAGGGTTTGTTACTAATAAGTTCATTTATTACACCCGCAAAGAAGCTGTTGTTTCCACCTAAAGTCATCGCACTTAATGGCAGAAGGGCATTAAGCCCTGAAATCTTGTACCACTACGTACAGAATTTCAAAAGTGCAGCTGTGAACTGTGAGTTATGTGCTTCTTATTCTTAGCCTTGATGTATAAGTTAGCAATAAAGGTTTGATTGCTCTTGAAAGCCCGCTTGGACTCCGCTTTTTAAGAATTCATTTGCAGCAGAAAAGCTCCCGCGGAAAAACATACGGGCCCCTCAGTAGGCTGTGTGGGCAATTGTTCACATGAAAGATTTCTTGAATATGCCCTAACCCCCCCCCCCCCACACACACACACACATCTACTGAAGGTCCTGCCCCGCTGCGGTGGTATAGTGGCTGAGGTACTCGGCTACTGACACACAGGTCGCAGGATCGAATCCCGGCTGCAGCTGCTGCATTCCCTATGGAGGCGGCAATGTTCTAGGCCTGTGTGCTCAAATTTGGGTGCACGTTAAGGAACCCTTAGGTGGTTGAAATTTCTAAAGCCCTCCACTACAGCGTCTCATAATCATATGGTGGCTTTGGGACGTTAAACCCCACATATCAATCAATCCACTGAAGGGCCTGTTAATGTCCATGTTGGTGATGTACATCATGTCGAGCGTATGTACAAATTTGTTACTTCACACAGCCGATCTACGTCCGTCGACAGACGTACAGTGTATGTTCTGGACATCTGATGGCTGTCTGGAATATTCTAAATGTATGTCCCGTCGTATGCGTGCCGGTTTTCCGTGGTTGCTTGGAGCAATTATGCCTCTACAAATGAAACTGCCAGTATGCTGCTGTAAAATCTAGGATAGCAACATTATTAATGATTTGAAAACTGAAACCAAGAGGGAATCATTTGTAACACAAAACACATCCTGCCTAATCGATTGTTTTATAAGAATCCAAGATTGTGATTTCGTTCGAGAAAATCATGAAAAAATTATTGAGCAGAGACATTAAATAAATAGTTCACATTGTGGCACCAAGGATGACCTGAAGTGCAGGTTTATACGAGTCAACATTGCCTAATCAGCAGAGCCGCATAATAACTGTGACAGTACCAGTCGCATTGCTTTCATTTTTGCACTTTAATAGTTTCTCTGTCCAACACTGTTTATTCTGAAAATCAAGGAAGGTGAGCTGATCAAAGGCTTGTTTTCATTTTTATGAACAACCCAATGAATCCAACACAGTGAAGTCAAGGAAAGTACAGGGGCATTATTTATTGTCATTAACCACTATGTGGTAATTATGATGTAAATGTAAAGAAACTAAAGTCGATGCAAAGACAACCTGCCATTGGAAGGAACCAAACCTTAGTAGTTATTGTTGGGGTCCAATGTCCCAAAACCAAGCTACAATTCTGAGAGGTGTTATAGTTGAAGACTCCAGAAATTTCAACGCCCCCGGGTTCTTGCACCTAAATCAAAGTACACAAGCCTCTGGCATTCTTGCCTCCATCGAAAATGCGACTACCAAGGCCGGGACTCGATCTCGTTACCTGCAGGAGGAACCACACCTACAATCTTTGGATTATGCGTCCATTGCTCTACCAATTGAGCTACAGTGATGACGTCCTGCAATCTATTTTATCGTGTATTCTCAGCATGTAAACCTGGGAGTGTTAGCCAGCACTGGTAGTAGCCATAATAGTGAGAGTCGAACTTTATTTTTGCCAGCTGGTGTCAAGTAGATCACAATCTTTTTACAAGCTGACAGCCGACGAGTAATCCTCATATAATTTGCCCCATGAATGCTCACCTATACACACAGAAAAAAATGCAAAAGCTGAATGCAAAAGCTTGCTGGAGAAGATGAGACAACTGTCGGAAAGTATCATCATTAAGACATTCCATAAGAAGATCACACAGACATCATAGGTGAAGTATTCCTACCAGTAGATATAATGCATAGCTCAATACAGATCAATATTTTTTCTAAAAATAAAGGGCTCATCAAGAATTACTAAACAAATCTGTTGTGCTCACTTATATGAATCACAAACAAGGCATTATTTATAGATTACTTATAATACAGTAGACTCACAATAATTCATACTCTGGTAATTCATACTCTTTATTAAATCAAACAAAATTCAGTTTTCTGGTTCACCCTCTATTCTTTTATTGTATTTATAAGCCTCTTAATTCAAACTCCATCATTTGGTTAATTTATACTTTTTTTTGCAATACCATGCCAAAAAATATCTGCTGTTTTTCTACTGCTATTTAAAATTTTGTGTACTTATATAATCTTAACAGTCTGAAAATGAAAAATAAGCACATCAGGCTTTCAAGGAAAATGGCTTTGCTAGTAAACAAATGTTATAAATGAAACACATACATAATAAACCACAATGGTCTCAACTGGTGCTGAAGGCACATATAACAAAAAACACTTGGCCATTTCCTATTTATTTAAAAGGTCTCATAAGTAATAAATGGCCAATAAACTTGTGGATCTTACACCTCTGTTTTTGTTCATTGTGTGCAGCTAGGGTATAAAAGTACTTTAAAAAATTTAAATATGATAAAATCAATGCATCACCTTGCCCAGAACCTGAGAACTCCTCATTATTCACAGACAGACAGACAGACGGACGGACGGACGGACGGACGGACGGACGGACATGTGGGGCTTAACGTCCCAAAACCACACGTTGATTATGAGAGACGCTGTAGTGGAAGACTCCGGAAATTCCGACCACCTGGGGTTCCGAGATTGCGTGCTGGCAGGAGGCTGCCAATTGAAAAGAGAGCGACGTTCCAGGCATAGTTTTTCTAGGAGGTGTTGGTTCAGATTTCTATAAAATCTGAAATGGCGATTCTTGTAGCTAGTAAATATCAAACGCGGAAAGCGGCAACCCACGAACCGTTCGTGTTTGTGCAGGTTAATGACATTTCAGCATTTGGAGAGTTATAATAACCTGCACCCAAATCTGAGCACACGGGCCCACAGCATTTCCGCCTCCATTGAAAATGCATCCGCCGTAGCCAGGAATCGATCCCGTAACCTGCAGGTCAGTAGCAGAGTACCTTAGTTACTAGACCACCGTGGCGGGGCTTATTCAAACTTCTTGATAATGCAACCAAAATTCAAGGGTTTCTTCGAATTTGAATTAACGAGTTGACTGTATTATCAAGCAGCCAGTTTAATGAAGGCACCTAATTCATATGATCACAAATGAAAAATTAAATAGGAGTCATAACAAATACAGCAGTTTGGACAGGTTCTCAGAACGTTTACAGGTTCTCAGAACTTTTACAGAGAGCATGACAGTAAGAGCAGGTCCCTGCAATAAAAAAAAAAGTCATGCATGGAACACAGGCGGATATATAACTCATATTGAGGGGGGGGGGCAGTCACATGAAGTAATACTGCAGAAGGGGGCGGATGACTTTTTGTTTGTATTAGCACAAATACCCCATCTTTTTCTTTCTCAAATCATCACTCATAGCATAAATAATGTTATGTGCTCACAATGAACTTTTTTCAAGCAATCCCAGAAGACCCCACTGATGCGCAGAGCACTGTGGCAAAAGTGTGCGTCGAGCAAGCCCGCTGTTCGGTCACCCAGGGCTTGTCGGTGCCGTGGGAGCAGAAAACGAAAAACGAAAACGCCATTGCTTGTTTGAACTCTGAACGCACCTACATGTATTCATTTCTACACATAAAACATGAAAGGAGTGATGCAGTACAGATGTTATCGAAGGATGTATATCAAATGAGTGGCATGCACGTCATCTAGTGCGGATATCATCAAGACGAAAAATTGCAAGCAATGAGAGTTGCAGCGCCGAATTGATATTTCTTCAACAGATACTTCTAGTCCCTAGACTTGAATGTGGCATATATAATTGCAAGAGATTAATCAATTGCTGGAGTTCTAAGAGCCAAAACCACCATGAAGCAAGCCGTAGTGGGGGACATCATATTAAATTTTGTGCCACCTGGGGTTTTTTAAGGTTTGCCTAAATTTAACCATGCGGGTGTTCTCTCGAACTTTGTCCGCCATCGAAATACCGCCACTATAGCCTTAAACTGACCCCACACCCTCGAGCGAATTGCAAGAGAAATTTCCCCTTGAATATTTAGTGTCATGAACACTTTCGCGCTTAGCACATATATTTTGAAAGTAATTTCAGAGCTTCATCAAACACTCCTCACTATAATATACCTATCTATGGTGGGGATGGTTACCTCTGAGGCAGCATGCAAAAAGACAACTGCAAGTTGCAAAATCCAACTTTTGCGGTTAGTGTGAACTGTGCGTTATACAGCAGAACACAGAGAACTCAGTGCTTGCTGCCATATTGAAAAGCGCGTGGTGCCATCTGTTGCAAGCGCGGCGAAGCAACACACTCAACTGCTACGCGAGCAGGTGCTCCGCAAATCAAACGTGAAACTTCACAACCCGAGTGTGGCTGCAACCATGTTTCGTTCTGTTCCTGTGCTGGAATTTTATGCTGATTTCGTGTGAAACATTGAGGAGACCTTTCTCGGTCGGATCTGACCAATGCAAAACGAGGTCAAGCCTGTACACCACAAATTTTTATCACTTACTCTGGAATGTTGCTGTTGATGTTGTTGCTGTTGCTGTTGTGGTTGCTGGAGCTGTTGCTGTTGATGAGACGGGTGGGCTTTTTTGGCACAGTCATCAGTTGTCGGCAATGGTGGTGCAAGAGGTGGGAACAGTGGATAAGGAGGCAAAAAGTGGGAGGCTGAGCCTCGACTAGCTTGCAACAAGGCGCTCACATGCTTGCCCACATTCTGGTTTGTGTAAATGCCCTCTAAGCAGCTGAAAGCTGCATTCAGAGTGCCTTTGTCCATGCTGGGTCATTCTCGTCCAGGTCCCACTTGGTAGCCCTGGAAGAGCCATACATACATTAAAAAAAATAGATTAAATCAGCACTAAAAAAAGGGAGGGGGGGGGGGTGCAGCAGCGGCTACTTGCAGCAAGTAGCTCGCAAGAAGCATTAAAAAAAAGATTTCTTTAGCGACTAAAAGCTTCCTTGTTTTCTCAAAAAGCCTGTCATTCAATTCGAGCATATACCAAAGTGATGGAGCAAATATAGAAATAGTTCACCGGATCAAAATTAAAAGTACAGCTGCGTTATGAAACAATGTAAAAAAAAAACACAAGACAAAAGAATTTGCACCCTTTACTTGAGACTGTTTGCGATGCCATTTGCCTTTGTGATGTTTGCTATTGATGACGTCAATCACCACTGCATGCTAACAGTACCCATTTCAAAGAGTGAGCTGATCGTTATGTGCCATAATACATAATGATCAGCTTATTTATGAAAACAGATTGCAGTGGTGTGGCACTACTAGCTGCTGGCAGCACCCAATGTCTTCATTCCCCAAACTAACTACGTACTTGAACACTTTTTTCGAAACCAATAACTAACATTTCTGTGGTTCAGGTTTGGCTTGGCTTCACACAATTTCCAAGAATAATGATCTGAATTTGGGTTCAGCTCTGGCCACAATTCTGGTTTGGGTACAGCTTTCGGTTGGAGCTGGTTCAACGCACTAGCTATCGGTGCTTAAAAATGTTTTCAGACATCTATGCCACTGGAATGCTACGATTACCATGAAACCCCAAGTGGATGTACTCGCTCCGTGCTTTATGATGGCGTACCATGCGTGTGCACCATACGTGCGCACAATACTGTCTTGACTGCTCAATGCTGCTGACCATTTTATTTTGAATTTTTCTTACCTTAGTATGGTCTTCCACACATTTCTACCTCAATCCAGATAAAATGTCTTCATCATGATCAAATGTGAGGACGTTAAGGCATACAAACATTTACAATTCAAGCGGATTAAATATACCAGCATGATGCTACTGATGACCACCTTCTAGTTTGATTTTGATGAAAGGACCAAAATTAATCATGTAACAAAGTTATTTGATAAAGAAGTTAGGCTACATTGAAGACAACAATGGCTGGTACTGATGATGCTATGATTTATTGATATGGCTATGATTGATTGATATGTAAGGTTTAACGTCCTAAAACCACCATATGATTATGAGAGACGCCGTAGGGGAGGATCCCAAAAATTTTGATCACCTGGGGTTCCTTAGCGTGCACCCAAATCTGAGCACACAGCACTCTACAGCACTCTACAGCATTTTCGCCTCCATCGAAAATGCAGCCGCCGCAGCCGGGATTCGATCCCATGACCTGCAGGTCAGCAGCCAAGTACCTTAGCCCCTAGTCTACCACGGCGGACTGATGCCATGACAATCTTAAGCGCTGACTAATATGTGAAGTGCTTGTAATGTGTTGTTTCTCTGGAATAAAATGGTAACCACACACATGATAATAATCCGAGTTTCATATACCACAGACATTCCTGCAACAACATTTACATGCAGTACCACAGCACAGTTATCACAATTGGCAAGGAATACAGACCAGTTTAAAGTCTCGTTTGCATCTACTGTATGGAATATTTTCTTTTTGCACATTAGTTCATTATTGTGCACAGTAGTTCATTATTGTGCACATTGGTATTACCGCACTAAACAGCAATATGAGCTGCAGAACATAAATATATTTCAACAAAATGGGGATAGAAGGCCTGCACATTAGCAGCCAGTTACCCCGATGGCAGCCATCTATTCTGAAAGCATCAACTGTGGTGTCTTAGAACACGGGTCTTGCCCGCAGACCATACTTTTCATCTGCAGTCCAAGCCACCCATGACTGCCTTCATCATGTTTTACGTGAGGTACCCCGTGCAGTCAAACATAACGGTTATGAAATGGAAAATTTCTCCCAGAGCAGGGCGAATTTTTCATCACCTATGAAGTGTTTCCACCCAAGAAATTCCTATGCATTTCTTTGTAGCTTCGTGTTACAGAAGTGTGGATGCCCATTTTCTCTATCATGACTGTTCCTCGGCCTTCCAAGATGACAAAGAAGTGATCTGCTACATTCAGTGTCCGTGTGATTCGAGTTGTAAATTGATTCACCCTCACACTTTGAATTTCAAGCTTCAAGGTTTGCTAAATTTTCAGAGCGAATGTCCAAAAAATGTGCTGTTCTTAAATTTGAGACCTTGATCAAGATGCATTTTTTTAAAGAAAGACTTGTCTTTCTAAAAAATCATTATGAATTTCATTTTGGCTTTGTGCTGGAAACGCCAATATTTCCTTCTCTAACCCTTCCTATGCGTTGGTTTTATGGTCATCCAGACCTTGTCCTGACTAGATTGTGGGCCCTACCTATTAGCTGCTTATCCCCACGAGGCCATCACATACCCCCATTATACAATACAAATTTTAATAAAAATCCTATCATGGACAGGGCCCTATTGCTTCAGTGGATGAACTCTACATAAGAGCAGAAATGCTTTGCCAATGCTAAAATTGTATTAAAGTGATTAATTAGAAAAACACATTTAGTCAATTTTTCTATTACAGGTTTGTACGCAATTATTCATATTAAAAAGTTGCAGCACATGACCATTTATGGAAAGTAAATTTTTTTAGCAGTCACAATAGTTCCCGCAGTTTGAGACATTTATCAGCGAATTTTAATAGCGATATCGAAACTGACTGTACCCTACACGCAGAAAACATGGCTGCTCTGTCACATCAGACCAGAACTTCCCACGACAAGAAAGTCGAGAAATTTGAAAGAAGGTGCATCGCGGCAATATCCTGTTGTCGAAAGCGGCAATAAGTCATCTCTCTTGTACCAACCGGTCGCTTCCTTAGAGTGCAATGTTTAGTGTTTCTTTCAGGCTGAGTGCAAAGAATATATAACTTTTTTACCTTTCGATGGGCAACAAACTCGGTGGCAACCACTACGACGCTTCTTCGTGCATGCAGGTAACAGGCGACAGAGTTCTTTGAGCCTGCTTACCGTTTATGGCACTACACGTATCACAAAAAGAATAAGCGGTCCACTAGTGTATTTAAAATAACATTGACGACGTGCCGACTCTCCTTACCAAATTATTCTTCAATGCACCTTGATTCAAATTTTGTCACTGCCTTGTTATGGGTAGCTCCGGTCTGAAGCAGCGGCGCTTCTTAAGCGCACTTTTGGTCACTCTGGTTTCGATATCGGCATTAAAATTCCATGATGAATATCTCAAAATTAGCAATATGTAAAAAATGGCTAAAACTAATTATCGTGCTCTACAACTTTTCCATACAACAAATGCCCTCAAGTCAATCATTAAAAAGTTAATGAACAAGCTTTTGTTGATAACTAACTACGACGTCATTTTGGCTGCGGCCAAGTAATTCCGGCTCGACGTAGATTTTGTGTGTGAACGCGACAAGAACTTGATGTAGAAATTTCGTTTGAAAATCAGTAGTGCCTTCCCCCCCCCCCCCCCCGCAAGGCTGTGGGAACAGTTTACCGAGTTCAGTTCCTAATGCTAGAGTGAAGCAAGATGCTGAACAAGCTTGATGTATTCAAAGGTCGGCACATGTACTGATAATTACACTAACCCAAGTTATCGGTGCACACAGAAATACGGCTTTCCCTAGCAAAACATGCCAAAATGCAGCCATTACAGGAACACGTGCCTGCTTGTTCACACAATGCACATTCGGAAATTTCAGCGAGCGAAAGCATCCCACAAATAAAGAAAGATTATCAAATTAACCCCCCCTCCCCCCCCCCCCCCCGTTTAAGCAGACGCGATGAACGAGGGTGGCTGTCAGGGGGTACTGTACTGTACATTTCCTATACTCTATTCTCTGCCAAGCTAAAGCTAGCGTCCATTGCACATAACTAGAACTAACGATAATGAACTTGACCTGATATGGGTCAATTAAGAAAAATTCGCACACGAAATCGATCAAATATCGTTCACTTTCTGCTCACACTTCTGGTATTTTTGCACACCAGAGGATTTGCTAACACCGACTATTCGCGGTTCACTTGATATACAACGAGCGACGAACAGCGCACCTACAGAAAGCTACGAGCACACATACATACCGCTTGTGATTAGTCCTTTTTGTAGCTTTCTGTTCCGTCTAGGCACACTGTTCCACGCTCACATTCGCCAATATCTCCTCTACGAAACCTTCTCTGCCCCTAAAACAGATCTTTTTACACCTCCTTACAAGGCAGAGTGTGGAGTCTTCCTGTCACTGCCCGAGGCCACGAGTAGTGCCCGCAAGACTTGGAGAAAATTTTTTGGTCCACAAAACCATTTCCTGCTGCCATTTTCTCGAAAGAACCAGAACAATGAAAAGCTGCCCTGATCTCGGTTCGTTTGTATCGACATTGATAGGTGTGAGCACACGGGGGGTGCTCTCAATCATTTAGGGGGAAGAGGAGAGGGGCAAGCCTACACTATGGCTTATTCACTCGGTTGAACCTGTCCCACCATGGTTTAACGTGTAAGGTTGTGTTGTGGCCATGCAGGTTATTTGACGAAAATGATGACCGGGGACCAGGAGAGCCAAGAACCAAAAGCAGGCCGTTCAGTGGGTAGCACATAATTACTTCATGCTCATTTTTCACATCCACAACGAAGCTTTCCTTTCGAATTCTACTAACGGGGCGGATGCGCTGTGGCGAGACTTCGCAATTCCAACTTCAATGAGGAACCCTGCGCACATCTTTTGTAGTGAAAACTTGAGACATTACCTAGTGGCATATGTTGACGTTACATGAATATGCCGTTAGGCACCGGCACAACCCAAGAAACATGAAACGCAGTAAAAACTTCTCGAAAAGACTAGAAAGGTATGCGGACATCTATCTAGGTATATCATGTGATGTTGAATAAACGTTTTTAACGGGAAGTTTTTTAGATGTCGAGAAAACGCTCTTTACAAGAAATCTTTTTCAAAACTTTTACTAAACGTTATATTCTAAAACTTTTGGTAAAATTTGCAGATGAAATCTCGATTGCCCATGCCATATTTGCAGTATGTTTTCTACGTTTTTTGTAATCAAAATAATATTCGCTTTACATATTTATGTAGTATATATTTTTATATATTTTTTGACTTATTTAAATGCAATAACAAAAAGCTCTCTAGTCAGCATCAAGAAATTATGATGCGCAAATGCGGTGTGTGCCTGCGCAGCTAGAACAATTTTACTTGTTTGGAGATGTTACCTGCCGCTCAATCATTTCTCAAAGGGTCGGGTTTGAGTCGATTTCAGGGTCGGGTTTGAGTCGATTTCTCTTGTGTTTTAAGTGTGCTTGCGCTTTGTGTTCATGTTTTGTGTTCTGCCAGTGCTGCTGATTACAAAGATGCGCTATACTCAAGCGAGGACGTGAGGCTTCGAATTGTGGAGCACTCACCAGGTATGTACCACACTGCTGCTGTCGGCGCTTTGTTATCACTGCGTTCATGTTTTTCCTACTACAGTAAAAGCTCGTTAATTCAGATTTCACGGGACCAGAAAAACTGTCCGAATTAACCGAATGCCGAATTAACGAATGAACAGGGAAAACAACATTTAAAATCAAGCTGCAGAAGCACACCTCTCTTTGTTGAAGTATTTTGTGATTGTCGTCTGCGTTTTCGCGCAGATTCCGGCTGACATCACAATTTTTCTGAACTGTTCCAGATGGCCAACAGCACGCAAGCTGTCGGGAGTGTTCAGGCAAGCGTCCTCTAATATTAAGAGCGCCTCCGAGACTTCCCGTGAGGTGCGATGAGGTCGCGGCAGTATCTCCTCGCATGATTCTTCGTCGGAATCGTGGTCTTCATGGGCGCCCGTGACATCATTAATAATCTCTTGATCGGTCAGGAGACCACTCGTGGGGACACCATGATCCATCGCAAAGTAGTCCTGAAAGGTCACATCTGTGGGAAGAACAGCATCGAAAGTCGGGCAGTCATCGTCGGTGGACTCGGTCGGTGGACTCTGCCGCTTTTTCGGCGTTGCCATCACTGTAGCGCACGATGGTGGTGGCATGCAAATACGGTCACAATGGAAGAAAAAGAGAACTCCGCAAGAAGAGATGGTTCCGACACGACAACACAAGGGAAAATCGTGTCGGAGGCGCTGAGTGGAGAAGAAAGAAGACGCCGACGTTCGGTGACGCTGCGATCGCCCCCACTAGTTGATGATGATGATGGAGATGCCACTCAGGTTTCGGTTTCACTCCAGTGGTGCCAGCGCTGCTTTATCACACTTTTGTGTAGCAGCAGCCGTCGGCATTTGTCCGAATTGAGCGGTGCGGAGCCGAATTCCGACGAAATAACAAAGCTTGGGAACATAGATTAACATGCACTTTGGCCGAGACCAATAGAGCCGTCCGAATTATCCGAATTTCCAAATTAACGGGTGTCGAATTAACGAGCTTTTACTGATTGTGCACGATAAGTGAGATTTTCTTTACGTGGCAACCCAGTTTTCCTGTAGTATTTCAGCAGTGTAAAGGCAAAGTTGAGGGAAGTTAAGAGCAGACAAGTTTTTCTTTTGTGTGGAGTGCGAAGCATGCACACGCAGCAGGAATTCGGCCGCAGATTTGAGCAGAGTTGTGGCGGCAGTCGCCTCTGTCAGCAGTGGTGTTGGAGAGGACCTGCTTGCGAGTGACCACTATTTTTGTTTAGTATTTCTGGGGCGTCGTTTGTCAGCTGTAGGCGTTCATCATGCATCATACCATCATATCACGGTTGTTATAAACAACCGTGATATTCAACGATGTATGGTTCCTCGAGTTGATGCGTGTTCGTGTGCAGCGTGTTGTATCGTCTTAGGTATGGCTCGCAAAGGTTGCCTTATGCTTGGGTGTTCATGCATCTCATTTAGTAAAATTCGAACTTACGGTATACACCAGCAACCTATAGGTTGCCTCATGGGTCCTGAATCCGTGCATTTTAAGCCATTCGCCCACCTTGAACAGTATTTTCGAAGGAATATTTCATGGCTAAATGTAGCCGAATCGCTGTACCTTACTGTGTGAGCACTAATTTAGTCATTAGTTCACACGTTCGAGCACCATCGATTTTACTCTGCTTGTATCTACTATGTTTGAATTTCGCTATTTTGTTTTGGTTTGGTTTATTAAATATGCTATTCTATGCGCCTCGCCCAACATTGGTGTTGAAACTCTGCTAAACACTTTTACGTGTAAGAACATTAAGAATAGTTTAGAGCACCACCTACAATGACATTTTCTTATTAATGACAAGCTTAACGGTATATCGGATATTGTAAATTCTTTACACATGCACTACCGATGTTAACGGGATCTGTGGTATATGCAGAATGAATATTTTATTTACATGCACTACCGATGTTATTGGGATGTGTGGTATATGCAGAATGAATATTTTATTTATCACTCAAAACTCACGATAATGTTATACATCACAGTATACATGCATAAGTCATGCATGTACTGCTGTTATATGTAAAGTTGAACACCGTATTTATTTGAGAATAATAAATATAGAATGCAAGTTTTCAAGCGATTGGCACTTAAAGAATTAATACCAATTCAGAAATCAATTTCATCAAGTTTTTATAGTGTGTTGCTAAATCACGTTCAATAGCTTCCAAGATTCCAGTTCCCGAAGATTATTGCAGAAGCTTGCATGCTTTATTGGGATGATGTGTGGTTCAAGGTGGGTGCCTCGAATGTCTTAGTATTTCTACGTTTTTTTTTTTATTAGACATCCTGTGATGCTTAACTGAGGGGTACTGCATTTTTAGCCAACCAGAATCATTTTAACTGATGACCATAATTTGGCAGCACACAATAGTAATTTAGTGACACCAATTTCAGACATTATAGGTATATTTGTCCCAGTGTGAGCAGCCTGAAGAGAGCTACATTAGTTGTATTTGAAATTAAACTCATATTTAATATTTTATGTTACCTGTAATGGATACTTGATAAAAGTGCATACCATCATGTATGTGTTGTGGTATCAATGAGTTTGCTGTCAACGCACTATACACGAGCACAATTAAGCATGGTTTCGACACATCTGTGATGTGGAAATTGCATTTTCTTATATAAGGTTGCAACTGTGTTCGCCAAGAACATCAAGAAAGGGTTTCTTGTAACATCTGTAGTTTGTGTACATCCTGCTTTTTTTAAAACACATTGTTCCAAATAATTTTAAATAGACTGAAAAATTCAGTTTTGTTAAGAGACACACGTCACTAAATTGTTTTTTCAGTGTCTCCATCGCAGCCTATGCGTCCACCTCGTACGAACTGAGTGTGAAAGAATTCCGGACAAGTCTGTCTTCAATGATGGTTCGTGGAAAAGTTGGCAACTGATGTACAGCCACTGCACATGGCTTCTGCTTTCTATGGAAAGGGAACTTCACCGAGCAAGCTGGTTGCTGTATTCAAGTAGCTCACATGTTATGGATATTCAAAGTTAAGCCTTTTGTTTTTCTTTAAAAAAGTCAGTGCTGTGAGTTGTGTGTATAAAAGCCACCTTTGCAGATAGCTATGGGTTCAGGGGGACACAATGTGCAACAATAATTATCCATGTCCCCCATGTCATTGAATATAAGATTCAATAATGAGCTAATTAGTGACTGTAGCAGGTGGCCAAGCACCTATCAAAATTCGAGCCACTCACATTTCTACATACTCCAAAAAATTCTGGCATGCCTGTGCACAGATATCCTGCTGTAAAGTTTTCGGCTTGCATGATTTGCAGCACAGTGAGCACTAGCAAACAGCTACTACTCCCTGAGGTGCCGCATATAATCTGACCATGGGTCGAAGTCAAAGGCAAACATTATAATGGTTACCTTTTCACTACCCGCTGATGATAGCAAGCACTGACTACTCGTCCCACCAGGGAGTAATATTTTGCCGATCCTCACTGTCTTGCATGCGCGATTACGAAAAACACAATTAAACTTCGGAGTGAAATATCTCGAAGCATAGACATCGTCGAAGAATTTCGCCAAGTGAAACTGTGTAGAAACACGACTGCCACAAACTTTTCTATGCAAACATACCCACTTATTGTTGTCACCGAAATTTCGCAATTCTTAGTTGATTGGACAGCTGACAGCATTATTGTCTTACTTTTGCGCCCCCCCCCCCTGGACACATAACTTATCTGCAAAGGCGGTTTTCTGTTCTTAAGACTGAATTTTAATGCAAGCATAAAGCACGTCTCTGAATGTATCAGTGCTGCTTTCTAAGATATTTACTACATTTTTCTTTTCTAAACATAGTGAATGTACTGCCCTTAAGACTTGTAGGTCATGTTTAAATTTTGTGTATGTGTAATTCATCCCTTAAAATTGAACTTTTTGTGTTGAAATAAGGCTGTAGCAGATCAATAATTTCATTTTCACAGTAATATTGACTGAATATTTTGTTTTATTATGTTTTTGTAAGCTTAGTTCATTCCCTTCTCAAATTCAATGCCATAAGTGCAATAAAGTGATTTTATACTACTTAATCATACCTAACTTTGCCAATAGCTAACCATTTTTAACATTGTTATTGATAGCTGTTTAACATTGTTAATGATAACTGACAGAAGGCATTCTGGAATATTGTAACGTTTTTTTTTTTTTACTTCACTGTGTCGTTTAGCCCCGCCGCAGTGGTCTAGTGGCTATGGTACTCGGCTGCTGACCCGCAGGTCGCGGGATCGAATCCCGGCTGCGGCGGCTGCATTTCCGATGGAGGTCGAAATGTTGTAGGCCCGTGTGCTCAGATTTAGGTGCAGGTTAAAGAACCCCAGGTGGTCTAAATTTCCGGAGCCCTCCACTACGGCGTCTCTCATAATCATATGGTGGTTTTGGGACGTTGAACCCCACAAATCAATCAATCATCACTGTGTCGTTTGAGCGAGTATTTTGGGATGGAAATAGAATTTGGGGTGTTGCAAAAAGCAATTTGCTTGTTAAACACAGCTTTGTGGTGATCCCCATTAATTTCAACTACTCATGGGTCTAACATGCCTAAATTTAAACACACTGGGTGGAGAAAAAAATCAATTGTTCAACTGCTGACTTTTGGCTGTAACAAATTTTCTACCTTCATATATTTGCTACTGGGCCAATAATGTGTTTGCGAAGCTAGCCTACTATTTTTCGTTGCACTGATACAAGTCTGATCCAAGAAAACAGTTTGTGCCTTCTGTATGTGTACAGGTTCCTGGACCAAGTATTTGGCCAGCACCTCAATTGCTTTGTATAATCATAGGTAATATAAAGCATGCAAGTTTCGGGACAAAATATGTTGTCATTGGTATGTATAATAAAGGTTACAAGTATGCAACAAAATTTGTTGAAATTTTGCATTCACTTTTGGATGTGCAGAATGAAGCATTTCAGGCAACACCAAAACAAAAATAAGATGACGTTAAAAAGCCTGTCTTGTCTACAAGCAAAACGGATTATCGTAATGATAGACATCAGTCACTACTTCATTCTTTCAACAAATAGGGCACCAATTTTCCTAGTTAGAAAAGCCAACAATCCATTTGATGTCATATTATGCTGCTGTCCCTACTTGTCACTCTCGACAGAGAACAGCTAAATGCACCAATTGCAAAACGCTCACATGATGCAACAATTAACTATAAGAAACCCTCAACAGGCTGGTTTGCATGAAAAATAAATGTCTAAAAAAGGTGTTAAAAAGTTCTAGCAAAAAGTACTTTTAGGATTCTGGCAAGAAGTTTACTAGGCTTTTAATAATAGAATTATAGTAAATGTATACAAAGGTTCTTTAAAAAGTCTAGGAAGACGTTTTTTAGTATTCTTGCTAGCAGTTTTCTAGCTGTATAATAACGGGTGTTAGCATAGCTTTAGGAGGTTTTCAAGCTGTTTAGGTTTAAATAACATCTCAACAAGATTTCTTATATACGATACCTTTGGACTATCCTTTTTGGATGTTTACTAGAAGTTTTTTAGCTTTTTTGTGTTTCGTGGGAAGCCGCAGTTTCATCAACATCTGGGTACCTCTTAAAAAGGGCTGGCTGATCGCTGTCAGAAAATACGTCCTTTGTTTTTCGGGGAAAGAAAAGCTATATTTAGTACACCACCAGCAGTGATAAAATTGTTAGGTGTGAGGTGCTGGCTGCCAGATAGCACCAAAATCAATCACAATTAAAGAAACACTAAAGCGAATATTAAATTAATGTTCATTGCTGAAATAGCAGTCCAGACACCTCATAGTACTACTTTTGTGCCAAGGAAGTGTTTATTTTGAAATAAAATCACGTTTTAATGGTTCACATCGCGTTGACACACTTCAAATTACCCGCCTCAAGTGAAATCTTTCCCGTCACTGTTGCTGTGTACAACGCTGTTCCGCTGTACTGCACGGTTGGCGACACTAGTAGTAGTAGAAGAAAAGTAGCAAAAGCCCCAGCAGCAACAAGGGCAATTGAACAATTTACTGCCATGGCCTCAGAGATGGTAAGCATGCTTGGTTCAACTAGGCCCCGCTAGATGGCACGACCTGCTCAGTTTAACCAGGTGTGCTATTCTGGTCATTGTCGAATTCCACCATGTCAGATTCCGCCATTGATCGATGCTAATTGGCCAAGTGAGATGCTACGATCTCTCTGAATGGCTTAAAATGCCATCATTAAGAATATTGATAATATGGCGGAATTAGACAGTGTCCAGAATAGCACTCAAAGCAAAAACTGAACTTTTGAACCACTCGCGCCATTCCCTATTGTAACGTCCCGCAGTTCTTTTTTCCATGAATCAAACATAAATGAACAAGCAGCATTTCATTAAGTCTCTTGATGCACTGAATGTTCCTTACTTAGTGCAGCTAGTTCAATTACTAGTGATTAATTGTAGGTGGTACCTCTGACGCACCACGGTGTAAAAAAGTAATTTAGGTGTGGACACTCTCCGCCCGCCGCGAAGGAGAGCGCGTCCAGATAATCTACGCCTTTGGTACACGCACCAGCCGCAGTTTCGTGGGGTTGGGGGGTGGGAGGGCTACGACATGGGGGTGTAATATCTCTGACTGGTCGTTTCGCGCTCTAGAGCACTCTCCTGGGAAAGAGAGAGGCTGAGGAAAGGAAAAGACGCACCTCTCCCTCCCTCTCACCAGAGCGCTCCGAAACGACCATTCAAAGATGGCATAATAAACCTAGCACCACGAAGCGAACGCGAGTTTTGTTTTTTTTTTTAAGACGCTATTTCTTGGAGACCTTCAACGGAAAAAGTTTGGTCTGTCTGTCTGTACATTTGTCTGTTTGCCCGCCCTAACGATACCTCAAACGGCACTAAACGGCCAACCCCATCCGCAGCGCACACCAATATTGCTCAAGGTTTAGCGTTGATAATTGTGCGATTGTCAATTAAAAAGCAATTATTGCGCATATCTGAGGCGCCACAACAACGCTTCGATGTTTTCTATGTCTGCCTTTATACTAGAAGAGGCACACACAAGTAACTAAGAATGCAGCGTTTAATCGCGCTGACAGCGCAGCGCGATGCTCAAAAAGGTGTTCCCAACGCTTTGCTACGACGTCGCGGTGGTGGCACCTGCCCGTCACTTAGCGTTATACACCTTATCACCTCCGAGACTGGCGCGCATCTTTCTCCGCGGGCTGCACGCCTTCGTTTTCGAAGATAACTGCCAGATGACACTTGTGTCGAACGTGCCTAGATGCGCTCGTTCGCCTCCGCCACACGCTCGAGGCAGGCACTCTAACGCAGCGCCTGCAGAATACAATTCACCGATTTGCTTGCGCAGAATATCAAATAAACGTTTTGTTCACTCTCTCCAGACGCAAGACTATCGTCTTTCGACGACATTTACAGTCTAACATTCGGGGTATTTTTTTTTTGTTTTGTTCACTTCAAAGTCTTCTTTAACCGTGTACGATAGCTGCTAGAGATGGAAACTCATACCGCCTTTTTCGCGACAGAAAAACGCCACGTGCGGCGAACGCCGCTTTTGGCTTTGGCTGCGCGGTGCAAAAAAAAAAAAAAAAAAACATTCTTCTAGCCCTGATTCACGTGCGTAACAGACGCTACGCATGCAGCTAGTCTTCCGCCGGCCGTGGTTGCGTGGGGGACCACGGCGACATGGGGGTCGTGAGGAGGAAAGCGGCGCCAACATTATCTGAACTAATTAAGGTCCCTTTATAAAACAAGTTTCTAATGTAGCGACAACCTCCCCTTTTCTGCTCCTTCATTCGAGTTACTGTATATACCTAAAGGTAGCTTATACAGTATCTCCATCGCTTATGTTTCTGGAGCACCCCCTTAGAAGGTTCAAAACATACATAGAAAAGCTAATGTTTGGTTCTGCTGCTACGGTGAATAGATGCATGTAAATGAAACAAAGGGGAAAGAAATTAGTCGTAGATTAACGTTTACCTATATGAACATAAACGGTACAACAGAAGAGCAAGAGGGATGTGTGTTACTGGGCTGACAACGTTGTGCAGTTCCATATTTTACACTATGGTCCCTAGAATGGACACGTACACCGACAGTGTACTTACACCACTAGCTATGGTACGAACGCTTGACTAGCAGCACTGCGATGTTTTTTTTTTTGTTTTTTTAATGCGCCCATTTTGACAATTGTGATCCCAGGTGATTCTGGTGCGATGCACGGAACTTCCCAAAAAGTGAGAGTTCTACGGGTGAGGTGTCCCGAAGCAGCGCGTTTCAGCTGCTTTATGCCGCGATCTAGAGAAAGTGGTTGAACTGGTCAAGCGTGAAATGTTCCTTAAGGCGCATTCATTACGTCCTCCAGCTGTTCTGTACGTGCATACGCACAAGTATTTGTAACAACTGGCATGTAGTAGACGCGCTGCTGGCATTTCAACAAAAAACTCGCTTCGCAGGTCCGCGTTGGCGTACGTCGACGGAGTTGCACGAAAGCGTTCGCGTGAAATGTTTCAAAGCTTCACTTCACGGAGCGCATCATTTCGGATAGCACGAATTACGTTGACGAGAGCGAAACCGTTTTCTCTTATTTTACTGCAATCCAACATTGTTGAAAAACTCGGATGTTGCGTGGAACATGCAACGCGAAACAATCTTGGCCGACTTGGCGCCTACTGGAACGTTCCTCCTATGCAGTTTATGTCCTGGCTACGATTTCGTCTTTCGTCACGGCGAGAATCCGGCTGTAGCCATACGCGCATGCATACTCGTTTTGAACCTTTCGCATAAATAACACCGCCAGCCATTTGCAAGATCACGTGCGAGGAATGCACAAATTACACACGCGGATGGCGGAGACAAGGAGGGGTAAGCGAGGGAGTGACGCTACCTTGGAAACTTGTTTTACCTAGGGACCTTAATCTGGACGCGCCGTCGGGCGAAGTGTCCACACCTACATTATTTTTTTCTTACGCCGTGCTCTGGCGTAATCGGGATAGTTTTGCGAATGTCCTATGCTCGTGGTGCACGTGTTCTCGTGCATTTACAATAACTTTTCGAAAGTGGGGCACGACTATTGATAATATTGTCGTCTTAGACCTTGTAACACATTGAGCTTTCACTGCGACTTCAATTGTTATGACTTCAGAGTCCCTTTAATATATCCGATTGCGTTCGCGAACAAAGAAGCATTGTGGGCCAACACCCGTTTCTATGGTATCCAACTTTTTCAGATAACCTAAAAGCGTCGATGATAACTCTTCGTAGGTCTCTCGCCTTATGCTACACAGCTCCCCACATTACCGATAGCACCGTGCTCCGAAAAAGCCTGCAGTTAGGCTTGGGTGCCGACAGCGCGACTTGCCTCTGGGCGCGTCTAGATTTTCAAGCTTTTCGCATATATAGCCAACAGTTCTGCAGCCGCATCGGTTATATTGGCAAAAAAAAAAGTTTCATTGTATCGCTGTATTGCAGATACTACTGCAACTTACATGAAAAATGAAGCGAACAACTTTATGGGTAGGTCCACGGGGGAAGAGTATTCTGTGTATACATGTATCAGCTCAATGTACTATGCGCCCGAAAACAGCGGTCACAAAAAAAAAAGAAACAAAATTAGAAAACGCATGGAATATCAAGACCACAATAACGCCGATGGTTTAATTACTACTACTACTGATTGATTGATTGATATGTGGGGTTTAACGTCCCAAAACCACTCTATGATTATGAGAGACGCCGTAGTGGAGGGCTCCGGAAATTTAGACCACCTGGGGTTCTTTAACGTGCACCCAAATCTGAGCACACGGGCCTACAGCATTTCCGCCTCCATCGGAAATGCAGCCGCCACAGCCGGGATTTGATCCCGCGACCTGCGGGTAAGCAGCCGAGTACCTTAGCCACTAAGACCACCGTGGCGGGGCAATAAAAAATATATAATAATAATAATAATAATAATAATAATAATAATAATAATAATAATAATAATAATAATAACGGAACCATAGCCCGACGGCAGCGTTTCGCAAGGGTGTGGAGTTTGTGGATTCAAAACCTCGCGTGCGCCCGAAAACAACCCTATAGCCGCAGCAGTAGCGGAAAACCCCTTAGACTGGGCATACAACAAGCATTTGACTTACAGGTGGTTGTCAAATGCCACACAAACTCGTAGTGCGGCGTCAACCTTTCACAAACCTGTTGACGACAAAGAGTGGTCTGAAAGGTTTCGCCCCATCAACGAATCACTTCCGCGTTGGACCAACACACATAGAACTGTGTTCTAGGTGGTCTTAGTTGGGCTCACTTTTCGGCAGAGACGAAAAATGAGTCAGCGGTGGCAGCGAATTGGAGACTGGTGTCGCCATTCACTGGTGATGTCCAACGTAAGAATTTCAGGCAACGCGTGAACTGACTGACATACTCATGCACTCTCCACCTGACGAATTCGCGTGGCTCACAGTCATTTTGCATCCCTCTCACTGGGATTCTCGGCAGAGACGCCATTGGCTATATACAAGAGGTTACAACCACCTATAGAGACTGCGCACCCACAGGGCTCCAACACACGCCTGGCTCCATGAAACCTCTCCTCACAATGTGACGTTAAAGCTGAGCAGTGTTATGTGCTATGGTAGAGACTCAAGTACGTGTAAACACATCAAATAATCTTTTGATATTTTTTTACCCATTCCGCGTATCTTCGCTTTTCCTTTATAGTAAAAGACGCACCAGTGCCACCTCCTAATGGTTAACTAACGTACCAAACCCCGTTATATTTACATAAATAAAATCAACCAATGAATCAGCAGCTTCAATCACAAGCATTTTACATGCATACTCATCGACGGGTACATATGCGCGTCCTGCATCTCGTGCGGGTTGTCGTAATCAATACTATTCTCCATGTTTTTCAGACATGCCATGGGCGATTCCTCTTAGAAAACAAAGAAAAAAGTAAATACACCTTATTCACTAAACGCAATACCGAATGAATTTATTATGTTTGTCGCGGAAATCGCTAAGTCACATTAACATTTTTTTTTTCCTTGGAATTGGTGACGATTTGGTGAACCAACGGCTTCGCGTGAAATTTACTCAGTCAGGTTCATCGCTTCGCCAACGTTCTATGCCTAATTTTAACATATAGGAGGGTTTCCGCATTCACATTTCCAGCTGTTTACACGCCAACACTTGTGGTATATGATCATATTAAAACAAATAATTTTAAGCATGTATCATGAGAACGTTTCCACCATCATGAGAGTGTTTCCCTATAAGCGATATGTCAGAATTAGCAAACAGTTGTGTTTCTTACTAAAACACTAAAATAAACGTTATTATAACGGGTCGCGCTTCCCTGGGATGAGTTCACGTGTGCAAGGCACGCAACCCGCGCAATGACTGATCAACATCAGTACTACCTCAAAACACCCTCTGCATGAACCTGTGTCTGTCTAGCAAAGCATAAAATACCCTACGCTGCCCTCTGGTTTCTAGAGGCCCCCTCCATATTCTTTCTTCACCCGCTTCAAGACAAGGCGACAAGCTAGCAGAAAAAAGAAAGTAAAAGAAAAGGCTGTCACAAAAGCAAGCTGGAACGCTCACGCGCGAGCGAAAGAACGAAACAGTAACAAAAAACAGCACTCTCAGAGAGCGGCTTCTTCCCCACCCCCTCCCCGCCAACCGCCCCCTTTCATTCTTGCATCACGGCCCTCAGCCAAAGCGGCGAGGAACACCACCGCCCAGGCCGCGAGCGAAATAACACACCAAGGAAGACTCGCCGTCCGAACCCCCCTCGGATCGGCACAGCGACAAACTAGGATGGTACGCTCCAAAGGACACCACCCGCTCCCCCCGGTCGCCCACATGGCAGGCGCCGCCGAGCCCAGCCGCCCCCGGGGAGAGCAGCCGGACCCCACCCACCGGCACCCACCACCCCGCACAGCCTTGATGGACTCGCCCTACCGCCAACACCCCACCCCCTCCCGGCGCTGGCGTCGGCGAAGCCGCCGTGTTCTTTGCTACGCCGCCCCACCTCCTCGCACAGGACACGCACACGAGCGGGGAAAACAAAAAGAAGTAAAAAAAGCAGATCGAAGAACAGCGGCGGGGGGTACGGGGCGGGGTACAGCCACATGAGAGATAGAAAGTAAAGGGTGTTATTTGGATAGAAGCGCTGGACGTTGGGAGAGCGGCCGGCAACGTCGAAAAAGCAAACAGCTTGATGGGAGTTTGAAAAGTGCTGCTGCTTCCCGGACGAGCACTGACGCATCCCCTCCTCTTTTGAGTACTCCTTTCGGGGATAACAATTAATTCAGCCCCAGCGCCACCAGCAGTGGGGTGCGCCGGAGCCAAAAAGAACAAGGTACGGCCGGATTAGCGCCGCCGAACCGCACAGGCGGCGGGCGGGTTACATTAAAGAGAAGGAAAGGCATCGATTTTTCTCTCCGGCGGAAGGCCGGCTGTTTTCTTCTTTTGTCCGCCCACAGCAGCGAAGCAGGCGGGGGACGGCGGGAGGAGAGAGCAGCCATTTTCGTCCTCCGCGCCTGCGCCTTCAGGCCGCCGTGGTTGAGCACGGGCACTGCCGGCGCTTAGCGACAAGTCTCTCAGGCCGCCGCTTTACGCGTGGTCCTTGTACAGGTGTGCGCCTGCCCTGCTTCTCAGGCGCATCAGCTGTCGGTCACACGATAGCGCGCAGCACACAAGCTCCCGTGACGTAGACTAGCTAACCTTTCGTTGGAATTATACGCAAGCTCCGCGAAGGAACACCGAAAACGTGCTGGGTACTACGCGAAGTGCTATCGCACATGTAGGCAGACTGTCGCATGCAGTCAAAACCACGATTACCCCCTTCGGTAGCTGCTAGCGTACAGCCGGCGCGTTCACATTTGCAAACGACGTTTAGGCAGTCAAAAGTATTAGAAGACAAGATGATGTAATTCACGTACGCATTATCACATGGGCACAACATGATAATGATGATATGTGGGGTTTAACGTCCCAAAACCACTATATGATTATGAGAGACGCCGTAGTGGAGGGCTCCGGAAATTTAGACCACCTGGGGTTCTTTAACGTGCGCCCAAATCTGAGCACACGGGCCTACAACATTTCCGCCTCCATCGGAAATGCAGCCGCCGCAGCCGGGATTCGAACCCGCGCCCTGCGGGTCAGCAGCCGAGTACCTTAGCCACTAGACCACCGCGGCGGGGCACATGGGCACAACAATACTAATGATCACCTCCTCTGCTCGACACAATGCCTCGTTAGGTAGCTAATCATAACCGCGGTAATCATAACTCAGGAATGACAAGAAATATACTAATTTTAAAAACTACGCAGCTACTCTCATGCTTTGTGACGTAACATAACACGACGATTACACGCGCTTAGGAATCAGATCACGTGTTTCGACGTTTTTATTTGTTATTGTTGAAAGCCTTACGCCGTCAAACTCTACTCACTACTGTAGCACTTCTGTGCCCCAAGAAATTACCATTTATGAAATAGTTCTTGCCCTTAATATTGATGAATGCTTACGTATAAGTACGCCCTGCTGACCGGTTTAGTTCATTAACTCATGACATCCACACTGCTGCACCAGCGCTCACACAAAGTTCGAGCACTAGCCCAAATAAAGAGTACCATCACAGAAGGTGGACGAAATTTCTACTGTGCCCGGTAGCTGGTCACGCAATGATAGCCTCTGCAAGGATGGGAAAAGATTAATCGAGTAGCTGCACAGGAGACTGCGCAACGCGAAGAAAAATGCAAAGAAATGGCAAGGAGACACTGGGCGGAACAATACGACAGAACAGGTGCCTCGTCCATAACCGCGGCGGCCTGCCACACGGTGCTGCCATTCTCTGTTTCTTAGGTATAACGTTCAATTACAGCCTGCCTACGTTCGGCACTTGTGTTGGGCGCAAGAAAACGCGCATTTTCGGTAGAGAAGTTCCCGCCACTCAATACCGAACTCGAAATTTCGAAGATGCGACTAGAGTTGCGAGTTGAAACGCTGTCGTATCTCACGGTAGAGCTGAGCACAGGAGGCGCCAGTGGAGAAACAGAGAGGGGAAAAAAAAGAACCAAGGGGGGCGATAGCAAAAAGAAGGCGACTGCTGTTATACTACGCTGCGAAGATAAAGCGACGCAGCACGCATCAGGATATTACATTTCAACAGTACATCACTCCCGCCTGCGTGAGGGACAACATCGCGAGCCCGCTGTCGCTATGCAGCGCCGATCGCAAAACGAATGACGCCGCTTCGCGCGGTTTATACATACAATCAGGCCAGGCCGGCTGATCTCCACGGCTGCCTAGGCAGCTTCTGGCGCGTTCCCCACAAATTAATACCAGGCGTGCGAATGAAGACGCGTAATACGAGAGCGACTACCTAAATAATTTAATTCCAAATTCTGCAAGCACCTCTCGGGCCTGCTTCGGCGTACATACAAGGGAGTTTTCCTTTTTTACGATATGAACCCTCTCTCCCTCTTATATATATATATATATATATATATATATATATACGCGCGCTTCGCGCAGCCGTGAGCAAACAGTGCCAAATTATACCATTCCCCACCCACCCTTTAACTCTCACTGACACACTTGACTGCGTCTGTAAAGGAACATAGCGAACTGCAGGTGCATGGGCTGCGAACCAGCAAAAAATGTCCTACAGGCTGGCACTCGGAGGCACCATTTTATTTTGAGATTTCCTCCCCCTTCCCCACCACATTCTGATATTCTCATACGTAAACCCATACAGCACTATGGATTCATGAGCCTTCTCGAATCCCGCCCAACCATCGCTGGCTCAATATCCAGCCGCCGGCCAAGAAGCGAAGCCGAGACCTCGTGTTCATTTAAATGATGCGGAAATCGTACCGCACTTCGAAACATCTTGAAAACGTGTTTTTGTTTCCTTTGTGCTAACATGATTTTCAGAAAAGTTCACTTATGGCATGCAGTACAAATGCATTGAGCTGTATTACTCAGAAAAGCGAATCATAACGTATATCATAAATAAATAACAAAATATATCTAATGAACCATTGATCTATTGAATTTAGCGCATATATACCAGGAATCAAAAGTAGTGATTTCACAGGGAAATTAATTTTGTAACTATCTATTAGCGCTACAAAACTTATCGTAAGAATTCTCTGTCGCTCCTTATACATTTAAAAAAAACGAAAGAACACGCCTTTACATGCCTTGAAGCTGAGAATTATCTGGAATGCATGTAATTTCGTGGCAAACTTGGGTGACGAATATTTCAAACCTGGTGTCAGCATTATATTCACTCCGAGTGGCTGCGATTTCTAAACTGTAGTATATGCCGCGAAAAAATTAATAAATTAAGCTACAATTTCTAAATTGTAGTATATGTCACAAATTAATTTAATACTTATAAACGAAACCTTGTTAAGTAAAATATTTATTGTCGTTCAAACAATGTCAGCCTCTAAGTGCGACATAGATCAAGAAATCAAATTACGCAACACGTCACGGGAGAACTTGAAAGAAAATCCTCCGATGAAAAATCAACGAGGTCGGCTCGTTTTAGAAAGTACCTTTGTAGTTGACATCTATGTGGTAACTAGAAACAAATCCCTAATCAGCGTGGAGTCCGCGAATATTTGAACCGCGCAACACGAGTCGAATAATCATTCGTATTCGACTCTACACCACAACGCAGTATAGTCGAAGATGTCGAATAGACATCGTTTACTGAATAAAAAAGACAACGTTTATCGGATACGCATGTGCAAGCCGCGACTATTGCAAACGGGTTGCCGAGCTAACGCGTCGACTACGCAGCTAATATTTCAATAGCTGATATTCAGTAACGCATGACGCGCCTTCATTGACAGATTCCGAAGTTATTGATCAGTTCAGAAAATTATTTCGACGATCTCATCCTGCTTGCTGCTCCCTCCATAAAACTACGTGCGGGAGATGTTACCGCTCCTTCAACAACAAATATGTGCAACCACGTGGTGACGTGTAGTTTCCGTGTTTATTATCGTCGTAAAGGTGCGCGAGATACGATAACTTTTTCGATGTGATGCGGGTTTCCAGTTCTGAATTGCGTTAAAGTATTCAAACGTGTAAATACGGCTTCACAGTCGTTTTTATTAATTGTTGTCTGCTGTCATAGCTTTCTTATAGCCTTCTCTGCCATATGATACTAGAACTCGCATTCAATAGGTGTTTAAGAAGCACGCCAACTTCTTTATCGATGTATTATCCGTCAATCAAACACTCGGTGGGTAACGGCAAGGCACGCGAGTACAACGCAGACCTAAGCGAAAAATCATGTACGATACTCCACAACTGGAGCTCATCTAACATGTATGCTTGAAATGCTAACAAAATAAAAAAAAGCTCGAGAAAATTGACGTCATTTACAATGTCCTCAGCCAGCGCTAGCCAAATTGTTATATTTTAACCTTTGTTTTCTAATAAGCCAAGTAATTATCACTTAACAATTGTGTTAGTTTCGGAAGAGCAATGATGACCGAACCCAGTGTAACTCTCACAATCGTATTATGTACCAGATTTATTATTTTACATCCCGCATATCGCCCCGTACATCGCAAAAACTTGAAGTTTCTTTTTTTATATACAAGTTGGACACTGTAAAGATGGAACTACTATTAGCAATACTACATATTATTATTGCCGAAATGACCTCTAAGATGATTTACTTCAGACAATCACCGAACCAAAGCGACCAAAAAGCAGCCAACTGAACGCTGAGCCTCTAAAAGATATAGAATGATGTTCCTTCTCAAAAGCCGAAACACCTCGTACACCACAACTGAAACTTCAATTTGAGCGTCCGTTCGTGATGCCACAAGAAAATTGGCGAACTCACTCGCACGTAATATGACGGCCACTGTTTCTTCCTTCGATGAGTGGAAGCTTTGCGAAAAAGAAAAAAAAATTAAATGCACAGAAGCCAAACTATTAAATAACGAAACAAATAATTAAACCAAATAGTACTCATTGTTCCGGTTTAAAGCGGCTGAAAAGGTCATGCACACCACCTCTGAGAAGTGAGAACGGCATGATAAATAGTAAGAAAGAACACGAGCATTAAATCTGCGCTGACGTTCATCGCGCTTGTTTACATTAAAATGACAAATAATGGCAAGTTATTGAGGATGATCAGTTCTGTGGTGGTCCGAGGACCCTCGTATATACATGAGATAGTAGGCTGAAATTTAGTGACTGACCAATGAATGCACGTCTCCATTTAGAACTACAAAATTACGCAACTCCGTTTTACAACTTTCCGCATTGCCCTTCTCTTGATGCTCTATATATTTGCTTTCACAAAATTAGATTATTTCCGGAGTAAGTGTGAAGCAACTTGGATGCAAAACGCAAAACATTTGTAAAGTTCCACGCATCCGTGCGGCCGCATGCTATAGGGCTGTTGCGTCACAGCCGTCTGTTTTGACAAATGCTGAAAGCCGCCGTAGTGAGCATAATGCGGTTAAGACAAATCTTGAAGGTAAGGGGGGGGGGGGGGGGTATTTTAACAGGATATATGGAACTAAAGAAACGAGATGGCTGGAAAGGGCCAATCGGACTGACTCCCTGGTGGGCGCCCCTCACAATGATGTGATGGGCCAGCATGGGTCCATCCTTGGCCGACGCAAAAGCGAGGCGGATGGTGACGCCACCACGGTCGGGTTCCTTTCCCGTGGGAAAGGAGTCGATTTTCTGCAGACACCCGACGAAGAATCGGTGCTGCGCATGTCCGTAACAGTTCCGAGACTCGCACCACTTTACGTGGGCATGAAACGCATACGGCATGATCAATAATGCGTCCTCTTCCTAGAAGAAACGCAAAGCAGCATTCGACTCCCGAGAGCGCAGTCGGACATGGTTTGGTTAACCAGAGTGAGAGACCGGCGCGCAGAACCACGAGTGCATAGGGTCCGTTGCCGATGAGCGTTCTCGCACTCTTCAGCAGTAGTGCACGTGCGCCTAACAGCTCATTAAATCTCTACGCCACTCCCTCCCTTTCGGAGGCTTTTTTAAAATCTAATTATCCCTTCAAATTTTAGGCTGATATGACTACGCGTTGCACAGATTTGCCAGGGCCGCGAAAGGCACTGTCGATTGAAGGGAACGGCCAGATTAAACTGAACAACCGATCAGTTCGTGCGATCCGGAGCAACCGAAACATTCAGGAAAGAGACGCTAGAACAGTGAAAGTGAAGCTTTTCACTTTTAACACTACACTTGGCAAAAACCGCCCATATAATCGCATACATTTCTGCTGAGCATCGAATGAAATCAAAGGGGTACTCCACTAGATGTATCGCATTGTATAAGTGGAAATTCGTCATATAATGGTCAGACGGCATTCCGCACGACGAACTTTCACTTTTGTCACGGCAATTCAAAACTAGCGTATACAATTAACCAACCAATCTTAAGCTCTAGAGCTTTATTATTTCTTGTAATTTGAATTACGTAGCTTATTACAGTTTCATTAATAAACCTGGGCTTCGTTCTATGACGACGTACCTGCATAACATGCTGGGGGAAAAAAAGTGAGCTGACCATGCCTTTACTGCTTATGTACACAATGAGCAAACCACCTGTACGTACGTCACACTGCTACACAATTACAATATTGAAACAACCGAAAGCGGCGTCTTAACAATAAGGACAGTCACGAACGCTTGCGCAATGAAACGAAAATCACGATACAGACGAGAGAAAAGGTGGTATTTCAGTGTGCAGCGCGTAAGCACGGTTACAGTCACGACGGTTTAACAGTGTAAAGCAACTCAGAATACCGGCAAACGGACGCACGTGTGAACACAGCCCGAACGATCAACCACAAATACTGAGCACTAGGGGCACTCGCAAGGCAAATTGACACTGTCACAACGGCAGCTTAAAAACCCTAATTTCTGCAAGAGGATTTGCTCCAAATTACAAGATCGGACAGACAGCTTGGCCGTCTCACACAGCATTACACCCGCACACTTCGAGATGCAACATATTCCACTGTTGTCGATCTACGACGGCAGATCCAAGCCATGTTTTTAAAACTCGCGCTATCGGAGTGAGGTGGTCCGTTTTTCGGGCAGCGCTGGTGTTTACAAGCGGTTAGGCTCGGCGCGTACTGTACGTGCGCCTACTCACCCGCACTCCGGCTTGCGCAGTACCCGGCGCTCCGTTGTACGCCACGTTGGAGTTCATTTTTTTTCCACCGGCGAGACGACGCTCCCTGGAATACAGCGAGCGTCTCCTTTCCGGATAGAAACCCTGCCGCCCACTCGAGGAAAAAGCGTTTCTGCCACCCCCTGCGTACGTGAAGTCCGGCAGGGAGAGCACAGCTGAGCGCGAGAAGCAGCTTCACGTCAGGCCCCCAGCGGTCGTCAAGCGAACCACCAAGCACAGAAGAAACAAAAAGCACAAAATAGAGAGAGAGAGATCGACCAGATCCGTGTTGCCAGACATCTTTCCAAAGCTCGTCGCTATTCGGCCATGCGCGTTTTGCGCGAGAAATGCGTCAGTCATGGCGTCAAATAATAACCATTATGTCTAAAACACACAATTTCACGTACATTTTACACTGCTGTCGTCGCACTTAATTTTTTTGAGGAGTTTAGCTTCTAGAAGTTAAATATAGTTTACTGGGTTTTTAGTAAAATTAAAAAAAAAAAAACTTCGCGGAAGGCAAAATGTGCCCGTGGCGTCTTTGCGTTGTCAGAACGATGAATAAACTGTAGTGAAGAAGAAGACGCCTCATTATAAAACAAATTTTTATGGTCATATTTGATGTTACCGCTTGAATTGAATGCTGAATTCTTCCCCGCAAAACGACAAAAGCGTGGCCTTCGCGATCGGAGCCGCCATAAAAGAGGTGGCCAACGTAGTTACCTCTATGGTGGATGTGGCGTCGTGCGTGCGTGCGTGTGCGAGGGGGTGGGAAGAAAATATGAATACCTCTTAGTGCTTTTTTCTTTCGCTTTGTTAATTACAGAGTCAAAGCTTTCTACTCGCTTTGCAGATGGAACTCTCCAGCACATGCGCCGCTTTCCACGCCCAATCTTTATTTGTTCAGGGAATGATCTTCTGCTGCTGAACCAGCTCGTCACGCCAAACGTGCGGAGATTTAGGCTCATGGTAAAGTAAACCAACACGCGGCCTCAGAAACCCGCCAAAATTACAACTACTCCGTGCCTTCTTTCGCAGCTAAAGAGAGAGAGAGAACAAGGAAGAGAAAGCGCCGTCGTCTGCTAGCTGTTGTTATGCGCCTTGAACGTCGACGTCGGAGGCGCCTTTTCACTCTCGGCCAGAAGAGGAGGTCCGTGGGAGTGGCACGTGAGGGCGGGCTACGCGTAGTGGACTTGTTGCTCGCTTGCGCTTGCAGCTTTCGCGCCGTGTTATCTTCGTCGAGGTACGATACATTCGCGTCTGCTTGACTAGATGGATGTGCCTCAGCAGAACCTAGCGTGAAGGGGTGTAACCAAGGTGGGAGGAGCGGGGTTGGGGTTCAACCATTTCCCGAAATTTTTCTAATTTGCTGCGTATACACGAACACATACATATGCATACACGAACACACGTAGAATATAACTGACCCCCCCCCCCCCCCGAAAAAAAAAAACAATTCCGGCTACGCCTAACAGAAGTTAACTTCGGTGAGTCCTCATCGGACCAGTGAAAGGGGGTGGCCAAATAGAAATTTGGATGACCGCGGGAAGAAGGGAGTCGCAACACTGTGGCGCGAAGAGCTGTTCAGGCTGCAGAGAAAGTCTATGTCATGGATAGCTGGCGAGAAAAACTGGAGTTGCAGTGGCTTCAAACAAGTTCGTCTGTGCTTGTTCAAAGCGGAGAGAAACCCAAAAATATTTCAGCAGCAGAGGAAGAAGAGTTGAGAAGAGTCGCGGCGGCTTTTTGGCTAGGTCTTGTAAATCGATTGGGTAACCTTATAGTGAATGGCGATACAGCTTCTGCCCTGATTCACTGCTGAGTGATATCTCAGTACAGAAACAGAGGCGAGAAAGCAAATGCAGTCAGCGCTATGTTTGGGGATAAAAGTAGCCAATTTTTTTTTTTTTTGGCTGCGACGACTCGGAACGGGAGGGCTTTAGCATAAATTCGCCCAACTTCTTTATTCTCCTGCAGACGACGTGTAGCATTGGGCTTTTGTTTTTATTAATCTACTTGCTTCTGCTTTGTCTTTTTTGAATATAAATCAATGAATAAAATGAAGTGAACAAAAAGAAAGATTAATGTTTAGTAAGACTTCTGGTGGACTGAAAGTGAAACACCTGTTTTTGACCTGAAAGGACTTGAAGAGGTATTTGTGCTATTTTTCATCCTTCACTTGTAGATATCAAGCTCACTTGTAATCTATTTTATCGCCATAAATAACACCACATATCACTGTCATAATTTCTTATCTTATACACACCGTTTACGCTTCTCTATAGCACATGATTTTAGGCGTCTATATAGAGCCATAACATGTACACCCCGTCATAGCAGCCATTGGTCCTAGTTAACACCCCGTAAAATACATAGCGCTCCTGGACCACCCATCGCTTGCTCCCCAGAAAGCCACTAGTCATCATCGTCGTCAGTCACAATGAAATCCAATTACATTGATTGATTGATTGATTGATTGATTGATTGATATGTGGGGTTTAACGTCCCAAAACCACTCTATGATTATGAGAGACGCCGTAGTGGAGGGCTCCGGAAATGTAGACCACCTGGGGTTCTTTAACGTGCACCCAAATCTGAGCACACGGGCCTACAACATTTCCGCCTCCATCGGAAATGCAGCCGCCGCAGCCGGGATTCGAACCCGCGCCCTGCGGGTCAGCAGCCGAGTGCCTTAGCCACTAGACCACCGCGGCGGGGCTGAAATCCAATTACATTAAGAAAATTATTAATCTAGTGATCACTATGGACCGTACAAAAAGAACTTTCGAACCCCTGCTGCCATTTTATAATGAAAAAAAAAAGAAGTGAGGAAGCTGCTGGTACTGTAAAGGAAACAAAAAAAGCCAATATTTTAAGTTACTGCACCCCTTGGTAATCAGGATATGCAGGACGGAAATGTGGAGCGCAAAAAAAGACAGATGAAGCTTAATATGCAAATAAAGCTTCTCATAGGTGAAATTAGTAAGTATGTAACTGATGGACAAAACATGTAGGAGCCCGCGGCCCAACAGTATTAACCGGAGATTTACGTCCCGAAAGCGCATGATTATGAGGGGCGCCGATTTCGGCCTATCTGGTGTTCTTCGACGTGCACTGACGTCACATAATACACGGACCGCTACTACCTAGCCTCAATCAAAATGTGCCCTCCTTAGCCAGAGTCGAACCCGTGACCTCCGGATTGGCAGCCGGTCACCGTATACCCACTGATCCACGGTGGCGGCGGAGAGGAGCATCATCCTTTGCAGGGGAACACAACAGTATAAATAAATAAATAAATAAATAAACAAATAAATAAATAAATAAATAAATAAATAAATAAATAAATAACCAAGCTGACAAAACTGAAGTAGGGCTGTCAGGAAAGGCCTCTCATAAGTTACGAAACTATAGATTTTGTGTTTGTGCATAAACGGCTGTAGCCCAGTGTCCATGCGCACTTCGAAGGGAGATTATTAAGAAAAAAAGAACGGACGGGGGAACTGAACACACGAATACGAAGTGAAATCACTAAACAATATTTCAGTTGAATCAGAAACTGCCGCCAGAACAGGAAAAAACAAAAAAGAACGCCAGGCCTGCGCGGAAGGCGCACCACGAAAGCTACAGAAGAGCGGCCTTTCACAGCCTTTTCATAACACTCATTGGGTAACTGCTGCAAGCACACATGCTTGGTGCCCACTACGGCATTAATAATAAACATTTTAGAATAGCAGGCCGGCATTCGCTATAGGCTATTTTTCGTCATTCTTCTGAGAAGCGTGGTATCCGCTAAACTATTGCACGAGGGATATTGTGCTGATTTTTCCTGCAGTGGCTGACAATGATGAGGAATAACGCCTGAAGTGGGTATGTGCCACAGTTAATAGCTGAACGAAAAGAAGCTTTTGCAACGGGTTGAAGCATTGGACGACCCACTCGTTACGCTATTTGCATTGTGCGACAACTGCTTGTTCTTTCGCTGTAATAAAACGCTTCATAAGTCGTATACGCGATTGCTTTCACATCAAGCCTGCCTAAGGCAAGAGAGAGAGAGAGATAAAGATGCAAGGAAAAGCAGGGAGGTTAACCAGACGCACATCCGGTTTGCTACCCTGCACTGGGGAAGGGATAAAGGGGAGAAAAGAGGTTGCAGAGAGATGAGAAGGTACACACAATCACGAGCACACTCGGGGAGCACACACAGTCTACAGGTGGTCGCTCAGGTTTGTTGACTTTAGGTAAAGTAGCAGTTGCTTTCTGCGCTACTGAGGCAGATGCCCAAGGTCCTAAGGCAAGCTTGCCAACAAGTCCCAAGCACCGAAGGGGCTCAGTGGTAGAATACTGGACTGCCACCAAGTGGACCCAGGATTGGGCCTCACTGTGTCATTAGTACTGTTTTTTTTTTCTAATTACGCGCGATGTGGTTACGGACATCGGCGGGGGCGGTGGACAACTACGGCGCTGCGCGAGACCTGAGTTGTGACCTCGAAACAGCTTTCGCTGTGAGAGCCTGTGATCATCCCAGTTGTGCATATATCATAAAGGATGATGGCGCCAGACCCGTCGACGCAAGTATTTAATGACGTGCGGATACTGCAGTGAGACCTTACTAATGAAACCACATAACTCGGATTGTAGATTACTCTGTTCTAAAAAAAAAGAGCTAGGATACGAAACTTCTTGACTTATATGTGGAGCTTAACGTCCCTAAACTACCATGTGATTATGCGAGACGCCGACGTGGAAGGCTCTGGAAATTTCGACCACCTGTAGTTATCTAACGTGCATGGAAATCTAACAACATGGGCCTAAGCATTTCCGCCACCATCGAAAATGCAGCCGCCGCAGCCGGGATCCAATCCCGCGACCTGTGGGTCAGCATTCGAGTACTTTAGCCACTAGACCACCGCGGCGGGGTGGTACGAAACTTCTCTATATCTCCTCAATGATAGGATTATGCGCCTAAACGTACGGGTTGGATATTCACCATATGATTAAGAGAGACGCCGTAGTGGAGGGCACCGAAAATTTCGACCACCTTGGGTTCTTTACCGTGCACGGAAATCTAAGCACACGGACCTAAGCATTTTCGCCTCCATCGAAAATGCAGCTCTGCAGCCGGGATTTGATCCCGCGACCTGCGGGTCAGAAGCCGAGTACCTTGGTCACTAGTCCACCGTGGCGAGGCTAAACGTACGGGTGCTCTTGCCATTCGCCCCCATCAACCTGGTACCACCGTGGCCGAGACTCAAACCAGCTTCATTGATCTTAGCAGCGTGACCGCCTATACATACTATATTATAGGTTGTACAAAGGCTGGTGAGCGTGGGTAGAACTATCACATCCTTGTCATGCACACGAATTTACTGCTGACATTCAACGTATCTGGCAGTGGTGAAACCAGGAAGGGAGGGGGGTCTCAACACTCCTCTCTCCCGAAACGGTTCAGTTTGACATTTAATATATATATAAGCAGACATACAAACACACACATGTACATAAAGTATGGCTGAACGCGCACTCCCTTCCTCTTGATCCCCACCCAAAAAAAAAACATTTCTGGCAACGCTGCTGCCACTGGGTGCTTTCGTACCAGCCAACGGTTGCAAAAAAAATGCAGAATCAACGTGAACTATCATTTTATTTTATTTATTTTTTTCGCTGAAGTAAAATGTCAAGATATCTATCACCAAACCCTACAGCAGGATTACAGTACACGATATTGGACAGATTTAGTTGGTCCTGGGCGTACGCAGCAGTTCAGCGGACGAAGCCTGCCAGCCATTTATTATGGCAGGCTACGTCCACAAGGCTGTTGCGGATGCTCACCTAAATCTGTCCAGTAACGATATTGAAAGCTATACAACACAGCTTTCAAGTATTTGAAAAATCGTTGAATCCATTTCGTATAGTAAAGATAGATGGTAGAACTTGAGAGACTTCCAATAGGTCAAGCTAGTTTCCTATATAGCCCAAAGCGAGTTTACAATCTAACTACAGATGTAGAAAAGGAAGCAGGATTTTCCATGCTGTTATTGATTGTTACACTGAAGAATACACAATAATGTAAAAAGAGAGAAAAAAACAAGAACTAATGCATTCCTTCGTAGGCCAATCAATTAAATGAACCAAATCCCAATACTTCAATCGTGTCGCATCGATGTGGGGATTATGAGCATATACATTGCATCTTATACGGTCAAAAATCAACATCGAAACCTGGTGCTTTGTTTTTGTAAAATCTAGGAATGTTATTCGAGTCTCTTCTATCAGCTACATCAACTGCGAATTCACGAATTCGCAAACGTCATCCGAGTCACCGGCGCCCCTCGCTTCAAAAACCCCCACTATTGCATATTCTAGGTTAAGCCCGCCGCCTAATGGACGCTTTACCGTAGGATCTTTTCTCTCCCTCTCTTTCTTTCTCTATTTATTCAGTGTTACAGGAAATTGTAAAAACTGAAATTCTGCGTTGTCCAAATTGAGAAGCTCAAGGCTTCCTTACGCATGTGCCTCAGTTTACTCGAAGGCGAGAGTCATCTTTAAATGCGAAGCCATTCTTAGCGAACCTAAGGTACATTGAGCGTTCGTTTCTTCCTCTCTTTCTTTCAATCTATCTATCTATCTATCTATCTATCTATCTATCTATCTATCTATCTATCTTTAGCCATATACGAGTCGAGTTTTGTTTGGACAGCAGGGGACAACAGCTATGGGCAGTCAAAAGGACTCCCGATGCATCAGAAAAACATGCATGATCTTTCGGTTTAGACGTGAGAGGGGTCCACAACGTGCTAAAGCGTTTTCCGAAAGAACCAACAAAATCCATCCATCCATCCATCCATCCATCCATCCATCCATCCATCCATCCATCCATCCATCCATCAATCCATCCATCCATCCATCCGTCAGCCGCCATAATACAAGTGTAAACAGCTCCGTTGTTCATATTGTTACGCATGCCTTGGAAGAAAACGAAGATGGGTGAACATGCTGACTGCCCCAATGATTGATTGATTTGTGGGGTTTAACGTCCCAAAACCACCATTTGATTATGAGAGACGCTGTAGTGGAGGGCTCCGGAAATTTTGACCACCTGGGGTTCTTTAACGTGCACCCAAATCTGAGTACACGGGCCTACACCATTTCCGCCTCCATCGGAAATGCAGCCGCCGCAGCCGGGAATCGAACCCGCGACCTGCGGGTCAGCAGCCGAGTACCTTAGCCACTAGACCACCGCGGCGGGGCAAGCTGGAGGAAGAAAGAAGACGACGAGACTGCGATCATCAACCTGTTGGCCGCTCCGGCGCTTCTCTTCGCGACCAAAATAAACGGCCCCCTTCAGCCGTACACGTACTGGTCCTCCTTGTGCGTAACAGATTGGTGGAGGTGCTGGGTAAGACAAGCCCAACGACGGGAGCTTCACTACATGGACTACGCCGCAGCCGCCGCCTTGCCGGACTCCCGCCTGCGCCGATCGTAATGGCCCAAGATCAGCCATCTAACGCTTCAAGGCCAACTCCAATGGGTTCCGTGCCCTACTACCGAGTCCCGCCAACCTTTGGAGGAAAATCGGGAGAGGATGTCGACGCGTGGCTCGTCCAGTACAAGCGAGTCAGCAAGTCCAACGGCTGGGATGCCGCCGCTCAGCTCAGCAATGCGGTCTTTTGCCTTACGGATACTGCGCTCGTGTGGTACGAAAACCACGAGGACACACTGACGACGTGGGACGTTTTTGTTGCAGAGCTGAAAGCGTGTTTCGACGACTCGAGCGTCAAAAGGAAGCGGGCAGAGCAGACATTGTCTCAACGCGCGCAGCTTCCAGGTGAGACATGTACCACATATATAGAGGATGTGCTGAAGCTCTGCAAGGTGGTCAATGATCAGATGTCAGAAGACGACAAAGTAGGGCATTTGCTGAAAGGCATACCTGAAGATGTATATAATTTTCTAATCGGAAAAGAGCACCTGAGCTCGGTGTCCGACGTGATTCGGCATTGCCGAACTTTCGAACAGCTGAAAATGCGCAGGATTGCTCCAAAGTTCGGCCGGCTCACAAATGTTACAACGGTTGCCAGCATCGACACGAGCACCTACCCAGACCTGTCCTGGACGATTCGAGAGATTGTTCGCGAAGAACTTTTTCGCTATAGAGAACATACGCATTCAGCAGTTGATCACCATCCTGTAAACGACCAACATTCGGTATATGTGCCACGTGAGGCTGTGACTGCGCCGCCGCCTTCTACGACCCCTTGGCAATCGATGGTTAGTGCAGCAGCTGTTGAGTACAGCGCACCCCCACAGCCAAGGAGAGCACCACGGTTGCCAGCTAATCGCCATGACCGACGCCCCCAGTGTCCGCCTTCTTCGCGACGCCCGGTCTATCCCTATGATATACGGAACGAACCGACCCACTCCGCCAGAGAAGACGACGTTCGATTCATCGACGAACAAAGAGAGTTTCGACCTCTCACAGTTTGCTACTCCTGTGGTGTACCAGGACATATTTCGCGATTTTGCAACCGTCGACGTGTAGCCCCATGGTATGGCTACCCACCACACTTTGCACGGCCTTCCGAACGACTTCGCGATGACCCGCGAGCAACGTACTATGGCCCACCACAACTCTTCACACGATCGTCTGATCGACCGTACGATGACCCTAATGCAACACACCTGCTGCCTCGCGACGACTACTGGACACGCAGCTTCCGGAACCACTCCCCTACATCTGACAGGAGCTTGACGCCTCCACCGCCTCGTGTTCCCCGTTCTCCTTCACCACGGTGCCGCAACACGTCTCCTTTGCCACAGGAAAACTAGCAAGCGCGGCCGATGGAGGTGAGGTCGCCAGAGACGTGCTAATATCAGAAATACTTCCTGTGTTGATGCTCAAGAACAAAGTATACGTGTTTTTCTTGACGGTGTGCCTGTGATGGCTTTGGTGGATACGGGGGCAACCATTTCGGTCATGAGTGCGTGTTTTAAAGATACCTTGGGGCGGAAGGTATTATTTAGGTGGAATCAAGCTGCGAAGTTTTGCGGAGTGAGTGGTGAGGCACTGCATCCTGTTGGTGTGTGTCAAGCTAACGTATTTCTCGGAGGCCGTGTTATCCCAACGGAGTTCGTGATTATTCCGCAGGCGACACATGATGTTATTTTGGGTATGGACTTTTTGAGGGAGTGTGGTGCGACTGTCGACTGCCACACAGGGACAATAGCCTATAGTGATCACGTTCCGCCAGCACTCTTGAAAAACCCTGTGGATGGTGAGACGGCATTGTGTATCTGTGGCGACACTATCATACCACCGTTATCAACCGTTCGTGTACCTGTTGGTTGCAGCGACAGCTATTCCGCCAACTTTGATGCCAACGTAGAACCAGTGTACACCAACTGCATGAAAAAGAATGTGTTGATCCCACATTGTGTGGTGTCAATCAGACGTGGACGCGCTGGTTTATGGACTGTCAATTGCTCTACAGAACCCGTGATGTTACCAGATGGTCTAAAGTTAGCCGTCGTGAGTGGACAACACGAGGCCTTACTGGTGACCGAGCTTAGAGATGCGCCGGAAGAGCATCGTAGTCACAGTTTCGAAACGGCTCTTCTGTCAATGGTGAATAAGTCGCTGAGCACAAGTGAACGCCGAACATTGGTCAATGTACTTTCGAAGCACGTCTCTGCATTCGACTTTGCGCAGAAAGACAAAGCGCCCCTAATCTCTGCTTCTCGGACATGTCACACTATCAACACGGGTTTGGCCAATCCGATTAGACAAAAGCCATACCGTGTTTCGCCATCCGAGCGGCGGATTATTAATGAGCAGGTGAACGAAATGATTGAAAACGGTATCATTCAAGAGTCGGTAAGTCCATGGGCAGCTCCAGTAATTCTCGTTAAAAAGAAAGACGGATCCTGGAGATTTTGCGTCGATTATCGCCGATTAAATGCTGTAACAAAAAAAGACGTGTACCCACTTCCACGTATTGATGATGCCATAGACTGTCTGCATTCGGCCTCTTACTTTTCCTCTGTAGACTTAAGATCGGGCTACTGGCAAATTCCCATGCATCCTGAAGATAAAGAAAAGACAGCCTTTGTAACACCTGACGGCCTTTTTGAATTCAACGTCATGCCATTTGGACTGTGCAACGCGCCGGCCACGTTCGAGCGATTTATGGACACTGTTCTTCGTGGCTTGAAGTGGAGCATTTGCATGTGCTATCTCGACGACGTCGTCATCTTTGGCCGTACTTTCAGCGAACACAATTCACGTCTGGATACTGTACTGACTTGCATAAGAAACGCTGGCCTTGTTCTTAACTCAAAGAAATGCCACTTCGGAGACCGACAAACCCTTGTTATCGGGCACCTAGTCGATCAGGAGGGCATCCGTCCAGATCCCCAGAAGACAGCAGCCGTTGAAGCATTCAATGTGCCGTGCTCTGTGAAGGAGCTCCGCAGTTTTTTGGGGCTTTGCTTCTATTTTCGCCGCTTTATACCCAAATTTGCGGATGTCGCGTATCCGCTAACATGTTTGATACGGGAGAATACTCCCTTCGAGTGGACTCCGGAGTGTGACTCCTCTTTTCGTCAACTGAAGTTCCTCCTGACGTCGCGGCCTGTTCTTCAACACTTCAACCCATCAGCTGCACACACAGCCGAACTGCACTTCAACCGAACTGCAGACAGATGCCAGCGGCATAGGAATTGGTGCCGTCCTAGTTCAACGCTATGGTAACCGCGAACACGTGATTGCATACGCAAGTCACTCCGTGAGTAGGCCCGAACAGAATTACACTGTCGCAGAACAAGAATGCCTCGTGGTAGTATTTGCGATTCAGCGGTTTCGGTCTTACTTATACATAAGGACGCCCTTTTACAGTCGTCACCGACCACCACTCATTGTGTTGGCTCGTCAACCTTCGGGATCCTTGCGGCCGTCTAGCGCGCTGGGCACTTCGGCTCCAAGAGTATAACTTCATAGTCTCGTACAAAAGTGGTCGACGACACGCCGACGCAGATTGCCTTTCACGCATGCCACTGAGCACTACAGAGTGTGACGCCGATGACCTCGATCACCTCGTAGCTTCTGTGTCACCGAAGTTTCCCGACCTCAGTACTTTCAAAGATGAACAGCGAAAGGACACCAGGCTATCATCGCTTTGCACAGCACCTACGGCATGCCTTTTCTGTGTACGCAACGGACTCCTATAAAAGAAGAACTTTTCCAGCACTGGCGCACGTTTACTCCTGGTAGTGCCAGAAACCCTTCGGACAGCGATTTTAGGTGCGATGCACGATGATCCTACGTCCGGACATTTAGGTTCTGCGCGGACGCTTTACCGTGCTAAGGAACGCTTTTATTGGCCAGGAATGCGACAGTCAGTCGAGGCGTATGTGGCCAGCTGCACACAATGTCAACGCCACAAACGCCCGTCTACTGCTCCGGCTGGTCTTCTACAGCCCTTGCCACCTCCAAGCACACCTTTCCAACAGGTGGGCATTGACCTCATGGGCCCTTTTCCAAAGTCGGCTAAGGGCAATCGCTGGATAATTGTATGTGTCGATTACCTCACGCGCTACTGCGAGACGGTGGCCATACCAACCGCAACTGCCAGCGACGTCTCTGTGTTCCTGCTGCAGCACGTTATCCTCCGACATGGCCCACCTCAGGTGATCATCAGTGATCGTGGGCGACAATTTACGGCAGACAGTAGAAAAGCTGCTTCGACTGAGTGAGTCCCGCCTTCGTCACTGGTCGCCATACCATCCGCAAACAAATGGGCTCACGGAGCGCACCAACCGAACAATTGTAAACATGCTCTCTATGTATGTGGCATCCGACCACAAGAACTGGGATGACGTGCTACCATTTATAACGTACGTGTTCAACACCGCTAAGCACGAGACAACAGGCTATAGCCCCTTTTTCTTGATGTACGCACGACCGCCACGGCACACACTCGACACAGTTTTGCCATTCTCCGCGCACGAGAACCTCTCAGTCACCGAAATCCTCTGTGTTGCAGAAGAAGCGCGTCGTATTGCTCGTCTACGCACTTTGGCATCACAGGAAAAATCGAAGGTACGCTATGACGTCCGCCACCGGCCTGTAACTTACCACCCAGGCGACTTAGTGTGGCTGTGGACTCCGGTACGAAGACGCGGGTTATGCCAAAAGTTCTTGGCCACATACGACGGACCGTTTGTCGTTCTCGACAAAATCATGAAAGTCACATACACAATAGCTCGCCTCACGAGAAGTGGTAGAAGAGCCGCTAAAACCCAAGGAGTCTATGTCGATCGACTGAAGTTGTACACACCAAGGTGAATCGGTTACCTCGCCCGGCGGGCTTCGTCTGCGAGGGAAGGAATGTTACGCATGCCTTGGAAGAAAACGAAGATGGGTGAACATGCTGACTGCCCCAAGCTGGAGGAAGAAAGAAGACGACGAGACTGCGATCATCAACCTGTTGGCCGCTCCGGCGCTTTTCTTCGCGACCAAAATAAACGGCCCCCTTCAGCCGTATACGTCCTGGTCCTCCTTGTGCGTAACAATATTATCACTGTGCATCTGAGCGCGTACAACGTAGTACGTCAATGCCAAGCTTTTAAAAAACAAGAGTGGCCTAAAAATGAGGTGTAGTGCTACGCATGCTTGATTGGTACAAAAGATTCGATAAAAAGAATTTCGTTTCATAAGTCAAGATCAATAACAGTGAAATGGTGGTCTGTTATTGATCCGTAGTTAATACATCATCTCAAAGCACTTGCAGAAAATCATTAAGACAGCTTCAGGGTGTAAAACAAACGGGCGAGGGGCGAAGCATGTAGAGAAGAGTGTCTTAACGGCACTAACGTGAAACCACAGTAGGCGCAAAACATCCAGTGTTTTGAGAGAGATTTATTTTATCAGGTACTTGTGGGTGTCAAGCCTGAAACTGGGTATGTAGGGAAGGGCATTTCCACTAAACTATAACGCCGTCTAAAGACTGCGTTGGGCTGCGGATTACCCTAAAGTTCATCTTCTTCTTCTATACTTGCGTGGTTTCAGATCTCTCCGGCATTGTGGGGAGGGGTGTGTCAGATGCAATAACATGATCAGCTATTTGTTGGGGTAAATTTTGTTTTCTTCATTTTCGGTCGGTCAGTCGCGAGTAGGGGGGCTTATCCAATTTCTGCTGGGCATAATCCTTCATGATGAACTTTACAGGTTCAGCACTAACAAACTCTACAGAATATCGCCATTTATTATATCCCTGGCGAAGAGACTTTTGCCGCACTCGAAAACAAGAAGTAGCTATCACAAGCCTGCGTTGCCGGGTACCAAATGTAAATTTCTATAAACACAGGTCTGCTCAGGCACCTTCGCCACTGTGTGCATTCTGTGATGAACTGGAAACAATAGACCATTTCTTTTTGACCTGCAGGCGGTTTAACACATTACGAAAAACCCTATTAGAAATACCTTTACGTGGTATTGGTATGGACTTATCTCTGCCGGTCATTTTGTCTTTTGGAGCTTCCATTTCTGGTTTCTATAATGCGACAGTATGCGCGGCCGTCCGGGACTATATTGATGAAACTAATAGGTTGACTAATTAACCAGTTTCATTATCCTAACAGGTCCACATAATTATATACGTATAAAATCATATTATCGCTCTATTCTAAGAATAAATTCGTTTATGTAAATATTTGCAAGCATTACATTAAGCAACACACTTTCCTAGGCTACCGGTAATCTTTCTGTTAAACCTCCATCATTCAAAATCTGAACAGTAAATTTTGAAACCACTCGATTCTTGGCCAATCCCCCACAGTGGGTATGCGCCACTTACAATAGGAGAAAAACAACAACAACAACAACAACAACAGACCTGTGACTATATGGCATACCGTGAAGACACGGGACGCCAAGAAGCCGAGACCCTCATGAGTTTACTGACCAGCATATATACAGCAGACATATTGAATGACCATGGCAAAGATGCAACTTCAGGAGTTCATCGTATTAGACAAGTGCTCGCAGTACATAGGTGTCAACAAACTTCCTGATGTGTTCTTGTGTTAATTTCGCCCCGTACCACAACGCTTGCTGTTTACAACTGCTTTTGAGGTACAGGTTACCTAAGCGAGAAATTGTTGACTCCTTATATCTGGTATACTACAGCCTAAAGGGGCAGATGATCTTCAATAATCATACCTGTACATGTCGGATATGTTTTACTGCGAAGTATGGCAGAAGCATAGTAACACGAAACAAACGTTTCGAGCGCAATTCGTTTATCACAATCAAAAGAAACATAAAACAACGAGGATATGACACTGATAACATTCATCACTACATAAATAATGCTAAACTAAGTGCACTATTGACGTCCCTGTGTGATTGACACCATGCCTGTAGTCTGGAAAAGGTCCTTAATAGTGCGCGACAACCAGGTGAGAGTTTGGACGTCATTGGGCTGCGACTCTGGCGCTGGCTTGGACAGTGGGGTCGGACCAAAGATGACTATTGATCTTGGACGCAACGTGAATGGTTGGTCCGGTCTCCATGAACGGTTGGTGGAAGGATGGCGTTGGACTCGATATCCGGGAGTTCTCGCTCTTCCTTCTTGCCCATGCTTCGGTATTTTAATCCATATTGGAAGATCGGCATGTTGAACATCAGGTTGCTCGAAGGCACCGAAGGCATCTTTGAAAAGGGGTACTTCGCAAATACATACGCCAGTGCACGTCCACTTGCGTCAAGCGACAACTGTATGATGTGGATGCTAGACTGTAGCGTGCGAGGGTGGAAGCCGCACTATAAACCACGGCATGAGTACTAGTGTCTGCGGCAGCAGCGTGGTAGGCCCGATGTCCCGAATGAAAGCACGGGGGTAGAAAGTTCGTATTTCAACATGTCCTCGCTGCGATGCTGTCCAAACACAGCGCTGACGAACGAGGTGTGAAAGGTTCGCCTACCGTGAGAAGGAAAACCAGGCACAAAGAAACGTCAGCTCTTGCAAACAGAGTCAGCCCTGCCACTGGCTCGATGCCTCGCAATTATGTTGCAGAGAAAGAAGACGGAAGTGCGTATAAAATATTATCATCAAACGCCGGAAGCTGAAGAAAGAAGACTTCTGCCAGGAGTGAGCGCGTGCTACTTCGCTTCTTCTAATAAACCATATTTGTTCGAAGCAGTCCATGGTCTCGATCGTCCTACTAATAGTGCCGTGAATCAGGATACTACCTCCTCGTCGGCAAGAAAGGCAAACCTGCCACGGAGCAGCAGAGAAGAAAACGGCGGAGGAGCAGAGGATTTACCTGGATCGAGCGACGAGATCACGGTGAATTGTATACGAGCATCAGAACGAACGATTGACAAGTAAGGAGTCATTGTTTTAACCACCTCAATATGAGCAAGGAAGTGATAACGAAGAAAAGAAAAGCACTTCGCTCCCAGATCACGCGACTGATTAACGCAGCTGAACAGCTAATTAATGATGGAGCTAACCGGGAGCAGCTGCTTACAACACAGGTGCAGATTAAAGGAATAAGCGACAGTCTCAAGAGCGCGAATGAGCAAATGGAAAAGCTTCTGACAGAAGACAATGCCGAAGCTGAATTGGAAAGGGTCATAGAGTACGACATGAAAATAACGACAACCTTATCTGCAATAGAATTCAGACTTCGACAGCCTGCACAATCGGATTCAAGCGATAGGACAAGGCAGGTGATGCCCTTAAGTACAGGACAAGAAGCAACATAACTAGTTAAACTGCCAGCTCTTGAAATGATAACGTTTGGGGTAAAAGCTCTGGAGTGGAACTGCTTTTGGGCTCAGTACGGGTCGGCAGTTCACCTGAGACCGAACATGAGCAAGGGACAGAAGTTCAATTACTTGTTAGCATCACTAACCGGAAAAGCGGCGGTTGCTATTGAAGAACTTCAGTACTCGGCAGAGGAAAATTATGATGATGCAATCAAAATACTGCAAAAAACGTTCAGCAATCGCGAACATTTCATTAAAATGCACATGAATGAGCTATTGAGTTTGGAGAAAGTGAGGTCTGTTCAAGGTACCAATGATTTAATTAGGCTAGTACAGAGAGTGCAAGTTAACATATTGGCACTCAAGTCACTAAAAGTGATAACCGAGAGTTATGCGCCGATGTTGCTACCGGTATTGAAAGGTGCAATTCAACAAGAATTATAAGTGCAGTTCAAGTAAAAAGAGGGTATCAGAAGCAGCTCAGATTCAGAAAACGGCGAGCAAAGCAACCCAACAGAAAAAGCGTGCGAGGAAAAGCTGGACAGGCTTATGTTGTTCTTAAGAGAGCAAGCAGCTTTTCGTGAAGAAACACAACGTGAGCAAGAGGGAATAACTGCAAAACCAAGAGAGAAAAACCGACAGATACGCACAACTTCAAGTTTCTATAGCTCAGCGCACAAAATATGTTTATTTTGCAAGCAGAAACTGTCGTCAGAGCATTCCAATGAATGAAAAGAAAGCTATGCTTACTGCAAATAGAGCATGCTTCAGATGCACGAGATCAAACCACACTGCTCGCATTTGCAAAGCCCAAGTAAAATGCAAGCAATGCAAGAGACGACATGCCACGTCAGTGTGTAGAACTGTGATGCAAAAAACAAGGGCAGAGCTGGTCTCAACAGCGCAAGCTGAAGCGACGACGTCTACGCTACACGCAACCGAAAATATCAAGCATAAGTTTGTGCTTTTGCAGATGGCTGTAGCGTGCGTAGAAGGGGCAACATGTGACCGACATTGCCGTTTGTTATTAGACAGCGGAAGTCAACGTTGATTTGTTGAAGTGGAATTAGCGAAAGAAATAGGTGCGAAGGTGTTGCGACAGGAAAGGCTGATGATTGGTTCATTTGGAAGAGACGAAAACGTCAAACTAATGAAAGTGGTGCAAGTGACTGTAGGATCACGAGAAACAAGCACGACAACAGTGATTGAAGCGTTACAAGTCGACGTTATCTCGCACAGTTGTACGCCCACTCCAACTCAGAAACTCAGCGAGAAAATGAAACAGCTAAAGATGCAAGTGGCTGATCACAGGACCGAGACTACTGTAACAAATTCTGTAGAACTACCGATCGGCTCAGACTATGATTGGGAATTCTTTACTGGTACAACTCGAAGAATCGAGGACAGACTGATAGCTGTAGTAACTATACTGGGATAGGTACTGCAAGGGCCGTCAGAGCAAAGCAAGACAAAACCAGAGTCCTTCAAAGCATTGAAGGACTCTGACAAAACTAACACATAATCAAACAGTAATGGTTCTGAAGGTTGAAGCTGCGGAAACAGAACTCCAGCAAAAGCTACAGAAGTTCTGGAGCCTGGAGTGAATGTGGATCACAAGAAATAGTTTGGTTAACACAGGAAATGAAGTGGTCGAAGAATTCGAGGCAAGATTGTTCAACAAAACGGTCGCTATCAAGTCAGCTTGCCATGGAAACAGGACGTAAACTTGGAAAGCAACAAGAAAAATGCGATAAAAAGACTACTGCAACTGACTAAAAGGCTGCAGAAAAATGAAGACATGCTGTATCGCTACGACAAAACTATATCAGAGTATGTGGCATTAGGAGTCGCACTGGAGGTCCAAGAGCCATCAGAACAGCCAAATGCACTTTGCTACTACATGCCACAAGAGAGGACCGAGCCACAACAGAGGTTCGAGTAGTGTTTGACGCCTCATCACATTCTCGAAAAGGCATGTCTTTAAACGAGAACCTAGAGGCAGGACCTAATTTGAGTGGTGACATGCTATCGCTGCTCATTAATTTCCGAAAAAAAAGGTGGCATTAGTAGGAGATGTTGAAAAGTTTCTTCTACAAAACTCTATAGACGAAGAGGATAGAGATGCAATGAGATTTCTGTGGTGGAAGCATGACGCTGAAGGAAGGTTATTGAATGAAGTGCAAATATGGCGCATGACAAGAGTAACGTTCGGAACAACATTGAGAACGTTTACACTGGCAGCTACAATTAAACACCATTTGAAACAAGTGGAATATCTGTTTCCTGATACGACAAGGACACTGCAGAAAGCTATCTACGTGGATGATGTCATTCTGGGAGCAGCAACGCTTGATGAAGCAGTCAAGTTGTACAAAGAGGCAAAGCAATTGTTCAAAGAGGCAGCGATGAATTTGACAAAATGGACATCCAATGAAGAGCAATTAAACAAAATCATAGATGAAAACAAAAGGGACGATCCTCACATGGATATTCGATCTAGAGGATTTACAATGCTTCTGGGCTTGATATGGAAACACTCAAAGGACATGATTTGCTTCCCTATGGAAAAGTGGAATTGATTAACAGATACAACGTACTTGACAAAAAGGGCCGTGTTATAAACCACAGCGACGATATTTGACCCGCTCGGTTTGTTGTCGCCATTCACAGTACGCGCCAAAATAGGACTGCAGAGATTGTGGAAAACGAACGTCACGTGGGACGACCAGCTCCCTAAAGATGAATGCGACAAACGGAATAACCTTATGTCTGAAGCAGAGGATTTTCGAGTTTTAGAAATCCCCCGATGCTACGCAAGCAAGAATCCACAAGTACAAGCATACAAGCTGCATGTATTTGCCGACGCGAGCCCATAAGCATACGGAGCGGCAGCATATTTGATAGCAGTATACCACGATGGAAGCAAAGAATCAAGGCTGGTAATAGCAAAAAGCCGCGTAGCTCCAATGAAAGAGCTGACATTGGCGCGACTTGAACTGATTGCAGCGGTGGTAGCATCAAGATTATGCGACTACATCAAAGGTCACTTCCACGAAAGATTTCAGGAAATACACTGCTGGACGGACTCGATGATTATGCTTCACTGGATCAAGAGAACAAGCAAAGGGAATTTATTTTGTCGCCAACAGAATTGCAGAAGTTAGAGAAAAAACCCTTCAAGCAAGCTGGTCATTCATTCAAAGTGACGACAACCCTGCTGACCTACTTACACGAGGAATAAGCGCAAAGGCATTGATATCGTCACAGTTATGGTGGAATGGTCCCGAATGAATAACATCACTGGAAAAGAACTTAGTAAGCATAATTGGCACAAATACAGACGTGGAAGACCAGCATAAAACACAATGTCACCAATGCATGGGAAGGGTCGAAATTGAGCCAATCTTGGAAATCGAAAGGTATTCATCATACGGACGGCTTATAAGAGTGACAGCATGAGTGTTCAGATTCATAGACAAAACAACAAAGGAAAATCACAAAGGGCCGTTGACAGGAAAAGAGGTAACAAATGCATAGACATACTGGATAAGACAGACCCAAATATCACTGAGACTAACAAAGGGTGAGGCCTATTCAAACACTCAATCATTTGAAATTAATGGACACGAAGTCTACCTTGATGACGATGGAATCATCAGACAGAAGTGACGATTGCAGTGCAGCCAAGAATTCAACAAGCACATTATAGTAATTCCAGAGGATGAGCGTTTCACGGAACTGCTAATACGTCACGTGCATAAAATGGTATCACACGGAGGAGTTCAAGTGATTCTAGCGCAACTTCGAACTAAGTTCTGGATATTGCAGGATAGACAAGCAGTGAAAAGAGCTCTGAACAGATGTGTCGTCTGCAAGAGGCATAACTCCAGACCGGCGACTCAAAACGTACCTCCACTTCCGGCAGACAGAGTCACCGAATCAGAGCCTTTCAAAGTTACGGGAGCTGACTTCACAGGACCTCTGTACGCAAAGGACAAGTACCAGATTGTGAAGCAATTTGTATTGATATTCCCCTGCGCGGTAACAAAAAGAGTACACTTGGAGGTTACCAGTGATTTGTCAACGTCGAGTTTTCTACAAGCATTCTGACGATTTCCAGCTCGACAGGGAACGCCAGCAGTAATCTACTCGGACAACGCCGAAACATTTATAAAAGCTGGAAAGGAAATCAACAGAATGCTCGAAACAATTAAAAACGAGGTCTTAAAGGATTACTGTAATGGTCAACAAATTCAGTGGAAAACAATAGCCGAATGCGCGCCATGGTGGGGAGGATTTTACGAGCGACTCATAAGAAGCCTGAAGACGTCGATGCGAAAGATAATATCGAAAGGAACAGCTTTGGTAGAGGAGCTACGCACTATTGTAGACGAAGTTGAAGGAACACTCAACAATCGACCATTGACTTACGTATATGGAGAACCTGACGAGCCAATGCCACAAATGCCGGCAGACATCATAGGCAGACGGCGACAGCTTCAAGACGGACAAACAAGACTATACAACGGTAACATTGAAGACGCATGCCGAAGCAGATGCAAACTCGTGCGCGCTTGGTGGAAAAGATGGCATCGAGAATACATCAAGGAAAAAGGAGCTACGGCCAAAGCCAAGACGCAGCAAACAAAACCACTCTCACCAGGTGACACCGTGTTGGTTGAGGACAAGGCTCCAAGATCATTTTCGAAAATGAGCCGGATTGAAAAACTCTACCATGGGCAAGACGGAATAACACGAGCTTGTCTCCTTCGCACAGGCAAAAATAATTTCTAAAAAGATCGGTGAACCACATATACACAAAGGGGGGTTGATTCAATTAGCCCACAAGAGCTTGTCCCATTTCAAGTTGGGCGGGCGGGAGCCTATAAAATATCATCATCAAACGCCGGAAGAAGAAGAAAGAAGACTGCTGCCTGGAGCGAGCACGTGCTACTTCGCTTCTTCTAATAAGCCGTATTCGTTAGAAGCAGTCCATGGTCTCGATCGTCTTAATAGTGCGTGATACACCGACCCTTCTTTTTCATTTTTAAAGAAATTCGCAGCCTTTATTTGGAAAATGAAAAAAAATCTGCCCCACAGGCAATCTTACCAGTGTTATCAGAATAGTATGCGCACTGCATGGTATAAAAAATCTTTCATTAAAAACCGAGTTTTGTACCACTTTGCTTACGTCACAGCTATATAAAAATGGCCAAATGTTGAGCGTGATCACCTCAATGCCCTTGTTCTAAAGGGCGTCAAATGAACCATCAGCCTCGCTATCACCACTCCGAAGAAAAAACGCCTCGAGATTGGCGTACACAACACGCTAGGAGAGGTCGCCGCGACATAGGAACGAGTGATCGACCAGACTCAGGACAACAAAGGCGGGCCACCACGTTTTGCGCGAGCTTGGCTTCTTCTCCTCGACAGCAGAGCAAAAAGAATTTTCTTTCCATTCGATTTCATTTTCATTCCAGAGAATGTTCTGTTTGTATTGGGGAGCTGATCTCAAAGGCTAGGGCTTTGACGAGTGCATGTGTCAAAAACAATTTGGGAGCCAAAAACACTACAGATAGAAGCAGTTCCCAATCAGCTGACGAGTGTTAACACATTCTTTTTGAATCAGGGTAATCGCTAGTGTCACAAAGCCTTGTATTGGTCCTTTCTGCCCCGAGTAGATTGCACCAAGCGGTCGATTCTAACTATCTTCTGTCTCCCTAATTTAGCATTTCTTTGCGTATGGCAAACACTATCTATCTATCTATCTATCTATCTATCTATCTATCTATCTATCTATCTATCTATCTATCTATCTATCTATCTATCTATCTATCTATCTATCTATCTATCTATCTATCTATCTGTCTGTCTGTCTGTCTGTCTGTCTGTCTGTCTGTCTGTCTGTCTGTCTGTCTGTCTGTCTGTCTGTCTGTCTATCTATCTATCTATCTATCTATCTATCTATCTATCTATCTATCTATCTATCTATCTATCTATCTATCTATCTATCTATCTATCTATCTATCTATCTATGTATCTATCTATCTATCTATCTATCTCCGTGGCGTATGCGCGCCGAGTTTTGTATGGACAGCAGAGGACAACAGTTATGGGCAGTCAAACGGACTGCCCATGCATCAGAGAGAAATGCATGATCTTTCTGTTCCGTCGTGGCAGCGGTCCTCAACGTGCTGAAGCGCGTTCAGAAAGAACCAATAAAATCCATCCATCCATCCATCCATCCATCCATCCATCCATCCATCCATCCATCCATCCATCCATCCATCCATCCATCCATCCATTCATTCATCTATCCATCCATCTATCCATCCATCTATACATCCATCCATCCATCCATCTAGCCATCAATTCATCCATGCGTCCATCCATCTGTCCGTCCGTCCATCCATCCATCCATCCATCCATCCATCCATCCATCCATCCATCCATCCATCCATCCATCCATCCATCCATCCATCCATCCATCCATCCAACCATCCATCCATCCATCCATCCATCCATCTACTATTCCATGCAACCATGCATCAGTGTGACCATATTATTTGTTTAAACAGCTCCGCCGTTCTTATTATGACTGTGCATCTGAGTGCGTCCAACGTAGTAAGTAAATGGCACGCTTTTAAAAGCAGGGGTGCCTGAAAACTGACGCGTAGCGTTACGCGTGCTTGATCATTACAAAAGATCGCATAAAAATTTTGTTTCATAAGTCAAGATCCGTAACGCCTAAATGGTGGTCTGTTATTGATCCGAAGTTTAAATAAACCATCTCAAACCACTTGCAGAAAATTATCAATACAGCTTCAGGGTGTCAAAAGAAACAGGCAAAGCGAAGCATGTAGGCAACAGTGTCTTAGCTCCACTAACGTGAACCCGATGTAGGCGCGAAGCATCCAGTGTTTCGAGAGAGATTTATTTTATTGGGCACTTGCTGGTGTCAAGCCTGAAGCCGGGCCTATAGGCAAGGGATTTTTGGGTAACTATAACGCCATTTGAAGACTGCGTCAGGTTGCAGCTTAGCCTAAGGTTCGGCTTCTTCTTCCATACATGCCCGGTTTCAGTTTTCTCCGGCATTGTAAAGAGGGGTGTTTCAGATGCAATAAAATGATCAGTTATTCGGTGGGTTAACTGTTGTTTGCTTAATTTTTGGTAGATCAGTCGAGGAGTGGGGTTTTTCAGATGACATAAAATGATCAGCCATTTGTTGGGGTACCTGTTGTTTCAGTCATTTTGGTGGATCAGTCGCGAGTAGTGGGGTTCACCCGATTTCTGCGGGACAAACTCGTTCATGACGAACTCTGACTATATAACACACCGTAAAGACCCGTGACGCCAAGCAGCCGAGAGCCTCATGAGTTTACTGACCAGCATATATAGAGCAGACATACAGAATGACCACGGCAGAAAATGCAACTCCAGGAGTTCATCGTATTAGACAAGTGCTCGCCGTACTAGGTGTCAACAAACTTTGTGATGTGTTCTTCTGTTTTATTCGGACACGCACCACAAAGATTGCTCTTTATAACCGCTTTTGACGTACAGGTTACCTCAGCGAGAACTTGTTGGCTCCTTATATCTCTTATATTACAACCTAAAGCGGCAAATGATTTTCGGTAATCATACCTGTACATGTCGGATATGTTACATTGCGAAGTATGGCAAAAGCATGATAACACAAAAGAAAACTTTCGAGCGTAATTTGTTTATTACAGTCTAAAGAAACATAAAATTACGAGGATATGACACTGATATCATTCATCAATACATAAATAATGCTCAACTAATTTCAATAGTGACGTCCCGGTATGACTGACACCATGCCTGTAGTCTGGAAGAGGTCCTCCAACGTCCACGAAAACCAGGTGAGAGTTTGGACGTCATTGGGCTGTGACTCTGGCGCAGGCTTCGACAGTGGTGTCAGACCAAAGATGACTATTGATGGCCTGGACGCAACGTGAATGGTTGGCCCGGTCTCCATGAAAGTCTGGTGGGAAGACGGCCGTGGACTCGTTATCCGGAAGTTCTCGCTCTTCCTTCTTGCCCATGCTTCGGTCTTTTAACCCGTATTAAAAAATCGCCATGTTGAACATCAGGTTGGTCGAAGGCACCGCAGGCAACTTCGAAAACGAGTACTTCGCAAGCACATAAGCCAGTGTACGTCCACTTGCGTCAAACGATAACCGTATGATGTGGATGCTGGGCTGTATAGCGTGCAAAAGTGGAAGTCGCACGATAAGCCACGGCATGAGTACCACTGTCTGCGGCAGCAGCAGGGTAGGTCCGATGTCCCGAAGGGAAGCACGGAGGTAGAAAGTTCGTCTTTCCACATGTCCTCGCTGCGATGCTGCCTAACACAGCGCCGACGAACAAGGTGTGAAAGGTTTGCCTACCGTAAGACGGAAAACCAGGCACCAAGAAACGTCAGCTCTTGCAAACGGAGTCGGCACTCCAACCAGCTCGATGCCACGCGATTATGTGACAGAGAAAGAAGACGGAAGTGCGTGATACATTGACACTTCTTTTTCATTTTTAAACGAATTCGTAGCCTTTATTTGTAAAATGAAAAAAAATCTGCTCGGCAGGCCATTTTACCAGTACCATCGGAATAATAAGCGCACTGTATGGTTTAAAAAAAACTTAAAAACCTATTTTATACCATTTTATTTACGTCACCGCGATATACAAATGGCCACGTGTTGAGCGCGATCATCTCAATGCCCTCGTTCTAAAGGGCGTCAAATGAGCCGTCGGCCTCGCTATCACCACTTCGTAGCAAAAACTCCTCAAGATCGGCGTACACAGCACGCTAGAATAGGTTGCTGGGACTGAGGAACAAGTGATCGACCAGACTCAGAACCACAAAAGCGGGCCGCCACGTTCTGCGCGAGCTCGCCTTCTTCTCCTCGACTGCAGGAGAAAAATTATTTCCCTTCCATTCGATTCCATTTTCATTCCAGAGAGTGTTCTGCTTGTATAGGGGAGCTGATCAAACCCTAGAGTTTTGATGTGTGCATGAGTCAAAAACAATTACGGAGCCGAAAACACTACAGATAGGGGCTGTTACCAATGACTGTACGAGTGTTACAGCATTTTTTTAATCGGGGTAACTTCTAGTGTCACAAAACCTTGTATTGGTCCTTTCTTCTTTGTGTAGATTGCATCAAGTAATCGATTCTGACTATAGTCTGTCTCCCTAAATAAACATTTCTTTGCATATGGCAAACACTTTCAGTCTATCTATCTATCTATCTATCTATCTATCTATCTATCTATCTATCTATCTATCTATCTATCTATCTATCTATCTATCTATCTATCTATCTATCTATCTATCTATCTATCTATCTGTCTATCTATCTATCTATCTATCTATCTCTCTATCTATCTATCTATCTATCTATCTATCTATCTATCTATCTATCTATCTATCTATCTATCTATCTATCTATCTATCTATCTATCTATCTAACTATCTATCTATCTATCTCAGTGGCATATGCGTGCCGAGTTTCGTTTCGACAGCAGAGGACAATACTTATGAGCATTAAAACGGACTGCCGAATCATCAGAGAGAAATGCATCCTCTTTCTGTTCCGGCATGGCAGCGGTCCTCTTCGTGCTAAAGTGCGTTCAGAAAGAACCAATAAAATCCATCCATCCATCCATCCATCCATCCATCCATCCATCCATCCATCCATCCATCCATCCATCCATCCATCCATCCATCCATCCATCCATCCATCCATCCATCCATCCATCCATCCATCCATCCATCCATCCATCTACTATTCCATGCAACCATGCATCATTGTGGCCATATTATTTGTTTACACAGCTCCGCCGTTCTTATTATGAGTGTGCGTCTCAGCGCGTCCAAAGTAGTAAGGAAATGGCACGCTTTTAAAAACAGGGGTGCCTGAAAATTGACGTGTAGCGTTACGCGTGCTTGATCGTTACAAATAATCGCATAAAAATTTTGTTTCATAACTCAAGATCCATAACGCCTAAATGGTGGTCTGTTAATAATCCGAAGTTAAGAAACCGTGTCAAACCGCTTGCAGAAAATTATCAAGACAGCTTCAGGGTGTACAAAAAAGAACAGACGAAGGCGAAGCATATAGGCAACAGTGTCTTAGCTCCACTTGCGTGAAACCAGAGTAGGCGCGAAGCATCCAGTATTTCGAGAGAGATTTATTTGATCAGGCACTTGCTGGTGTCAAGCTTGAAGCCGGTCATGTAGGGAAGGGCATTTTCAGTAAACTATAACGCCGTTTATAGACTGGGTCGGGCTGCAGCTTAGCCTAAGGTTCATCTTATTCTTCCATACATGCCCGGTTTCAGTTCTCTCCGGCATTGTTGAGAGGGGTGTTTCAGATGCAATAAAATGAACAGTTATTTGGTGGGGTAACTGTTATCTTACTTTTTGGTAGATCAGTCATGAAGTGGGGTTTTTCAGATGACATACAATGATCAGCTATTTGTTGGGGTACCTGTTAATTTAGTCATTTTTGTTGGATCAGTCGCGAGTAGTGGAGTTAATCCGTATTCTGCGGGACAAGCTCGTTCATGACCAACTCTGACTATATGCGTACCGTAAATACCCGTGACGCTGAGAAGCCGAAACCCCCATGAGTTTACTGACCAGCATATATAGAGCAGACATACAGAATGACCACGGCAGAAAATGCAACTCCAGGAGTTCATCGTATTAGACAAGTGCTCGCCGTACTAGGTGTCAACAAACTTTGTGATGTGTTCTTCTGTTTTATTCGGACACGCACCACAAAGATTGCTCTTTATAACCGCTTTTGACGTACAGGTTACCTGAGCGAGAACTTGTTGGCTCCTTATATCTCTTATATTACAACCTAAAGCGGCAAATGATTTTCGGTAATCATACCTGTACATGTCGGATATGTTACATTGCGAAGTATGGCAAAAGCATGATAACACAAAAGAAAACTTTCGAGCGTAATTTGTTTATTACAGTCTAAAGAAACATAAAATTACGAGGATATGACACTGATATCATTCATCAATAAATAAATAATGCTCAACTAATTTCAATAGTGACGTCCCGGTATGACTGACACCATGCCTATAGTCTGGACGAGGTCCTCCAACGTCCACGAAAACCAGGTGAGAGTTTGGACGTCATTGGGCTGTGACTCTGGCGCAGGCTTCGACAGTGGTGTCAGACCAAAGATGACTATTGATGGCCTGGACGCAACGTGAATGGTTGGTCCGGGCTCCGTGAAAGTCTGGTGGGAAGACGGCCGTGGACTCGTTATCCGGAAGTTCTCGCTCTTCCTTCTTGCCCATGCTTCGGTCTTTTAACCCATATTGGAAAATCGGCATGTTGAACATCAGGTTGGTCGAAGGCACCGCAGGCATCTTCGAAAACGAGTACTTCGCAAGCACAAACGCCAGTGTACGTCCACTTGCGTCAAACGACGACTGTATGATGTGGATGATAGGCTGTAGCGTGCAAAAGTGGAAGTCGCACGATAAGCCACGGCATGAGTACCACTGTCTGCGGCAGCAGCAGGGTAGGTCCGATGTCCCGAAGGGAAGCACGGGGGTAGGCAGTTCGTCTTTCCACATGTCCTCGCTGCGATGCTGCCAAACACAGCGCCGACGAACAAGGTGTGAAAGGTTTGCCTACCGTGAGACGGAAAACCAGGCACCAAGAAACGTCAGCTCTTGCAAACGGAGTCGGCACTCCAACCAGCTCGATGCCACGCGATTATGTGACAGAGAAAGAAGACAGAAGTGCGTGATACATTGACACTTCTTTTTCGTTTTTAAACAAATTCGCAACCTTTAATTTGTAAAATAAAAAAAAAATCTGCTCGGCAGGCCATTTTACCAGTACCATCGGAATAATAAGCGCACTGTATGGTTTAAAAAAAACTTAAAAACCTATTTTTATACCATTTTATTTACGTCACCGCGATATACAAATGGCCACGTGTTGAGCGCGATCATCTCAATGCCCTCGTTCTAAAGGGCGTCAAATGAGCCGTCGGCATCGCTATCACCACTCCTAAGCAAAAACTCCTCAAGATCGGCGTACACAGCACGCTAGAATAGGTCGCTGGGACTGAGGAACAAGTGATCGACCAGACTCAGAACCACAAAAGCGGGCCGCCACGTTCTGCGCGAGCTCGCCTTCTTCTCCTCGACTGCAGGAGAAAAATTATTTCCCTTCCATTCGATTCCATTTTCATTCCAGAGAATGTTTTGTTTGTATAGGGGAGCAGATCAAACCCTAGAGTTTTGATGTGTGCATGAGTCAAAAACAATTACGGAGCCGAAAACACTACAGATAGGGGCTGTTACCAATGACTGGACGAGTGTTACAGCATTCTTTTTGAATCGGGGTAACTTCTAGTGTCACAAAACCTTGTATTGGCCCTTGCTTCTTTGTGTAGATTGCACAAAGTAATCGATTCTGACTATAGTCTGTCTCCCTAAATTAACATTTCTTCGCATATGGCAAACACTTTCAGTCTATCTATCTATCTATCTATCTATCTATCTATCTATCTATCTATCTATCTATCTATCTATCTATCTATCTATCTATCTATCTATCAATCTCAGTGGCATATGCGCGCCGAGTTTCGTTTCGACAGCAGAGGACAATACTTATGAACATTAAAACGGACTGCTGACGCATCAGAGAGAAATGCCTCATCTTTCTGTTCCGGCATGGCAGCGGTCCTTTTCGTGCTAAAGTGCGTTCAGAAAGAACCAATAAAATCCATCCATCCATCCATCCATCCATCCATCCATCCATCCATCCATCCATCCATCCATCCATCCATCCATCCATCCATCCATCCATCCATCAATTCATCCATATATCCATCCATCCATCCATCCATCCATCCATCCATCCATCCATCCATCCATCCATCCATCCATCCATCCATCCATCCATCCATCCATCCATCCATCCATCCATCCATCCATCCATCCATCCATCCATCCGTCCATCCATCTACTATTCCATGCAACCATGCATCAGTGTGGTCATATTATTTGTTTAAACAGCTCCGCCGTTCTTATTATGACTGTGCGTCTGAGTGCGTCCAACGTAGTAAGTAAATGGCACGCTTTTAAAAACAGGGGTGCCTGAAAACTGACGCGTAGCGTTACGCGTGCTTGATCGTTACAAAAGATCGCATAAAAATTTTGTTTCATAAGTCTAGATCCGTAACGCCTAAATGGTGGTCTGTTATTGATCCGAAGTTAAAATAAACCATCTCGAACCACTTGCAGAAAATTATCAATACAGCTTCAGGATGTCAAAAAAAAAAACAGGCAAAGCGAAGCATGTAGGCAACAGTGTCTGAGCTCCACTAACGTTAAACCGATGTAGGCGCGAAGCATCCAGTGTTTCGAGAGAGATTTGTTTGATCAGGCACTTGCTGGTGTCAAGCTTGAAGCCGCGCATATATGCAAGGGCATTTTTGGTTAACTATAACGCCATTTGGGGACTGCGCCAGGCTGCAGCTTCCTAAGGTTCGTCTTCTTCTTCCATACATGCCCGGTTTCAGTTCTCTCCGGCATTGTGGAGAGGGTTGTTTCAGATGCAATAAAATGAACAGTTATTTGGTGGGGTAACTGTTGTTTTCTCAACTTTTGGTAGATCAGTCATGAAGTGGGGTTTTTTAGATGACATAAAATGATCAGCTATTTGTTGGGGTACCGGTTGTTTTAGTCATTTTAGGGGCGAAGCTCCTTATAACGTGGCTTGTGCGTCCCTCGTCGTAGTGCGTAACCACCGGTGGCACATACCCGAAAGAGCAGTTCTTACAATGTCCGCTAAGTGGCGGTACTTGTATATGATGAATGCACGATGAAAAAGATGTGATATGGCGGTGCTTGAAGTGTTCACTAAATAGACGGATGAACGGAAAAACGGGCATGCAGATGGGCTGGTGGATGCACGGACGGCCGCACGAACAGACGCATAGACGGAATGACAGACAGACGAACGAACGGACAGATGGGAAAACGGATGTATAGACGGACGCACCGACGGTCACATGGATGGACGGACGCACAGACGGATGCAAGCAAGAACGAATGGACGGACGGAAGCGCGAACGAACTGACGAACGCTTCGCCCCACCAATCACCATTCACTTCGTGGATATGCCGTGCTTTTTTTGTTGGATCGGTCGCGAGTACTGGTGTTCATCCGTATTCTGCGGGACAAGCTCGTTAATGACCGACTCTGACTATATGGCACACCGTAAAGACCCGTGACGCCGAGAAGCCGAGACCCTCATAAGTTTACTGACCAGCATATATAGAGCAGACATACAGAATGACCACGGCAGAAAATGCAACTCCAGGAGTTCATCGTATTAGACAAGTGCTCGCCGTACTAGGTGTCAACAAACTTTGTGATGTGTTCTTCTGTTTTATTCGGACACGCACCACAAAGATTGCTCTTTATAACCGCTTTTGACGTACAGGTTACCTGAGCGAGAACTTGTTGGCTCCTTATATCTCTTATATTACAACCTAAAGCGGCAAATGATTTTCGGTAATCATACCTGTACATGTCGGATATGTTACATTGCGAAGTATGGCAAAAGCATGATAACACAAAAGAAAACTTTCGAGCGTAATTTGTTTATTACAGTCTAAAGAAACATAAAATTACGAGGATATGACACTGATATCATTCATCAATACATAAATAATGCTCAACTAATTTCAATAGTGACGTCCCGGTATGACTGACACCATGCCTGTAGTCTGGAAGAGGTCCTCCAACGTCCACGAAAACCAGGTGAGAGTTTGGACGTCATTGGGCTGTGACTCTGGCGCAGGCTTCGACAGTGCTGTCAGACCAAAGATGACTATTGATGGCCTGGACGCAACGTGAATGGTTGGTCCGGTCTCCATGAAAGTCTGGTGGGAAGACGGCCGTGGACTCGTTATCCGGAAGTTCTCGCTCTTCCTTCTTGCCCATGCTTCGGTCTTTTAACCCATATTGGAAAATCGGCATGTTGAACATCAGGTTGGTCGAAGGCACCGCAGGCATCTTCGAAAACGAGTACTTCGCAAGCACAAACGCCAGTGTACGTCCACTTGCGTCAAACGACGACTGTATGATGTGGATGATAGGCTGTAGCGTGCAAAAGTGGAAGTCGCACGATAAGCCACGGCATGAGTACCACTGTCTGCGGCAGCAGCAGGGTAGGTCCGATGTCCCGAAGGGAAGCACGGGGGTAGGCAGTTCGTCTTTCCACATGTCCTCGCTGCGATGCTGCCAAACACAGCGCCGACGAACAAGGTGTGAAAGGTTTGCCTACCGTGAGACGGAAAACCAGGCACCAAGAAACGTCAGCTCTTGCAAACGGAGTCGGCACTCCAACCAGCTCGATGCCACGCGATTATGTGACAGAGAAAGAAGACAGAAGTGCGTGATACATTGACACTTCTTTTTCGTTTTTAAACAAATTCGCAACCTTTAATTTGTAAAATGAAAAAAAAAATCTGCTCGGCAGGCCATTTTACCAGTACCATCGGAATAATAAGCGCACTGTATGGTTTAAAAAAAACTTAAAAACCTATTTTTATACCATTTTATTTACGTCACCGCGATATACAAATGGCCACGTGTTGAGCGCGATCATCTCAATGCCCTCGTTCTAAAGGGCGTCAAATGAGCCGTCGGCATCGCTATCACCACTCCTAAGCAAAAACTCCTCAAGATCGGCGTACACAGCACGCTAGAATAGGTCGCTGGGACTGAGGAACAAGTGATCGACCAGACTCAGAACCACAAAAGCGGGCCGCCACGTTCTGCGCGAGCTCGCCTTCTTCTCCTCGACTGCAGGAGAAAAATTATTTCCCTTCCATTCGATTCCATTTTCATTCCAGAGAATGTTTTGTTTGTATAGGGGAGCAGATCAAACCCTAGAGTTTTGATGTGTGCATGAGTCAAAAACAATTACGGAGCCGAAAACACTACAGATAGGGGCTGTTACCAATGACTGGACGAGTGTTACAGCATTCTTTTTGAATCGGGGTAACTTCTAGTGTCACAAAACCTTGTATTGGCCCTTGCTTCTTTGTGTAGATTGCACAAAGTAATCGATTCTGACTATAGTCTGTCTCCCTAAATTAACATTTCTTCGCATATGGCAAACACTTTCAGTCTATCTATCTATCTATCTATCTATCTATCTATCTATCTATCTATCTATCTATCTATCTATCTATCTATCTATCTATCTATCTATCTATCTATCTATCTATCTATCTATCTATCTATCTATCTATCTATCTATCTATCTATCTATCTATCTATCTATCTATCTATCTATCTATCTATCTCAGTGGCATATGCGCGCCGAGTTTCGTTTCGACAGCAGAGGACAATACTTATGAACATTAAAACGGACTGCTGACGCATCAGAGAGAAATGCCTCATCTTTCTGTTCCGGCATGGCAGCGGTCCTTTTCGTGCTAAAGTGCGTTCAGAAAGAACCAATAAAATCCATCCATCCATCCATCCATCCATCCATCCATCCATCCATCCATCCATCCATATATCCATCCATCCATCCATCCATCCATCCATCCATCCATCCATCCATCCATCCATCCATCCATCCATCCATCCATCCGTCCATCCATCTACTATTCCATGCAACCATGCATCAGTGTGGTCATATTATTTGTTTAAACAGCTCCGCCGTTCTTATTATGACTGTGCGTCTGAGTGCGTCCAACGTAGTAAGTAAATGGCACGCTTTTAAAAACAGGGGTGCCTGAAAACTGACGCGTAGCGTTACGCGTGCTTGATCGTTACAAAAGATCGCATAAAAATTTTGTTTCATAAGTCAAGATCCGTAACGCCTAAATGGTGGTCTGTTATTGATCCGAAGTTAATATAAACCATCTCGAACCACTTGCAGAAAATTATCAATACAGCTTCAGGATGTCAAAAAAAAAAACAGGCAAAGCGAAGCATGTAGGCAACAGTGTCTGAGCTCCACTAACGTTAAACCGATGTAGGCGCGAAGCATCCAGTGTTTCGAGAGAGATTTGTTTGATCAGGCACTTGCTGGTGTCAAGCTTGAAGCCGCGCATATATGCAAGGGCATTTTTGGTTAACTATAACGCCATTTGGGGACTGCGCCAGGCTGCAGCTTCCTAAGGTTCGTCTTCTTCTTCCATACATGCCCGGTTTCAGTTCTCTCCGGCATTGTGGAGAGGGTTGTTTCAGATGCAATAAAATGAACAGTTATTTGGTGGGGTAACTGTTGTTTTCTCAACTTTTGGTAGATCAGTCATGAAGTGGGGTTTTTTAGATGACATAAAATGATCAGCTATTTGTTGGGGTACCTGTTGTTTTAGTCATTTTAGGGGCGAAGCTCCTTATAACGTGGCTTGTGCGTCCCTCGTCGTAGTGCGTAACCACCGGTGGCACATACCCGAAAGAGCAGTTCTTACAATGTCCGCTGGGTGGCGGTACTTGTATATGATGAATGCACGATGAAAAAGATGTGATATGGCGGTGCTTGAAGTGTTCACTAAATAGACGGATGAACGGAAAAACGGGCATGCAGATGGGCTGGTGGATGCACGGACGGCCGCACGAACAGACGCATAGACGGAATGACAGACAGACGAACGAACGGACAGATGGGAAAACGGATGTATAGACGGACGCACCGACGGTCACATGGATGGACGGACGCACAGACGGATGCAAGCAAGAACGAATGGACGGACGGAAGCGCGAACGAACTGACGAACGCTTCGCCCCACCAATCACCATTCACTTCGTGGATATGCCGTGCTTTTTTTGTTGGATCGGTCGCGAGTACTGGTGTTCATCCGTATTCTGCGGGACAAGCTCGTTAATGACCGACTCTGACTATATGGCACACCGTAAAGACCCGTGACGCCGAGAAGCCGAGACCCTCATAAGTTTACTGACCATCATATATAGAGCAGACATACTGAATGACCACGGCAGAAAATGCAACTTCAGGAGTTCATCATATTAGACAAGTTCTCGCAGTACTAGCTGTCAACAAACTTCGTGATGTGTTCTTCTGTTTATTTTGACACGCTCCACAAAGCTTGCTGTTTACATTAGCTTTTGACGTATAAGTTACCTGAGCGAGAACTTGTTAACTCCCTATATCTGTTATATTACAACCTAAAGGGGCAGAAGATTTTCGATAATCATACCTGTACATGTCGGATATGTTACATTGCGAAGTATGGCAAAAGCATGGTAACACAAAAGAAAACTTTCGAGCGTAATTTGTTTATTACAGTCTAAAGAAACATAAAATTACGAGGATATGACACTGATATCATTCATCAATACATAAATAATGCTCAACTAATTTCAATAGTGACGTCCCGGTATGACTGACACCATGCCTATAGTCTGGAAGAGGTCCTCCAACGTCCACGAAAACCAGGTGAGAGTTTGGACGTCATTGGGCTGTGACTCTGGCGCTTTCTTCGACAGTGGTGTCAGACCAAAGATGACTATTGGTGGCCTGGACGCAACGAGAATGGTTGGTCCGGTCTCCATGAAAGGCTGGTGGGAAGGCGGCCTTGGACTCGTTATCCGGAAGTTCTCGCTTTTCCTTCTTGCCCATGCTTCGGTCTTTTAGCCCGTATTGGAAAATCGCCATGTTGAACATCAGGTTGGTCGAAGGCTCCGCAGGCATCTTCGAAAACGAGTACTTCGCAAGCACATACACCAGTGTACGTCCACTTGCGTCAAACGACAACTGTATGATGTGGATGCTAGGCTGTAGGGTGCAAAAGTGGAAGTCGCACGATAAGCCACGGCATGAGTACCACTGTCTGCGGCAGCAGCAGGGTAGGTCTGATGTCCCGAAGGGAAGCACAGGGGTAGACAGTTCGTCTTTCCACATGTCCTAGCTGCGATGCTGTCCAAACACAGCGCCGAGGAGCAAGTTGTGAAAGGTTTGCCAGCGTGAGATGGAAAACCAGGCACCAAGAAACGTCAGCTCTTGCAAACGGAGTCGGCACTCCAACCGGCTCGATGCCACGCGATTATGTGACAGAGAAAGAAGACGGAAGTGCGTGATACATTGACTCTTCTTTTTCATTTTTAAACGCATTCGCAGCCTTTATTTGTAAAATGAAAAAAAAAATCTGCCCGACAGGCCAACTTACCAGTACCATCGGAATAATAAGCGCACTGTATGGTTTAAAAAAACTTAAAGACCTATTTTTATACCATTTTATTTACGTCACCGCGATATACAAATGGCCACGTGTTGAGCGCGATCATCTCAATGCCCTCGTTCTAAAGGGCGTCAAATGAGCCGTCGGCCTCGCTATCACCACTCCGAAGCAAAAACTCCTCGAGATTGGCGTGCACAGCATGCTAGAATAAGTTGCTGGGACTGAGGAACGAGTGATCGACCAGACTCAGAACCACAAAAGCGGGCCGCCACGTTCTGCGCGAGCTCGCCTTTTCTCCTCGACTGCAGGAGAAAAATTATTTCCCTTCCATTCGATTCCATTTTCATTCAAGAGAGTGTTTTGTTTGTATAGGGGAGCTGATGAAACCCTAGAGTTTTGATGTGTGCATGAGTCAAAAACAATTACGGAGCCGAAAACACTACAGATAGGGGCTGTTACCAATGACTGGACGAGTGTTACAGCATTCTTTTTGAATCGGGGTAACTTCTAGTGTCACAAAACCTTGTATTGGCCCTTTCTTTTTGTAGATTGCACAAAGTAATCGATTCTGACTATAATCTGTCTCCCTAAATTAACATTTCTTTGCATATGGCAAACACTTTCAGTCTATCTATCTATCTATCTATCTATCTATCTATCTATCTATCTATCTATCTATCTATCTATCTATCTATCTATCTATCTATCTATCTATCAATCTCAGTGGCATGTGCGCACCGAGTTTCGTTTCGACAGCAGAGGACAATACTTATGAGCATTAAAACGGACTGCTGACGCATAGAGAGAAATGCCTCATCTTTCTGTTCCGGCATGGCAGCGGTCCTTTTCGTGCTAAAGTGCGTTCAGAAAGAACCAATAAATTCCATCCATCCATCCATCCATCCATCCATCCATCCATCCATCCATCCATCCATCCATCCATCCATCCATCCATCCATCCATCCATCCATCCATCCATCCATCCATCCATCTACTATTCCATGCAACCATGCATCAGTGTGGCCATATTATTTGTTTAAACAGCTCCGCCGTTCTTATTATGACTGTGCATCTGAGTGCGTCCAACGTAGTGAGTAAATGGCACGCTTTTAAAAGCAGGGGTGCCTGAAAACTGACGCCTAGCGTTACGCGTGCTTGATCGTTACAAAAGATCGCATAAAAATTTTGTTTCATAAGTCAATATCCGTAACGCCTAAATGGTGGTCTGTTATTGATCCGAAGTTAAAATAAACCATCTCAAACCACTTGCAGAAAATTATCAATACAGCTTCAGGGTGTCAAAAGAAACAGGCAAAGCGAAGCATGCAGGCAACAGTGTCTTAGCTCCACTAACGTGAAACCGATGTAGGCGCGAAGCATCCAGTTTTTCGAGAGAGATTTATTTGATCGGGCACTTGCTGGTGTCAAGCCTGAAGCCGGGCATATAGGCAAGGGTATTTCGGGTTAACTATAACGCCATTTGAAGACTGCGTCAGGTTGCAGCTTAGCCTAAGGTTCGGCTTCTTCTACCATACATGCCCGGTTTCAGTTTTCTCCGGCATTGTAAAGAGGGGTGTTTCAGATGCAATAAAATGATCAGTTATTCGGTGGGTTAACTGTTGTTTGCTTAATTTTTGGTAGATCAATCGTGGAGTGGGGTTTTTCAGATGACATAAAATGATCAGCCATTTGTTGGGGTACCTGTTGTTTCAGTCATTTTTGGTGGATCAGTCGCGAGTAGTGGGGTTCACCCGATTTCTGCGGAACAAACTCGTTCATGACGAGCTCTGACTATATAACACACCGTAAAGACCCGTGACGCCAAGCAGCCGAGAGCCTCATGAGTTTACTGACCAGCATATATAGAGCAGACATACAGAATGACCACGGCAGAAAATGCAACTCCAGGAGTTCATCGTATTAGACAAGTGCTCGCCGTACTAGGTGTCAACAAACTTTGTGATGTGTTCTTCTGTTTTATTCGGACATGCACCACAAAGATTGCTCTTTATAACCGCTTTTGACGTACAGGTTACCTGAGCGAGAACTTGTTGGCTCCTTATATCTCTTATATTACAACCTAAAGCGGCAGAGGATTTTCGGTAATCATACCTGCAGATCCCGAAGTAGTTGCCCGGCAAAATAATTATATATGTGCCACATAATACGTATACCGTGTGTTTGTCACTGGAACAGCTGTAAGCATGATATCTGGAAAGCTAAGAATAATCAGCTGAACTTTTGCTAACGCTGCGTATATCCTGGCAAAGCTGAGCTGAGCCACTGCCAATTTTAGCTTTGGAGTGATGATAGCGAGGCCGATGGTTCATTTGAAGCGCTTTAGAAGAAGGGCATTGAGGTGATCGCGCTCAAAAGGTGGCCAATTGTATATAGCGGTGACCGAATAAAAGTGGTATAATAATCGGTTTTTAAGATTTTTAATTTCATGCAGCGCAGATATTATTCCGATGGTACTGGTAGGATGCCCTCTCGGGAGATTTTTTTTCCTTTTACAAATAAAGGCTGTGAATTTGTTTAAAAATGAAAAAGATGTGTCATTGTATCACGCACTTCCATCTTCTTTCTCTGTCACATAATCGCGTGGCATCGAGCTGGTTGGAGTGCCGACTCCGTTTGCAAGAGCTGACGTTTCTTGGTGCCTGGTTTTCCGTCTCACGGTAGGCAAACCTTTCACAACTTGCTCGTAGGCGCTGTGTTTGCACAGCATCGCAGCTAGGACATGTGGAAAGACGAACTGTCTACCCCCGTGCTTCCCTTCAGGACATCGGACCTACCCTGCTGCTGCCGCAGACAGTGGTACTCATGCCGTGGCTTATCGTGGACTTCCACTTTGCACGCTACAGCCTAGCATCCACATCATACAGTTGTCGTTTGTCGCAAGTGGACGTACACTGGCGTTTGTGCTTGCGAAATACTCGTTTTCGAAGATGCCTGCGGTGCCTTCGACCAACCTGATGTTCAACATGCCGATTTTCCAATATGGGTTAAAAGACCGAAGCATGGGCAAGAACGAAGAGTGGGAACTTCCGGATAACGAGTCCAAGGCCGTATTCCCACCAGCCTTTCATACAGACCGGACCAACCATTCACGTTGTGTCCAGGCCATCAATAGTCATCTTTGGTCTGACACCACTGTCCAAGCCAGCGCCAGAGTCACAGCTCAATGGCGTCCAAATTCTCTTGTGGTTTTTGTGCACTATGGATGGCCTGTTTCAGACTACAGGCATGGTGTCAGTCATACCGGGACGTCAGTATATCATCGAGTTCATTATTACTTATGTAATGATGAATGTTATCATTGTCATATCCGCGTGTTTTTATGTTTCGTCGTATTTTAATAAACAAATTACGCTCGAAACTTTTGTTTTTGAGTTACCATGCTTTTGCCATACTTCGCAGTGAGACATATCCGACATGTACAGGTATGATTATCGAAAATCATCTGCCCCTTTAGGTTGTAATATAACAGACATAGGGAGTCAACAAGTTCTCGCTCAGGTAACTTATACGTCAAAAGCTAATGTAAACAGCACGCTTTGTGGAGCGTGTCAAAATAAACAGAAGAACACATCATGAAGTTTGTTGACACCTAGTACTGCGAGAACTTGTCTAATATGATGAACTCCTGAAGTTGCATTTCCTGCCGTGGTCATTCAGTATGTCTGCTCTATGTATGATGGTCAGTAAACTCATGAGGGTCTCAGCTTCTCGGCGTCACGGGTCTTTACGGTGTGCCATATAGTCAGAGTCGGTCATTAACGAGCTTGTCCCGCAGAATACGGATGAACACCAGTACTCGTGACCGATCCAACAAAAATGACTAAAACAACAGGTACCCCAACAAATAGCTGGTCATTTTATGTCATCTGAAAAACCCCACTTCATGACTGATCTACCGAAAGTTGAGAAAACAACAGTTACCCCACCAAATAACTGTTCATTTTATTGCATCTGAAACACACCGCTCCACAATGCCGGAGAGAACTGAAACCGGGCATGTATGGAAGAACAAGATGAACGTTAGGCTAAGCTTAGGCCAGAAGTGAGATGTATAGCGGCACCAGCGACTGACGTTTCCCTGCTCTGAGGGTTTGGCCAAGAATTCAGTAGTTGTGGTCGATTTTGTTTATTATTTTTTTCGTAAGCGTTTCTATAGTGTCCTAATTGATTAGTGACTGTATTTTCAGATAGTACGACCAGGCAGATGCCGTTTTCCTCACCTGGACCAGGGGCTATCCTCTGGGCTGCTTCTCTTCCTTCGCAGGAATTGCCAGTGGACTTGTTTTTACGCAATGGCATCTCATCCGTTCCTGTGGCATGGGTCCCAAGCAACGATGGTATCATACAGATGAAGAATCCAAAAATGATTCAGACGGAGTTGAGAGCCTCTACAACTCACTACCAAAGCATCACAGAGGTCAGGCAGTTCGGCAAGGGTGGCATTCTTTGCTTCTCGTCTGACCAGCTCTTTGTTCGAGACCTACTAAAATGCTCGATATTCGCTACCAACCCGGTGAGCGCATTCTATCCACCTCACCTAGCTTGCGTCAAAGGCCTCGTTCGGGGTTTTGATGTCAACTTGACCCCAACTGAGATATTAGATATGTTTTCAGAAGTAGGTGTGATAGCTATCTATAGATGTAGTCGAGTTGTGGACAAGAACAAGGTCCCAACGGAGTCCGTGATTGCTACATTTGCCGGGTCGAATCGCCCAACCGAAATCAAAGCGTGGCCTTTAATATACAGAGTGGAGCCACTATCACCTCGTCCCCTACAGTGTATTAAGTGTTGGCGTTATGGGCACACAGTGAAAGGGTGCAGGTCAGTACCTAGATGAAGAATTTGTGGTGAGACGCACAACTCAAACGACTGTAAAAGTAATGAAGTAAAGTGCTTCATGGCAACATGAAGCACACTGCGCTGATAACCCAAATTTCTCAGCCAAGGCACGTGAAGTCCAAATGCTTGAAATTGTAGACAGAAGGCGATGCTCCCGAAAGGATGCCATTGCTGAAATCCAAGCCCGAACTCAAGGATATGCCGGAGCAGCTGCCCGCCATAACATTGCAGTGGAAGCATCCTTTTCCCTATCAATTGCGGACATGATCGAGAAGGCTAGCGATAAGGCTATGCAACGCCTTGCTACCACCCTATGTGAGTCACTGTCGCACATTCATCATCATCATCATCATCATCAGCCTGACTATGTCCACTGCAGGACAAAGGCCTCTCCCATGTTCCGCCAGTTAACCCGGTCCTGTGCTTGCTGCTGCCAATTTATACCCGCAAACTTCTTAATCTCATCTGCCCACCTAACCTTCTGTCTCCCCCTAACCCGCTTCCCTTCTCTGGGAATCCAGTAAGTTACCCTTAATGACCAGCGGTTATCCTGTCTACGCGCTACATGCCTGGCCCATGTCCATTTTCTCTTCTTTATTTCAACTATGGTATCCTTAACCCCCGTTTGTCCCCTAATCCACTCTGCTCTCTTCTTGTCTCTTAAGGTTACACCTACCACTTTTCTTTCCATTGCTCGCTGCGCGTCCTCAATTTAAGCTGAACCCAGTTTGTAAGTTTCCAGGTTTCTGCTCCATAGCTAAGTACCGGCAAGATACAGTTGTTATATACCTTCATCTTGAGGGATAGTGGCAATCTACCTGTAATAATTTGAGAGTGCTTGCCGAATGTGTTCCACCCCATTTTTATTCTTCTAGTTACTTGAATCTCGTGGTTAGGCTCTGCGGTTATTACCTACCCTAAGTAGACATAGTCTTTTACAACTTCAAGTACACTATTACCTATTTCGAAGCACTGCTCCTTTCCGAGGTTGTTGTACATTACTTTCGTTTTCTGCAGATTAATTTTAAGACCCACCTTTGTGCTCTCCTTGTCTAACTCCGTAATCATGACTTGCAATTCATCCCCTGAGTTACTCAGCAATGCAATGTCATCGGCGAAGCGCAGGTTACTAAGGTATTCTCCATTAACTCTTATCCCTAACTGTTCCCATTCTAGGCTTCTGAAAACCTCCTGTAAGCACGCGGTAAATAGCATTGGGGAGATTGTGTCTCCCTGCCTTACACCCTTCTTGATTGGTATTCTGTTACTTTCTTTATGAAGCACTATGGTAGCAGTTGATCCCCTGTAGATTTCTTTCAGAATGTTTATATATACTTCATCTACGCCCTGATTCCGCAGTGTCTGCATGACGGCTGATATTTCTACTGAATCAAACGCCTTCTCGTAATCTATAAAGGCTATGTATAGCGGTTGGTTATACTCTGAGCATTTCTCTATTACCTGATTGATAGTATGAATGTGGTCAATTGCTGATTAGCCTGTTCGAAATCCTGCTTGTTCCTTTGGTTGATTGAATTCTAATGTTTTCTTTACTCTGTTAGCAATTACCTTTGTAAATAGCTTGCATACTACAGAGAGCAAGCTGATCGGCCTGTAAATCTTCAAGTCCTTGTTATCTCCTTTCTTATGTATTAAGATGATGTTAGCGCTCTTCCAAGACTCTGGTACCCTTCCCGTCAGGAGACACCTCGTAAACAGGGTGGCTAGTTTTTCTAACACAATCTGTCCTCCATCTTTCAGCAGATCTGATGTTACCTGATCCTCACCAGCAGTTTTGCCTCTTTGCATGCTCTCCAAAGCTTTTCTTACTTCTTCTATCATTACTGGTGGGGGTTACTGGGGGTCATCTGGGTTACTGCTAGTTCTTATAGTATTAAGGTCGTGGTTGTCTCGGCTACTGTACAGATCTCTGTAAAACTCCTCCGCTATTTTAACTATCCTATCCATATTGGTAGTTATTTTGCCTTTTTTGTCCTTTAGTGCATACATCCGAGTTTTGCCTATCCCAAGTTTCCTCTTCACTGCTTTGACGCTTCCTCCGTTTTTCAGAGCGTGTTCAATTCTCTCCATGTTATACCTTCTTACATAGCATACTTTACGTCTATTAATCACCTTCGAAAGCTCATCCAGTCCTGTTTTGTCTGTTGTACTGTACACTTTCATGATTTGACGCTTCTTAATTAGGTTCTTTGTTTCCTGGGAAAGCTTACCAGTGTCTTGTCTAACTACCCTGCCTCCAACTTCCACTGCACACTCCGTAATGATACTCGTCAGATTATCATTCATTGTATCTACGCTAAGGTTGGTTTCCTCACTAAGAGCCGAGTACCTGTTCTGCAGCGAGACTCTGAATTCCTGTACTTCCCTCTCAGTGCTAGCTCATTGATTGGCTTCTTGCGTATCAGTTTCTGTAGTTCCTTCTTCAAGTCTTGGCGAATTTGAGATCGTACCATTCTATGGTCACTGCATTGTACCTTGCCAACCACTTCCACATCCTGCACAATTCCTGGGTGTGCAGTCATTATAAAGTCTATTTCGTTCTTATTTTCGCCATTAGGGCTCCTCCATATCCACTTGCGGTTGTCTCGTTTTCGGTAGAAGGTATTCAAAATCCACAAATTATTGCGTTCTGCGAATTCTACTAGTAGCTCTCCTCTGGCGTTTCTAGTGCCGATGCCATAACTTCCTACTGCCTGGTCTCCAGCCTGCTTCTTCCCTACCTTTGCATTAAAGTCGCCCATCACTATAGTATACTGTGTTTTTACCTTACTCATTGCCGATTCCACGTCTTCATAGACGCTTTCAACTGAAGCGTCATCATGGCTGGATGTAGGCGCGTAAGCCTGTACTACCTTTATCTTGTATCTTTTATTCAGTTTAATTACAATACCTACCACCCTTTCATTATTGCTATAGTATTCCTCTATGTTGCCAGCTATGTTTCTGTGAATTAGGAACCCCACTCCCAGTTCTCTTCTGTCTGCCAAGCCCCGATAGCAAAGGACGTGCCCATTCTGTAGCACAGTATAGGCCTTATCTGTCCTCCTAACCTCGCTGAGCCCTATTATATCTCATTTAACACCCTCTAGCTCCTCGACTAGTACAGCTAGACTTCCCTCACTAGATAAGGTTCTAGTGTTAAACGTTGCCAAGTTCAGGTTCCAAAGGCGGCCTGTAGTCCAGAGATTTTTAGCACCCTCTGCTGCGTTGCAGATCTGACCGCCGCCATGGTGAGTTGCTTCGCAGCTGCTGGGGACTGAGGGCCGTGAGTTATTTGACGTATGCATGTGGGAGGTAGTGGCCAGATACTGCACCAGGGTGGCCAATCCTTCTCTGGTGAGGGAGTGCGTTCCCGGCGGTGGTTACCGGTGAGGCCGCACCCCAGGCCTCTTAATGTCATTCCATCAACACGCGGTTTTTTTTTTTTGCTGGTTGGGAACTGCGCGGCACCGGGATTTGAACCACGGACCTCTTGCCTGCGAGGCGGATGCTCTAACCACTACGCCATCGCCGCAACCGGATTGTTATGTTCTAAATGTAGATTTCAGCGGTGTATTAGTCAAGTGTGTGGTTATTTTTATAAAAAGGTTTTAATGAAATGAGATATTTTCTCATTACCCCCTTAATTAAGGGTCTAGAGAGTACGGAGTTGGGCCTCCGATTAGCCTATGGGGTGCTGTTTATTAATATATTAAGCGGACAAAATTTAAATTCGTTTGTGAGGTGATGTTACCATATTAATCTTTTTAGTGATTAGACTTAATTTTGGTCACGAAATAGTTCCGGTACTATTACTCCTGTCCTGATGAAACCTGAGCGGCGACAGGTCTACAATTAGGGCTTTGCACTGTATGAGTTAGAAGTTTCCCGGTAGGTTATTAGCAAAGTTAAAAGCAATCGTAAGGAAAAAAAAAAGGTTCAAGACGTTGATCTGACGGGCGTACCTTTCTCCCGAGCAGTGAGCCACCCTCCTCCACTGAGCGAGGGTGAGGGAAGATGCGGGCGCCACACGTTTATTAGCGGTTCTCGTTATATTCTTTCTAACTCTGTATCTTCCGGTTACCTTAAGCTATCAAAATTATTTTTACACGGAAAAAAACCGGACTGTTGTGGTCTAAAAGAAGATATCAGCTATTTTTCAGTGGCGTTTGTAGCTCCTTTCGATAATTTGTTTTACTGAAATGAGCTTTTTGCTGACTACCACCTTAATTAAGGGCCTAGAGTGTACGGAATTGGGCCTCCTGGTAGCCTATGGGGTGCGGTTTATTACTATATTAAGCGGACAAAATTTAAATGCGTTTGCGAGGTGATATTACCAATTTAATCTGTTTAGTGATTAGGCTTAATTTTGATTGCGGAATAACTGTGGAACTATTAAACCAAGCCTGATCAAACTTCAGTAGCGTCAGGTCTATCCTAAGGACTTTCAACTTTATAAGTAAGAAGATTCCCGGTAGAATATTAACGAAGCTACAAGCGATCGTAAAAAACACGTGGTCCGACTGTTGCTGTTTTCACAGATTCACACTGTTTTCCGCTCCTAAAATTTAAAATTTTTGTTTGTAATAGCAGTATTTGTAGTGGTTGAACTCCTTGTATTTTCACGAACAAATAGACACCACTCTGACCCTCCTAGAACCAAAATTGCTAAAGTTATAAAGTTATAGGTAGATATGTGCAGAGCTCACCCGTGCTGCTGACGCGGCCGCTCCCGTCGCACATTGTGAATAACCAAATCGCACAAGTCTATGGAGCACAGATAGATATAAGTACGGTTGTAAAAAATGCTGAGTCTGCACACCCCACAAGTGAGGCAGAATCTGAGATAACTCCATCAGATGCACAGTCTGCAGAGACCTCTGAAGAAGGCATTCAAAGGCAAAGCGAGGGTGCACAAGAAGCTTCTCAGGACACACAAGATATGGACATAGATCTCAAATGCCTAAATCGTTCTAGATCCCCTGCATCGAAAAAACCTAGCTCGCCGAAACATGTAAAAAGCAAGAAATACCAGAAAGACAACCTTTCAAAAACCGATTTTCTAAAAGAAAGTATTTTAGATAAGGTGATTGCAGAAACCATTTTAACGAAAACATGGGGTCTCTTAAAATTATACATTGTAATTGCCGATCTCTTCACTCAGCCATAACAGATCTGTTATACCTGTCTTCCAAATTCGATCCGGCTAATATTGCATTACGAGAAACTTGGCTATCCACACATCATGTATTTCACCTACCCAACTTCCAAACCTTTCGTCTAGACCGTCCATCCAAAGGTGGAGGTTTAGCTTTCTTTATAAACAATAAAATTAGTTTAAAAGTCAAAAACTCATACAAATGTATGTCTTCTGAATGCGAAATTTTCGCGTTAGACATTACCTTGCCAGGATACTTGCCTTTCTCGCTAAACGTCTACTTTCCTGTAGGCGTTCAAGACACGAGACGGTTAGATATGGCTGCTAATTCAGGCTGTAAAGAAAAAAAATTATAGTTGGTGACTTCAACTATCACCATACCTGCTGGGGTTTTAGAACAGATCAGTGTGGACAATGGTTGTGGGACTGGTCGGCAGACAACAACTTATTGGACCTTAACGCTAGAACTCCCACATTTATTCGAGGTCATTCACGCTCCGCCTTAGATTTAAGCTTTGTAAGCTCGGCCATTGCTAGTACATCGTGGACAGTCCTTGATTGCGCCTCCAACACTGACCACTTTCCAATAATGTTCGAGATCGCTTGCCCCGTCAAATCATCATGCTTCCATGCCCGAACAATTATAAATTATCCAAAATTTCAACAAGACCTAAAAACTGCTTTAGACGCTCCTTCTCAGGATGGAGATGACACTAAAGCTATGAAAATAAGCGCAGTAATCAAAAGGGCATACAAAAACGCTGAAGTTACTGTTAAATCGGCGAAGAGAATACCCTATAGCCCCTGGTGGAATTCCAACTGTTCACGAGATCACAGACGAAGACAGGCAGCTTGGAAGAAGCTAATACATAATCAGTCCCCTAAGAACTGGTCAGATTATGAATTTCTTGCCGCTGTATTTAAACACACGGTGGCCCAAACTAAAGAAGAATATGATAAAATACATTTTGATTTTCTCTCGAAATCCAAAAATAAGAAAGCTTTATTTCAATATATGCGATCTCGCAAAATCCTGCCGTCTACATTAAATACTGATTATGAAAAACTATCATGGGAAGAAACGAAGAACTCTTTAGAGTCAATTGGCACAGGACTAGAAATTAGATTTTCTTCGATTATGGCTTTCAACTGGCAAAAGTCTAGCATAAGCACTGACTTCGAAAACGTAACGCTGTCTGAAGCATCAAAAGTCATTCGAGATCTACCATCGTCAGCTCCTGGTCCAGATGGAATCACCGTTCCTATGATTAAATGTTTATTCAAGCTATCCCCCGGCGACGTCCTCAATCTTATAAACTACTCTTTAAAGAATGCCTGGACACCGTATGACTGTAAAATATCTAAAGTAATCCCATTAATAAAAAAGCAAGGATTAGGTTTTACCATAGAAAATATCAGACCCATCTCGCTAACTTCGAACATGGTGAAACTCATAGAGAGGGTTCTAAAGGGCCGAATAAACTCCTGGTTGACGAATAAGGTCATATTGAAGCCAAAGCAAATTGGTTTTCGTTGTGAATGCTCAATTTGGGGCGCCCATGCGGATTTAGAGAGTCGAATACAGCTTCCTCGTAAAAGGAAACAGTACGCCGCATTAGTAACTCTCGACATAGCTAAAGCGTACGACATTGTCGAGCACTCTATTCTACTGACCACCTTGCAGAGTCTAAAGTTTCTTCAGTATATTACTGAGTGGATAGCAGAATTCCTAAAATCAAGGGAATTGTATTGCGTGAAGGATGGCTGTTGTTCGCATAAATTCAAACAGAAACGTGGTGTTCCCCAAGGGTCCGTCCTATCTCCAGCATTATTCAATATACTGATGAGCTTCATTCCAATTGTTCAGGATGTCAGTGTCTACATTTATGCAGATAATATCGCGTTCTTCGCTGCAGAGAGCGACATTTACTCACTACATCAAAAACTGCAAAGATATATTAATACACTAGAAATTTGGTTCCAATCCATTTCATTGTAATTGAACATCAGTAAAAGTGCGCTCTTGGTGTTTCCTAGAGCAGATACAGTTTCAATTTCTGTATTGTATAATCGGGAACCTATTCCACAAGTTGATTTAGTCAAGTACTTAGGAATGATTTATAATGAAAACCTAAATTGGAGCCCACACATTGAATATATAACAGCAAAGGCACAACGGGCGTTAGGTTTATTACACAGGTTAAGCAACAGAAAATACGGGCTGCGCAGACACACGATGTTAATGATATATAAAATGTATGTGCGACCAATATTGGAATTTGGGTGTGTATTATTCTTGGGGGCCGCTGGTTATAAAATTAAACCGCTAGTAATGTTAGAGCGAGAAGCCCTGCGAATATGCATGGGACTTCCCAGGTTCGTGGCGAAAAATGTATTGTATCAAGAAGCACGATTGCCAACACTCCTCTGTTGATACCGCATTCTAACGGTTCAAACCTTCTTAAAGTTTTACAGTTTACCGGCGCGAAGATCAGAGTACGCATTTATCAGCGAACCTGACTCTTTCTTTCTTGCACATTGGCCTCGATTTCATACCCCTCAGATAATTTTCGTTAAAAAGAAACTGGATTGCATGAATGTAGACATTAGCACAGTAATTGAAACTAATTCCTCAACCATCAAAATTAGAATAGAGTACGATGAAATCTTCCCCCCACAAGCCAAGTTGCAATCTCTTAGATTTTTGACCACTACATTAAACGATTACTTGGTACATGCAGAAACAAAAAATGTAATAGCTACGGATGCTTCTGTCAACAATGAAAAGGCAGGCGTAGGAATTGTGTCTGATTTCTTGGGCTAGTCTTTTTCAGTAAGGCTTCCAGATTTCACTCCTATATTTGAGGCCGAGCTAGTAGCTATTATTTAACTCTTCGTAAAATTCCTACGACCGAGACCAGTGCAATCATCCTAAAAAACTCGCTTTCGATGTGTGCAGCTCTGACAACCTCCGAACAATCTCGTGCCCTAGCAGCGTTCCACACATTAGCACCGCCGCATTTAAAACTCCTCAAATTAGTGTGGGTCCCAGGTCACTGCGGATTACAATTAAATGAATTGGCAGATGCTTTGGCACGAGCATAACTCGATGGACCAGTAATTTCAGTACTTCCCGAGTTAGAATACTTATCAGGGGTTAGATATAGGAAATTTGCTATTTTTACGGATAGTTTAGAAAATATCACACAATGGACAGATTATCAGCACCTCAAATTTCCATGGAAAGCCCAGTGCAGTGCGTCAAAAAAACTTGAAATTGTAATCTCCAGATTCCGGTGCCGTGTCCCCCCGTTAAATTTTCATTTACACAGAGCTGGTCTGACACTTTCCCCCCTTTGTCCGTTCTGCGAAGAATCAGAAACTATTGAACATTATTTTGGCTCATGTCGTAACTATGCAATTATTAGGAAACGACTTTTAGATATTCCATTTGCGAAGCTAGGTTTAAATTTAACCACACAAAATGTTCTAAGTTTTGGTGCCTCTGTTTTGGGAAATTGCCACAGAGATGCATTCGATGTGGTGTGTAATTTTATTCAAAACTCTAAACGTTTTTCAACATAAAGCCCACGTTAACAGATACCGAAAACAAAAACGGGTCGAAAAGTAATTTTCAATTCTGGATAAATCCGTGACATACCAAATAAATCGCGTTTGGCAAAACCAGCTGTCTGGTCGACTCCCCAAATCAAGTTGTAGCTATTAGTGTCTACTTTGTTGTTGATTCTTTTTTCTCACTATCTAAATCTTTGGTTTCTTTTTTTTAACATACTGTCTTCACTATACAACTCCCCCACCCCCCCCCCCCATTTTTTTTCGTTTTAAGCAATAATACAGTTATCGTCCATATGAGACTATATGTTCTTTGGCCAATCCCCCAGAGTGGGTACGAGCCATGGATTAGAGGATACAAACAAACAAACAATAGGCTAAGCTGCAGCCCGACGCAGTCTATAAACGGCGTTTTAGTCTACCGAAAATGCCCTTCCCTACATGCCCGGTTTCAGGCTTGACACCAGCAAGTGCCTGATCAAATAAATCTCTCTTGAAACGCTGGATGCTTCGCGCCTACTTTGGTTTCACGCTAGTGGAGCTAAGACACTGTTGCCTATATGCTTCGCCTTCGTCTGTTCTTTTTTGTACACCCTGAAGCTGTCTTGATAATTTTCTGCAAGCGGTTTGACGCGGTTTCTTAACTTCGGATTATTAACAGACCACCATTTAGGCGTTATGGATCGTGAGTTATGAAACAAAACTTTTATGCGATCTTTTGTAACGATCAAGCACGCGTAACGCTACACGTCAGTTTTCAGGCACTTCTGTTTTTAAAAGCGTGCATTTACTTACTACGTTGGACGCACTCAGACGCACAGTCATAATAAGAACGGCGGAGCTGTTTAAACAAATAATATGACCACACTGATGCATGGTTGCATGGAATAGTAGATGGATGGACGGATGGATGGATGGATGGATGGATGGATGGATGGATGGATGGATGGATGGATGGATGGATGGATGGATGGATGGATGGATGGATGGATGGATGGATGGATGGATGGATGGATGGATGGATGGATTGATGGATGGATGGATGGATGGATGGATGGATGGATTTTATTGGTTCTTTCTGAACGCACTTTAGCACGAAGAGGACCGCTGCCATGCCGGAACATAAAGATGATGCATTTCTCTCTGATGCGTCGGCAGTCCGTTTTAATGCTCATAAGTATTGTCCTCTGCTGTCGAAACGAAACTCGGCGCGCATATGCCACCGAGATAGATAGATAGATAGATAGATAGATAGATAGATAGATAGATAGATAGATAGATAGATAGATAGATAGATAGATAGATAGATAGATAGATAGATAGATAGATAGATAGATAGATAGACTGAAAGTATTTGCCATACGCAAAGAAATAATAAATTAGGGAGACAGAGGATAGTCAGAATCGATCGCTTTGTGCAATCTACAAAAAGAAGAAAGGACCAATACATGGTTTTGTGACACTAGAAGTTACCCCCGATTCAAAAAGAATGCTGTAACACTCGTCCAGTCATTGGTAACAGCCCCTATCTGTAGTGTTTACGGCTCCGTAATTGTTTTTGACTCATGCACACATCAAAACTCTAACCTTTTATCAGCTCCCATATACAAACAGAACATTCACTGGAATGAAAATGGAATCGAATGGAAGGAAAATTATTTTTTCCTGCAGTCGAGGAGAAGAAGGCGAGCTCGCGCAGAACGTGGCGGCCCGCTTTTGTGGTTCTGAGTCTGGTCGATCACTTGTTCCTCAGTCCCAGCAACCTATTCTAGCGTGCTGTGTACGCCGATCTTGAGGAGTTTTTGCTTCGGAGTGGTGATAGCGAGGCCGACGGCTCATTTGACGCCCTTTAGAACGAGGGCATTGAGATGATCGCGCTCAACACGTGGCCATTTGTATATCGCGGTGACGTAAATAAAATGGTATAAAAATAGGTTTTTAAGTTTTTTTAAACCATACAGTGCGCTTATTATTCCGATGGTACTGGTAAGTTGGCCTGTCGGGCAGATTTTTTTTTTCATTTTACAAATAAAGGCTACGAATTCGTTTAAAAATAAAAAAGAAGTGTCAATGTATCACGCACTTCCGTCTTCTTTCTCTGTCACATAATCGCGTGGCATCGAGCTGGTTGGAGTGCCGACTCCGTTTGCAAGAGCTGACGTTTCTTGGTGCCTGGTTTTCCGTCTCACGGTAGGCAAACCTTTCACAACTTGCTCGTCGGCACTGTGTTTGGACAGCATCGCAGCGAGGACATGTGGAAAGACGAACTGTCTACCCCCGTGCTTCCCTTCGGGACATCGGACCTACCTTGCTGCTGCCGCAGACAGTGGTACTCATGCCGTGGCTTATCGTGCGACTTCCACTTTTGCACGCGACAGCCTAGCATTTACATCATACAGTTATCGTTTGACGCAAGTGGACGTACACTGGCTTCTGTGCTTGCGAAGTACTCGTTTTCGAAGTTGCCTGCGGTGCCTTCGACCAACCTGATGTTCAACATGGCGATTTTCTAATACGGGTTAGAAGACCGAAGCATGGGCAAGAAGGAAGAGCGAGAACTTCCGGATAACGAGTCCAAGGCCGTCTTCCCACCAGACTTTCATAGAGACCAGACCAACCATTCACGTTGCGTCCAGGCCATCAATAGTCATCTTTGGTCTGACACCACTGTCGAAGCCAGCGCCAGAGTCACAGCCCAATGACGTCCAAACTCTCACCTGGTTTTCGTGGACGTTGGAGGACCTCTTCCAGACTACAGGCATGGTGTCAGTCATACCGGGACGTCACTATCGAAATTAGTTGAGCATTATTTATGTATTGACGAATGTTATCATTGTCATATCCGCGTGTTTTTATGTTTCTTTAGACTGTAATAAACAAATTACGCTCGAAAGTTTTCTTTTGTGTTATCATGCTTTTGCCATACTTCGCCATGTAACATATCCGACATGTACGAGTTAAGCTTCCCCGCTCTGCTGTACCGTTGAGCACTATTTGCACTCTCCTTCTCCATGGCTATACCACAGTGGCAAACGCCAGTCAGAGGCGCTATCAAGCGGCTCCAGCGCAGTGTCAGATGGAAACTGCACAGGGAATGTGCGCGCCTCGGCGTCCATATGTATACAAAGGCTATGACGGCACTCTTCTGGAAAGCGCACACCGGCGGCAGCGAGTGGCGCGTGGCCGCGGACGAGTGCGAGGGAGGTGCCGGCTCCGGTGCGTGACACCAGTGATCGTCTGCGCAGCGCATCGAATTGCGCGCACACCAGCGGCGAGCCGCGCGCGGCGGCGGCGGAGTATTATTGCGCATGAGCAGACCAGTGCCACGCGAAATTGGCTCACCGAGGCCAGTGTAGCTAACGCTACAAAACTCCTCGAGATTGGCGTACACAACATGCTAGAAGAGGTCGCTTGGACTGAGCAACCAGTGATCGACCAGACTCAGAACCACAAAGGCGGGCGGCCGCGTTCTGCGTGAGCACGGCTTCTTCTCCTTGACTGCAGGACAAAAATATTTTCCTTTCCATTCGATTCCAATTCAATTCCAGAGAATGTTCTGTTTGTATAGGGGAGCTGATCAAAAGCTAGAGTTTTGATGAGTGCACGTGTAAAAACAATGTCGGAGCCGAGAAACACTACAGATAGCGATTGTTCCCAATGAGTGGACGAGTGTTACAGCATTCTTTTTGAATCGGGGTAATCGCTAGTGTCACAAAGCCTTGCATTGGTCCTTTCTGCCCTGTGTGGATTGGACCAAGCGATCGATTCTGACTATCCTCTGTCTCCCTGATTTAGCAATTCTTTGCATACGGCAAACATTTTCTATCTATCTATCTATCTATCTATCTATCTATCTATCTATCTATCTATCTATCTATCTATCTATCTATCTATCTATCTATCTATCTATCTATCTATCTATCTATCTATCCTTCTATCTCAGTGGCGTATGTGCGCCGAGTATTGTTTGGACAGCAGAGGACAACAGTTAAGGTCAGTCAAACGGACTGCCCACGCATCAGAGAGAATAACATGATCTTTCTGTTCCAACGTGGCAGCGGTCCTCAACGTGCTAAAGCATGTTCAGAAAGAACCAATAATATACTTGCATTCATTCATACATCCATATATTTGTCCATCCGTCCGCCCATCCATCCATCCATCCATCCATCCATCCATCCATCCATCCATCCATCCATCCATCCATCCATCCATCCATCCATCCATCCATCCATCCATCCATACATACATACATACATACATACATACATACATACATACATACATACATACATACATACATACATACATACATACATACATACACCGAGGCCAGTGTAGCTAACGCTACAAAACTCCTCGAGATTGGCGTACACAACACGCTAGAAGAGGTCGCTTGGACTGAGCAACAAGTGATCGACCATACTCAGAACCACAACGGCGGGCCGCGGCGTTCATCGTGAGCTCGGCTTCTTCCCCTTGACTTTAGGACAAAAATATTTTCCTTTCCATTCAATTCCATTTCAATTCCATGGAATGTTCTGTTTGTATAGGGGAGCTAGCTGATCAAAAGCTAGAGTTTTGATGATGCACGTGTAAAAACAATTTCGGAGCCGAGAAACACTACAGATAAGGGCTGTTCACAATGAGTGGACGAGTGTTACAGCATACTTTTTGAATCAGGGTAATCGCTAATGTCACAAAGCCTTGTATTGGTCCTTTCTGCCATGTGTGGATTGCACAAAGCAATCGATTCTGACTATAATCTGTCTCCCTAATTTAACAATTCTTTGCGTATGCCAAACACTTTCAGTCTATCTATCTATCTATCTATCTATCTATCTATCTATCTATCTATCTATCTATCTATCTATCTATCTATCTATCTATCTATCTCAGTGGCATATGCGCGCCGAGTTTTGTTTCAACGGCAGAGGACAATACTTATGAGCATTAAAACGAACTGCTGACGTATCAGAGAAAAATGCATCATCTTTCTGTTCCGGCATGGCAGCGGTCCTCTTCGTGCTAAAGTGCGTTCAGAAAGAACCAATAAAATCCATCCAACCATCCATCCGTCCATCCATCCATCCATCCATCCATCCATCCATCCATCCATCCATCCATCCATCCATCCATCCATCCATCCATCCATCCATCCATCCATCCATCCATCCATCCATCCATCCATCCATCTATTATTCCATGCAACCATGCATCAATGTGGCCATATTATTTGTTTAAATAGCTCCGCCGTTCTTATTATGACTGTGCGGCTGAGTGCGTCCTACGTAGTAAGTAAATGGCACGCTTTTCAAAACAGGGGTGCCTGAAAACTGACGTGTAGCGTTACTTGTGCTTGATCGTTACAAAAGATCGCATAAAAATTTTGTTTCATAAGTCAAGATCCATAACGCCTAAATGGTGGTCTGTTAATGATCCGAAGTTAAGAAACTGTGTCAAATCGCTTGCAGAAATTATCAAGACAGCTTCAGGGTGTACAAAAAAAGAACAGACGAAGGCGAATCATATAGGCAACAGTGTCTTAGCTCCATTAGCGTGAAACCAATTTAGGCGCGAAGCATGCAGTGTTTCGAGAAAGATTTATTTGATCAGGCACTTGCGGGTGTCAAGCCTGAAACCGAGCATGTAGTGAAGGGCGTTTTCGGTAAACTATAAGGCCGTCTAAAGACTGCGTCGGGCTGCAGCTTAGCCTAAAGTTCGTCTTCTTCCACACATGCCTGGTTTCAGTTCTCTCCAGCATTGTGGAGAGGGGTGTTTCAGATGCAATAAAATGATCAGTTATTCGGTGGGGTAACTGTTTTTTCTTAATTTTTGGTAGATCAGTCGTGGAGTGGGGTTCTTCAGATGACATAAAATGATCAGCTATTTGTTGGGGTACCTGTTCTTTTTGTCATTTTTGGTGGATCAGTCGCGAGTACTGGGGTTCATTCGTATTCTGCGGGACAAACTCGTTCATGACGAACTCTGACTATATGGCACATCGTTAAGACCAGTGACGCCGAGAAGCCGAGACCCTTATAAGTTTACTGACCAGCATATATGGAGCAGACATACTGAATGACCACGGCAGAAAATGCAACTTCAGGAGTTCATCGTATTAGACAAGTGCTCGCAGTACTAGGTGTCAACTAACTTCGTGATGTGTTCTTCTGTTCATTTCGACACGCACCACAAAGCTTGCTGTTTATAACAGCTTTTCACGTACAGGTTCCCTGAGTGAGAACTTCTTGACTCCTTATATCTCTTATATTGCAACCTAAAGGGGCAGATGATTTCTAATAATCATACCTCTACATGTCGGATATGTCTCATTGCGAAAGATGGCAAAAGCATGGTAACTCAAAAACATAAGTTTCGAGCGTAATTTGTTTATTACAGTCAAACAAAACATAAAAACACGCGTATATGACAATGACAACATCCATCACTACATAAGTAATGCTCAACTAATTTATATATTGACGTTCCGGTATGACTGACACCATGCCTGTAGTCTGAAACAGGTCCCTCCATGGGGCACAAAAACCACGTGAGAGTTTGGACGTCATTGAGCTGTGACTCTGGCGCTGGCTTGGACAGTGGTGTCGGACAAAAGATGACTATTGATGGCCTGGACGCACCTTGAATGGTTGGTCCGGTTTCCATGAAAGGCTGGTGGGAAGACGGCCTTGGACTCGTTATCCGGGAGTTCTCGCACTTCTTTCTTTCCCATGCTTCGGTCTTTTAACCCATATTGCAAGATAATCATGTTGAACATCAGGTTGGTCGAAGACACCGGAGGCATCTTCGAAAACGAGTACTTCGCAAGCACATACGCCAGTGTACGTCCACTTGCGTCAAACGACAACTGTATGATGTGGATGCTAGGCTGTAGCGTGCAAAAGTGGAAGTCGCACGACAAGCCACGGCATGAGTACCACTGTCTGCGGCAGCAGCAGGGTAGGTCCGATGTCCCGAAGGGAAGCACAGGGGTAGACAGTTCGTCTTTCCACATGTCCTAGCTGCGATGCTGTCCAAACACAGCGCCGAGGAGCAAGTTGTGAAAGAATTGCCTACCGTGAGACGGAGAATTAGGCAGAAAGAAACGTCAGCTCTTGCAAACGGAGTTGGCACTCCCACCGGCTCGATGCCTCGCGATTATGTGACAGAGAAAGAAGACAGAAGTGCGTGATACATTGACACTTCTTTTTCGTTTTTAAACAAATTCGCAACCTTTAATTTGTAAAATGAAAAAAAATCTGCTCGGCAGGCCATTTTACCAGTACCATCGGAATAATAAGCGCACTGTATGGTTTAAAAAAACTTAAAAACCTATTTTTATACCATTTTATTTACGTCACCGCGATATACAAATGGCCACGTGTTGAGCGCGATCATCTCAATGCCCTCGTTCTAAAGGGCGTCAAATGAGCCGTCGGCCTCGCTATCACCACTCCGAAGCAAAAACTCCTCAAGATCGGCGTACACAGCACGCTAGAATAGGTTGCTGGGACTGAGGAACGAGTGATCGACCAGACTCAGAACCACAAAAGCGGGCCGCCACGTTCTGCGCGAGCTCGCCTTCTTCTCCTCGACTGCAGGAGAAAAATTATTTCCCTTCCATTCGATTCCATTTTCATTCCAGAGAATGTTTTGTTTGTATAGGGGAGCAGATCAAAGGCTAGAGTTTTGATGTGTGTTTGTGTCAAAAACAATTTCGGAGCCGAGAAACACTACAGATAGGGGATGCTACCAATGACTGGACGAGTGTTACAGCATTCTTTTTGAATCGGGGTAATCGCTAGTGTCACAAAACCTTGTATTGGTCTTTTCTTCTTTGTGTAGACTGCACAAAGCGATCGATTCTGACTATCCTCTGTCTCCCTAATTTAGTATTTCTTTGCGTATGGCAAACACTTTCAGACCACCTATCTATCTATCTATCTATCTATCTATCTATCTATCTATCTATCTATCTATCTATCTATCTATCTATCTATCTATCTATCTATCTATCTATCTATCTATCTATCTATCTATCTATCTATCTATCTATCTATCTATCTATCTATCTATCTATCTATATATCTATCTCAGTGGCATATGCGCGCCGAGTTTCGTTTGGACAGCAGAGGACAATACTTATGAGCATTAAAACGGACTGCCGACGCATCAGAGAGACATGCATCATCTTTCTGTTCCGGCATGGCAGCGGTCGTCTTCGTGCTAAAGTGCGTTCAGAAAGAACCAATAAAATCTACCCATCCATCCATCCATCCATCCATCCATCCATCCATCCATCCATCCATCCATCCATCCATCCATCCATCCATCCATCCATCCATCCATCCATCCATCCATCCATCCATCCATCCATCCATCCATCCATCCATCCATCAATTATTCCATGCAACCATGCATCAGTGTGGCCATAATATTTGTTCAAAGAGCTCCGCCGTTCTTCTTATGACTGTGCGTCAGAGTGCGTCCAACGTAGTAAGTAAATGGCACGCTTTTAAAAACAGGGGGGCCTGAAAACTGACGTGTAGCGTTACGCGTGCTTGATCGTTACAAAAGATGGCATAAAAATTTTGTTTCATAAGTCAAGATTCATAACGCATAAATGGTGGTCTGTTAATGATCTGAAGTTATAAAACCATGTAAAACCGCTTGCAGAAAATTATCAAGACAGCTTCAGGGTGTACAAAAAAAGAACAGACAAAGGCGAAGGATATAGGCAACAGTGTCTTAGCTCCACTAGCGTGAAACCAAAGTAGGCGCGAAGCATCCAGTGTTTCGAGAGAGATTTATTTGATCAGGCATTTTCTGGTGTCAAGCCTGAAACCGGGCATGTAGGGAAGGGCATTTTCGGTAATCTATAACGCCGTTTAAAGACTGCATCGGGCTGCAGCTTATGGTGATGATGATGATGATTCCACAGGCACGGCTCGTACCCACTCAAGGGGATCGGCCAAGAATCGATGTCCTAATTAAGATTTTTTTTTTCAATATCGAAACCACCCACCAGAAAAAGAAAGAAAAAAGAAAAGACACCCTAGGCAGAATTAAAGGAGTGCAATAGTTGCTTGTCACTCGTTCAGATAAGACAATTATTCATTACCTTGAATAACAATCAGCAGGGGTAAACAATGCTCTTGTGTTCTTTAGAATTTTTTCGCACGAATAATAATCACGCAATTAAAAGCTTAATTCTTTTACTTTCATTTAGGTGCTTGCAAACTGCGTAGAAAACGTTCTCGTGGCTGAACCCCAGATCGTAAGCACTGAAGGAAAGTATGTTTTCTATAGTGAAATTCAGCCCCAGGCTAGCGAATGGGAGGACTAAGAATGTTTTCCTGAGCAATTTGTATTGGCGACATGATAAAAAATAGTGCTCTATTGTTTCCAATTCTGAGCAAAAGTTGCATAGTGGTGATATCGCCAGACCAGCTCTGTGTGAATAGAAGTTTAACGGGGGGACACGACATCGAAATCTGGTTATTATGGTTTTCAACTGCCTTGTAGGACACCAATGAATTTTCCATAGAAATCTTAGGTGAGTAAATTTTGGTGTTGACAATATTGCTTCCATAGCGTCTGCACTGAGCGCAAGCTTTCTGTATCTTGTCGCAGTTATAGTGGCCACTTCGGGAAGAACTGATACTACTGGCCCTTCCAATGCTGCTCGTGCTAGAGAGTCGGCGATTTCATTTACTTCTAAGCCGCAATGACCGGGTACACATACTAATTTCAGTAGCTGCAGCTGAGGAGGAACTAGCATAACGAGCGTCTTTAGGGCCATCGATTTTGTTGACGCCGTAATCGACGTACATACTGACAGGGAATCCGGGATTATGATCGCGTTAGCGGCATTCAAAGGTAGCTTTCACTGCGCTAGAACTATTGCCAACAGCTCAGCTTCAAAAACTGGGGTGAAATCTGGTAATCTTAATCAAAAAGACCAGTCAAGCGAGTATATATTGCTACCTGTAGGCTGCCACAAACCATAGTGCGAATGCGCGTGTGCGCCCGACGAAGAAGATGAGGGTCGCTGGCTGCTCGAGCTCGGAGCCAGACTGGCCAGTGCTGCAACCGCTCTTGCAAATATATTTTTCGAATATATTCGCAATACTTTGTCTCGTTACTCACGTAACATATTTGGTGGAGGTGGAACGATCCCCGTCCTCACCACGCAGCTCCGCAGTGGCCGCATCCTCCAGCCTCCCGCCATGGCTTTCAGTGACAACGCGTCCGCGTCACCATCTGCGGCTTCTCCGACAACCTTTGTCGCCGTCCAAACACCCCGTGATCCCGGGACATTTTCTGCGCAACCTGGCCTCGACGTCGACAAATGGCTTCGCCTTTATGAACGGGTCAGTCAAACTCACCGCTGGGACCCTACCATGATGCTCGCTAATGTTCTCTTCTACTTGGACGGAACCCCGCGTGTCTGGTACGAGACAAATGAGTCCGAACTCACCAGCTGGGACACGTTCAAGGAGAAGCTACGTGACATCTTTGGGGACCCGACCGGTCGCCACGCAGCTGCACGACAGGAGCTGGCTACCCGTGTCCAGTCGCCAACTGAATCGTATGTGTCATACATCCAAGAAGTTCTCGCTCTTTGCCGAAAAGTAGACGAGGCGATGTCTGAGGCTGAAAAGGTTGGACACGTTTTGAAGGGGATCGCGGACGACGCCTTCAATTTGCTGGTGTACACTAACGTCTCGACCATCGACCGTGTAATTCAAGAATGCCGCCGTTTCGAAACAGCAAAAAGCCGTCGGGTGCGCCCTCCTTTTTCTCGGTTGCCAAACACGGCGGCTACGTCCACCTGCTCCGATTCTACCGTCACACCGCCCTTTGAGCAGAGTGTAACGCGTATCGTTCGACGGGAACTTGAAGCAGCAAGTCCAGCGCCGCTTCAGCCCACTTCTTTCGAACATACGATGCCGACAACCCCCGCGATCTCCGTTATTCAGGCGGTCGTACGACAAGAATTCGCCAACCGCGGGTTCCCTGATGCTTGCCCCATCTCTTGCCCCTCCTCCAGACCAATTCCCATTAATCCACCTCGACGTGACCCATTTGTTGCTCCACGATCTCGCAACCCGGCGGAATGGCGAACTCCTGACGACAAACCGATCTGCTTCCGGTGCCACCGCGTTGGACATGTCTCCCGCTACTGCCGTGCCTCCTGGACGCCGCCACATAGGAGCCAGTTTTTCGCACCTTATAGCCCATATGAAGATCTTCGCCGATATTCGTCCAGCCGTACCGCCCCTGCTTTCGACACGTCTAACAGCCGCCTTCCTGCTCGTTCTCCGTCCCCTCAACGCCGTCGTTCCCCGTCGCCCCAGCCACGCCGCCATCACTCGCCGCCTAACTTTTCATCGTACCCGACGGAAAACTAGACAGTGCAGCCCCTGGAGGTAGTGCTGCATCATCCCTGTCTGAACCAAACCCTCCATTGACGCTTCATACGAACAAAAATCTTGTCGATGTACACGTGGACGGTATTTCTCTGTCGGCACTAGTCGATACTGGCGCTCATGTGTCCATAATCAGCGTTCATCTTTGTCGCCGCTTAAGAAAAGTACTCACGCCTCCTGCTACCGAAGCTGTACGTGTGGCCGATGGCGGCACTGTTCCTGTCATTGGCATGTGTACGGCTCGCATAAGCATCGCCGACCGTTACATTCCTGTTCTATTCACGGTGCTCCAGAACTGTCCTCATGACCTCATCTTAGGGATGGACTTCCTGTCGACCCATTCTGCTCTGATCGACTGTTCCGCTGGTACTCTTTGCTTAGACCTTCCTCTTCAGCCGGATATTCACCCTGAACCTCAACACGGCCTTTCTGCCACAGACTTCCTCCGCTTACCGCCTAAAGCCCTCACATTCACCGAATTCGCCACGACCTCACCCGTATTGGATGGGAATTACATCGTCACACCGATTCCTGATGTCCTCCTGGCACGTGACGTCACCGTCCCTCACTGCATCGTAACTGTAGCCTCCAACCGGACCCGTCTACCCGTCATAAATTTCGGCTTCACAAAGCAAGTCCTCCCTGAAGGCATCCTAATCGCCACGTTGCGGTCCTTAGCCGATGATCACGTCACCACTTTCGCAGCCGACGCATGCACCAATTTTTCTTGTCGCCCACTCGATGCCACATGCCTCGACATGTCAATACGTCCCATGATCGACCCTGACCTTCCCCCAGAGCAAACAGCCGCTCTCGCACGCCTTCTAGCTTCCTACCGTGACATCTTCGACCTTGACGACCGACCACTCGGCCAAACTTCTCTTGTAAAGCACCGCATCAACACCGGTGATGCTGCTCCCATTCACCGTCGACCGTATCGCGTGTCCGCGTCGGAGCGCCAGATTATTCAAGCTGAAGTGAATAAGATGTTAACTAAAGGCATTATTGAGCCCTCATCAAGCCCATGGGCGTCACCCGTCGTCCTGGTTAAAAAGAAGGACAACACATGGCGCTTTTGCATCGATTACCGGCATCTAAATCGAATCACCAAAAAGGACGTGTATCCTTTACCACGTATTGATGACGCCCTCGATTGTCTCCACGGCGCACGCTACTTTTCATCCATCGACCTTCGTTCTGGTTATTGGCAGATTGCCGTAGACGAGAAAGACCAAGAAAAGACCGCCTTCATCACTCCAGATGGCCTATACCAATTCAAGGTTATGCCCTTCGGTCTATGCAATGCCCCCGCCACGTTCGAACGTATGATGGACTCTCTGCTACACGGATTCAAATGGTCAACATGCTTGTGTTACCTAGACGACGTCCTCGTATTTGCACCTACATTTGAGACCCACCTTGAGCGTCTGTCGGCCATCCTCGACGTCTTCCGCAAAGCTGGCCTCCAGTTGAACTCCTCGAAGTGTCACTTCGGCCGCCGACAGATTACCGTGCTGGGCCACCTTGTCGATGCTTCTGGTGTGAGACCGGACCCTGAGAAAATTCGTGCCGTCACGAGTTTCCCAATACCCCAATCCGCCAAAGATGTCCGGAGCTTTGTGGGACTTTGCTCCTACTTTAGGCGGTTCGTGAAAGATTTTGCGGCAATCGCCCAACCACTTACCGATCTTTTGAAGAAAGGCGTTCCATTTTCGTGGGGGTCCACTCAAGCTGCCGCCTTCTCTCACCTCATAACACTTTTGACGACGCCCCCTATCCTGGCCCACTTTGACCCATCTGCCCCAACTGAGGTCCGAACTGATGCCAGTGGTCACGGTATCGGAGCCGTTCTCGCCCAATGCCAACAGGGACACGACCGCGTTATCGCGTATGCTAGCCGCCTCCTTACACCTGCAGAGCGTAACTATTCGATCACGGAGCGAGAATGCCTTGCTCTTGTCTGGGCGGTCTCAAAATTCCGCCCATATTTATATGGCACTCACTTTTCCGTCGTCACCGACCACCACGCGCTCTGCTGGCTTTCATCCTTAAGAGATCCTACAGGTCGACTTGGTCGCTGGGCTCTGCGACTGCAAGAATACACCTTTGCTGTGATATACAAGTCTGGACGCCTGCACCAGGACGCCGATTGCCTTTCTCGCTATCCAGTTGGCCCATCGGCCACCATACCTGACAACGACGCCTGCGTGTGCTCCGTTTCTCAACTGAACCACATAGCCGACGAGCAACGCCGTGATGCAGCCCTACGAGCTATCATTGAGCGCCTCGACTCCTCCCCATCGAACCGATCCTATCGCTCGTTCGTACTCCAGAATGGCACATTATACCGGCATAACTTCCATCCAGACGGCCCATCTCTGCTGCTTGCCATACCCAAACACCTCCGCTTGGCTATACTCCACGAACTCCATGACGTTCCTACTGCCGGTCACCTGGGTGTGTCCCGCACATACGACCGGATTCGCCGTCGCTTCTATTGGCCAGGTCTGGCACGGTCCGTCAGAAGATACGTCGCGGCGTGTGAGGAATGTCAGCGCCGCAAAACACCATCGACGCTTCCGGCTGGGCGCCTTCAACCACTCGATATTTCTACTGAACCTTTCTTTCGCGTCGGCTTGGACTTACTCGGCCCTTTTCCTCTGTCTTCTGCTGGCAACAGGTGGATAGCTGTGGCCACAGACTACGCCACACGCTACGCAATCACACGCGCCCTTCCAACAAGTTGCGCCACGCACTGACGTCGCCGATTTTCTTCTACACGACGTGATCTTGCAACATGGTGCTCCACGCCAGCTGCTCACGGACCGAGGCCGCACATTTCTATCGAAAGTCATAGCGGACATCCTACGCTCTTGTGAAACACGCCACAAGCTCACTACGTCGTACCATCCGCAAACAAATGGCCTCACAGAACGCCTGAACCGAACCCTAACTGACATGCTTGCAAAGTACGTTTCCTCAGATCACTCTGACTGGGACATCGCTTTACCATACGTGACATTTGCCTACAATTCTTTGCGCCACGACACTGCTGGTTACTCCCCTTTTTTCTTGCTGTTCGGCCGCGAACCCACATTACCCCTCGATACGACGATTCCGTTACCAGCAGCTCCAACTTCACAATATGCTCTGGACGCCATCAGCCGGGCCGCCCACGCACGCGAAACCGCTCGTGCTCGCCTTCTGACCTCCCAAGCAAACCAACGGCGTCGGTACGACCAACGACACCGCGATGTGCACTTTTCGCCCGGTTCGTTGGTTCTGCTGTGGTCTCCGACCAGGCACGTTGGCCTGTCTGACAAGCTGCTCTCTCGGTACACAGGGCCATACAGAGTGCTTCGTGAGGTGACTCCCGTCACTTATGAAATCACTCCTGCTGCCTCGCCGTCTTCATCCACCCCTAGGGCCAGCGACATCGTACACGTCGCACGCCTGAAGCAGTACCACTCGCCCAATGATCTTGACATCTAGATGCGCCGAGACGGCGCCTTTGCCGACGGGGGTTATGCTACCTGTAGGCTGCCACAAACCATAGTGCGAATGCGCGTGTGCGCCCGACGAAGAAGATGAGGGTCGCTGGCTGCTCGAGCTCGGAGCCAGACTGGCCAGTGCTGCAACCGCTCTTGCAAATATATTTTTCGAATATATTCGCAATACTTTGTCTCGTTACTCACGTAACAATATATACCTACACCTGTCTTTTCATCCAATACTGAAGCATCTGTGGCTATAATATTATTCGTTTCTGCGTGTGCAAGATAATCCTGCAGTTGGCTATTTAAGACCCTATAGGATTGTAATTTGGGCTTAGAGGGAAAAATCTCATCTAATTCTATCTTAAGAATTTGATTTGCACCCTGCGCCGCAATCACATCTCGAATTTTTACATTTAACCTATCTAGTTGTTTCTGGACAAAAGCAATTTGAGGTGTTCGAAAGCGTGGCCAATGGGCAAGAAAAAAGCTGTCTGGGTCATTTATAAAATCATATTCAGATCGTCTTGGCGCATAGCTATCAAATTTCAGAAACGTCTGAACCGTTAGGATACGAAAACGGCCAGGCAATGTAGGTAATCGTGCTTCCTGATACAAAACTTTGTTTGTTACAAACCTCGGAAGTCCTGACAAAATCTCAAGGCTTCTCGTTCCAGCATAACCAGAGGCTTTATTTTATAAGCAGGGCCACCTGAGAACAATACGCACCCGAATTCTAGGATTGGTCGCATATACATTTTATAGATCATCACCATTGTGCTTCTGCGTAGACCATATCGGCGGCTGCTAAGTCTACGAAGAATTCCTAAGGCGCGTTGTGCTTTAGATGCCATGCTTTCTATGTGGGGAGTACAGTTTAGGTTAACATTATAAATTACTCCCAAATATTTAAGAGATTCCACCTGTGGAATGGGCTCTTCTTTATAACATATTGAAATTGAGATGGGATTGGATAAAGGGAATATCAATATTGCGCTCTTACTTACATTTGAGGTCATGCAGACTGCATCTAGCCATCTCTCCAGCATATTGACATATCTCTGTAGCTTTTGATATAAAGAATATATGTCACTATATGCCGTGAAAAATGCAATATCATCAGCATATACAAACACCTTCACGTCCTTGCAATGCGGTATAGTGCTCATTAAGATGTTAAATAGAACTGGCGATAATACAGTGCCTTGGGGGACACCGCGTGTTTGTTTGCACTTTGACGATGCGCAACCATCCTTAAAACAATAGAACTATCTTCCTCTCAAAACTTCCCTCACCCACGTCAATATATATTTTGGGAGATTGTGGCTCTCTAATATGTCTAATAAAACTGAATGTTCTACACTATCGTATGCCTTAGCTGTATCCAATGTCACTAGTCCCGCATGTTGTCTTTTTTTGCGAGCAAGCTGAATGCGGCTTTCTAAATCTGCGTGTGCACACCAGATTGAACAATCTGTTCTGAAGCCAATTTGATTTGGATTTAATATCGAATTTTCCTCCATCCATATATAGAATTCTCTTATTGAGCACTCTTTCGATGAGCTTCACCATATTAGATGTAAAAAAAATGGGTCGAATGTTTTCTATGACATATCCGAATCCTTGTCTTTTTTGTATCGGCACTATTTTAGCTAATTTCCACTCATACGGAATCCAGGCATACTTTAACGAATAATTTACAGTGTTTAGTAGGTCACATGGTGATAATTTGAATAATATTTTATCATAGCAGTTGTGATTTCATCCGGACTAGGAGCTGACGAGGGCAAACCTTGTATCACTTGTGCTAACTCTTCCTCTGTAACTTCAGTAACTTCAATCGTTAACGCTGGTTTTTGTGGATCGTAAGGCTTAGTTGATGTAAATCTACACTCCAGTCCTTTAGCCATGGTTTCTAAAGATTTCTTTGTTTCTTCCAAGGACATAATCTCAAACCTATAATATTTGGAGATGGCATGACTTTACGTGATCTCATGAACCTAAACAGTGCCTTTTTGTTACAAGCTTTTGAAAGGTGATCATAATGTTTTCTATCATATTGTTCCTTAGCTAAAGAGACTGTGCGTTTAAAACTTGCAGCGTGATACTTGTAATCAGACCAGTTTTGGGGGCACTGGTTATACATAAGTTTTTCCAAGCTGCCTTTCTTCGTCGGAAATCACGGGCACAGTCCGAGTTCCACCACGGACTATGGGTTGTGCTCTTTGCGGATTCCACAACGAATTCTGCATTTTTATATGTTCTTTTGATCAGTGCACTTAGTCTCATGGCTTTGGTATCTTCTTGCTCTTCAGAATGAGTTGTTAAGACAGATTTTAAATTTTTGTTAAATTTGGTGTAATTAATAAACACTCGAGTCTGAGAGCCTGACATTATAACTTGGCAAGCAATCTCGAATAATATAGGCAAATGATCGCTGTTAGTTGCACAATCACACGCACTCCACGACAAACTAGTGAGTGATGAACTCACAAAGCTCAAATCTAAGGCTGAACGAGACCTATCACTAAGGTAAGTGGGTGTTCTTGAATTCAGACAACACAAGTTATTATCCGCTGTCCACTCCCACAATCTCTTACCACATTGATCAGTTCGGAAACCCCAGCACGTATGATGAGAATTGAAATCGCCGATTAGAATTTTATTTTGATAACTAGAAGTCACTGCAGCGTCTAAACATCGAATATCTATTATACCTTTAGGAAAGTATGCATTTATCACCAAAAAAGGCATGCAGCCTGATAAGGTTATTTCTAAGGCGAGAATTTCACTGTCAGGTGACATGAGCTTATACGCAGTTTTCGCTTTGAGGCTTGTTCTACTATTAATGAAAAAATGCCAAACCTCCACCTTTCGATGGACGGTCTAGACGGAATGATCTGAATCTACTCAATTGAAAAGACTGATGCATTGAAAGCAAAGTTTCTTGTAGTGCAATAATATCTAGTGAAAATTTCGATGCCAAATATATTAGATCAGTTGTTGCAGAATGAATCGATCGGTAATTCCAATGAAGAATTTTAAGTGACCCTATTTTTGCTTTAAGATAGCCTCCGCGATGGCCTTGTTTAGAATATTTTCTTCAAGAAAATCAGCTTTAGACAGGGTGTCTTTCTGGTACTTTTTGGTTTTTGAATTGACAGGTGCGATGCCTTTTTGTATAAAGGGGATCTCGCGCGCTTTAGTGATCGGGGATCCATCTCCATTTCGTCTCAGTCCTCCACTTTCCTGGTAAGCTCGCATTGAGATAAGCTACCTTCCTCTACTGAATCTGCAGCTACCGTAGGTTGCTGTAGCGTATCGGAGCCATACTCCTTTGAAATTTCAGGGGAGTCACGAATGTGAAGGGCTTCCGTAGCCTGCTGTGGCGTATCAGTGTCATACTCCTTTGCAAACTCCGAGGATTCACTAATGTTACGTGGTGCACTAAGGTTGTTTTCCGCTGTACCCAACATTTGAGCCATCTGGTGTGATAGAATCTGGGCCAAGGACTCACAAAGATTCCCAGCGATGCGTTCCACTGCCTTCTCAATCGCTTTCGCAATAGGGACAGAGAGAGCTTCCATTGTTGGCATATTACGAGCTGTTACACCAGCGTAGCCTTGTGTTCGTGCTTGTATTTCAAGTACTGCTTCCTTACGCGAACACCGTTTTCGTTCTACTATCTCTAGAATTTGCAGTTCATGTACCTTTGCCGAACAACTAGAGCTATCGGCCGCATGAGCTTCGTTACATAGGCAACACTTTTCTTTATCACTCTGACAGTCGCTAGAATTGTGACCTTCCCCGCATACCTTACACCTGATCGCTGACCTACAACCTTTCATTGTGTGGCCATAACGCCAACAATTATGCATTGGAGCAGACGAGGAGAGAGCGGCTCTGCTCTGTAAATTAAAGGTAATTTCTGATGGTCGGACTGATCCCGCAAAGGTCACAATTACAGACTCAGTTGGTATTTTGTTCTTATCAACCACCCGTCCACACCGATAAACTGAAACAGATCGTGCTGGCGAAAACAGCTCTAGTACTTCGGAGGGTGGCATGTTAGCATCGACGCCACGCACTAGACCTCGGGTACATGCTAAATGTGAAGGTATGAACGCGCTCACCAGCTGGGATGAAAACATCGAGCACTTCAGTAGATCTAGGACACAGGACTGGTCTGGCGAAAAGCACAGTATGCCTCCTCTGCCAAACTGGCGGACCTCCGTTATGGACTGGAAATGGGCCATCACTGACCGCAATTCCGCCTGAATGATTTTCGGGTTTTTCATACGAATGATGCCGTCATTGGTCGGGACTAGAGCCACTGGAACCGATTATATTCCGTTGCGCAAGAAAAGATCCACTGGCACCTCCTTCGGATCCATAGAAGCAGACCAAAGAAAAGTCCCTGGCCCTGGCGAAGATAAGGGCATCTTGTCTGGTCTAAACTGCACAAAAACAATTATCAAACAACCATTGCAGTATAAGAAACGATGATAGATCAATTAACCAAACACAGCTACTTTATTCTTGGCCACACCCCGAGAACAAGCTTCAACGTTCAGCCACGTTGCGCGAATAACCTTCGCTGCAGAAGCTTAGCCTAAAGTTCGTCTTCTTCTTCCATACATGCCCGGTTTCAATCCTCTCCGGCATTGTGGAGAGGGGTGTTTCAGATGCAATAAAATGAACAGTTTTTTGGTGGGGTAACTGATGTTTTCTTAATTTTTGGTAGATCAGTCGTGAAGTGGGGTTTTTCAGATGACATAAAATGATCAGCTATTTGTTGGGGTACCTGTTGTTTTAGTCATTTTTGGTGGATGATCAGTCGCGAGTAGTAAGGTTCATCCGTAACTCGTTCATGACGAACTCTGACTATATGGCACACCGTAAAGACCCGTGACGCCGAGAAGCCGATACCCCCATGAGTTTACTGACCAGCATATATAGAGCAGACATACTGAATCACCACGGCAGAGAATGCAACTTCAGGAGTTCATCGCATTAGGCAAGTGCTCGCAGTACTAGGTGTCAACAAACTTCGTGATGTGTTCTGTTTATTTTGACACGCACCAAAAAGCTTGCTGTTAATAACAGCTTTTGACGTACAAGTTACCTGAGCGAGAACTTGTTGACTCCCAATATCTGTTATATTACAGCCTAAAGGGGCAGATGATTTTCGATATTATATCTGTACATGTCGGATATGTCTCGTTGCGAAGTATGGCAAAAGCATGGTAACTAAAAAACAAAAACTTCGGGCGTAATTTGTTTATTACAGTCAAACGAAACATTAAAACACGCGGATATGACAATAATAACATTCTTCACTACTTAAGTAATGCTCAACTAATGGATATAATGACGTCCCGGTATGACTGACACCATGCCTTTAGTCTGAAACAGGTCCTCAATAGTGCACAAAAACCACGTCAGAGTTTGGACGTCATTGAGCAGTGACTCTAGCGCTGGCTTGGACAGTGGTGTCGGACCAAAGATGACTATTGATGGCCTGGACGCAACGTGAATGGTTGGCCCGGTCTCCATGAAAGGCTAGTGGGAAGACGGCCTTGGACTCGTTATCCGGGAGTTCTCGCACTTCTTTCTTTCCCATGCTTCGGTCTTTTAACCCATATTGCAAGATCATCATGTTGAACATCAGGTTGGTCGAAGACACCGGAGGCATTTTCGAAAACGGGTACTTCGCAAACACATACGCCAGTGTAGGTCCACTTGCATCAAGCGACAACTGTATGATGTGGATGCTAGGCTGTAGCGTGCAAAAGTGGAAGCCGCACGATAAGCCACCGCATGAGTACCACTGTCCGCAGCAGCAGCAGGGTAGGTCCGATGTCCCGATCGGAAGCACGGGGGTAGACAGTTCGTCTTTCCACATGTCCTCGCTGCGATGCTGTCCAAACACAGTGCCGACGAACAAGGTGTGAAAGGTTTGCCTACCGTGAGACGGAAAACCAGGCACCAAGAAACGTCAGCTCTTGCAAACGGAGTCGGCACTCCAACCAGCTCGATGCCACGCGATTATGTGACAGAGAAAGAAGACGGAAGTGCGTGATACATTGACACTTCTTTTTCATTTTGAAACAAATTCGCAGCCTTTATATTGGAAGATGAAAAAATATGCTCCAACAAGGCATCTTACCGGTGCCATCGGAATAGTATGCGCACTGCATGGTATAGAAAATCTTAAAAACCACATACCACTTTAATTACGTCACGGAGATATACAAATGGCTACGTGTTGAGCGCGGTCACCTCAATGCCGTTGTTCTAAAGGGCGTCAAATGAGCCATCGGCCTCGCTATCACCACTCCGAAGCAAAAACTCCTCGAGATTTGCGTACACAACACGCTAGAAGAGGTCACTTGGACTGAGCAACCAAGAGGTCACTGGGACTCAGGAACGGGTGATCGACCATACTCAGAACCACAACGGCGGGCCACCGTGTCCTGCGTGAGCTCGGCTTCTTCTCCTTGACTGCAGGACAAAAATATTTTCCTTTCCATTCGATTCCATTTTCATTCCAGAGATTGTTCTGTTTGTATAGGGGAGCTGAACTAAAGCTCGGGTTTTGATGAGTGCACGTGTCAAAAACAATTTCGGAGCCGAGAAACGCTACAGATAAGGGCTGTTCCCAATGAGTGAACGAGTGTTACAGCATTCTTTTTTAATCGGGGTAATCGCTAGTGTCACAAAGCCTTGTATTGGTCCTTTCTGCCCCGTGTAGATTGCACCAAGCAGTCGATTGTGACTATCCTCTGTCTCCCTAATTTAGCATTTCTTTACGTATGGCAAACACAATCAGTCTATCTATCTATCTATCTATCTATCTATCTATCTATCTATCTATCTATCTATCTATCTATCTATCTATCTATCTATCTATCTATCTATCTATCTATCTATCTATCTATCTATCTATCTATCTATCTATCTATCTATCTATCTATCTATCTATCTATCTATGTTAGTGGCGTATATGCACCGAGTTTTGTTTGGACAGCAGAGGACAACAGTTATGAGCAGTCGAACGGACTGCCTACGCTGAAAAAAAATGTTGGTCTTTGTGTTCCGACGTGGCAGCGCTCCTCAACGTGCTAAAGCGCGTTCAGAAAGAACCAATAAAAGACATCCATTCATTAATCCATCCATACATTCATTCATCCGTCCGTCCATCCGTCCGTCCGTCCGTCCATCCGTCCGTTCGTCCATCCATCCATCCACCCATCCATCCATCCATCCATCCATCCATCCATCCATCCATCCATCCATCCATCCATCCATCCATCCATCCATCCATCCATCCATCCATCCATCCATCCATCCATCCATCCATCCATCCATCCATCCATCCATACATGCATGCATGCATGCATGCATGCATGCATGCATTAGCGCGGCCATATTATATGTTTAAACAGCTCCGCCGTTTTTATCCTTGTGCGTCTGAGCGCGTGCAACGTAGTAAGTAAATGGCACGCTTTTAAAAACAGGGGTGCCTGAAAACTGACTTTAGCGTTACGCGTGCTTGATTGTTACAAAAGATCGCCTAAAAAGAATTTTGTTTCGAATGTCAAGATCCATAACGCCTAAATGGTGGTCTGTTATTGATCCGAAGTTAAAAAACCGTCTCAAACTGCTTGCAGAAAATTATCAAGACAGCTTCAGGGTGTAAATAAAACAGGCGAAGGCGAAGCATGTAGAAAACACTGTCTTAGCTCCACTAACGTGAAACCAAAGTAGGCGCGAAGCATACAGTGTATCGAGAGAGATTTATTTGATCAGGAACTTGCGGGTGTCAAGCCTGAAACCGGGCATGTAGGGAAGGGTGTTTCCGGTAAACTATAACACCGTCTAAAGTTTGTTTGCAACTCATGATTACGGAGTTAGACAAGGAGAGCAGAAAGGTGGGTCTTAAAATTAATCTGCAGAAAACGAAAGTAATGTACAACAACCTCGGCAAGGAGCAGCGCTTCGAGATAGGTAATAGTGCACTTGAAGTTGTAAAAGACTATGTCTACTTAGGGCAGGTAATAACCGCAGAGCCGAACCACGAGATTGAAGTAACTAGAAGAATAAGAATGGGGTGGAGCACATTCGGCAAGCACTCTCAAATTATGACAGGTAGATTGCCACTATCCCTCAAGAGGAAGGTATATAACAGCTGTATCTTGCCGGTACTTAGCTACGGAGCAGAAACCTGGAGACTTACAAAGAGAGTTCAGCTTAAATTGAGGACGACGCAGCGAGCAATGGAAAGAAAATGGTAGGTGTAACCTTAAGAGACAAGAAGAGAGCAGAGTGGATTAGGGAACAAACGGGGGTTAAGGATATCATAGCTGAAATCAAGAAGAAGAAATGGACATGGGCAGGGCATGTAGCGCGTAGACAGGATAACCGCTGGTCATTAAGGGTAACTGACTGGATTCCCAGAGAAGGGAAGCGGGTTAGGGGGAGACAGAAGGTTAGGTGGGCAGATGAGATTAAGAAGTTTTCGGGTATAAATTGGCAGCACCAAGCACAGGACCGGGTTAACTGGCGGAACATGGGAGAGGCCTTTGTCCTGCAGTGGACGTAGTCAGGCTGATGATGATGATGATGATGAAAGTTTGTTTGTTTGTTTGTCCCTTTTTTATCCTGGCGCAACCCACCATGGGGGATCGGCCATGAAACGATCGGTGTATGGCTATTTAAAAAGAAGTATTCATAATTTCAAATGTTAAATTTTAATGAATATGCTTGATTTTGGTATTCTTTAACGATGAACTTAGCATTCTATTCTTCTCGTCTCTCGAAGGAAATCGTAGCTTCGCAAACACTCCTGTGGCTAAAACCCAGCACGGACACCCCAAAGGAAAGAAGAAGCGGAAGGGATAAATTTGATCTCAACCTTCGAAGAGGTTCGTCCAGAAGCCATTTCCTCTGATCGGTGAATAATCTGCACGTTAGAAAGAAATGATCAAGAGATTCACACTCCGAGATGATTGCAATAGAGGCATTAAGGTGACTGTACCAGACAAAACCTGTGTAGGAAAAAATTCAGTGGGGGGACTCGGCTTCGTATTTTGGTAACTGCGATCTCGGTCCTTCTGGAGGGACACCATCGATTTTTCCAACAATAATTGAGGTGAGGGAACTCAGAAACTGACAACGAAGACTTTGCGAAGTTGTCCGATACGGCAAATTTTTCAAAAGGTGCCGCAGTAACAAACGCCAACGTTGGCAAAATTGACATTATCGGACCATTACATAATAAAAGTGCGAGTGCATCTACTTGTTCATTTAGAGGAATACCTTTGTGTCCAGGTACCCATACTAAGCGAATAATACGTATATGTCTTGGAATTATGGAATGGAATATTTCTAAATAATTTGAACATTTTTATGCAGTTAAAGAGGAACAGACGGATCGGCTGTTTGCCAGAATGACGGCTTCTGATAGTGATAGGGGTAATATCCGTAGAGCTAATATAATGGCAAGTAATTTCGCATGGTTAATTGGAGTAAATCCGGTAATCGAAGTGAAAAAGAGCAATCTAAATATAATGATGCACTTCTCATTATCTTCACAAACTGAAGCGTCAGTTGCTATCACACAGCCGTTTCTAATCTAGATAAACTGTCCTCCAAAATGCAATTTAAGTATCTACTGGGTAAATGTTTGCAATTCTTTGGAAATATGTCATCAATTTCTATTCAACTTCTTTGTACAGATGTGCTTATGATTAGCATCTCACGGAGCTGCACTTGTAATGTTTCCAATCGTGTCTGTGCAAAAATGACTTAGGGAAACTGTAACTTTGGCCACTGATGGCCGAAAAATTCCACCGGATGTTCAAGAAAGATATATTGCGATCTCCTCAACAGCGATGCATAGATCTTTAGAAATGTACGAATGGTTAGGATGTTAAACCGAGTACGAAGAGAAGGCAGGCGTGCTTCTTTGTACAAAATAGTATTTGATACAAATTTGGAAGTCCAAGACATAATTATAATGATTCGCATTCTAAAAGAACCAGTGGTGCAGGTGCACCAGAAAACAAGGCGCAGCCGAATTCTAATATCGGGCGAATATACATGCAGTAAATCATAATGAGAACATCATGGCGTAAACCTGCACGTTTGCTGCTGAGTCTACGAAGCATCCCCAGCGCACGAGTTCCTTTGGCAGCCAGGTTTTCTATTTGTGGACTCCAATTAAGTTTTTCAGTATAAGTGATCACTAAATACTTAACGGATTTTACACTCGGGATAACGTCTTGCCGGTAATGCAAAGCTATATGGACTGGAACACTCAGAGGAAAAACTACCATTGCACTTTTTTTTTGACATTCAGTGATAAATTTATTTTTTCTAACCACGTTTCTTTAGCGTTCATATACGTCTGCAGACTTCGATAAAGTGAATGTATACCTGCAGCTGTAGCAAAAAACGCGATATCGTCGGCATATACATACACTTGCACGTCCACATGTACAGGAATAGTGCATAGTGGCGATAACAGTGGCGATAACACTGATCCTTGTGGGAGACCTCTAGTTTGTTTGTGCCTTAGAGACGACAAACCAGATTAAAAACAGTAAAATTTCCTGTCGTTTAAGAAGGAATCTACCCATGCTACAATGTATTGTGGTAGACCTGCGTTTTTAAGTGAATTCATTCGTTTTGAATGTTCCACGCTGTCATAAGCTTTTGTGATGTCTAGGGTTACTAAGGCGGCATATTGTTTCCTATAACGAGCAAGCTGTATTCTACTTTATAAATCGACATGGGCACACAAAATTGAGCAACCACGCCTGAAGACCATTTGGCATGGGCTCAAGACCATGTTTTCATTCAACCAATTATCTATCCTAATCCGTAAGATCCTTTCAATTAGTTTTGCCAGATTAGATATAAGTGCTATAGGCCTGATGTTGTCTATCGCAAACCCAGCACCTTGTTTTTTTAATAAAAGAATTATCTTAGCAATTTTCCAAACAGGTGGAATCCATGAGTTTCTGATATAGTGGTTAACCAATGTCAGGAGTTCCTGGGGTAAAACCTTATGGATGCTTTTTATTATCGAAGTAGTTATGCCATCAGGACCTGGCACAGTATTGGGCAAGTTTCTTACTACTTCTTTTAACTCAAAAGCAGTGATCTTCTCAAAACTGTCACTTTTCTCGGAAGATCGCGAATGGTTTGAGAAGGCAGACGTAAAGCGACTTATAAGTCCTTTTGCAATATCTTCGAGAAAACTAGACAGTTCACTTGGAGTAGAAACCACTGATTCAATGTTGTTAGATGAAGGTATAAGTTTTTTGGTTCTGAGGAAATTAAAGAGGGATTTCCTGTTGCTAGGATTTGACAGAAACTCAGAGCGCTGACTATCATAGCTGTCTTTCGCAGCGGCAACTGTTGTCTTAAAAATGGCAGCCGCATATTTGTAGTCACTCCAAGTTCTAGGGCATTGGTTGTAAAGTAGTTTACGCCACGCAGCTCTTCTTAGTCTGTAATCGCGTGTACAAGTTGAATTCCACCAAGGATTAGAAGGACCTTTGATAGTTCCCTTTACGTTTACGTTGAATTTTGATTTATTTAACGATTATTTTATCACGTTACTTAAAATCATGGCCGTTTGCTCTTCACTCTCAACTATTCGGTGTGACCAGGTGGCCCGTAGTGATTTTTCAAATGTACTAAACTTTATGTGAGTTATTGAGTGGCTCATTACTGAGGTCACTGGACATACAATCTCAAAATATATAGGCAAGTGGTCACTACTTGTACCCAAGTTCAGGGTAGACCATGAAGAGATAGTGAGGTTAGGACTGTAGAAACTAAGGTCAATCGTGGATCGAGACAGACTACTAACAAAAGCGGGTGTTCGTGTGTTAATGCATGTTAGGTTATACTGTGAAACCAGATCCCACAAACGCTTCCCACTCATATCGGTTCTGAAACCCCACAATGTATGGTGAGAATTGAAGTCACCCGCCAATACTATTTGCTTTGTACATGACGAAACTACAGAATTAAGCACAGAAATATCTTGAACACCCATTGGAAAATAAGCATTCACCAACGAAAAAGGGGGGCATCCCGCAAAAGAGATATCTAACGCTAAAATTTCATTGTCAATCCATTACTTGACCTGTAATTTTAACTCGATGAGCAATTTTTGAAGTAATAAATACGGCTAAGTCGCCACCCCTAAAGGGTCGGTCTAACCTAACGATGCGGTAATTTTTATATAAAAACTCTTTTCTTGTGAAAGCTAAGTTTCTTCTAAAAGAATTACACCAGGAACATATTAATTGAAAAGCTGGTATAAATCAGTTGTTGCAGAAAAAATTGATCGGCAGTTCCACTGTACAAATTTAAATCCACATATTTTGACGAGATACCAGCAATATGCACTGCCTTCTCCACGATGCTATCTTTCCAAAGGTTCTGTTTTGAAGCGCTTTTCTTCTAATATTTTTTGCTCTTGCTCTTGTGATTCACTGAAGGACCCTGAGTTATAGGCGACGCACGCTGTTTCATGTTTCTAAAGACTGTGTCGGGCTGCAGCTTACCCTAAGGTTCGTCTTCTTCTTCCATACATGCCTGATTTCAGTTCTCTCCGGCATTGTGGAGAGGTGTGTTTAAGATGCAATAAAATGATCAGTTATTTGGTGAGGTAACTGTTGTTTTCTTCATTTTTGGTGGATCAGTCGTGAGTTGTGGGGTTTATCCGATTTCTGCGGGGCTTACTCGTTTATGATGAACTCTGACTATATGGCACACCGTGAAGACCCGTGACGCCGACAAGCCGAGACCCTCGGGAGTTTACTGACCTGCAGCATATATAAAGCAGACATATTGAATGACCACGGCAGAGAATGCCATTTCAGGAGTTCATCGTATTAGTCAAGTGCTCGCCGTTCTAGGTGTCAACGAATTTCCTGATATGTTAGTCTGTTAATTTCGCCAGGCACCACAACGCTTACTCTTTACAACAGCTTTTGACGTACAGGTTACCTGAGCGAGAAACTGTTGACTCCCTATATCTGTTATATTACAGCCTAAAGGGGCAGATGATTTTCGATAATCATACCTGTACATGTCGGGTATGTTTCCCTGCGAAGTATGACAAAAGCAAGGTAACATGAAACAAAAGTTTCAAGCGTAATTAGTTTATTACAATCAAAAGAGACATAAAACAACGATGAAATGACATCTGTAACATTCATCACTATATAAATGATTAAGGCTGTACTAACGACGTCGAGGTATGATTGTCAGCATTCCTGTTCTCTGAAAGAGGTCCTTCAGTGTCCACGACAACAGGGTGTGGGTCTGAGCGTCATTGGGTTCTAACTTGGGCACTGGCCTGAACATTTGGGTCGAACCAGCAATGACTGATGACGGCCTGGGTACACCGTGAATGGTTGGTCCACTCTCTCTGCATGGCTGGTGGGTGGACGGCATTAGACTCGTGATTTTGAAGTTCCCGCTGTTCCTGTTTGTTGTCCACACTGCGATTTTTGACCCCAATTTGAAATACCAGTATGTGTAACTGCAGGTTGGTCGAAGGCAACGGAAGCATCTTCGAGAAGGGGTACTTCCCAGACAGATACGCCATTGCGGGTCCACTTGCGTAAAGCTACAGCTGCATGAAGTGGATGCTGGGCTATAGCGCGCGAGGATGAAAGCCGCACGATAAGCCACGCCATGGGTACCACTGTCCGCGGCTGCAGCGTCGTATTCGCGATGTCCCGAAGGGAAGCAAGTGGGTAGAGAGTTTTTTGTTCCACATGTCCTCGCTGCGATGCTTTCCTCCGGTAATACGGTTGAAAACGCGCGCCGCCGACGACAACAGGAACAAAAGTTCGCCTACCGTAAGAAGTGCCAAGCTGTCTGTCTGTATGTCCGTCTGTTCGGCCGTTTATCTATCTATCTATCTATCTATCTATCTATCTATCTATCTATCTATCTATCTATCTATCTATCTATCTATCTATCTATCTATCTATCTTGATTGATTTGATTGATTGATATGTGGGGTTTAACGTCCCAAAACCACTATATGATTATGAGAGACGCCGTAGTGAAGGGCTCCGGAAATTTAGACCACCTGGGGTTCTTTAACGTGCACCCAAATCTGAGCACACGGGCCATCTATCTATCTATCTATCTATCTATCTATCTATCTATCTATCTATCTATCTATCTATCTATCTATCTATCTATCTATCTATCTATCTATCTATCTATCTATCTGTCTAGCCACCTACGTCTGCGTGCTGTCGTGATCGCCTCTGTAGTGTATAACAAATTGGTAGGAGATGACAAAAGGATTATATCAATATGACAGAGAGTCCGGTCATGACATGAACGTGAGAACTCGTTCGCGCACGTCGTCAAGCCCTTTACTGGAGCTCAGACACGTGTGGCTCATACCCGTATACCACGAGCCGCGGCATGCAGGTATGTGCCACAGGTTATCGTCAATTTATATCTACCCACGAACGGCGAGAACTGACATTGTAAATTGAATGTGAGAGCTTTAAAAAAAATGGCCCCAACCCGACAGCGTTGACACAACGAATGCACGGAATAACATGACGATCTCAGGAGGAATCGAAACGAAGCATTCTGCGTGGCGGTCACGTATTTTACCACAGAGCAATGTCATGTCTAGAAACTGCTTTAGAAAAAAACATTATTTGTAGGCGTAATGTCAATGCAAGGTCTAGTATGGCTGTGCTGGCAATCTAATTTTATAACAAAGCAATAAACACTACATATGTACTAATATTGCCACGACATAGTGCCTGCATTCAAACAACGCGCCCATCACCACGCGCACAGAGACATACATGGGCGCCGTCTAGTGTTGCGCAGAGACGATGATGATAGCACGAGAACCCAGCTGGCCCCTGCTGATGTGTGCCACGCGCTTGGGACTCTTCTTGAAGAGGTAGAAGAAGAAGACATCTTGCCGTTCTGCTGTAACGTGCTACGACCATAGTCCCTTTGAGTTGTGGGCACAGGTTCGCCCTTTAATAAATACGTTTTATTATACCCCCAGTCCTTCAACATCGTTACAATATGATCAGGGGCGGATGAAACCACCACTTATCACCATAAGTCTAACAAACGGAGCATTTCCTATAGGTGAGGAAGTGTTTCCGGCACATGCAGCTATCATACGCGTAGACCTGTTGCGTTATCTAAACACAATACCTATATAGGCTCGAAAAGGAAACTGTTTTGGTTAAAGGCTCACCTTGCCACCTATCACTTTCAATAAAACTGGTGAGAGACCCTTTAGACCGCACCCTTATATATATATATATATATATATATATATATATATATATATATATATATATATATATATATATATATATATATATATATATATATATATATATATATATATATATATGAATATTTTGATAGAAGAAAAATAGGCCTCAACCTTCCTGAATGAGTGTGAGCATACAGTATCATACAATAACCTAGATAGGACTCTGTCGCTGCGGTCGTTGTACCATCATGGGAATATTTTAGCGAGCGAACTATCCAAGGATCTTTTCTACAGTTTCAGTTTCGATATTCGCGCAGCGTGGGTATATAGTGTTCACGTTTTTTTTCTTAACGCGCCCTGCCATAACTCGTTCAAATCGACTGCAATACGACGGCAAAGCTAAGTAGTCACATTGTCACGCTAATCTAACTCGTCTTCACAACAAACTAAAGATGCGCTAGGGGCAGGCCACTTATAACTTACCTGGCATCGCAGCACACGATACATTAAAAGTTTCTCTTTCACTGTTACTTTCATAAATACATATTACGTGCTTAAATTTCTCGGGAAAGGCAAGCGTGTTTGTTTTCACGTGTTGTAAAGCAAATAATTCATTACAATGTGATGCCAAATATGGAAAACAATTGCAACGCAATGCGTATTCTGGTGGTTTGATTTATCCAGGCTTCACTTTCATCTCACGGCCACGGAAACTTTTCGCAATAAGTTTAGCGTACAGAAGGATGAAGATATTTATTGAAAATAACTTCATATCACTTTGTTTTAGACTTAGAAGACAAGCGTCACGAGTCTCAAGAATGAAATTCATCTGCAGCACATCAAAAGCCTGTATACTTACCATCATTGAGGAACGCGGCTGAAGGCATGGAGAATTTTGTCCATGGCCGAAAGAGCCCGCTTACACACTAGCTCCAGTTCCCCCCCCCCCCCTTATAGGTATTGTAGTATGAAACAGTATATGGTTCGAGCCATACATATAGGCCATCGCGATCATCATCCCGATCCTCCATCGTGATTATTTGCCACGTAATCGCGAGAGATCTAGGTGGTGTGCTTGGTGCACCATAGCAAGCGCCGACATTCCTTAGTGTCTGCATGCGCAAGGCTTCAGCAGGCCGTGAAGGATTCTTGCTCTTCATGGTCACCACCGTATCTTAATCACAGATACCAGGGGACGGCATTACAGCGGGCACATGTGAAACGACACGCTTTGTGCTCTGCTGCTTCCTACCAGGCCATCGGGCCCACCACGCTGTTGCCACTGGTCATGGTACCCACGCCATGACCTACTGTGCGGCTCTGACCCTTGTGTGCTACAGCCCAGCCTTCCCTTCACGCAAGTGCCGCAGGATGCAAGTAAGCCCACACTGACGTACGATCCTGGGAAGTACCCGCGCTTGAAAAATGCTTCCGGAGACTTCGACCAACCTGATTTTGAACATGCCCATCTTCCGAGAGGGGGTCAAAGACAGCATGGACGGGCAGAAACAACTGCAACTCCCGGATTACGAGTCCCATTCCATCCAGCCACAGGCCGTGCGACAATCCCATCTGTACTGTGCCCTGGCCGTCCCCTGCACTTACTGCTCCCACCCGGTTTCTCAGGCCAGCGTCGAGGTCAGCCGGCCACACGACAGACAGATGCAAACCTGGCCTTGCGGGACCACCGAGACCGATGCCAGCCAGCCCCATTGGGCTGCCTACAATCCAGGCAGTCCATGCGCATTCCACCCACTCCTGTGGCGCTCACACGTAGGACAATGAGCCCCGCGGCATCTAGCCGGCCAGACCATCAACGTTTCTACTACTGGCCAGATCAAGACCGAACAAGTAAACATTACTCATCCTGCATGAAACGGGGAGCAGTGCATCTTCGCCCATGCACAAAGGAGAAATGGGCCCAGAGGTGCTCGACTGTGGTCCAGGTGTAATTGAGTTCTGCAAAAGCAGGCGTTATAATTTTTGTTTCTTTGTTAATCAGATCGATATGAGGTATATGGGCAGTGGGCTGCTATAACTCAATCTATCTGTATACACGAATGCTGTGAATCATATCTCGCAGCTGCTTACAACACTTTTTGCATCGGTTTGATGATTAATGTTGGCGGTTATATCTAGTTGCTGTTTAACACGTTTATCTAATGCTTCCAATAAACTAGTTATACTTGAAATTTTCGTTTTTTCTGCTATCCGGCTCTATTCTTTCTCCTCAGTGAATGCAGTTGTATATTTTAAATTAAAAGCGATTCTGGTAGGATGCTCGTGAAATATCTGCTCTTTTCACCTATAATATCAAAACGGATCTAAGGTGTCAACAAGGTCTTCCTTAGATTACGTGTATGTCAAACGCTGTTGGAAACCGCAAGCGTTGCCGTGCGATGGAAAATTTACAGATAAACACACATAAGGAAGCTTGTTGACATTTGTTTTCTGTGAACAAATCAGTAACGATAAGTGCTAAAGTTACGCTCTCTGTGCTGATCAGGCAATTTATTAGCTTTATTTGCTGGTTAGTAGGCAAGAACTGTCTCGTCAAGTTTTGAAACTTCTGTAGCACGGTGTCACCATTTTTTATTCTTTTTAAAGGGACCCTGAAGATGTCTTGATTTTCCACAAGCCCGTTGAGCCGGTCGCTTACGACCGGACCAATAGCAGGCCGATTCAGGCGCTCATCAATAAGCTTGGAGCAATCTACAGAGTTCTAAATATGCGCACCGCTATAGGTCACAATGACGCCGCTAACCAAGTTTTCGGCAACCTCCGTATGTTACAGGCAAGGAAATGGAGGTGTTCGACGCGTCAGCTTGTACGCAGAGCAAGATTTTCAAAAGCGGTGCTTTTTGTATACGCTTTCAATTGCGGAGCGTTTGTTAAAGCCAACCCAAGGCACTTTGAGTGCTTCTATCTACATACTACCAATCTAGCCACCTATAAGTGTGGGTCCTCTCGCAATCACCTCCTTAACTTGCTGTAAACCAAATCGGCATGGAAGAGTAAGAGCATTTGACGAATATTACCGTCTGTTCATGACATAAATAACGTGAAAAACCTGTCAAGCACGTAGTAAATCCATTTTTTTTTTCAGAAACGGGTGGCACATACTGCAATTCACCACTGGCCCCAGTGTCTGGGCATGCGCCACAGCTGATAGACAGTTTACTAAGGCGACAGCCTTTAATGTGTCATGCTCACGTCCGTTCGTCCATCCGTTCGTGCGTGCCCAAGCATGGTGCCAGGTGGCCGCCGGGCGCGTCGGTTGCGCCTCGCGTCGGCGTCGGACTCTACAGCGCTCGCACTTTGCTAGCGTATAGCTTCGCTGTGTCCAACGTGTCCAATCATACAGGAAGGGAGACGCGCTTCGCGTTCCACTCTGACCAACCCCGTCTCAAAGGACACAGGTACATTGCACAGGCCAAAAGTGCGACAGCCTTGATTAAAAAGTAGCGACATCGACAGTGTTGACCATACGAATGCGAAGTATAAAAGTACAGCAGGAATCGAACCCAAACATCCTGTGTGGTAGTCAAGTATTCTACTACACAGCCGCGTCACGTCTATAGAAACTGCTTCGTGAAAACACCATATGCACGCGCAATGTTGGTACAACGTCAATTGTGGTTGTGGTGCCAGCTGCGTAATTTTATAACAAAGCAACAGACCCTGCATGTGTACACTTATGATAGAGGCGTTATGTCATGTAAACGTTAGTGCTTCCAGTGTTGGCTGCGCTTTTATAGCGGTAAAATAGGCATTGCATTTGTATTCCTATGATTTAGCAAGCTTTATATTCAAGCGTTGCTCGACCCCTAAAAACACGATAATGAAAGTTAAGTATACAATGAAGAAAGGAAGACGTTGATATCACGGTCTGAACAATAATCATCACGAAACAAAGACACGAGATCGGTGTCAGCGCACAATCATCTGCGTACTTTTAGAGCTATCACCCACTTGTTCGGCACGCTCAATAAGTCTCTTTACACTTGATGGAAGTGCTGCATCGGTACAAAGCGCGATTCACATTCACATAATCGAATCGTAAGCGCACTTTCTTTTGATAATAATACTGATATATGTGCCCCAACATGAGTGCTGATACTACGTCAGAATATAAGTTACCATGTAAACATCAGTGCAGTCGGCGTGGCTGGTAAGCCCATGATGTGCACGCAACTCTTCCATCACAAACACGTCGATCCACGTAGTAACGCTCGGAAAGTTAAAAAAACACACAACATAGAACTACTGCCTGACTGATTCGCGTGGAACCGATTCCGACAAGGTGTAATCTCAGCATTTTTTTGTCTTCTAACTCTACGTATTGCCCCTCCCGCTCACCCCTCTGAAAGTTTTCTGTAACGAATGTGGTTTTGCAGTTCCTTCAGGAGTAGAGGTTCAAAATAGGCATTCTGCTCGTTACTTTGTTTTTGTTTTTTGGCACTGCCTCCGGAATCGCATGGCCAGGGAACACCTATGCGCGGCGCACCTCTGACCAAGCAATGCTATGGTACGATGTCATCATGATGTCATCAAATCACGAATTCTGGCCACTGATCTTCTGGCTCCCTGTGACGTCAGGGTGACGTCATATGTATTATCATGTCGTGGTGATTTTTTTCATTCCTCGCACTGACACCGCCGACGTGGGGTGGCGACGCGGGATGCCGTGAATTTTCTCGTTTAATGAGGCATCTAAGGAATTCGCCTTAATGTCGCCACAAGAGGTGCACGCTTCGGGGCTAACGAACAGACTGCCTCGACCTGCGTCCCCAGGCGACCATCCCTTCGTTTTAAGTGTGAATACACTTTATAAGCGACCCCAAACCATCCACCGCCATCGGCGGCGTCCGCAGTCTTCTCTCTATCTTTAAAAGAAAGAGGACTTGGTGGGCCGCAGCGCGACGCTCTACCGAATAAGCCACGGACGCGACGCTGATATCCGCTCACCGTACATTTCTCGGATCACAAAACGCTGGTACTAACCGTGAGCTACAACGATAACACGAATAGGTGCTAATCTGTAGTGTAGTTTGTGTGTGTGTGTGTGTGTGTGTGTGTGTGTGTGTGTGTGTGTGTGTGTGTGTGTGTGTGTGTGTGTGTGTGTGTGTGTTTGTGTGTGTGTGTGTGTGTGTGTTTGTGTGTGCGTGTGTGTGTGCGTGTGTGCGTGTGTGTGCGTGTGTGTGCGTGTGTGTGTGTGTGTGTGTGTGTGACGCGCTCGCGATGTGTGCATTTAATGCATCGTAAGAAAATCGTGAAGTGTAAATAAATAATACTTCGTATATAATGTATCTGTGTACAAATGCTTCATGACAAACAACACCTAAATTCATTAATTACACTTTAGTAATCATCATCAGCAATAAAACTCCCAAGCATTTCCCTGAGGGTGAACATGGTTAAGTGCGAATGCACGGGGTGATGCTATGAGGGGGAGTAAAGTTAAAATCCGTTGGCATTCGCCAGTGAGTTAACTTAAACTCCCCCGTGTGATCAAATTGCGATTCCCAGGAACCATTACACCATAAAGGCACCATAGTGTGATTAATAAATATAAAAGTGCGAATTAATAAATACCCCTCATAGCATCACCCCGTGCATTCGCACTTAACCATGTTCACCCTCGGGGAAATGCTTGGGAGTTTTTTCCACATTGGAGCCGAAGGTCTATATTACGTTAACAAGTTCCACCTCCTATTTTTTTCTCTTTCCTTTTTTTTCTTTTTTGCTATGTGGCGCGTTTTCCCTGGCGGGCAGCATTAGGATAGGTTACGCGTCGCAACGGGCAGCGGCGCCAACCAGTAATGGAGTGCCACTCATTTCGAGGAAGTAAACGCTTGTCCCATACAACTCTATATTCACGAGTGCTGTGAATGCTCTGCTGCACAGAGTAGGCATACTTTCTCGCACGGAGTTCTCGTACTCCGGCTGAACGATGTGAACAAGCTCCGTAGCCACAATGAAGTGGTGCGCCTGGAATGAAGTACACATACACTCCTGCAGGAGCTAAAAAGCGCACTTCCAGCTGTAGTTATACTACTTCCTCAGAGTTTTGCGATAACTGAGAATTTCTGTGAAGAGTTGAAACACTTTTTTTCCTGGAATTAACGAAAAAAAAGTAAAAGGTGGCGAAGCTTGCACTAAGTCGCGTAAGCTACAGCGAAAACTGGAATGTTATGAACACTCATCAGGTTGCTTGGAGGTTGTTTCTAGGTCTTTGCTATAGGTGTTGAGGGTTGTTTGTAGGCCGTTGCTAGGATTCATGAAGGTTATGCTAGGAATTGTTTCTACGGGGATTCTAGGCGCAGAGATGTTCGATCTGAACCACACACATTCACAGACACGACACAGACGTCCAAACTTTATAGAGACAGGAACTCGGGCTGCAACAAAGCATTCACACCACAAATACACTTCGACAGAAAATAGATGTGACAAACTCGCGCTGAAACCAAGCGTGTGTACCTCTCGTAGATCTACGGTAACATCGTCGTTGGTGTAGGCCTTCCATTGCTTCTTTGTTTTCTCGCGACCGCCGTTGCCTGCCGCTGTTCGGTGAACTGCGGCCTTCTTTTTTAGTGGACCAGTGGGGAGTAACCGGAGTAGTGGGACTTCACCCAATTTTTCTTGAATGCACCCGCTTATGAATCGTGATACGACGAACACAGTATGGCAGCACAATCAGCTTTGCTGTTGAAAGTAAAATTGCCGAGAGTTTTCAAAAATGTAACAGTGAGTATGTCGGCTCAGCAAGACTGCACACCTCGCGTATACAAAACGGATATCCGCACAACATGCACAACACACCAACATTCAAAACACTGATGTCTGCTGGTCAACAGCTGGTCACATATACGCCATACCTTTTCTTAGCAACTTTGCATTTCTGCTGATCATTGCGTCTTGCATTCACAGTGTTTATCAGCAGGGTAGTTGTCCTCATGACCCATCGGCGCAGTATATCGTAATAAGGTACAGTATGCGCTTTTCGCAGGCACACAAAGTACTAGGAATTTCTTTTATTGCTATTGAATGGTAGCTACCACGCCAACCCACGCTTGCTTCGGGACGTCGATGACGTTGCTTTGGTTAAGGAAAAATCCATTCTTCTCCGAAGAAATCTCAATGGTGAAGCTCATTCGGACACCCTTTTTGACGTACATCCAGTCGACCGCAGTGCCCGGAGCAATGTCTGCGTACGTAGTGAAGTTGGAGACGCGGCGTCAAACAAACGCTCGTTTTCAAGGCCTATGATAGGTTGCCCAGGGCCTTTCAAATTAACTAAAGAACAGGCACACTGGTTGTTACGCCACCAGGAAAGTGTAGCATAAAAAAAAATGAAACGTTGTGTACTTGGATTGTATCAGCGCGGTATATATGAGAAGGAAAGACGACAAAGACGTAAAGAAATGTAGGCGCTAATCGTCTGTGTCACCTTTCTTTATATAAGTACCACGCCAATACAAGCTAAGTTCATTGATGACCAACTCAGCCGAGGCACAACACTTCTGAAGCATTTCGTACCTTACATGCCTTTGCGAAGCTTGGAGTGTAAAGTGTGTAAAGAGGTGGCGGCGGTTATGATGATAATTATGCATTAGTAGTAAATTTCATGCAAGAACGCACACACCAGCCATCTCGACTTGGGTAAGGCCAATATGTATAGTTGAATAAACGTGAGCGGCTTTGCAACTTTATGCAACTTTCTGTCGAAATACATTTTTATTTTCTTCAATCAGAACTCGGATTACACACTCACTTTGACATTAATAAAACCACTTATGCACAATTTATTTACCTCTTGAAAAGTGTTTTTCGTAACGTTCGACTGAGTCCTAATAAGAAAAACTGTTGTGGGAAACACCTCTACAAGTTAAACATCTGTATATAGTCATGCGCAAATGCGATGTTGGCAGCCATGTTTTAATCTAGGCAGACTTTATTTGTCCTTAGCGGCTTCTAATGATAATCTGTACTTTTCATAGTAATCTCCACCATGTGCTAGGTAAGCTCAGCAAGGTTCAGTAATGCATGATATACGATCGTATACTCACAAAGTAAGGAAGATATGGATCCAGTTTTGTAGCGGGTGCCGCTAACCTCTTGTATTGCCGAGACTGCTCGATTTGCCCTCGCCATCTGGAAAGACACGATGGCAAGTATAGCTGAAGTGGGACTGTTGTGTCGTGTGTCGAGAGATGATAAAAAAAAATGACATGAAACGTGGCTCTCAAAACAAAAACAGAAAACGAAGTGGTAGATAATCTCGAGGCTTTAACACTGACTCAAGGCAATAGAAATTATTTGTATATGAGCTCCACGAATAAATACCATGACAAATATTGCCTAAGTAGTACACACCGATTATAATGAAGTCTAACACAGCAACATTATTAAAGTAGTGAGCAAGTGATTTGTAAGCTTAACGTTTGAAAACAAGAAATAGCACATTTTGATAGAACTCGTTAGTTTTTTTTTCGTATCAAGTCAAAATAACGGCATGGCCCAAAATATTTATGTTAATACGTAAGACAGTAGACAAGCACCTCAACCTGCTTCCCTTGTATCTGAGTGTTGATTTCATGTCGTTTCACGTCAATTTCTATGCACCCGATCAATCGACCCACACTGACCGTCACACAACTAGAACCTGTTATGCACACTTCAAATATAAAGTAATTGGGCGAGCCATAAGCTGTTGCATTGGTATAGTGGTTAGGAAACTGCGTCAATTGGATATTCACACGTGATTACTAACAGCATGCTCTAGTCGGCTGTAAATGAAAACAATTAGCGGGCACGGCGTCTTTTTAGCTTGGCGCATTCGTGCCACGACGCGGGGCGGCTCTGAGGGCATGCCGGCAACAAAGTCAGCAAGGACAGGTGCGCGGTCAGTACGCATACCAGTTCGTCGTAGTCCGGCGGCCTCTCGGAGCGGAAGCTGTACGGGATAAGCCAGAGGTCTCCGAAAGCGTGGAAGCTGAAGTAGAAGGCTATCCTGTTCCGGAATTCAGACACGTATTCCCGGAAGGCGTGCGACTCCGGCTCCGAGAAGGGCGCCTTTCCACAGAAGGTCTCCTTGCAGGGATCCGCCTCCTCGGGCGTGCCTGCGCAACGTGTACGCATAATACTGCGACGAGAACTGCATGTGTAATATACACTCACCTCAGCTTTATTGTGGCCAACGGGAGAGTGTTTCCTCGCAAAGTAGTAGAAGACAATCACGATAGACATCGTTATCATAATCTGGGAATTCGACAGGCCGAAACCGCGATGCCTCTATGAGGCACACCGTAGTGAAGGGCTCCAGAAATTTCAACCACCTGGGGTTCTTTAAAACGTACACCTAGACCTATAAGTACACGAGCCTCAAGCCATTTCACGCCACATACCACCTATAGAAAAAGAAGCAGGCCAGCTTTCAAGAAACTTCATTGTTCGTCACGTATCCCACATGTTTTACACTTGAGCATCGCAACAAAAAAATAAGAAAAAGCAAGCGCAGAAGAAAAAAAAACGTCTTGAAGACTTACTGCAGAACGACACGTCGAAATTACGGTTGATGTCAGTGCCGTAACACTTCGTGCCATTGGACGAGTATTGAACGGAGCGATTCTTTCTCCACATCCTGTTCTGCATGACAGAAAATAAGCCAGCAACGCATACTTCGCATTATTTCTCTATTCAACGTGACACTAAAGTACCGTAACTGTATAGCAGCTTTAGGAGCTGTGGCTGAGAACTTCGTCACATGAAATTTTGCTCCACCGAGTTATAACTTACTCTGTATACGTACTGTAGAACCTTGCTTGCGCATAATAGCCTTGTTTTTTAGCGCCGTTAAATCAAGCGTAACTAGTCCTACTGTAGTTAGCTTCGTACGCTGTAAGTAATTGATTGTACTCGATCGGGGTAATTCCGTTTTCGCGTACAAACGCGAACGAAGATTAGAGGCACGCGCAATGACGTTTGCAAGACAAGGCTCAGTTACGTCAGCAAAAATGTATAAGATGTCACGCCCGTTTATTGAACTCACTGGAAGAATTAGAGATATGTAATACTGCCTTATTTTTACGGCACGTCTACGTTCGGCAAAGTGTACGCACCGATTTCCTCGAGAACTCGTACCCGTCAGGATTGAGGCAGGGGATCACTCGCCACTCGTAGTTGAATATCTCAGAGACGTCTGTGGTTCGCTCCTGATGGCGACTGACAAGCTGCAACGAAAAGGAATTTCTGCACTGGTGATATATTTACAGAGCATTTTTTGTAAGAAAATGATTTGCTGCGTTCAAAGATCAATCGATAACAAGAGTTGTCTTCCATTCTGTGGTTCGAAATGCTGCAGGTATTGCTTAACTTGGCGTCTTCTGGTTTAAATGACGCGAAACGTGCGAATGAAAGGACGCGCGACGCGTACCCTTGCATTGGCCGAAGTGAACCCCGCATGCTACGGTATGGCGTCGTCGGTGAACTCTGCCAATGAAGAGAACAATTGCGAACGGGTACACTGGCCCCTCTTCGCTTGTAGGGAAGCGATACAAGGAAATCCATTCGGATTTCTCAAAAAGTGAAATTTGTCCTGGTACGGCGATCGGACCCGGACCAATCCACTTCGGTCGCTCTACCCATCAAGCTAACGAAGAGGCTAGCAATCGGCAGCAAGAGAGAAAATCGATCTACAACTCGAAGCACATGCACGCTAAATGTGGTAAATACGTCCTGCGGAATCCCGGAGTTATGGAGACATTCCTCTTACTGTATTTTCCTTTCCGATGGACTAACAAGTTTTGTATATATACAACCAACCGTATTATTTTACGAATAGCTATTTTTCTCATCTTTGTCGCTCACACAGATTTGTATGTACTGCAGTTGCGCACGGCACTCTCGGCGAATCACGAGTGGTATCGCTATACCCAAAGCAATAAGTTACCGTTAGTTTTCAGATGAGTGATATTTACTTGGGAAAAGCGATCTTTAGGAGTATACTTATGAGTTTTACACTGGCTCCAACGAAGTCCAACGCCTCCTATAGTGGGAGAATCCAGACAGTGCATTCGCCTTTGCGAGAGGGTGTTCAGAGAGAGAAAAAAAAAGAAAGGAAAGGTGCGCACTCCGATTGTTACGTCACCTGGTAAACCGAAGCTGAAGCCCTCGCTACAAGAACACGTTATGAAAAAAGAGATGGTCACAATAAACGTTGCCCACATCCTCCATTGAAATGCATTGAGCGTCTATCTTCACCCGTGACGCCACGGACCTCGGTTGCGGTGGGGACGCCGCGCCACTCCGCACAAGAAAACAAACAGATCTGGCCGCCAGAGTGCAGCGCACTCACCTCGTTGATGATGTACATGCAAGCGGAGATGGTGATCCACTCCCTGGCATGAACACCGCAGTCGATGAGAACAATGGGAAGGTCACCTTCACTGGCTACCTTTACACAGAAAAAAAATGAAAACTAAATGAGCGTTTTGCCCTCCTATATTACAGGACGGGACAAGAAAACATGATACGCTTCAAAGAGCGCACAACACCGGGCATCTATGTTCCGCATATTTTTTATAAAAAAAAAGTTCTGTCAAAAAGATACAGAAAATTGCTCAAAAACATGAAAAATTTAAAAAAAACGCCACGTCTATGCGGAACGGGCAGCAATGTTACAGCGAAAGCTCTAAGAGAGGCCTTTCATAGCCTTTTCTTAACACTCTTTGAGTAACTGCTACAAGCACACTTGCTACCCACTACACCATAAATAGTCATATTTTTGTGTAGTAAGCTGGTATTCACTGTGCTATCCTTCGTCATTCTTCGGATAAGAGTCGTATCCGCTACACACTTGCTAAGAATACAGTGCAATATTTTTATGCAGTGGCTGACGACGACGAAGAATTAAGTAGGTATGCGCCACAGTTAATAAGTGAACAAGAACATCCTTTTGTGATGGGTAAGATCATTGGACCACCCAGTCTACGCAATTCACATTGCGTAACACCTGGTTGTTCCGTTGGTGTTCTAAAACGCTTTATTACTGATATTAGCACGATTGCTTTCCCGACATCAAAGCTGCCTAAGGCAAGTTTTGGTATGCGTATGAAGCGCCGGTATGGCTCAGTGGTAGAATATTGGGCTGGCACACAGCGGACTCCGGTTTGAATCTTATTGTGTCCTTATTATTATTATCGTATGTTTTTTTTTACTGCTGAGTTTTTTTTGTCTTATTTCTTGCGATATTGGTTACGGACACCAGCGGTGGCGGCGGACAACTACGGCGACGCACACGACCTGTGTTCCGATCTCATAATAGCTTTCGATGTAATAAAAAATATCTCTCAGCATCACAAAAGAACCGAGGTTACATGTCTATAGTAGCTTTTTTTTATGATAAAACAGCTAAGAAAACGAAGATTGACTTTCGAAAACACACGCGGCACTTTGTGGTGTCCGTTCCTTAGCCTATGTGTCCTAAGTTTCCTGCACTGAGTTGCGGTTCATATTCGCATATGAGGTTTTCCGAAAAATCGACAATTAGAATGTTCAAAGTGCACTTATTCTATACGATTAACACGCGAGAGAGAAGTAAATAGCCAACTAATGTTTTACACACTACCAAGAAAACGTCACGAATACGAAGTGAAGTTGTGTTTTTGGAAGATAAGGTATGAAGGTAAATCCAATATATTATCTATACTGGCGATCATGTACGCATAGCATTACCAATAGTCGTCAGCAAGCGATGACACTAGGCAACAGCAAAATAGCATCGTAGAATTCTTTTCACGCAGTTAAACTCTCAGTTAATAGTCAGCGTAGCATCATGTGACCTCTTGTTCTGCGTGACGTGTTCAGAGCTTTTTTACTCTGTCACACATTCAAAATGCAGGAGTCCTAACAGGACTACCACATTTTCGCCACGCAATTATGTTTTAAGTGGCGATATTCGAAATATTCAGAAGCACTTTCATACAAAAACAAAACACTGACAGGAGTTCATGCTACATGAACTACATAAAACGAGCATGGCTCGTTTTAAGCCGTTTTTCTACCTCATGCAGGTTGGTTCAGTTTACACCAGTCTTAAAAGCAACAATCCTTTTCTGCTGGTCCTGCCGTGCCCCGATCAGTGCTGCAAATGTGCTTATGAATGCTTTCTTGTTCTATAATTACTTCTTTGTGGAGATGTTGAAACCGATCCAGGTCCTAAAACCTAAGAATTATTGGTACAAATTTTGGAGGGGCAAGAGGCTCTGCGAGGAGAGGTGGCAGATCTGAAAGCGAAAACTGAAAGCCTTTTAGGGGACTTGAAAAGCCGTTTTTTAGAATTGGATATTCACATTAACGAGCTTAAATCTAAAACTGCAAGATTAAACCACATCGACAACGCCATAAGATCCTTTTCTACTTCGGTGGAATCCCAGAAGCGCAAACTTGTCGACCTTGAAGACCGAAGCAGACGGTCGAATTTGGTGTTTTTTGGAATAACTGAAGACCATAACGAAACAGAGGACGATCTTAAGCGAAAAGTCATTAGGGAAACATTTCAACAAAAACTGGGAGTTAAGTGCGAATCCGTAGGTCGAATCCACAGGCTAGGCAAAGGTCCAGTCAAAAGGCCAGTTATTTTGTTTTTCCAGGACTTTAATGAAAAAGTTGCTGTCCTCAAGAATGCAAAAAAACTAAAGGGCTCTAAAATTTACATACAGAATGACTACTCAGCACATACCCTAAAAAAACGAAAAATGCTCTGGGAAAGTGCCAAAAGTGAGAAAGCTGCTGGTAAAAAAGTTTACCTCCTACATGATAAACTGCACGTTGACGGCGATACTTTTATCTGGAACGCAAACTCTAATCAGCGGCAAAAAATCTCCACTCATTCTGATCAACGGCGCGCGCCTTCACAATCCAGTGGGGTGATTAGCATTGAAACTCTCCCGGTTGACGTCGTAGACCCGTCCTCCGATGGTAACGGTAACAATCCTAACCCGTCCGCTCTGTGACAGTCATCTGAACTTGCCATCAGGGTCGTTAACTTAAATGCCCGCAGTCTCGTTAACAAAACGGCACAGCTTGAAGCCCTTTTGTTATGTCATAGCCCACACTTGACCATCATTACGGAAACATGGCTTCACAGTGAAATACCTGATGACAACTTAGTTCCGCCAGGTTACAAAATATTTCGAAGAGACCGGCCAACTAGAGGTGGGGGTGTTGCAGTGATTTTAAAAACCAGTATCAAAGCATCCCTTCTAGCGCAATCGCCAGATACTGAAAGCCTATGTTTAAGGGTTTCTTTCGGAAACAAAGTAATCATTGTTATCGCTGTGTACAGACCGCCTGATTCTGGGCCCGATTTTCTTGTAAATTTGCGATCTCATTTGGCCTCTTTCAGTAAAAATAAGCTTTTCGTCCTAGGGGATTTTAATCTGCCCAACTTTCATTGGGACCGCTTGAAAACAAGACCCGATTCTTGTCACAGTGACGACATTCTCGACATTATGTTTTCACACAACCTTGTTCAAATAGTTCAGCAACCAACCCGAGTTTGTGGCAATTCATCCTCTCTACTTGACCTTGTTTTCCTGCCCAGATCTTTCGAAAAGTACCACGTGTCTGTGGAACACGGTTTCTCTGATCACAAAATTGTTTTTGCATCCATTTCCCTTCATTACAAAAATGCAAAAAGTTGCCCAGCTCTCAAAAAAGTGAAAGACTTTGCGAAAGCTAATGACACTGCAATTACTGAGTATTTAGAAAATACCTGGCCAAATTTCAATGATCACAATGTTGAAGTCCTTTGGAATAAATTTAAAAATACGTGTTTATTCTGTTTGCGAAACTTCGTACCCGATAAAGTTAAGAAGACCGCTAAATATACGCCCTGGATATCTAGATTTATAATTCACCTTAAACGCAAAGCCAAGCGCTTGCGAAAAAGACGTACAGCGCCTCAACAACTCGCCGAAATTCGTGCTACCCTTTTCAATGCTATTACTCGTGCCAAAAATTTCTACTTTAACACTACTTTACCGAACTTCCTAAGAGAGGAACCACATAAATTTTGGAACTTTATTAGACAGCGCAATGAAAACAAAACTGAAATTTCAGTCAACGGCTCTAAATTGACTAATCCTCGAGCAATCGCGAATCACTTCAATTTGTTTTTCCATAGCGTATTTTCGCAGTCTCAGTTGAAACAGAGTAATTCAATAGCTTCATACCCTGATGTCAATATTGTTTCGCACAATGGTGTCTTAAATATGTTACTTCGATTAAAAAACAAATCGACGCCAGGGCCCGATCGCATCCCGAACGCATTTCTCCGTCGTTATGCTGAAACTTTGACGAAATTTCTTGTACTTATTTTTGAATCTTCTCTTCGTACGGCCACGCTACCTTCTGATTTTAAAATAGCCCGTATCGTACCTATTCCCAAAAAAGGCGACCCACTCTTAATTCCCAGCTACAGACCCATATCTATGTTATCATCCACCTGTAAGTTACTTGAACACGTTGTTTCTACGTTCATTACACAATTTTTAGATACCCATCAAATCCTTTCTCCATTTCAACACGGGTTTCGCAAGGGATTCTCGACCGTCACTCAACTACTTACAGTTAATCACCACGCTTCTTCAGTTCTTGATAAGGGGGGACAGGTTGACCTCATACTCTTAGATTTTAGTAAGGCCTTCGATCGCGTATCGCACGACAAATTAATCGATAAATTAGTTCAAATCGGGCTTCCAGCGTTCATCGTCTCTTGGCTAACTGCCTATTTAAGTAACCGTAGACAGTACGTCGACATTAATGGAAGCACTTCTGACGCTCTCCCTGTTACGTCTGGCGTACCGCAGGGAAGTGTGCTATGGGCCCTTTACTTTTCCTTATTTTTTGTAATGACATTGTTAACGTTATAGACAGTCCGGTCCAAATACGTCTTTTTGCAGATGACTGTATACTTTTTAATGAAGTTAATTGCATCGAGGACCAACTTGCGTTAAACTCGGCGTTAGAAAACGTTGCTTCTTGGAGTAAAACTACAAACATGCAATTAAACCATGACAAAACAGTTTACCTCCGAATGACGAGAAAGAAACACCCCCTTGAATTCTCTTATTGTACTTGTGACCAACCGCTTAAGCAAGTAGATGAACACAAATATCTTGGCGTAACATTAACCAGTACCTTAAGTTGGAACTCTCACATAACTAACATATGCGCTGCCGCTTTCCGTAAACTTTGTTTATTACGACACAAACTCAAAACCGCTCCCTCTGAGGTTAAATACTTAGCATATACTTCTATAATTAGACCTAAACTTAAATATGCCTGCGTTATTTGGGATCCTCACACTAAAACCAATATCGAATGCCTCGAAAGAATTTAAAGAAGGGCCGTCCGCTTTATTTATGGTATGTACGGTCCAACAGACTCCGTTTCTGCCCAGATGGAAAGACATGGTAACCCAACATTAGAATCACGACGTAAATCATTTAGGCTAAAATTACTGTACCAAATAGTTAACCGGAAGCTCTTATTTGATCACAGCCCCTACATTAGTCGCCTGGAAACACGGCGCGGTCGTCATTCACACTCCCTTGCCTTAACTCCGTATTTCTCCAAAACTAAACTCTTCAAATTTTCGTTTTTCCCGCGCACAATCTGTGAGTGGAACAATTTACCGTTTGCCGCCCTGCTGTCGACAGATTCTATTGACGCACATGTTTTCCTGAGGATGTAAAAATGTTCTGCAGTTTTTTTTTTCTCTTACTTCAGTGCCATGTTGTTCCCTTTGTTTCCCTTTGCGATTCACGCGATCCCACTTAAATCATCGCTGTTACGATAAGTTTGGTTGCATTGTTGTTGTATGTGTGTGATGACTGAATTATTGTATGCTGTGTGATGTTTGGCTTGATTGCCTTACTGCCTGTACCATTCCTGCTTGGGCTCCATGCCTGCAGTATCTTGTAAATAAATAAATAAATAAATAAATAAAATAAATAAATAAAACCGGCGTTTCGGCTAGATAGGGAAATGTCCGTGCATGACCATTATATATTTCATTCATATTTACAAACTTCTCTTGACAGAGTAAACAACAATGAGATTGCATTAAAAAAAGCATACCTTTACGGCGATGATGTCGTTGTCATCGTGAGTTTGCCCAATCACTTGTGTTTGAAAAAAGCTGTGGACTTTCGCAAATCCCAGCAACGCCTTCGTTACCTGCAAAGAAACAATATAAGCATTTAGAAAAGTAAGATTACATATATATGACAAACCAAACTGCGAACCAACATCTGAAGCAAAGCTGTAGCTACGTTTTACAAATTAACTACTAAACCAGAAAAACGTCTACTTGCATTGCACCGCGTGACACGCCGCATCATTGGTCGTGCATAGTTTAATAATAATAATAATAATAATAATAATAATAATAATAATAATAATAATAATAATAATAATAATAATAATAATAATAATAATAATAATAATAATAATAATATCTTTATGGGAGATAGAGGGCCACCGGAAATTTCGACCACCTGGTGTTTTTTAACGTGCGCCTAAATCTAAGCACACGTGCCTCAAGCATTTTCGCCTCCATTGAAAATGCGGCCACCACGACCGGGATTCGATCCCACGACCTGCGGGTCAGCAACCGAGTGCCGTAGCCTCTATAGAACACCGTATGTGTTGTGCACCATTCAGATGCTGTATGAGAAAGATGCTTTCTTGAAGTTTCGCTCATTCGCTTATTTCATCCTATTCGAAGACCAGTCAATATGTATAAATAATAAAACAAATATGTCTGGTCCTCTAAAGCTCACTTAATATGGTGTAATGCTGTAAGATAGAGATAGGTCCACGTTGCACCGGTGAACCGTTATTGCATATATGCACTTTTCAGATACTGAATTTAAAGTCGTACTGGTGTAAATGTTGGTCTCGTCGAACGAAAACAATGGCGACACAATGGTTCGTGCTCCATGCTTCCAGCTACAAAGTAAGCAACGCGCATACAAGTTCTATTTTGAGTGGAATAACGGAGCTAGAGGTTCGACACAGTTGTGTTGCGTTAAACATGGCGACATACGTGCGCCGCGCCGGCTGTAGTAATGTTCACTATGCGGGCGAACAAAAAAAAAATGACTCTACCTACTGCACACTGCACAGCTGCGCCAAAATCTCAAATGTCAACCGTATTTTCATACGAAGGGTCCAAAGTTCCTTTATATAGCCCTTTTTGCGGAGAACATGATTTCATTCTTTCTTGCACGAGAGTACAAAAACCGACATCACAGCCTCGGCAGTGCATTGGGGGGGGGGGGGGGAGTCACGCGCACTATCAGCAGTCCAGAGAGGATTATGGCAGCACCCGGGAAGCCTCGAGTGAAAAGGTCATCACAGGACTATTCATTCGTGTAATTGCGTATCAGAAAAAAAAAGATTGATCATCGTACCACTAGCTCTTCCAGCTATTGGCACACGTGCAAGTGCTCAATGCATGCAGTATAACGCAAATCCATATCGTAGATGACCGGATGATCTCGCCACACAAGCATTTGTGTTCGTGCACGACGTGGACATGTGGCTCATGTGTGGGACGTCGATGAGTAGATGCACGCATGACTCAGCATATACAGCGGACTACACGAAACCTGTTTCTTCAACCATATAGCTCTCACTATGTCCATTTAAGGTAGGCTCTAGTCTGCACGATGCAGCAACCTGGGATGAGCGACTGCGCCGCTCGGACCTCACCTATTAACTCCAGGACATCCGGAGAGCTCGTGTCGTCGCCGAGAGTAATCCTTTCCCGGTTCTGACATGGGGAGAACTACCGACTTGATTGGGGAGGTCTCGCGGCCTCTTTTAGTCGTGTCCATCCGGGCACGAATAAAGTTCTTTATATTGTGAGGAACCAGTTTATTCAGCCAGGCTGAAGCTAAATCACACTGGTGATGATATTTTCAGATGATGAAGATGTACAGGTGATGATATCTAAAGAGAATGAAGAGTCATTCACTTGTCGCGCTCACACTAGTTTCCCCGCGCGGTGAAAGCAGCCGCCTGGTCGCTTGACAGTATTATAAAATGCGTCGCAAATAAGGCTTTAAACGAGATACGTGCATTACCTCTCTTCTTCGGCAACGATGATCAGGATTAGGGCTAAGAGGAGAAACGCGGTAATTGACAGGAGATGTCTGTTCGACCACCGTGTACGGCCCAATGAAGTGACTGATGAATTTGTCGCATAAGCCTGGGACGCGATGTGGAGTCCATAGAAGAACTTCGTCACCAAGTGAAAAACTCACAACACGGCGAGACGAGTCGTAGCGAGATTTTTGAGTGTCTTGAGAGAGGCCGGTGTTAATACGGGCCTGGTGACAGCACTGTGCGAGACGAGATAAAAATTCTTCAGAGGAAGGAGCCGTCGAGGGTGCAGGGGCCGAAAGAAAAGAGACATCCAGAGCGAAACTCGGCGAGCGACCATACGAGAAAAAATGGAGAAAAGCCAGTAGTGCGTTGAGCAGCCGTATTATAGGAGAATGTCACGAAGGGTATAATTGCATCCCAGTTCGTGTGGTTGGGGTGAATGTACATGGCAATCATGTCAGATAAGGTCTGATGAAACCGTTCAGTCAATTCGTTGGTCTGCGGGTGGTAGCTAGAAGTGGTCTTGTGAACAGTGTTCGAGGCACACAAAACTTTCTCGACAATGGAAGAAAGACAAAAAGATGTGGTGAAGAAAAAATAGGTGACCTCAATGACAGTCCCAGATGGTATAGAAGCTGTTTCTGCGTAGCGGGTAAGGTGGTCGACGGCCGTGACAATCCAGCGATTCCCATTGTATGATATAAGAAGAGGGCCATACAAGTCGATTCCAACGACTTCAAAAGGTAAGGCGGGACAAGGAAGAGGTAGCATTAAGCCAGCCAGAGCAGTTGTCGGTCATTTTCGCCGTTGGAAATGGACACATGAGGCAACGTACTTAGCGACGGCTGAAGAGAGGCCAGGGCAAAAACAACGACTTCGTATTTTGTCGTAAGTCTTGTGATAGCCTAGATGAGCGGCGGTTGGATTATCATGAAAGGCTTCCAGAACTTCACGTTGCAGAGAACGTGGGATGATGGGTACCCACTTTTTGCCATCGATGTGGAAAATGTAGCGGTATAAAGCACCACCGACAAGCTTAAATTGTTTAAGTTGTCGACGGAGTCTGGTGTTTAGAGAAGTTGTAGAGCCGGTCAACCGGTCAACGATGGTGTGGCAGTATGGGTCGACACGTTGTTGTGAAACAAGGACGGATAGGGTGGCAGGTGATGAACTTAGCGCTGCGATTGGAGAGGTGCTGTCGTTTCGGAGTATCGATGGTGAGTGGCTTCCGCTGGGCAAAGGACAGCGCGATAGATCATCAGCATCTTGATGCTTCTTCCCAGATCTGTAGGCGACATCGAACTCAATCTGCTGCAAGTGAAGCGCCCAGCGACCGAGGGGACCCGATAAGTATTTCAGCGATGAAAGCCAGCATAGGGCGTTATGGTCGGTAACGACGGTAAAATGACGGCCGTGAAGACATGGTCAGAATCTTTGCACTGCCTAAACAACAGCAAGGCACTCCTGCTCGGTGATAGAGCAGTTCTTTTCTGGAGCGGTAAGAGCGCGACTTGCGTAAGCAACGACGCGTTCGCGTGAGTTTTTCTCACACTGCTAGAGTACCGCACCTAGACCATGACTATTTGCGTCGGTGTGAAGGATGGTGGGTGCAGTGGAATCAAAGTGGCACAGTACCGGATCCGACGTGAGGGCATGCTTCAATTCCGTGAAAGCGCTTTCGCAGTCTTCGGACCAAATGAAGGGGACATTCCTTGCGAGGAGTTGATGGAGCGGAGACGCAAGTTCCGCGAAGTCGCGTATGAAGCGCCGGAAGTAAGAAGATAACCCAATAAAGCTGCGCAGGTCCTTTTGACGTAGTGGACGAGGAAAATCGAGGACGGCGGCAAGCTTCTCGGGGTCCGACCGAATTCCTTCTTTGCTGACGAGGTGGCCGAGAACCTTGATTGTCTTACTAGCAAAGGTACATTTCTTGGTGTTAAGCTGTAGTAAGCTGTAGACCGGCTTTTGCAAGGCATGTGAGGACTTCGTCGAGACGTTGTAGATGCTGCGAGAACGTGGATGAACACACTACTATGTCATCGAGATAGCACAGACAAGTTTTCTATTTCAAACCACGCAATACGCCGTCTATCTGCGTTCGAAGGTGGCGGGCGCATTACAGAGTTCAAAAGGCATCACAATAAACTCGTACAATCCATCTGGCGTTGAAAAGGCGGTCTTCTTTTTATCAGACTCCGACATTGGTATCTGCCAGTAGCCTGACCTAAGGTCGAGGCTACTGCAATGAATCCAGTGCATCGTCGATCCGACGCAGAGGATAAACATCCTTGCGCGTTATTTTGTTTAGCGCATGGTAATCAACGCACGCACTGTCCCATCTTTCTTTTGAACGAGAACAACTGGGGATGTTCAGGGACTCGAGGAAGGACGTATCATGTTGCGTCGTAGCATGTCTGAGACGTTTTCCTCGATGATCTTGCGTTCTGCCTGAGACACGCGATATGGACGCCGGTGTACAATACGAGAGCCGTCAGTCTGGATGCTGTGAGTAGCGGTGGTAGTCGTGCTGAGGGCGGGCGAGTTCACGACAAATAGAGAACGGTGTCTATTCAACAGGGCAAGCAAATCTTCAGTTTGATCAAGTGTTAAGCCAGTGCTTACGGTTGCCGACACAGGTGTGGAAGAGGCATTGAACGGCAGTGATTGTGACTTTGGGACATCGTTGTGGTTGTTGTTCGGACGAGTAACAATCGCAACAGCCTCACTGTCGACCGCGCAAGATACTGTTGAGCCACAGGGGAGCAGTACACACTCGGGTGTTTGATTTATGGCGGTTATGTAGGCAGACCCATCAAAGAAGCGAATAAGCCCTGATGTGATCATAATGCTCCTACGTAGGGTATGGCCGTAAGGAAGAATTAGTACGTCACCATCCACAATGTCGGGGTAATTAACACTTATAATTTCTTCGATGTATGGCCGAAATACATAATCTGACGTAGTGACAAGGCGGATGCGTCCATCTTGTTCAAGCGGAGAAGAGTCAGTGGCATTTAGATGCAGGAGGCGCTGATGACAAGATATGAAGGCGGACGCAGAAGACAAGAAATACCACCCCAGAATGAGAGCGTGGGTGCACTCACGAAATAGCGCGAAAACGATGTGATGACGAATGCCTTCGATGCAGACACGAACGGTACACTGTGCAAGTGGACGAATGAGAGCATTGGTCACCGAACGGAGAGGTGGGCCGCCATAAAGCGTGGTGACTTTTTGAAGGCGGGAACAAAAATGAGCACGAATAATCGAAACGGCAGCGCCAGTGTCTACAAGAGCCTCAACGCGTACACCTTCTACAAACACTACTATCAAATTCGATGGCCGCTCTGGAGGAATCGTTAGGTGTCCGGTGGATGCAGTTTCCTCTCCTAAAACTGCATTGGGGAGTTTTCCGCGAGGGCGTTCGTGGAATGGGAGGCGGGCCGCAGAGGCGACACTGAACGGCGACCTGGCGAAAGGGACCTGCGGCGAGACGTGCGGGAATTCCCAGGCATGTCAGTATGGCAGGTAGGAGACGGTGAACGGTAATACGACGATCGGGAGGGTGGCCGTAGGTAGTTCATGGTCGGACGGAAGCTTCGATGTTCTTTAGGAGCGTAGCCGCGTTGCTCGTCTTGTCGGCGCCTTCGACAAAACCGAGCGATATGTCCTCGATAGCCGCAGTAGTAACAGATTGGTTGAGGTGGGCGCTGAGGTGCGTAGTAAGGTGGTGCACGCACTGGCGGTGATAACGAAGCTACAGGCGTATGGTCTGCTGTTGTAGGCACAGAAACGGTGGGTGCGGCAGAGAGCGCGGCAACTTCGGCGTACGTGCGCGTCTGGCGCACGCAGGGACTGTTGGAACACGTCGGACGCGATGCGGACGCGATCTCTTGTTTAATCAGGTCTCGCAAGCTATCTTTTTCAGAAGAGAAAGTAACTTCCGCAGCGCAGGAAGAGCAGCGCCCGTGAAGCTCTTCACGAACGATGTCGCGAATAAGCGCACGCAAGTGCAGGCAAACGGTGCAGGCAAACGAATGTCGGTGGCATCGTAGCAGAGGTGAAGAGACTGAAGCTCGTCAAGTCGCTGACAGATGGTTATCACGTCCTGGGTGGTGGCAGGACTTTGCGTGGCGAGGGCGTTAAAAGCGACGGTGTTAATGCTTTTTAATAATGTGGCGTATTTCGTCGTTCTGAGCTATGCCGGTGTTAGCACGCTTGCATAGTGCAAGACATCCTCAATATAAGAGGTGTAAGATTCACCCGGTAGCTGCGTGCGTTCAGCGAGCTTCTTCTTTGCTGCCTCAGTGCGATCTGCAGGGGCACCAAATATTTGACGAATTTGCTGCTCGAAAGTGTCCCAGTCGGGAAGATCTGAGTGATGGTTCCAGAACCAAGTTTTTGCAACATCGGACAAGTAAAATGGGAACGCTGCGCAACTTCCGTGCATTGTCCCACCTGTTCAAATCGCTGACGAGGTCGTAGCTCTTGATCCAGTCTTCGAGATCATCGCCTCGGAGACCGGAAAACACAGGTGTATCACGCAGGCGAATGTTATTGGGCGGAGCGGGTGGCGGTGGCTGCAGTAGGACGGCGACGTTGGATGGGCCAGGGTTTTCTTGGGCCGCCATGGCTGCGGGTTGTACGCGACGACCCCAACGGAGCTCCAGCGAGAACGGGCGAGAGGACTTGAGGGAACGAAAAGCACCTCCACCACTTGTGAGGAACCGATTTATTCAGCCAGGCTCGAGCTAAATCACACTGGTGATGACATTTTCAGATAATGAAGATGTACAGGTGATGATGATATCTAAAGAGAATGAAGAGTCATTCGCTTGTCGCGCTCACAATATGTATGCTCAGTCCTTCAGGCTATATAGTTCATTTTTAAATGCGTCGCAACACCAGCGATGCATAGATCAACGACGTTGAGCTGTTGAGCGCCAGGTCACGAACAATGCGAAATGATGCGAGCGATGTCTGCGGTGTCTTTTTTGCTCGCGTTTCGAATAAAAAGAAAACTAAAATGCCAACTATCCTTCGGTACGAAAATTACACGCATTCGTAAGTGGCGCCAACCACACGCAAAATGCACTGCCTCCCGACCATTGCCGACTTACCGAATTATAGCTGTAATAGCGCGAGTAGTCCAGGAGGTCAGACGCCGTTTCTCCCTTAGTGGCGCTCGCGTCATCGGGGGCGATTAGGCGCTTCTCTTCGTTCACCAAGCTGCAAAAGTAATACGGTTCTTAACTCAGGTAATGTGCCTAAAAGTGAATGGTACAGTAGCGAGTTACTGGCAAGAGAGAGCGAAGAACTTACTGCAACTGCGTGTATGCAGTTACGAATGATGTACAGGCCGGTCGTTTTCGTCCGTTGTAAAAGCCTTTATCGGGGGCCGGCAAAAGCTTAACGAAAGTTAACGTTAAAGCAGGTGTACCAGGAACCAATCGGCACACGTTTACGTGGCCAAAGTCATACCGCGCGAGCGGTGATTCCGGTGCATGTGACTTGCATAGTCTGCTTTTTTTTTTTTTTGCAGAAGTTGACGGTGTGCGGACACCGCTTCTCTGTTGTCACATAAAATCCGCATTACCCGTTAGTTCACGGGCTAGGTCCTGTTAATACGTCTAGTAGTATGCAAAAGTATGAACATATCGCACGAATAGCGATATCAAGTATACCGAAAGAGGGGACAGGTATAGAGGGAGGACCTGGAAACATTACGTCTATGGGTTTGTAACATTCATCTACACTTGAGTGATCCAATGACTTGAACGCGATGCTTTTTCGTTGTTTTCAAACTTATTACTTGTAGCGCCTGCTCTTCGAAGTTTCAAGCATGGATAACTATAATATAGAGCACTATGGTAGGGGGAATCGGGTGGTATTTTCATATAATGTGCTTTTTGTGCCAAAACTATAACATTCTATAATGTCAGAAGTCATCAATAATAACGACTACAGTGTTACACAAATAACCATAAAGCAGGATGTGGCAAACAGCGAACATAACCGTCCACGCGAGCTCCCACAGATTGAGGGGGAAAAACGCAATGTGTGCCTGTGGCTCCTTTATGCACTTAAAAGTTATGCGCTGAAAACTTGGCCATCAAAACTATCAACAGTAATTGACGACACGTACTGAACCTGTACCCTTAATTTTGAGCGACACCACAAACGACCTTTTGCCTTTTTTTAGATTGAGAGTTACAAAATTCTGTGAACCGTTCGCTTTTCATGCCGCGAACTCTAGGAGAATAATACAGCAAAATGGATGCAGATGAGCAATTTTCGAAACAAATGCAAACTTTGAAAAGACCTAGAGGTACAAAAAATTTTAAAAAACGGGAAAAACGATAGTAAACTATGACTTCACGAACCTTTGCAAATTGTCCGAGTTGACGTGGTATTGTATGCCGGCAGACTCCATAACGTCCACGATTTCACTCAAGCTCTCCGGGGGCACCCTCACCAGTCCAGTGTGACCCTCTCTAATGGCGTGGCTCCAAAAGTCTAGCTGTTTTCCGAGGAAAATGACATTACTGACACACTATAAGCAGTGATAATCAAGAAGAACGCAGTCTACGCAACGTTCGCAGTCAAACTTTTTGTGCTTCAACGCACTATTTCTTCGCTATCAAGACCCGCAGCAACACGATGCTTGCGTTGCGCTAGCACTCGAACGAATGCGAAACCTTCCGAGCGAATCTGTAAAAGCCACACGATGCACTGAAAAAACGTTATAAAGAAAGGTTTTTTTTGTGAGGAAGGGCGGAGGAGGGAGAGGGAGACGGTACAAGGCTTTCGCGTACGTAAGTTGAAGCGTGCAGCTTAATTATGGGACTAATTACCAAACATCAGTCCTTATTCATGCTAAGATGTGCTTTACGAAACAGAAATGCGTTACTGGTGTCCCTAACCGAACGAACCAGCAGTTTTATATATTTAGCGAGTGAAAGCTCGAAAAGTGTAGATTAATCATAAACTTGAAATAGTTATTGAAATCTTCATTTTCTTACTCATTCAAGTCATAATATGAAACGTGTACTCAGCGTTGCCCGTTATCCTGGGAGCCCTTACACAGAATCAAGATTCAATGTGCCTTTAGATTATAGGCAAGAGGGGAGGGGGATGTCATTGTTCATGAACAAATACAGTGTTAACACAAGATTACCTATAAAATGAGTTTCGATGGTGTAGGGGGGAAAAGAATTTTAAACTGCGTTTTGCGAAGACGTAGGTAAATCTAGAGTTGATTGGATGTTCAGAAAGATCTCATGTAAGGAGAAATTCTTGCTGAAACTTCAGTGTTTCTGGGATAAATGATTATTCATACAATTGCTGAATACTCGCACACGCTTGAAATTCTCAGGTGGTATACGACATATACTGAAGGAAAGAGGTCTACTACATTTAAGGAATCGTTTTTTTGTTAGTCACAATATTAATGAGATCTAACACACAATAATGCCAAGGAAAGTATAGGGGACGTTACTAGAAGTAATTGTAATGTAAATGCGAAGAAAGAAAACTTGACGGAAAGATAACTAGCCGTGGGCAGTCACCGAACCTGCGACCTTCGAATAACGTTCCCGATGCTCTACCAAGTGAGCTGCCATGATGACTATCGCCCCATTCACTTTATGGGGTATATTTTGTTATGACCGTCATCAGTATTGAAGTTCTTTTCGCGGCTGCGGACCCGAAGAAAAGTTTTGAAGCAATCCAAGCAAGCATGTGGCGTCGAGACGGGCTGATTTCCTCTCTGTCAAGCGTCACCAAGGGCGTCCCAGAACCAGTTCGGCGCTAAAAAAAAGAACGAACTAGCAAGGAAAGGACGTCGTGAACTCGGCTTCATACAAGGCTTTCCAGGCAAACAAGGAGACAACTGGGCCATTTCCGAGGCCGGGCTTTTCGAACATCACCCTCTTGCCGCGAGAGTTCTTAGAAACCCAGATCAACTAGGATTATCAGGTATGCGCTAAATCTTGGTGACGTGGGCAAAACGTTGGCGCAGTTTGTTCGTTACCATATTTGGGCGCCCTTTAGACTGTGCCCTGTCCATGTGCATCAAGTGGTGTCTCTACCCGCCTTCGTGGGTGGAGCACCTAGACCATCGAGCGCCATATTGGCTGAAGCTGCGGACAATGCACTTATGGTTGACAACGCGGCCTACATAAGCGGAAGACGTTTTATATATTTTCACTTCTTCAGTTCAGTTCTGCAGTTCGCAGTTCTCCAAGGCAGTGCCGGTACAGACGTACGAATGATGATGGGTTGATGAGTTACGCGAGACTCTGGGACAATCTGCTTCCTGGCACCTGACAACGGCACGAACTCATGATCACTTGATCCCCTCCTTTCGACTTCTCAATTACAACCATGTAAATAAATCTTTGTCGTTCTTACGAGCGTCTTATCTGACATGTTGACTTGTTGGACGCTACCAAAATGAGACCCGCTGGACCCGGCGTAGCAACGATATGTGCACGTATATATAGCTTTCATTATATTTCCTCGTTGTACACTCAAATTGAGGCTGATAGATACATTTAGGGGGAAAATGAAGGAACGTAATATCGAATGTTCGCGAGAAATTTTAATCTGTCGCGATTACTCATGTCGCTACTCATGAGTTATACGCTCAATTCGGCGGTACCCTGGGACAAGCCTAGTTCAACTTAGCACGATATAAAGCCCCGCCGCGGTGGTCTAGTGGCTAAGGTACTCGGCTGCTGACACGCAGGTCGCGGGATCGAATCCCGGCTGCGGCGGCTGCATTTCTGATGGAGGCCAAAAGTTGTAGGCCTGTGTGCTCAGATTTGGGCGCACGTTAAAGAACCCCAGGTGGTCGAAATTTAAGGGGCCTTCCACTACGGCGTCTCTCATAATCATATGGTGGTTTTGGAACGTTAAACTCCCCAAATCAATCAATCATGAAGCACGACATAAGGCCTAATAATTTGTAATACTTAGTGCAAATGCTGTTTAGTGCTGTGTACCAAAAAGAAAAGAAAAAACATGATCGCCTCGAAGATATTCTCTATTTTCGTGCTTTAAACAAAATTTATTTACAGAGCCATTGGGCTATGTTTTTTTAAAGGACAAGCAAGTCTACTGCGCTGTGGTGATCTTACGTCATTGTAAATGGTCAAACCCCTATTCAGGTTCGAAACCTATACAGGCTCAGGTTTCGTCACAATCACCATTTAGGAATAAAATAACTTGAAAGTGAGCCTTAGGTCACGCCGCCATGCCTTTTCTCCTTGAAGCTGTCCTGCACGTCTTTCCACTGTCAGACTGCTTCGTTCCCGCTGTGTTTTAATCGACGTGCTAGTTCCGGCGCTTTGCCAAGTACTCTTTGTACGTTCTCCATCAATATTATTGCAACAATTCAGCCGTTTGCAGGAAAGCGTATACATTTATCGTTTTTGCTGAAACGTGCGAGTGCAGCAACCACATGCACGTTGCCGAAGCAATCGTTAGTCTTTCCGGCCGAAAGTGCACGGCAGACCACAGCGTAGTCACGAGATGGGCTAAATACTCTGGGCTGTGTTACGCTAGCTTCATCCTAGTTCCCACTTTATGAAAGTAGTGAACTGCAAGGTCGGAAACTTGTAAAAGTTGATCTGCAATTCCATTAATCATTCTCGCTCTTAGGCCGAGTGATCCCCAAGCCTGCGTTTTCAGAAGCAACTGCCGGCCCAGAGCAGTGAATTGAGACGCACGGGAAAGAGCCATAGAGAAAAGAATCACTACATCACACATAGCCTAGTTACAATATCTATTTGCATCGTCCCGAAAAAAAAGAGAGAAAAAACATGTTTGATCCCTCTATCATAGAAATCGGTAAACCACGAAAGTAAAACATGTCCTTACAAAAGTAGTTCAATGGTTACTGTGAATTCATATAAGAGAACTTGTGCAACACCTATTGGTGTTTGACAACTATATATTGACGCTTAATCATCCATGTAGACGCTTAGTCTTACATATATTCCGAGCACTAACGCTCATCAACATTGATTAAACAAACCTTTTTGGTCATAGGTGAGAGCCGAACCAGCGAAACCGATGTGACAGCCAGAAGAACGTGATTAATTGGACGCCCTACTTGAGCTAAGGTCGCCTACTCGCAGCATGTCGGAGTTAATGAACGGCCACCCAGAGGGAAACGCAGCGTGCGTCGTGTGTTTGCTTTCGCCAGCCGCTACTGTTCGCGGGGCGAACGTAAGTGGGGAACACGGAGTTAAATCTAAACGAAGCCGGCGGGTGTCACAAAGCTATGTTTGATATGGTGGATGCTATCAGCGACACCGATGCTTGTGGTAAGATCACCACCTGGAGGTGTGTTTGGCGTTGACAAAATTGTACATACTCCTACAAGAAACGCGCCGAATGAGACGGACGCTCAAAAACAACGCGCTGAAGGAACTATTAGTGGATGCCGCAGTCCTGCACTTTACCAAGAACGCTAAGACCACTGTGGTATAGATATAAAAGGCGTATTTTTTAAGGCTACAAAGTATGTGACCGTGGCGCAGTGTCTACCGTGTCCGGCATTGTTGCCATGGGCCCAGAGGTCACGGGTTCGATGACGGAACTCTCTTATGATCATGCGTATTTCTTGACGCCACCTCCATGACGGAAAAACATCATTAAAGTCTTGGCGGGCCCCGGCATAAAACATTTTCGTGTTAAAAAGAAAGCGCCTAATCTCTATAACAGCAGTGTTGAGCAATGACACGGTCCTTACGTCGAGGTTATCTTTCACGTCGAGTAGCGTCTTCAGGTCTGCCTTGCTCTCAATTCTCACCGAAAGAAGGTGGTGCCTGCATTCAAAGTAGCCCAGTCAGCATCGCCGTGAAAATGAATTATGGTGCATGGAGAAAAAAAAAGGAACAGAAAGAATTGAAGCATTACGTGGCATAGTGAGAATAATCAATATTCCGCGTAGAATAGAGTACATGTGTTTGAAAACCGAAACATAAGCGACTAATTGAAAAATTATTTTTGATGGTTTTCGTTGCTTATTCAGCTATAAGAGCAAGCAAGGCTACAATTGCGACTGTTCCTCACAAAAACATGTCGACGCCTCAAGAAAGGCTTATAATCCACTCTCTCTTGTAACTGTTATCCAAAATTCGCAAAACACGCACTTTGATTGCGTAGTTTCCTTTACAGACATTCCAACACTATCAGTGCATCCGTAGCTATAGCTGCTATGCCATATTCAAGCTACATATACAGCTGCAATCTTGCGTCCCTCAGGGCGGCACCTATAGGACGCACCACCGTGTTATACACCATTACGATCGCGAGAAGGCAGTCGTTAACCAGAACAGCTTTGTTCTTAGTCATGGCAAACGACAAGAAGTGGTTACACCCCTGAAAAAATAAAACTCTTCTCAAAATTTTTCTGCAGCTAATCGCGGAACGTTGACTCGGTGGGACTACAATTTGAAGATGGGCCGGGCGGTATTCGACAAGTGCTCACCCGTTGAAGGTGGTGTCGATGGCGGCATCCGCTGTGCCCCGCAGACGCCCGCATGACTGGGCGCAGAAGAGCGCCAGCAGCAAGGCGGCCTTCGTGGACACGGCCGCAGCCATGAGACAAGCCGCAAGCCGTCCCGAAACCGCACTGCTGCTTGATCCCGCCCGCGACCACTACTTCGGACGAGAAGCGACGACGCGGCGCTGAAACAAGACACCAGCACGTGCCACTACATTCATCCGCTTCGCCTCTGCCTGAACAAAGCTGTAAAGCCTTGCACTAGGTTCTGGGCGTCTTCATTTCAAGCGACTCCCACCACGCAGGCACTCTCCGAACGGATCCCCATATTCGGTTATCCGCCTATCTCGTGAGTAAATTAGTCAAAATATTGAAATACGACGGTACGAGCAACAATTATCACTGCGAATAGTAGAGTTTAACGACTGCACATATATAACCGTGCACCAATAGATGGCGCCGTGCCTGTAGGACCTTACCGTTCAGGGTGGTGGCGAATAAGGTAAGTCATGAGAACGATTCGTTCTCTCATCAAGCATCATGCTTCCGAAGCTCTGTATATGCGTTAAGACTTATCATTTTCATAGAAAATCATCATTTTCGCCATGAAATCGATGTACACCAAGCGGTCAACAGTTCTTTCTATTCCTTAGATTCTCACGAGGCTCACTGGCGAAGGGCCCTTTTATGTTTCAGTATCACTAACGCACTTACCCGACAACCCTAATATCGCGGTCGATATTCGAGACGCATGCAAGGAAAAAGAAAACCGAATAACCGTTACGTCATTTTCCTCGCGTCGTTCGTACCTCGTATGACGCTACAGGCTTTCCTTCAGTAGGACTAACCATTTCGTACAACTTCCAAATAGGTTTGTACAGCGCGGTGTAATTCTGTTTGTCGTTACTGCTGGATGGATGAACGACGCTCCCGTTATATATACGGTATACTCTGCAATGCAATAATACCGCCAGCTCACAAAATGAGATAACATATACAATTTCTCAGCAGACTGCTTATAGCACGTGAATATGTGTTAGTACCGCGACAACTACAGAAATCAGAGTTGGGACGCATTTTTCATTCTCTGGGACTTGCAGTCTGCCTTCGTTTCTAATTAGCTGACGCGGCAAACAGTCTTCACTGCAGTGCATGGCGCTGGTGGGACAGAATAAACGTGTAGCGCATTGCATGCATTTTTTCACGATGTCAAAACGAGCACACAGGTATACAGCCGTAGATAACGAGAGGTACTTACGAAGTCTATAGCGCTCGCTGCATGGCCGTAACTGGTGTCTATACAAAATGAACGGATGCCAACGGACAGTCCATTTCTCTTCAGGCGTCTTCTCAGACTTGTTGCGTCGTGGCTTGCGCCACCACCTCTCGGCCACTTCGAATCATCTCTTCTATGGTGATGATCATGATTATGACGATGATACCGTTAATGACTGTGGCGCATACCCACTTAATGGGATCGGCATGGAGTCGGGCGGCTAGAGAAGAGCTTTTTTTCGTGAAAATTGTAAGAACTGGGAGAAAAAGTAAGATAATAGTAGTCGTACACGAAATGCAAGACCGCCCGTGTACTTACATATAAGTGCACGTTAAAGAATCCCAGCTATGGTCAAAATTATTCCGGTGTTCCCTATAGCACGATGTGCCTCCTAATCACATATCGTGGTGTCGAAACCTAAAATCCAAAAATCTATCCATATATAGTTAAACGGCAGGACGTGTTTATTACATTTCATTCACAAATTGAATGGCTGCTCTCGGGAACATTCATTGCCAGCTACCTCATTGCTCTTTCGCACTCCCTTTTCAGCAACAGGCCTCCTCCTGTTCCCACTCGATCAAGACAGCTGGAACTCTGAACGAGCTCTCTTCGGGGTATTCGTGACACCAATGTTTGTTATCACTTCGTAGTTTATATCTTGATCGCAAAAGAAAAAAGACCTACGGCTATCAGGTACGTAGCCGCCTTTCTGTGGCGACTGTTTCAAAGTATTATCACAGAGACGATCACCCCTATTAATGAATTCGGACCGCATAATATAACGCACTACACCCTGAATAGCGGTAGAAAATGCATCCTGATGTATAAGAGATGACATACGAAGTGTGAGCCAACTGCTTAAGTTTGCCCACACTGATTAATTCTCGCGAAAGACGAGGAAGAAAGTAACGGCGGCGACGGTCAACAACAACAACGACGGCAAAGGATGGATGTGTGTAAGAAACTCATATTTTACCAGTCACACTCTCAACAGCGCTCCGCCGCTAATGTTCCACGTCGTAGTTATCCTTAATCACTGTAGCAGTGCGTCCTTCCTAAACAGAGTGTGTCCGTATACAATGGATGTCGCGAACGCTGCTATATACGCCCAAGTTCGTGTACCAAAATATAAACACCATTCGAATGTTACTCGCAGGCGACGGTTACGGTCAACGCATACACGCATGGCCGGGCTGAAATCGGAAACTGTTCAGCTCAGGTAAGCCAGAAAATCATACCCGGTTACCCAGATGAAAGCGGAGCGGCACTCTCTGTTTGAATGCAACACAGTAAGACTTTTGATATTTTCTTTTTTTTTTAACCATGTCGGGGCCAGCCCACATAGGCGTGCACAGTGTACTCCGCTAAAGGAAAGATGGAGTCAAGTCTTACCGCATTCCTCCAGAAAAGTCCGAAAGGACGCGAGCTCCACGATGGATGCGAAAATGAAAACAAAGCGTACACACAGCGTGCGCATATCGGCGCGCCCCCACAAACCCCTGCCACCCTCCACGCGCACGCCTATGCCTGCACATGCACTGTTTTGTAATTCAAGTGCGAGCCATGCAATTTATTGTTGTAAGTAGTCCATAAGTATGGCGAGTTCGACGTGTGAACGCTTCTATTTTGCGCGTTCTAATTCTTCTTACACACGCTTCCGCAGATCAAAGAGGCGGGTGAAGGGTAAAAAGGAAAAGTTTTGCCATGTTCATCTGCGCTCTTTTGTAAACTGATGACTTCTTCTCAAGAGATCTAGAACTTTAGCATTCTTAAAATTAAAACACTGTGTGCTATGTTCAATTTGTCCTCACGCTTCTTCTTTGATCTGTTATCGTCTTAGCAGCACTCTGCCGAACTCATGTGAAAAGGCCGCGCCCAATCAGTATAATTAATTCGGTTAGCGCGGCCTCTTTCCTGCCATTTCGTTTCTTTGACGATCAAGGGGAGCAAAAAAGAGAGAGAGAGAGAAAAAAAAAGGTTGACTTGATTCGATTATTTGATGAGCCCACGCAGCGGAAAGTGGACGGCTGAACTCACGTAGTCCTTAAGTCGTCTAAAAGCATAAACCGCTTAGAAATAGACGTTGAGATAGTTTTATCGAGAGACCGCAACCGCCAGCACTAACACAACGGAGACTCAAGTGTACGCAGGGGCGTTGGGAATTTGAGCCAACCAAAAGGCGTGTGATAGGTGGGTCAAAAAACCCTCTCCTTTAGTATTGCATGTATAATCCTCTTGGGAACAACAACACGAGTTATGTATCGATATGTAGGCCCCTTAACACATATGAGAATTGTATAAGAATAACACATATAGTTTGGGCAATCTCTGCTTGCCCAAACTATATGTGACTTGAGAGTTCTACCTCGGCTTCTCTTTCAATTTTGTTTCTCGAAGGCCGCGACGGCCATACATAGATTTATGAGCACTTTAAATATTGTCGGGTGGTCAATATATATATATATATATATATATATATATATATATATATATATATATATATATATATATATATATATATATATATATATATATATTGTGGTAAAGCCTTTGAACAGTGGGTCGTCCTCTTCAGCGCCTTCTAGTGGGTCGCCCTTTGCATAAGAAGAAGAGCGGCTCGCGCAGAGAGTCGATCCCCGCATTGACTGTTGCTGTCGTTAATCATCGCTAAGTGTCCGCCAATAAACCGCTTAACAATTTGGTGGAGAGTGCTGAGAGTGATCTGCCCTTCAAACACCTTCGGTCCGCATTCGATGCCCTTGGAGCTTCGATCCCGTACCGTGCCTCCAACCATGCACCAAGACGCCGCCCAGCAAACGCTTCCTCCTACGCCGACGCCATGTCCCGGTGTCCCCCGCATCCGCGACCCTCCTGTCTTCACCGGAGCGGATGGCACCGACGTCGAGGACTGGCTGGCCATGTACGAACGCGTGAGCGTTCCCAACCATTGGGACGAGGCAGGTAAACTCGGCAACCTGTTTTTCTATCTCGCGGGTGTGGCCGGCATGTGGTACAACAACCACGCATCTGATTTCCCGACATGGTCCGCTTTTAAAACCGCTGTTGTCGACGTGTTCGGTCGCCCGGCCGTTCGTAAGCTGCAAGCTGAACAGCGTTTACGTGAACGAGCCCAGCAGACCGGCGAGTCCTTCACAAGTTATATTGAGGACATCCTTGACTTGTGCAAGAAAGTCGACCTGAACATGTCAGAAGCAGACAAAATCACGCATGTTCTAAAAGGCATCGCCGACGATGCCTTCACCATGCTCCTGGCAAAGAACCCCCGAACTGTGGCAGAAGTCATCATGTTATGCCAAAGTTACGACGAGCTGCGGCGGCAGCGCTTGATGACCCGTCGCCCGCCACCACGTGATGCTGATCTCTCGGCCCTGTCAGCAGTTCCTGACCACGCAACCTTGCTCGCCGAAATCAAGTCGTTCGTGCGTGAGGAAGTTGCCCGCCAGGTCTCTCTACTGGCTTTTGCTTCCCCACAACATGCTCAACAGCCATCAAGTACACTTCTACCTCCGCTCCGCCGAGCCATTCAGCAGGAAATCGCGGAGGTCGTCCCTGAATACTACCAGCCGCCTCCTGCATCTGTGCCACTCAGCTACGCCCAAGTTGTTGCAAGGCCGCCCCCACCGATTTCTGCAACTGTTCCCCTAAATTACACCGAAACCGTCGCGAGGCCCCAGGCCTTTGGAGAAACGGTCTCGCCTACATACGCCGGCGTCACCCACGTGCCCCGAGTGCCGCCTACCATGCACTCATATCAGCAGCCGGCTCGCCAATCGCGTTCTGCGACATGGATGCGACCCGCAAACCAATGGCGCACTGCTGACAATCGCCCCATCTGCTTTGCTTGTGGTTGCGTAGGTCACGTGGCACGCTATTGCAATCGTGTGCAGCAACCGCAGGTCGCCTCGAACTTTCCCAGCCAATCAAGCCGCTCTTATGACCAACCGCCGCCTATGTCACCGTCGTCCCGCCCCGTTCCGTCTACCCGCCGTTCACCATCTCCACGACGTCGCTCACTGTCGCCAATGCGGCCACGTCCACTCGAGGGCGACCAGGAAAACTAGTCGTCGCAGTCCACGAGGCAAGGGCTGCGACGCTGTCGAACTGCGGAAGCCCTCAGGAAAGCCCGTCGAACGTGATAGACGTGCTTGTGGATGGCGTTCGTGCATATGCCCTTGTAGATACTGGAGCCGCCGTATCCGTGATGGACGAAAAACTTAGCCGATTACTGCGCAAAGTGACCACGCCGCTTTGTGGGCTTTCCCTCCGTACAGCCAGCGCCCAAAGTATTCACCCTACGGCGATGTGCACAGCCCGCCTTATGATTCAGGACGTGATGTATGCGGTCGAATTCATCATAATTTCTTCATGCTCTCACGACGTCATCCTAGGATGGGATTTTCTCTCCCGCCACGACGCCGTCATTCATTGCGCACCAGCAGAAATAGAACTCACGCCATTCTCTTCATTGACGCCGGCCGACAATCCATCCGCTACAAGCAAGGTACTCGTCAGAGACGACACTCAAGTGCCTGCAAACTCGTCCGTTGCGGTGTCGCTCTACTGCGCAAGCCTTTCTGACACCGCTGCACTCCTCTCGCCATCTCATCGTGTCTTCATAAAAAAAAGCTTGCTGGTTCCTTTCGCGACCGTGCAACTCACTCACGGCAGCACCACTATTTTT